>JACAVU010000007.1:32717832-33917832 GCA_014183005.1 Castanea mollissima
TACAAAATAGTTGTAAATAACAACTTTAAAATTTCTACCAATGTTAATGATCCAAACAAATAGAAGTATGCAACTTTAAAAACACAAACTAATTCCAAATTAAAATCGTTGATCTTTAAAGCAAAAATATTATGTTACACACATTCATCAAAATGGCATCTGTAGAAGTTACTACTTCAAATTTTCACCATGTGGCAAGTTGGCAACGACATGTGGGAGGTCAAGCACTGTACATTTTGGGTATGTTTAGGATGCATTTATTTTGCTGAAACTGAAAACTTTTTGCTTAAAGTATTGCAAATAAAGATAAAAATTAGTTAAAATAGTACAGTGGAACCCATGAATAGTACTAAAAATGGCAATGAGGCTCATAAATAGTAGCAAAAATTAGCTGAATAACAAAATAAGCTGGCAACTTTCATCAATGCCAAATGCACACTTCATGTGAGGGAATGCCTCAAAAATTATCCTTGCCATTGTCCTAGTACCACCTCCAACATCAACCAATGAATCCAAACCCTCAAAAACGGGCCTGTAGTCCTTAATGACCAAGCTTATAAATTGGAATCACTGGCCATTATCATTTTGAGAGAGTTTCAACCTATGACGTCCGTTCTAGATAATAGCTCTTTATGATCAGACGAAGACACTAATCAGTTTTTGGTGTAGGCGGGAATTGAATCTCAAATTTCTTATTCAACCATCAGAGACTTTACCAGTTGAGCTAATTGGAACCCACACTAGCCATTATCCATATCTATATCTATATATAACTAAAAGCTGAGACGTATAATTTAATGTTACTATACTCCTGTTAAGCCACCTAATCAGCCAATTCATACTTTTTTTATATTATAAATCCTCTATGATTTTTCTATTTTATTTTATATAAAATAATTAAATATAGTTCATGGACAAACCTATTAATGAACTCCATTACTATTCAACATGTTACTATTCATTCGTTTTAAATGCAAATATTTGACTATTCAGCTACCCAAGTTGATTTCAAGTTTTTATTTTCTTCTTCTTAATTTCAAGTAATTGTTAAAATTGAATAATTCATTATCATTTTAGTGGGTATATGCACATGTTTGACTATTCATTAGATGTAAATGTTTAACTATATTTAGCTATCCAAATTGATTTCAACTTTTCGTTTTCTTCTTTCTAATTTAAAGTAATGTTAAAATTAAATATTTAAACTTTTCATCCTCCTATTCTAAAAAAAAAAAAAACCTCTCCTCTTCTTCCAACCTTTCCCCTCTCTCTTTGCCTCTTTATCTCCCTACTATTCTTTACTTTACAGTTAAACTTTCTTCATCATTTCCTCTTTCTTATATTTTAATTCTTCTTCTCCCCTGTCTTATTTTGTATAAATTTGATATCATTTATTCCATTCAATTCATATTTTTTCCATACAAAAACTATAAGTACTCTCTCTCTCTCTCTCTCTCTCTCTCTTGATTTTTGTTCTTTCTTATAACTCTAATTTAGGTTGATGGTTTTTTTTTTAAATTTTTTTGTGTTGTATTTTTTAAATTTCTAATTACAAATCACTCTTATAGCTTTGGTTGACTTTTGGTTTGGGTTAATATGTAATTTTTTTAAATAAAAATTTGAATTTATATCAAAACAAAATATACATGGCTACCAATTTGAATGTGCCTACCAATGAACTTCCACTTAACAGAGATGTATTCACAACATTTTTAGCTTCATATACTTCTTTGGTAATGTGAATTTGAGAGAGACAAAAGGGTGAGCAAAGGATGTATATGATCTTTCATAATTCCCTATGTCTTGTGGAGGGCCTATTAGTTTCCCTTCTACTGGAATTTTGTATAGAAAGCCTTTTGCTATAAGTTCTTTGACTTTTTGTTATTTTATAATGAAATGAGACTGAAAGTTTTCCTCTACTTGACTAAACAACTAGAGACAGATATACTAATACTTTTGGAGAAGGCTGATATGGCTCTTAAAAAGTACAAGATGCATATGGTTGTGGCAAATGAGCTTTTAACTCGCAAAAACAAGGTTGTAGTTGTTACAAGCAATGAAAAGATATTAGTTCGCCGTTACAAGACTCAGGTTGGTGACATTGTGGAGAATCCACGTATTAGACTTATTGTGGAGAGACATTCAGCTTATGTTGAGAAGCCAGATCTATGATATCTAAGCCTAAAATATCATAAAATGTTTGACATAATAGACATTTACCAAAAATTGTTCTATGGTAGCAGGTCCTTATGATAATCATTTGGATTATTTGGTAGGTTGACTTTCCTTTGGGAAAAAAATAAAAAAGAAATAAAAAGTATAATTTGATTTCAATCAAAATGCTTATAAAATAACCTCTAGGGGGGTAGATTCTAGTAAACATTGTAATCGCTCTATAGTCTATAATGTGACAAAAAGTGAATAAAGTTGTTTTATTTGTAGAGTATCAAAAAAGTCAAAAACTTTTTAAGTGTAGTAATTTTGTATTGTTGCATTCCATGTGTTTGGTAAAATTTCTTTTAGAAATCTTATGTGTTTTTCTCAAATCTATTTGTTATTTGTTATTTTGGTTATTTTATTACAAATAATTAGCATTTCCACCATCACATTTTTAGTTAATTTGAACTTTCTTAGTAAGCTTTTACTTTGCTTAGTTGATCATCTTTACTGAAAATGCCAAAAAGAGAATAAGATAAAATAGAATTTAATTTAGAGCATCATTATGCTATAAATGTTTTTATGTATAGACACTTAAAGAACTTTTTCTTTTTGCATTTTATTTTATTTTATATTTCCACTTTATGATATATGATTTATTGATAATGATTTATTACATAGTTATCTTTAGATACTTTTTCACTTGGTTTTAAATATGAGGAAGAAAGAGATGTGAATCTATATTTTGGAGAAATATATAATCTATAAGAGTTGAATTGCATACATCTGTATAAAAATAAACAAAATATACATAGTTATAACTTGGTATAATTGTTCTCATCACACTATCAATTAAAAAAAAAAATGATTGCATTGTGTTTTCATACATATAATACCTGATTACCAAAAACTTCTAATTTAAAACATAATTTCAAATAACACAAATTGAATTTTTAAAAATATACAATATAATATATTAATTCAATAATTATCCAATAAAAATAGTCATATCATATTTTCCCACGCATCACGCGGGTTTGAGACTAGTTATATCTAAAAACTGAAGCGTAACGTTTATTGTTGTTGTACTCCAGTTGAACCATATCAGCACCCAAGTTCTTTCTTCGATTAGGGGAAAAAATTCTCATTTCTAGGTCAAAAAGTATCACTACAACAAATCTGACTTTTTTCAAAGGTCAAAACCCTTGAAAATGTATTAAAAAACCTTGAGAAAAATTATTTTAAGAGTCCAATTGACCCTTGATAACTTTCAAAACTTATATCGTCAAAAAGGAAATTTTGAAGGCATTCGTGGCCATCAAAACAAGTGGTCTAATCTTATTTTGAGGGTCAAGAGACCCTTAAATAACCTTTTACCAAGGTTTAAAAGATTTATATTTACAACCCTTGATAAATAAGGTTATTTAAGGGGTCTCTTGACCCTCGAAATAAGATTTTATTTTATTTTAAAAAAAAACCATAATCATGCACAAATATATATATATACACACACACACATACACAAAAAAAAAAAAAATTACTACAAATTAACACTAGAGAGTAGAGAGATAAACAATAAGTCTACTTGCACAATAAAGTCCACAACTTTTTTCACAATAGTTGAGTTTGTAAGTTGTAATGTACAAATCATAATTTGCCACTTCAACCAGTTGTGAATTTGGTTGTCTCTAGGTTTACTCGGAGCAAACTCAAGCCATATAACTATGCATAATAGTTGTCAATTTAAACACCATAAAAACAATAACCCAAGTAATGTTTTCAATTAAACCAAATAAAGGGTATGTAACAACACTGATACGGGATATTACACATTGGAGTAAACGCAATTAAACATAATGATTCTTAACCAAACACCATAAAAATAAAGACCCATAAAACAAATCTTTCAACTGAGGCAATCTTTACAGATTGGGTGCCAACCCAATAGCCAAAAACACAAACATGCACAGAGTAACAAAGAGTATCTAGTAAAAGACACACACCATTGCAGTACTAAGACAATTGAGAACCAAAGGCCTGTTCAGAATTGCCATTCTAGACCAAGCTTTGCCCTCAACTAATACCTGCAGAAAGAGACCGACAGAGAAAGAGAGTTAGTGTGTGGGGGTTAAAGAAAGAGAATAGACAAAAGGGTATTCTTGAAAGTTGAAACTGACTTGGTTGTCAAGTTCATCCATAATAGTAGTGTCCGGAAGAGAATAGAGAGTTCTCTTTTAGGCTTACTTCCAATAGTGTACTTGCTTTGCAAATCCTGTGAAAAAGAAAAATGAAGACAGAGACACCATCAGATTATTTTGATGTTTTAACTTTTAATTCAGTGAAATGATTGCTTTAAAAATTCAGATTAGTATGGCAGCACTAGCAGGATAAGCAACTCAACCATGGCAAGATTGAAATCAATGAGATAGCCTTTATGTAGCTTCCAAGAGAAGATGAAGTTCCCAGGCTTAACATCTCTGTGAACCACCCAATGCAATTACAATATAAAGACCTTTACAACTAGGCATTTTTTGAGACTTCTCTAAATGTACAATTGTAGGAGTATCTTACCTACTTATGCAAACATGCAAAGGCCTTAAATAGACAATAACCATACCACTGGAGCTGATATACATCCATGTCTTTCTTCAAAACCTAGAAGAAAAACAATGCAATTGCATTTACACAGCTTCCAAATGAGGTTTGAATGAAATGGCTCAATAATTTCCAAATTTTGGATGTTGCAGTCGAATTTCAACTTTAAAATTTCTTGACAACAGTTTATAAAATAGACTAGATCGTTACCTACATTAACCAAATATTTATTTCAATAGAAGGTACCACTTTTTAAAGGTGCAGTAATATATGTGGGACAGGGGATAAGTATCTTAATATATTAATATATTAACTTATTAATAAGAAAGGGATGGTATCTGGTAGCATCAATATTCATGTGATCAAATGATCCATTAAAATATAACCTGGGAAAGTGATAATTGTATTATAAAATAAAATAGATATATTCCAAAAGCAATTAATCAATAGTAATTAATTTTAATGTTAAGGTAAAAGAATGCTTCATGAAAACTTGGAAGTCATCATTTAAATGTCAAATTGCCCATATCTGCAATCAAAATTTTAACTCAAATGGAAGGTCTTATTCCTGTTACCCACATACTCAAGTGGTGAATTTTCTAGCACTATAGGAAGTTTTACAAGTTTATAATGCATCAATATGATGCATTGACACCATGCCATAACTACACCAAGTTAATACTTTTAGGTCAGACATAAACATCTTATCAAAAAGAAAAAAAGAATGCAGGCTCTATAATCATTGGAACAGAACAATAACAAATATAAGGGAAAAATAGATTGCCAATTCCAAGCTACATAACTTGAAAATGAATTTATAAAATTCATAAGCTCTAGTAAGTTATATAAACAAAATGAGTGTAAAAAATCTCTGCAATGTAAAGAAGTTGAACAGAGCATTGAATTGCAATGACCCAAACCAAGTAAAAATTAAATTGATATTATTGATAAACCAACACTCGTTTCCACAAGAAACCTAAAATTAACAAACACAGCAACACAAAAAAACCTCATAGACCCAACCCATACTTAAATTGATAATAGTGAAATACTACACCATTAACACTTAGCAACTCCTTTTTAAGCATTTCTTCAATATAATTTGTTCAAACCATACTTCAGATTCCAAAGGATTGGTATATAATTCCATTTCCAAAGTATCTAAACCCTAGCCCCAAATTATATTATTAGCGAGGAAGGGAAATATCAATGGAGAGAATGAGAGAGAGAAAATAAGAGAGAATACCAAAAAATTCTTTGCAAAGTTCTACCAAGTAATTTCCAAATTCAATTTTTTTTCTCAGGAAAAAAACAGAGAGAGAGAGAGAGAGAGAGAGACCTGTAATCGAACAAAAGGGCGGAGGAGAAAGCTTTGACTATCAATGGCAGGTTGTCGTCGGAGATAGGATCGCCAACCATCGCACCTCAACCTATCGTCGGACGTGATTGAAATTAGGGTTTCAAAGTCGCCGGTCGGCAATTGACACCGAAGATTCACCGATGAGCCACAGAACTCTCCGTGCTTCACCATCAACTCTGTAACAACAACAAGAAAAAAAAACTTTTGATTAATTATTCACAAAAAACCAAACGAATTCACAAAAATTGAATCTGAAAATGGAAGAGCACACAAACCTATGAAAGAAATAGAGCGATCGACGGGGAGGACACGTGTCAGGCCACCGGTGTAACGAAGAGTGCCGTCGGTGTAGCGAGGGAGGAGTTTCCCGCCATAACTGCAGAGGAATTTGTTGGTCTCTGTGTTTTTGTTGTTGTTGGACTCCATGAAAGTTTTTGAAAGTTCGAGAGAGAGAGTTTTTTAGGAGTTCTCATAATAAAATGAAAATGGGTTTTCTAAGAGAGTGAGCAAAGACTATTCAAAAATTGGTTTTTTGAATTTTGAGTTTGAGAGAGAGAAAGAGACTTTATTTCGAGGGTTTTGAAACATTTGGAAATCTTTTATTAAGGGTTGTGTTAGAATTTCGTTGAAGAATGTAAAAATTTGGAGGCAGCAAGTATGCGGGATTTTAGTTTTTTAGTTTATTTCAAGGGTTTTAATGACCATTGTAACAAGATTAGTCAGATTTTCAATAGCGCGCCAGTTTGTTAGCTTTTGTTTCAACCATTTTTAGTGAACCCTTGGAAAAAGTGGGTTGAAACAAGTCATGTTTCTTGTAGTGTATAAGGAATATACTTAGTCAACGTTTTATGCATTTTAGTTTAATAGTTACATTAACATTATAAATTGTTTATTATACAAAATTGCATACCTATAATAGACAACACAACTGTCAACAACATAACAATTTTGGGTATTGAGGTTTGTCGGCCTTATGCTATGTTTGCTACGAAAGAAAATGTATCTTGCGTTATAGTACTCAAACAAGTTATTGTTGATCTGTAAAGTACCTAGTGTTTTGGGTATTGAGGTTTATTGGCCTTATGCTGTGTTTGCTATGATAGAAAATGCATCTTGCATTTTCCTATGTTTGGTACGGCAAAAAATGCAAGTTGACCGGAAATGTCACATACTCAACAAATTACCTCAAATAAAATTCACACCGCAAATGTTTTTTTAGTTGATTTTCAAAATTATAACAAAATACATGAAAATAAATGATTTTTTGGAAAAATATTTCCATAAATTGAGTCATTTTTCAAATTACATGTTACGATGAGCCAAATAGAGTGTTGGTGCTATTTTTTTCTCCCTTTATCTTATTTCTTTCTGTGATACTGTTCACAATACTACTCATGTGCACTGATCACAATTTTGTTATGTATATTCCTTTTTTTTTCCTTCTCTTTCAACGGCAAAATAAAATATTTTCTGTTTTTGACCATAATCCTTCAACTAAAAAGTTTTAAACCCAAAATTCACAGATCTTCCTAATGTTGTGTATATATATATATATAGACAAGTGCTCTAATTTGTCAAATGTTAGGTGGAGTCTCCACATTGTCTTACAAAGTCCTTTTTCACAAACAATAATAAAGCCTGTTGTTTTCTTTCAAAAGTGTGGCATATATTGTTATCAACAAAATACACACACTCTTTAGTTGTACACTGACTATTAATTAATTGCAATTCTCAAATTGCATCACTGGGATCATGTTTCCCTAACACAAAACTGTGGTAAAATGCCATGAACTTTTTTTTTTTTTTAAGCTTCACTACCCCGAATTTAGCTAATACCAATCCCAAATGTAAGTGACAAACGGACAATGAATAAGACAGTGTTTTACTCCCACACTCTTAATTTGGATATTTTGTGCTAGTGTTATTGAAGATCTTTCAATTAAGCCCTCTTTAAGAATGCTTGAGACTTGAGAGTTCAAAATCTTGTCGTGCTAATCTTGAATGTTCCTGTAAACTTCTACACTGCCAATGGAGTAATCATCTTAATTACCACAATTTGGGGACCAAAAGTGGGATGAATGGATGAGGAAGCTGCTCGTGTCGTATCTCTAGCCTTTCCTAATCATGAAGTAAGCAAACAAATTCAATTCACATATACAATCCTTACTCATAAATTTGTGGAGGGGTGTAATACCAGTTTGTGCAGATAAACTGTTAAATACATTCTGGTTGAATAATTGACATGTCAACTAAAACTCTTATCTTTTAGTTGATTTAAATTTTTTTTTTTTTTAAAATTGACTTAGATTGTAACTTTTTTGAGTTATCGAAATAGTAATAGTGAAACTAATTATATTGATAACCTATAATAGGGCACTGCCCTATCATGTTTGATAACGCCTCACAGATTTTTATACGTATTTATGATTTTTTAAAACAATTTAGGCTATATAATAGATCAAGGACATCTTATAAAGAGGGAACAGAACTAAATTAATAAATTAAAAATTCTTCTTTTTATTACAAAATGCTCCTTATTTTTGTGGTTTACACATGCTAGACTATAATAATAATATATAATTATGATTCAAATATAAGTAAAGATGTAAATCATTTTATACTCCACTACTTTGAGCCAAGTTCTGTAATGTTTAAACATTTTGCCGTTGGAAACATAGGGAAGTTTCGAACAGAAGAATTTTATTTCCCCAATCAATGGCAATAAGTATGCCATACAATGATGTTGAAGTTTCCATGAATTTCTTCCCTCACATAGTTTAATCTGAAATATGTCTTTTGCAAATTGTGAAATGTTATACTTTGTTATAAAGGCTAACTATAAGTTCATCAAGGGTTGCTCGGGAAACCCGAAAGTTTTGAGTCGTTTGATTTTGATATACTTTGCAATTGCTAATGATTGCATGAAAAGGCACCTCCAAGTTCCTTTTCTAGCTTAATACTACTTCCCTCTTGGTTTAAAAGCAAAAGGTTTACAACCACACTTCTTAAGGCGATTTGGTACCTCCCTAGCACAAAGTGCTTGGGATCTTGGGGCAGGGGTTTAAGCTGTGGACAGCATTGTTAGTTATAGTATTTCTGACAATTAGAGGAAAAAAAATGCTTGAAGTGGACCTCTTCGGAGTGACTTCAATTTCTTGCCACCCCTTTCTCAAAAAAAAATATCTTGACACCCTTTGGTGGTATTTTATTGTGGAAAACTAGATAACTTTTTTTTTTTTTTTTTTTTGAGGAACAAGTAGTAGATTAATTAGACTGATAATTCCACAGACCGTGGACAGTCACGCAAAGTAATATTCAAATTAAAAAGTTATTACAAAATGGTTATACAAAGCTAAAAGGATAATATAAACAAATAAAAGGAAAATGACAAGAAAAATTGTATTATTTAAGTAATAATTTTATTTTACTCAGGTAACTTATTTACTTCTGAGGCTTCATAAATAGATGAAAATTTTAAAAGAAGGGATTGGTTGGGTTTGTGGCACTACTCGATCTCAAAACTAATATTGATCAAAATTTATTCCAGGGTGATTGGTGAATTTCAATGATAGAAATATTCGGATGTAAATTATCATTCATGTGAAAAATCAAATACAACAATCAAATACAGGCAAAAAGGATTGTGTTTGTTACAGACACTATGTTACACACACAGTTATACACTTATTTTTTGAATTGAAACTGTGAGTTGGTGACACAATTTTATCTTTAACTCACAATCTCAGTATAAAAAAAGGGTGTGTATCATAAATTGTGTCTTCAACTTACCGTTTGAGTTTAAAAAATAAGCGGCAGTGTAACAATTTTTATTCATAACGTGATAATGTCTTGAGATTCAAAACCGTATATCTATATTCCCCTAAATCGGAAACTTTCATTGAATAGAAAAACCACATGGCACGAACATGAAATAACCAAAAATTAGTGCACACTGATTTTATTGATTTGCTCAAGGTCCTAGGCAACTCTTCACTGAAAATAAAATAAAATTTCCAATTGAAGAATTTATCTTCGACAACATTGCTATTCGCACTCCACAATAATTCCACCGTGTGATGCGAGTCGATCGAGTCACTCGATAGATCATAGATCAACTCGACTTGAAGATCAACACTATTATAAAAAAAATTATTTATTTTATATGTATTTTTATTGATAATTTATAAAAAAAAAAATTAGTGGGACAAGATTTCAGTGGGGCTAAAATACAATTTAATATTTCAGAAGTTCATACAAGTTGTTATATAGAAGAGTCTCATTTTGGAGTTGCTTTTTATATATGAATTTTACTAACGTGTGCCCTTAGGGCACACAATAGTATACTATTTTTGAAATTTTTTTTTATCAGGAATTAAAAAAGTTTTGACAGTTTTTTCAATTCTCAATAAATTTTTTCCAAAAACCAGATTTGTTATACACTTGACCCTTTAGACCCTTTATATATATATATATATATATATATATATATATATATATATATATATTAACTTGATGTAACTATTTTTGTTTGCATTCAATGGGAGGAGATCTTATTCCACGAAAATAACATAAAATTATGTTACAAAAATATTTTATGTAAAATTATGTTACAAAAATATTTTATGTGTGTGTGTATATATATATATAAATGTTTAATAGATTATTATTTTTATTTAATTTTTTGATATGTTTAGTTTGTTCCCTTCAATTTTTTTCTTTTCTTTTTTACTCCACCATTGCTTTTGAAGAAGATGAAATGGCTCCAACATAGGTAAAAAACTCTATAAAAAAATGTAACATAATTTGCTCAAACTAGACTCATTTATTAAACAAAACTAGAAAGTCCTTAAGTTAATTTTAGGAATGACAATAGAGAGGGTATGGGGCAGTTTTCTCTTCCCCCTCTCCACTTCATCTTTGAGTCAGGTTTTCATCTTGCACATTAAAAGTTTGTTTTGAATACATTGAATTAAAACTAATAAAACATTATAAAAACAAGTTCTAACATTATAAAACTTTCTCAAAACACAACAATATAACAATTAAAAAAATATAAACAATTTAAATTTTAAAACATAAAATATAAGTTCAATAATACAACATAAAAAAAATCATAAATTTAAAATTTGAGGGCTAAAAGCACACATATATATTCCTTATTAAAAAACTCATAAAAAAAACATTTTTTAATGGACTAAATATAAACAAGTAGGATGTGAGGAAAAATGTTAACCCCAATCATTTAAATTGTCATCTCAAATATAATTTATTAAAAAGAGATCACAAAATATATTTTACTTGTGTCAATAGGTCAACTCAAGCCCCATACATAGGAGAAGTTATTACATGTAGTGTGGGATCCACCCCTTGTAAAAGAGGAGAAACATGCATATGCTGCATGTAGAAATTTTTCCATACATACATGTTAGTAAGTTACAACTTACAACTAGGAGTGCATCTATAAAAAAAAATGGAGTGAGACAAGCAAAACATGTGTATGGTTGAGATTGGAGCTGAGAGATCTTGTAAGTAGAGACAGAGAGACCCCGTACATACATTAAAGGAAACAAAAAAAAAAAAGGAAAAAAAGGAAGCATAAATAAGAGAATTCACTCTGTCTCATGAGCCATTGACATGAAATCAGGTCTTCAAAATTCTTGCCTGGAAACCTGATTTCATTTCATTTCATATCTTTAGAAGAGAGAATTAAGAAAAGAGAAGATGGGGTGCTCATTTTCTGGGCTGAATGCGCTATACGACGCCGTTAATGGAGGAGGGGACGTGTGGATCAATGACAACCGGTTCAGGGTCGTGAGGCAACTCGGTGAGGGTGGGTTCTCCTACGTTTTCTTGGTCAAGGAGGTGCTCGCTGACTCTGCTTCTGCCTCTGGTGGTGGGTCTGGTTTGGCTAAGAAAGTCAAGGACCCTTCTCATCTCGCTGGTTCGATCCCTCTCTTCTCTAACCCTGTTTCAATTTTTTTCTGGGATTTTTGTGATCTGGGTCATTTTGGTGTCAATCTGAAATTGTTGTATTTTGTTATTATAAGCTCAGAAATGGTTTTGTTTTGGGATTTTGTGATCTGGGTCATCTGGTTTTGAATCTGAATTCCACTAGTTTTGAGTGTCTGAGCTTCAAAGTGATTAAATTTGATAATTTGGGCGAATCTCAATTCTCAAAATGGTGGCTTTATTGGTGTTTTTGTACTGTGATCTGATACTGTGATATGGGAATTCTGTTGCAACTGTTGCATCTCTCTATGATGTCAGATCTTACAATGTGGCAGCCTTGGATTCTTATTTTTTCTAATTTTCTGGGTGATGTTGTTGTTGTTCTTTATCTTCTCCTTTCTTTTTTTCTTATATCTGCTTTTGGGATCTGATGATCCGTGTATGTAACTACATTTTCTGAACTTTATAGGCCTTGATGTTCGAATGAAAATGAGCTTATTAATTTCTGGTTGTTTTGTTTTCAATCTATTGATATGTGAATGCATACATATTCAATTGTGCATTGTTGATTTTGATAAGTGGGGTTTTGTAATAATCTCACATTGAATTCGTTAATCGTTATATCCTTTTTTAATTTATTGTATTGGTGGAGTGAGCAGCTATTCTTTGGTGATAACTTGATATTATATTATCAACTGATGTGAATGCTCTTAGTGTTTATGTGCATATGTATTTTTATATTTATCACACACTCATTCAATGCCTATGTTTACTTGAAATTAAAAGTTACTGTTTGGCTCATATATGCAACACTATTCATTCTAAATAAAGAAATTGATTACTTTACTTTAACTTAGTTGATTCAAGCAAGATTTAAAATTTTTTTGAATAGTTTAGATTTATAAAGAATATGATTATCATACATAAAAAGGGTATGACCCTGTTGAATTTTATAGGGCACCGCTGCATCATTGTTTTGCCCTCTATATATGAAGAACTATGATGGGGTGTTGCACTAGTAATTAATAATCTTGATTGGCCCTCACCATTCTTTTACTATATATACATTACATATGTTCTGTTTTTGTTTCTTTTTATTTTTCCAGTTGATTGATGGGAAAGGGGATGAAATCTTGATTTTGATCAGAATTTGGTTTATTGTCCAGATGATGGCACCTACGCTATGAAAAAAGTTCTGATTCAGAATACTGAACAGTTGGAGTTGGTGAGGGAGGAGATCCGTGTTTCCTCACTGTTCAGTCATCCCAATCTGCTTCCACTTCTTGATCATGCTATCATTTCTGTTAAGGTAATCAGTCATAGTGATCATTCCTATCTAATTTTCAATTATTAATCATATATTTTTCTTAATATAAAATTTGACACGTACACACAGAATTGTTACATGACTGTTGCTTTGTTTGGACTACTTTAGTATTAAACTGATGGTATAAAACCATAGTTTTGGCTCTGACTTTGGTCGCTGAGCCGCAAGAAGTTGGAACATTTCATTTAAATATGAGGAATTGTGGTAAACATGTTGGCAGTTATTACTTATTATTGTTGGGGTTGCAATGTTGAGTAAGTTTTTAATCCACATTGGCAGGGATTCTCACAGGTTGCTTGGATAATCAATTTTTTTTTATTTTTTATTTGTTTATTTATTTTAACAAAATAGTTCCCTAGATTATGGGCTGTACCAGTTATTTGTTCCACAGCAGCTTGTTCTTCACATAATTTATTATATAATGATTCCTGCTAAGTGTTATGTGATTTAAATATAAAATAAGAGCTATTCTACCTTTAATTGATAGGTAATGATCATGCTTCAGTATGTTCTAATAAATATCATGCTAGTCCTCTGTTTTTAGGATGTCATGATTAGTATCGTAAGATATCATTGTACACAACTCTTACATATCATGGAACTTCTTTTTCTCTTAAAAAAAATAGGGTTTGGCTTATCTCAAGTACTTTTTAAAAAGGAATCTCCTTTTGTTTTAATGAGAGACTACCATATCATCCACTAACTAAATAATAGGTGGGGTTTAAAACCCACTACCACTTGTCATTGTATATTTAAAACAAAAGAACATGTTCAGTTAAAAAAGTACTAGAGGTAAGCTAAACCTAAAAAAATATTAGTTACACCCGCACGTAGTGAGTTTTAAACCCATGACTTAACCCTCCACCCCTTCTTGTGGTATGAGAAATTGCCATTTGAACCAGAGTTTATTGGCATATATTGTGGAAGTTTTTTCTCATAAAAATGTGGATAATGCTTTAATCAATTGCAAGTTGCAGTCAATCCAGCATGTTTGGAAGATTAACTTAACCTAAAGAGGGCTGTCTTTCTCATCTTTGGATCTATATTTATCTAAGTAGTGTTTACCTGCTTCACTGAGAAATTACATGTCTTTTCCTAATTTCTTTGTTGTGACTTGGAGAGAGAGAGAGAGGGGGGGGGGGTGTTCCATTGTCCAATAATCTTCATATGTAATTCAATTTCTTTTACGAAATAGTTTTTATATGGTTTAGTATTTATTCAAACATATTATTTTATTGGTAGCCTACACCAGGAGGATCTCGGAACCATGAAGCGTACTTGTTATTTCCTCTTCATTTGGATGGAACTTTACTGGACAATGCAAATGCCATGAAAGCCAAAAAGGAGTTCTTTTCTACCTCAGATGTTCTACATATATTTCGACAGGTGAATGGAATAACCAATTTTTTTCCTACTTCAGTTGATACTGCAGGTTTAATTTCTGAGCTTAGGATAATTTGTTTTTCTTGGGACTTTTCCTTCGAGAAGAAAATTAATCTATTATCATGCTATTGTCTTGATCTTCTGTCAACACATTCTTTAACATCAAACTGGCAATCATTGAACCAATTGGTTAATTTCTATTTGAGAGTCACGTTTAATTTTTTTCTGCTCAAGGTAGATATGTTGTTAGAATATGGATGTCCATGGTTTACTCTTCTTTTGTTAAAGGTTCTATCTGGGAGGCATTTATAATTTTATTTTTTCTCCTTTTAGTTTATAATGGCTGTGTTTTTGGATATATTTATATTACAAATTGGTTTGAAATTGCTTAAATCCATCACAAGTGTTTTAACAAAGAAATTCATTTTCACAGCTTTGTGCAGGCCTCAAGCATATGCATAATCTTGATCCTCCTTATGCACATAATGACATCAAACCTGGTAATGTTGTTCTAACTCATAGAAAAGGACAACCACCTCTTGCCATATTAATGGACTTTGGTAGTGCTCGACCTGCGAGGAGGCAAATTCGCTCTCGTTCAGAGGCACTACAGTTGCAGGTGCTTGGTTTGCCACATTCTTCTTTCCTTTTCAATATTTGTGATGTTCCTTCTTTAAGCAGCTGATTTCTATCAGTGTGCTTATAAATTTAAATTTATATCATATCATTAAGACAGACATTTTAACTGTATTTAAATCCTTTATTCTTGATTCCAAATTTTTTAAATGTTGATTGCATTTTCTACGTCCTTGTTATGATGCTGCCAGCCTCTTGTCTCTACCTTTGCCATTTTGATCAAGATTTCCCAGTTTAAATGAGAACACTTTTCATCTCAAGCAACTCAATGGATCCTCTATTATGCTGATGGCCATTTATGTTGCTACTTTTGTAGGAATGGGCATCTGAACATTGTTCAGCTCCTTTCCGAGCACCTGAGTTATGGGATTGCCCAAGCCATGCAGATATTGATGAGAGAACTGACATTTGGTCATTAGGATGCACTTTGTATGCAATAATGTGAGGACTATTCCTTATCTTTTGCTATGATTACTACAGTTCTGGCATTGAGCAACCTTTTTATTGTATCTTGTGTTAAGTAACAGGAACTTCTATGGATTAAACTATTTGAGCAACTATTCAATTGAACAGAATGTGCATACATATCGTATATATATAGATAGACAAAAATATACAGTCATACATACATATCCATTCAAGCTATTTAGGTAGCTCAAAGGCTGAAACTTTTGGGTGAATGCTCTAATAGCTTGACCTGATATTGTGCATTAGATTTCTAAAAGAAATGACCTGATGTCTGTCCAAAGAATTATTACCTTTAAACACTAAATAAATTTATTCTAATACTACTGGCTAACAATAATATCATTCACTTGAAAAATATATTTATGAAACTTACCATAATAAAAACCATCTAATGAAAAGCTTAATTGTCTTGAAACCTTTTTCATCTTTGCATGATATTTTGTGAGGATTGGTGTTTTATACACCTCTTTACGACTGTCATGTTATACATGTTGGAAGTCTATGAGCATCTACAGAGAGCCTGTCTTTAATCACTGCAGAATTTGTAATAGAGGTATATGCATTACATGTTCAATTGAACATATGTACGTGCATGTGCTAGGAAAATGTATAATAGAAGTATATGCATATACATATTCACTTGAATATACGTACATGCATGTGCTAGGAAAATGTAGTAAAACACACGTAACTGCCAAGTGCTTTGTAGCTCAATTGGCTCCTTCTAGTGTTTCTAATGGAGACGTCTCAAGTTCAAATCTCCCCACTCTCAATTATCGAATTATCAAAAAACACGCATAACTATGCTTGCTTGAAGATACCTGGGAGTTGTGTGAGCATGAAAAATGTAGTTTGCTTATTTGACAAATGAGCACGCTTGCAAATACTAATACACGTGTATTTTCTTTATAGACAGAGTTGCACATCTTTTATACACACATCAATGCATCTGTGATTCTGTATATAAGCACATTATGTATGTGAATTGCTACTGAACACTAGTGAAGCAATACTGTGTTTTATGTAGTAATTGGAAATTTTGGGTTGAGATTATTATTTTAGCCTTTTTTTTTTTAACTTTATTTTCTTATATCGAAATGATTTGATTTGGTGGCATGCAAGGTAGGAATGCTTTTGAAGATATTAAAAAAATAGTAATTTTTTTTTCTCCTCTCTTTAAATATTCTGTGCATGTGCTATGTATTTTGTGTGTGCACGTGTTTTCAGGTGACATGATTCTAGTCTAAAGCCTATATATCTGCATTCAAATGCTATGGAAAAACTGTGGAACATTTCTTTTGGTTTCATGAATTACTCTAATGGCTTTTCTTGTTTTTCTTAATATAATTATAAGCATCATCATCTTGAGAAAATGGATTATTCCACCCATTACTGATGACTAATTATTATAGGTACGGTTTATCTCCATTTGAATATGCACTTGGAGAATCTGGTGGAAGCCTACAGTTGGCCATTGTAAATGCACAGGTAAAGTGGCCAACTGGTCCTAAGCCTAAGTATCCAGACGCACTTCACCAGTTTGTCACATGGATGCTTCAGCCCCAGGCTGCAGTCCGCCCTCATATAGATGATATTGTAATTCATGTCGACAAGTTGATTGCAAAGTTCTCTAACTGAGAATATCAGAATGAGAACAGGGGAGTGTGATGCATCGATTGACCATGTACATGTCAGCAGGTTGGCTTATTAATGTTGGTCGTCGTCCATTTTTTTTTTTCTTCTAAGTGATATATTATAGTGAAATTACCACCCCCCCAAAAAAAAAGATATATGGCAACGAAAGAAATAGTGTTCCCTGTCCAATGGTACACAGATTACCTTTTTGAAGTAGTTTGGCAGTTGTGCATTGGTTTAATTTTTTTGTTTGTCCTGTCAGAACTTTTTAGATATTATTGCTTAGTAAATGCGCAATTATTTGTGATCTCCTCAAGCTATTTAGGTTTCTTGTTACAAAAATTTACAAAGTTAGGATTTGGTTAAGCTCGTGAATTATTTCATTGTGATGTACATCAAGTTTAAATAAATCTATTGTTGTTATTCATGTAATGGAGCATCTTAGCATTTGTGCAAGGCCTCTTGTTGAAAATTGCTGAATAATATTATGCCTGCTCGTGGTTCTAAGATCTAATCATCTCAGGATATGCATTGTCTTTGGCAATTGAGATGTGGAATTTGTGGTATGGAATCTTAGGACATGCTTGAGTTTTGGTTTGGGAGTGTTGAATTTGTGCAATGCAGTCAATGGATCCATCTCTAGATGGGATCATGGGAATGGCATTTATTGGAGACTAACTTCAATTGTTTGATAGTTATAAAAACCTCAATGAATTCAATTTCAAGAAATTCTAAGGACACACCAAAACCTGACAACATTTTTACATCACCATCATTTTGAGTTGTGGTTACTGGTTAGTGCTGGTATAGTCTTTTATTTTTTATTTTTTATTATTATTCCATTTTATTTTATTTTCTTGTGACGTGGAAAACTCTTCAATTCCTTCCTACAGTAATATTTCATTGTCCTAACCTAACACATAGCTACAAGCCATAGGCTTGGTGTTCACGTTTACAATGGCTAGACTCTAACGAGGTAGTCTTAGCCTACCTTCTCTACTTAATTTCACCCATAATAATGATGAGTTCTAAATTATCCCGACAGACCTAGGGGGTTATATTAACCTTTAGATTGTCCACCACAGTGATTGCGTTGAATAAGAATAAATAAATACCGTTAGTTCCCTAAGGATATTTGAGATAACGAAAGTTCCATTAGGACATTTGAAATGACATCGTAAGACTTCCAAGATTATAATAATGATGTTTGGATACAAATGCAAAGCTTAAAATCTGCTTTACCATTCTTATATCAGGATGCATCTAATTTCCATGCATTTTTTCTCTCCAATTCGGAAAGATGAATTTTTTATGAGCTAAGGTAGAAAATGTTTGGGCCCACCAAAAAATTTCTTCCCTATCTTTCCTTACCAAAAAACACTCATATTTTCTTTTCTTTAAAGTCTGTTTTGGTTAGGATGGTGCAAAATTAGGAGAATAAAAAATGGGAAAGGGATAGAAAAGAGAGAAAATAGAAAAGATTTAATTTTCTCTTATATATGTTTGATTAGAATGATAGAAAAGTGAAGAGATGAAAAACTTATTTGTTTGGTTGAAAAGAAAAATGAGAAGATGAAAATTGAAGTTGACATAAACTTACACCTATGCCCTTATTAAATAAAACAAAATGTAACAATTTTTTTTATTAAAAAATTGTGGACGAATTGTACATCATTTATACATTAAACAAATAAAAGACAAGAAATTCAAGAACCCCAATTTTTTTAATAAAGAAAAAAAAAAACTCAACTAACTATTTGAGAAAAGAAACATTCTGCACATGATAAAAGAAAAGAAAAATTGCGTCAAAAGAAGAAAGAAAAGAAAAAGTAAAAAACTGAAGAAAGGATAAGCACAAAAGAAAAGGCAAAGATAAGCACAAAAGAAAAAAAAAATTGAAGAAATGATCAAACAACAGCAAAAATGAAGAAAGAAACCGAATGACCAAAGAAACATAGAAGAAAAGGACAGAAAAGCTTTGAACATTAGTCTGGGCAATTTCATCCACAATATTTACAGACATTTTTATCTATGTTTTTGCTCTAAATTGGAATGATTAAATTTTGGTGAGCTTGGAGAGAAAACTGTGGGGCCCTCCACTTTTCCTCCCTCTCTTCCCTCTCAACCAAATACACCAATTACCCATTTTCTCTCATATTTTCTCTCTTATATCTTCTATTTGCCTTGTTTTCTACCCAACCAAACACACTTTTGTTTTTCATCCACTCTATTCCACCTTCAACCAAACATACCATGTAACCCTGAGAGTCGGGTTTCATGGAGAAAAATCTGGGTTAAGATTTTTTATTTTTATATTATTTTAAAGTTTCTAGCTAGTGGAACCCGAGTTCCAAATAAGACTACTTAGCAAAATAGTTTCGTTTGAGTTTACTTAACAAATTTGTTTGTGAAAATAAAAGTAAATAGTAAAAAAGTGCTGAACTTTAAATAAGAGGATATCTTTAATATAGTGCTCCAATACTGCTTAACTTAAGAAATAAAATTTTTAAGGATGTGGCACTGCAAAACCTAGAAAATGATATGTTGGAAAGCCACATGATATGGCCATCTCATGTGCTGACACAAACTACGTGTGTTAGTTTATTCCCCCCCTGTACACTTTGCTGCGTCTATGGCTCAGCTCTTCATCTAAACCATCCTGAAAAATGTTTCATTTTATTTTATTTTTTCTTCTTCTTCTTCTTCTTCTTTATTACTAACATTTCTTTCTTCCAAAATGTAAGTATTTTAAAAATTTTGCTTTGAATCAACCATGGTAAAATATAGTGCTTGAATTCCTGATAGAATCTGACAATGAACAAAAATCAGTATTCCTCTCTCTCTCTCTCTCTCACGCACAGACACACAAATGTATATGAACTTTTAATTCAGTTCTGTATATGCTTTCAGTTGCAGTTCAAACTGTTTTAAAAGAATTCCACTTTGGAACATGCATGTTTCTTCAGCAGTGAGTTCACGTTTTTTGCATGCTACTTGGTTTTATTTATGCATATGATTGTAAGTACTGTGAAAATTCAGCCCAATTGGTCACTATTTCAGTATGTTGTTCTGCATAACTCTATCCACATAGGTCGCTATTTCTCTGCAATGTTGTGTTGGTCATATTTGTTGCGCATAAGCATAAATCTATCTACTAGTGTTTGTTACCAAATGCCAGCTGCTAACTTATTACATAAATCAATATCAGAATTTTAGAAAAGCCCCGAGTTCCATTTTGAAACTATTGATAGATCATATAGGGTTGAATTGAAATGTATTAAGAAATAATTATTTTGTTAATACCAAGTAAAATGATATTTTTATTTTTCAAATATTAATTTTTTAATTTTTAATTTTAGTATATTATCTCTGTTGAAATGGTCAAAACAAATTTATTCATGTTCCCCCTCCCCTTCCCAAAACATAAAACCTTGGTTTGTCCCAAAGTTCTACACGAGGCATTTGCACGTGTTGGTTTATAAATAACAAACTAAATGAAACATCAATATGTTTTATTCATTCAAAAGGTCAAACTCATGCTCTTTGTTAACAAAGATCAATTTTATTTGTTTGAATCGTTTTCAACAATGAGGTGATAGGCTAAGATAATTAGAAATAAACAAAGGCTTTTGAACCCACTTTATGGTAAAACCACTTTATGCCTGGTCCAGGCCCCAAGGTACCAGATCATGAGCTCTAAGATTTCATGCCCACTAGTGAAGTCCATTCAGAACCAACCTAAATGCTAAAAGGGCAGGAAGTTCCAACATAGCTGACTCTAGCATGCAGAATTTCAGCCACAAGAATAATCACCAGTTTTGTTCATTCCATGGAATATCACACAGCCATTGAAACCACTTCATTATTTTCAAAAACAAACATCTTATAGTGTCATGGCAGATAGTTTATTTACAGTTATAGCTATTAATGTTGATTTCACTAAGCACAGCTTTTTCCTATCTTGAAAGATTCCAAAAGGCAACAAAGTGTAAGCCCCCCAGGGCCCCAAGAACCTTTAGCCCCACCCGGAACACGGCTAACCACAAGGTTGTGGAACAACCTATCTCAACCACCAAAAGGCCTCAACACTATTCACTTTTATGGTTCTCTCTTTACCTTTCTTGCGCTCACAGTTTACCACTCCCTCTGCTGAAATAAATAAGTTACAGATAGAAGAAGCATTAGATAATCTTAAAACAAGTATGTTCAAGGTGGATTCTGTTGGAGACGGGTATCCTTGCAACTGGCCGCATACTTGTGATGCATGTCATGCAGCAGCCTGCAACCTCTACTGCCAGACTGACTCAGCTTACCTTTGCTTTAGCTGTGATGAATGTATTCATGCTGCGAATCCTCACGCTTTGCAACACCATCGTGTGTTGGTTTGCTCTGAATGTGAGAATGCCCCAGCAGCTTTCACCTTTAAGGCTGATGCAGCATCACTCTGTATCAGTTGTAATGTTGAGATACACTCTCCCAACGCAATAGCCTGCCGACACAACCGGGTTCCAGTATCTCCTCTAACTGGTCTAGTCTACGCGTCATCAAATACCTACTACCACTGCGAGCTGCCGCTGCCAGCTTTAACGTTTGATGTTGGAAATTAAATTGTTGCTTATAAAGCCAATGAAATAATAGATGAGGCTGAAGCAGATTCTTTTCTGTTGCTTGATCCTGATAACAGAGAATCAGACTAACAGTGAATTAATGAATAGTGAGGCAGTTGAGTATTTGCCATCTGTTGAATATGATTCAAGTACTAAGTTAACAGTACCAAGATGAGTACTCGCAGCAGCAATCATACGGTGCTCATAAAGGGAAAAATATAAGTGATATTATTGTGCCAGTTCCATCAGTTGAAGCACGAAAAATACAACAAGAAGAAGAACAACATAATATTTCCTTGAATGGGGAGTATGACAACTCAAGAGGTGCTTTTATCAACACTCCTTCAAGTAGTCAAAGTGTAAGATTCTATATACCTTATAGTACCAAATCTAACTTCTTCAAGGTTGTTTCTGTAGGAAAATTTCAAAGTTCTTTACTTTTCAATTTTCATTGGCCTTTCTAATGATCTAAATATCTTAGAACTTGATTCCCAAGTTACTGACTCTTAAAATTAGATTTTTCACTTTCATGGTATCTCTTGCTACAGTTCTCAAGTTAATCATATCTCTCCCACTATTTTTTTTTCCTACTATTCTATCTTACTGTTAATATATTATCATAAATTCTTAATGTTTATTCATTTTTACACCAGGTTGCCTTGTCCTTTATGAGTGATGGCATTTCACCAAAGGAAACAACTAGCGAGCTCTCATGCTCTTATACCAGGTTTCAGAGTGGGACAACTGAACTCTTGCAGAACACTTCACGTGTGATGCCACTTCAATTTAATCTGACGAACCGGGAAGCAAAGGTCCTTAAATATCGAGAGAAAAGGAAAGCAAGGAAATTTGAGAAGAAAATACGGTATGCATCTAGAAAGGCCTATGCTGAGACCCAACCCCGAGTCAAAGGCAGGTTTGCTAGAAGACCAGATATAGAGCTTGAAGAGGATCAGTTACTCTCAACAGAAGAATATGGCTATGCCATTGTTCTCAATAACTGAATTATTAGTTTTGGTGTAATTAATATTGTCTTTCCAGAGTTTCCCAGTACATTAACGGTAATAGCACCGTGTACTAAGAATTTTTTTTTTCTCATTAGCTCTCAAGTCTTGACATAGAATAGAGTGAATAGACACCAGACTTTCTTTGAACCGAGGGACTGTCAAAAGTCAAACCGCAAGAAGTTTGAAAAGTAACAGTACTAGTAGAAATCATTGAGACCAATGATGAAATTGTGTGAAATTTGATGATCTAAAGGGAATTGCGGTGAGGATCAAAACTAGTGACGACTTTAGGAATTTTTCTTGGCGTGTTCATTAAGAGCATTTACATCCGTTTTTGTGTAAAATGACTCAAGAGCCAAATTTTGCGCAACCAACTCCAAAAATCACCCATGTCAACTTATGTACTTTTATGCAAAATGTTTTATAGTTACGGTAACTAGGCAAATATACACCGTTCATAGGCAAATTTGTTTTTTTAATACTTTCTTGACTTTGAGAGAGAGAAAGAGAGAGATGACTCAGGAGACTAATAAAAAAAATTGAGAAATATATACTAATACTTTAATGAAACGTAGTGTAAAATAAATAATTTGATGTAGTTATTTTTGAAAAGTGGTTATATGAAATAGAAAATATAGATTTTTATGTTAAAATAGACAAAAACAAAATTGCACAAGCTGATGAAAATGATCTAAGATACTTAAAATTATACAAAATATTTTAAAAAAAGAACTTAAATATATTGACATAAAAAATGAATTTTAAAAAAAAACCACTCACAAATACATGTAATCTTATAATTTCCTTCTATTAAATTGAAAATTCAACCCAACTTTAATTTTTGTTGTTGCAATATTTTTATTGTGTGTATAGTATTACTTTTTTAAAAATAATTTTTCTTATACTTTAATATACATATATATACATATATATATATTATATATATATATATATATGTTATAGGCAAAAATTAGAGAAAATCCAATTAGATTTTAGGAGTAATTACACTAAACTCACCTGTAATTTGGCCTAAATTCACGTTGTCTATCTGTAGTTTGAAAAATGTAACTTTACCTAAGGTTTGCACTGTTGACCTTTTGTAACCCATCTCTTAATTTGCTGTTAAAAAAAAAAACACATTTTTAGACAAAAATAAACATAACTTTGAATCAAGAGGATAGGGTTTGAAAAATTTTCAAAAATGGATGAACATTGAAAATGAAATTTCAAACCATTAAAAATAAGCACTTTGCTTTCTTCCTGTAAAACAAAATTATACATAAGTAGAGAAGTTTCAACTTTCAATCATCAATCATCAATCCCTTGCATCTAAGCATTCAAGAATTTATTTTCGGGGGAGATGCTCCAGTCATCATCAATCTGGTGCAAGGGGAGGATTTTTGCACTTCTTACTTCGGTAATATCATTAAATTAATATTGCAAAGCTTTAGCTATTTTTGTTTCAACCATACCAAAAGGAATTGAAACTATGTTGCTTAGGACTAAGAAAGCCAAGAATGTTGACATGTGGTTTGGCTGGATGATGTCCTAGCTGAAATGGAATCTGATGTAACTTGTGGTGTTTCATTGTAATTCTAATGAAACACAATACCCAACAATAAAAAAAAGGCCTCACCTAATGGTTAGATCTACCAATTTGAGCTAAAAATTTCCACTGGAGATTACCAATTTCATTAGAATACAAATCAATCTCAACCACGGCCGCAACTCTATTGGATTCTTCAAAGCGGCAGAGAGGTAATGTCTTTTCCCGAGACCCAGCGGCACCAAATCCAACACCGTCACTCCCACAACACCCTCAAGCCAACAAACCAAACCCCTGCGCATGCATTCAGCTAGACACAAACAAACATTTTTCTAAAAAAGAAAAAAAAAAAAAGACACAACCAAACGCTGCCATGCCATCACTATCAGCTTGTCACCATTCACTCCAAAAAAAAAAAAAAAAAAACCAATAAAAGAATTGAGGAATCACCTCTATGAACAAACTCCTAGATCACGAGCAGTTGGTCAAGTATAGGCTCCAATAATAACCAGTAGCATAACACAAAGTATAAAAGTTTTTTTTTTATATTAAATTATTTGTTGGTTTGGTTATTCTGTTTTTGCTTTTGTTCTTCTTTTAATTACATTACATTTAATTTGTTTTCCTCTTTTAAAATGGAGTTACGGTGGTGGGTGAGTAGTGTTACATTTGAATTTTACAAAACCCTTGATCTTAGTTTTTCTTGGTTTTTTAGGTTTTTTTGTTTAAAGAGAAGAGAGACATAAAAAGTGAACAAAAATACATTTTTATTCTCATTTGTAACATAGTTGGGTTACAAAAACCTAGCAGTGTAAACCTGGGCAAAGTGACATTTTTCAACCACGGGTAGGTAACATGAATTTGGGCCAAACCACATGTGGGTTTACTATAGTTACTCTAGATTTTAATTGGATTTTCAATTTTGTGCCACGTGTCTCATTTAATTTTTAATTTTATGCCAAGTGAATTATTGAGTATAAAAATAAAAGAGTTCAAATCTAATTAGATTCTAAATTGGATTTTAATTTTATTCTATAGGTGTCCATTTAAGTTTTTAATTGTTGTAGCAAGTGAATTATTGGGTACAAAAATCAAAGAGTCTAAAACCAATTAAATTTTAAATCATATATGATGAGAAACTATTACATATTTAATAAAAGTATGGCTTAAAAAAGTGTAAGATAATGCTATGTATATATATATATATATAGATTATTGACTTTACATATTCATCTTTGTTGGTATTAATATCTATATATATTTCTTTTTTATTTCCAATTTTCCTATAATTTCTTTTACATTCACTTATTTTTTTTTAAATATTTACACTTTCTTTAACATTTCTTCTTCCTTTAGCTTTTCATCTTTCCACTACCCTCGACTTTAATATTGTTATTCATCTTTCCCTTCATCTTCCTTTATTTGTCTCTTCTTATCCATTCCCTCTTATTATAAATTTGTCACTCTTTTTTATTTTTTACATAGTTTTCTCTCACAAAAATATTCTCTTTCTCTCTCAATATTTTGGTGGATTTTTATTTTTTATTGTATCTCTGCTTCAGGTTGATAAATTTTTGTGTTTTTAATAACTCTAATTTAGGTTGATACAATTTAGTTTTGTGCTTTAAGTTATTAGTATTATTATTTTTCTCTTTAATTGTTAAATTTTATCCGATTACATTATAAAAAATTAAAGATAGTAGATAAAAATAAAATAGCAATCCATTACATAGCATAATTTGGATAATTTAGTGTTTATTGTTATATCTTTTAATTTTTCTTATTTTTTTCTTCTCTTCTATTTTACTCAATATTGAAATTCAATCACATCCTTCAATCACATAATTTTCTCCCACAAAAAAATAGTTATTTCTCACTCTTTTTCCCTCAATTTTCTGGTGGATTTTTATTTTTATTTTTCTTGCATCTCTATTTTAGCTTGATACAGTTTTGTATTCTTTAGAACTCTATTTTGGTTGATGGGATTTAGTTTTGTGTTTTAAGTTTTTTTTTTATGACTTTGATTGTTAAATATTATCATATTGCATTATAAATAATTAAAAATAGTATATAAGAATGTACTATTATTATATTACATAGAACCATTTGGATAAGTTAGTGTTTATTGTTATGTATTTTATTTTTATTTTTTTCTCATATAATTTTATTTAACATTTAAATTCAGCCACATCCCCCATATATATCATTAAATTATTTGTATTTACACTACTTTTTTATTTTGAAAAATTTTAAATATAATATTTTGTCTAAATTAAATAAATAAAATTGTCCACATTAAGTGGAGTAATGCTAGGGAAACACTCATTCTCACACCCAATGCATCAAAGGAAGAATGAAATACAAAACAATCAAGTTAGAAACACTAAATTAAAATATAAAAAAAAAAACTAATAATGCATATTTAATGTCATAGAATCATCATCACATTTTGGAGAACGATAGGTTGCCAATGGAGAGAGAGAGAGAGAGAGAGATGGTATAGAAAATAACCAATACAAAGTAATAAAGAGTAGATAAAGAAGAAAAAAAAAAAAAACCAAACGTCAATTAGTAATCGTTAATTGGAAAACAAAGAGGTTGTAAGGAGAAATAAAAAATAAAATAGAGATTACCGTGTGGAGAACATTAAAAACTTTACAATATAGTAACATAAACCGTTAAATTCACTTGAAAAATTAAATCAACAATCAACCATTAAATACAATCATAATACTAAATTTAAATTTAAATCTAATCAAACTCTAACTATGGAAACCATATTAATAATAACTAAAAAAGAAATATTCTTTGATAGTAGTAGAAATTACATAAGAAATAAAGTTAGAAAATTTAAAAATCAATTTTTTAACATTTCATTTAACCTTAATTATAATATATATATAATTTTCATATACTATTTCATTCAAAAAAATCTAATGAACAATGCTACCACTCATCTATCGTCCTTGTTATGCAAATCATCAGTTAGTAAATATATGATAATAGTAAAAAGCGTTACAAATGAGATCAGTAAAAAAAAAAAAAAAATAAATTAATTAGCCACAATCATTATGGAGTAGTGGTCTATAATTTTACACATCCAAAAAAGTAGAATATATCGAGTTTTCTTAAAAATATGTGTACAGATTCACTATATATATATGTGTGTGTGTGTGTGTATAAAGATAAAAAAGAGAGAGTATATTTAGAGTTTTAATTAACTTAAAAACTGAAAAACTAATGTTTAATAACTAAAATTATAGTATTAATAAAATATTTAATGAGACCATTCTAAAAAGATTATCACGCACAATGCTCAGGTATACAACTAATTTCCTATAATTTTGTAAACTAAATCAGAGCAAGGATAAAAGTGAGAATTCATATATACATATAATGGTCACAAGACTTGCACCTGACTATTAGTTTCAATTAGACTGGGGGTACAATTTGCAAGTGCAATTTACGGTGATGATTGCTAGCTTTCAATATTAGGGTGAAAATTACGGAAAATATTTAAGTACTCTCGGAGTATCATAAATGTGTACTCTCCCCTCTCACATGAATGGTTGGTCCCATCATAAATTTAATTAGTAGGATATACTATTCATGTGAGAGGAGGGAGTGTGCATTTATGGTACTCCGAAAATACACAATAATTTACCAAAAGTTACAAGTACAGTAGTTTTGGGTGGATTTTTACAATTAACCCAAACCTTTTATATAATGTTAACAAAAGAAATATTTACAAAGTTCTTAGTTTTTATTTTTTAAATTTGAAGAAACAAGGGTTCTTAATCTTTTTTTAAGCACACAATTGGCTGACTCCTAATAAAGTAATATTTTGGATATAATCTTCTAGCAATATATGTTATAAACAAAAGAAATATTTAGCTTGTGCAGGGGTTTTGTTTTTCGTATTGGGACCAAGGTTACTTGGTCACATTTAATCTAATGATTAAAAATAATCAAAGTAGAAAATCTTTTATGAAGATGATTTGTATATAAGGACTTTCGCATGTTCTTCTCCAACCAAAGCCTCGTATTGTTAGATAAGATGTTTTACATTTACAAATCGAACTAGGTAGTCATACAAATGACCAAATAATCAACTTTGTTTCTCATTATATTTAAGCCTAATATTAGTGATTTTACCAGAATTTGTATTAAACAAAGGAAACGTGGTACATTCTGCACTAGCAAATTGCAAAACTCATAAATACAATTATGTAATACTTAAGAGCTGTTTCCCCAGAATTTGTAGCTGGAACTACAATAAGAAATTTCTAATCCGGTAAAAACTTCAAGACTTTGAAATACCCTTTATATTGTCTAATGATTGAATTTGTCTTGCTTAGAGATTTTTCCCAGGTTAAAGATTAAGGGACAATGAAGTACACACTCCCTCTCTTTTATGTATGAAAGGTACGTAGTAACACCAACACTTGTCTTCAAGGAGCCCCCCATATCCTTCAATTATATGTAAGATAACAATAAAAATTTTATTTAGAAACAAATGTATCTAGAAGTAAAATTTCATAGCATTAACATGTGGTGGAGGATTCTTCTGCAAGAGATCTTGGAGGTGAAGATAAGAAAGGTTTTAAAGGGATTTGCAAGGTTTCTATGTTTCCTTCTAACATTTCAATCACTTTACTCATGGATGGCCTATCAAATGGATTTGTTTGTATACACCACAAACCCACTAAGATCATCTCTCTCACCCTTGCATTTTCCTTTAAGGTCATATTATTGGGAAATCCTAAATCATTGTGCTACTCAAGTCGCTTATAAATCCAATGTGGAAAATATATCTCACTGGTATTACTAACTCCAACATCAATGTTCTTTCTTCCTCCAACCATCTACAAAATCATCACTCCATAACTATAAACATTAGATTTGTGTGAAACTCCTCCAAAGTTTCTGTTGAACACTTCAGGAGCTATATACCCTATTGTCCCTCTGGCAACAACCATTGACATATTACTCTCATTCCTTGGACAAAGTTTAGCAAGTCCAAAATCAGAGATCTTTGGAAAAAAATCTTCATCTAGAAAGATGTTATGTGGTTTTATATCAAAATGCAAGATTCTAGTATTGCAGCCATGGTGTAAGTACTCAAGCCCCCGAGCAATACCAATTGCAATTTGGAACAATTTTTCCAATTCTAAGAGTGGAGCGGTTGTCTCAGTGTTGCCATTGTGTATGAATTTTTCAAGTGATCCATTGGGCAGGAACTCATAGATGGGAGCTCTTTTCTGACCTTCAAGACAAAATCCAAGGAGCGTGACAATATTAACATGAGAAGTTCTACTAATACTTGCAACGTCATTGATAAATTCATCTCCATTTCCTTTTGATGCATCCAGGACCTTCACAGCCACGAGGCAACCATGAGGTAGCTCTCCTTTGTAAACACCACCATAACCTCCTTGACCCAGTTTAACTTTAAATGAGTTGGTGAATTTTTTGATGTCTGAGAATTTATATCTAGCTGGACCTAGTGATCCGTAATTTCTGATGAATGCCTCAAGATCATGTTCATTCTTTGTTTTCTTCATAAAAAATTGTATGGACGTAATCGATCTCTTACTTCTAAGCCAAAAGATTATGATACAGGTTAGTAACACTCCAAGCCCTAAAGCTGCAAGACCTGTAACATAGTTGAACATGATTTAGGTAGTGGAGGTTATATCCTCTTAAAATCTAAAGCCCCCTTCCCCAACGCCTTCCAAAGTAGCAAAAGTGACACATGCAATATTGTCCACAGAGAAAATTGGGTGAAATATTGAGGAAACATATGACATCTTTGGAATATGCAAAAGACTGCAAAAAATTCCAGTTATCAAAATATAAATATAATTTCTCAAGTTGTACGCACGTAATCTATTTTTCATTGGTATCTTACCAACAATCGGCCTTATATTCGTGGTCATGGTATGTCCTGCAGTGGTCCTGGTATGTTCTGCAGAGAAAACATAGTATTCGTTACTAATTACATAATGTGCATATATATGAGTTACTTGCGAATTTCTTGTATTGCACTATATGTCTATATCACATTTCTACTCATAGGCACATAAGATGATGGAAACTTATTCTTATTCGCATATCTATATTATTTCCTTAAAGAGTCTTGGCAAACATCACCGATGACGATCACTATTTGTTGAAATCTATCAACAGTGATGTTCTAATAATAGACTACAACCAAGGCTACATGATCAGGTTGCGTCAGCTCAGGTTAAGTCTCCTTTAGATTCGGGTCAAACAGGAGTTGATCTAAACAGGTCGTGAGCAGGTTAGGTTGATCAGGTTACATATCGGTTAATCGAGTTATAGGTTGAACTACTGTTTTTTTCACATGCATGAAAATAAATAATAATAATATCATATTGTTTTTATTTTCTTTTCAATACAAATAAGGGAACAATTAAAACAAATACTCAAAAATAAAATAATATGAAATTCTTATTTTTACACAATCTAAAGTCCAGTAATAATATCATCACCATAAAATGAACGAAAAAAAAAAAAAAAATACTAAATGTCTTGAACCATGTCAAGTTATCAACCTCTTCAGTTGTAAATGTTCATGTTGCATGTAAAATAGTAATAACAAAGTTAAATTACATAGAAATATAACTAGATAAAAAGCTACAATATAATCATTAAAGAGAGTTCAATTTAATAATTAAAAAAAATCAATGTAATAGATTAACCTAAGTACATAAAGTTTAAACATGTAATTTGGTCATTCAAAATAAATTGAGAAAATAAATAAATGTAAAAGTGTTAAAAATATAGCAATATACTTGAAAAGTTGTATATCACCTTACTGACTTGAATACTTTTTACAAAATTATGTAGAATTCAATTCTCTTTCTTTATTCTTCTAATTATTTAAATTTTGAGTTCATAACAAAAACTAAGAGTTTAAAAGAAAAAAAAAATCAAGAGATTGTAAGAAAAACTAACAGTAGAGAGCTGGATGTGTTGGGGATTTAGTGCCATGAGAAAATATGACATAAGTAATTTTTAAAAATTTATTTTAAGTTTAATTAATTTTCTCTCAGTTGAAGTGTGAAGAGAGGCTTGGTGGATGAATTGGTGTTGAACTTAAAAATGGAATGATATGGAAAAAATGAATTTCAAATAGTGTGAAAGATGAAGTGTATTAGTATTTTTTATGTTATTTTTTTGTTTTCTTTATACATATACAAAAAGCTACTTTTTTTTTCCCTCTCAATTAACCTAATTTTTTGGGGGTTGCCTATGCTCTTGGGCCTAGCGGAAATTTGTTAGGCCCACTAAATCGACCCACATTTACCTAAAGCAAACAAAGCATGAGAATGGCATGCAATTGTTAGTACTACAATTCTCGGAGCATATGAGATACTAATTTTTTTTTTAAAAAGAAACATCATACGAAATACTATGATTAGTGGAACATAAAATGAAATACAAAAAGTATGACAAAAGTATGATTAAGTGTAGCACAGATGCATGAAGTATAAGATAGGTAGCACAGGTAGCAAAAGTATATATCCAAAGAACTTTCTTCAATGACTAAACATACACTCTGAAAAAATATGACTACAGGGACATAATTTTGTTAGCAAATTGGTTTGATTTGAACCTGGTTTAGTTCATCCCAACCGCCCACAGAAACAGATCTACAAAGAATAGGAAGTGATTCCTATTTGGTTAAGGAGTTAATGTAGCATTTTGTCTTCCAAGCTAAAATCTTTTAAATTTCTTTCAAGGGACTTAATTGGCACTCCTTGATTTGACAGAATTTAGATGAGACTGAAAACTAAAGAACTTCTAGAATATCAAAGGAACATAATATGAAAAATAAAAGGTAAAACTAAACCAATTAGCCATTAGAAAACTCAGATTGTCATTCATCATGCCTAATTCATTCAAACCTATTAGGTGCCCAAATAATATGAGCTAGAGTTCAAATTGAAATTGAGATCTTCATGATCTCTAACACTGTATGCTAGCGTGATTAGAAACTCCGAATATTGATTATAAAAAAAAAACTATAAAGAAATTGTGCTCACTATGGTTTACCTATAATCTGTCTAGATGAAACACAAGAATAATTTGAAGAAAATAATCAATGAAAAGAATGAGGTGTCTAAACATTCATAACATCACAATAGAAATATAACAAGCACATTCCATAACTTTTCTAAGCACTAAATGTGTGCTTTTAAATATACAATGTGCTCCAATTGAACTTAAAGAAAAAGAAAAGATGCTCAAGGCCAAGAAGGAAGATAAACTTTAAGGTTAATGAATGTAGCATAGTTGCATCACGTATAACACAGGTAGAATAGGTTTTCAGATAAGAGTAACGAAAGAGCAATACTAGGGATACAACTTTTCTCACAACACTTTTCACAACTTGTTAAGGTGGCAAGCTGGGAATGAATCAACATACATTCACATAGATCTATCACTAACATCTTTTTTATTAACCAAAATAGACCAACCGTTTTGAAATTTTTTATATCCATAGACTTATTCACAAAGAAAAATAACATACCAGAGGAGAAGTAAAAAGAAATTCTAGTCAAACTCAAAACCCAATATATATATGTGTGTGTGTGTGAGAATAATCTTTCCCAAAAAACCTTCTTCAATGACTAAACATACACTTTGAAAAAGTATGACTACAGGGACATAATTTTGTTAACAAATTGGTTGGGTTTGAACTTGGTTTAGCTCATCCCAAATGTCCACAGAAACGGTTTACAAAGAAAAAGAGTGATTCTTGTTTGTTGTCGAGTTAATGTAGCATTTTGTCTTTCAAGCTAAAATATTTTTACTTTCTAAGAAGTGACTTAATTTGCACTCATTGATTGATAGAGTTTAGATGAGATTGAAACCTAAAGAACTTCTAGAAGATCAAAGGAATAGACTACGTAAAACAAAAGGTAAAACTAAACCAATTAGCTATTGGAAAACTCAGATTGTCATTTTCTACTCCTGAAGAAAAAAAATCCAAGAAATCATTCATCATGCCTTATTCATTCAAACCTACTAGGTGCCCAAAATAATACGTGCTAGAGTTCAGATTGAAATTGCAAGCTTCATGATCTCTAACACTGTATGCTAGCGGGATTAGAAACTCCTAATATTGGACTCCAATGAAAAAACAAAAACAAAACAAAACAAAAACTAAAGAGACATTGTGCTCACTATGGTTTGCCTATGATCTGTCTAGATTCTAAAATTACCATCATTGCAGGTTTCGAGATGAGGCCGGTCACCACAAAAACAAACAAATTCATTATTCTCGAATCCACATCATCCGCTACTTTTCTCACAACTGTTGCAATCATGTACACTCCAATTCAAAGAGAACCCCATCTTCAAAACGTCAGTATAATTCATCAGCAACAAGCTTGTGAAATTGACTCCATTATGCACATCCATAGGCACATCAACGAAAGATTGGCACCAGTCTGACGAACAATTATGAAGCTCCAATGCTTCCTTATGGAAAACCGCAAAAGAATGAAGGGTGCTATTGCTAGCACAGACTAGATCATATATGGGGTAATTAGGCTTTGAAGTGCAGTTGTAGAAGATGGAGAAATCACTACAGTACAAACTAAAATTAAATGGAGTGTGATCAAGGCTAACATTATGCAAAGGAGCAGGGCAAGTTTCCTTATAGATTGCAGCGTTGGCCACAAGAAATGACTGGTTTGAGTAAAAGATGTCCTTCATGATGTAATCATCACTGGCAATTGTAAGAACTGGGTTTTTGTCTTTGCAGATGATTGTAAAGTTTGGGTTGCCACAAAAAGGTTCTTGTTCATGAAGTATCCAGAAGGGGTAGCTTATATTTGGGCCATCTCCACAAGTATAGGGGACACAGGCTTGGAATTTTGGGTCAAGGGATAGGATGTAGTTGACTGAGGAGGTGAAGATGATGAAAAAAATGCATATAAGGGAAGGTTTTGGGGACATGGAGAAGTTTTGGAGGTCCATTTGAGTGGAAATAAGTAAGAAGCAGAGGAGAACAGAGGAAGAAAAGGGAGATGTTAATGGAGAGAAGCATTAAGAGTAAAAAATTCCAAGTAGTTGGTATGACTTGGGTGTGAAAGTTCTCTTGAGTGTGCTAGTTTTTTTTTTTTTTTTTTTTTTTTTTTTTTTTTTTGTTTTTTTTGTTTTTGGTTTATGATTGGAGTTTGAAAAGGAGGGGAAAGACAAACAAAGGAACAAGAGCGCGTTTTCAAAGACTCTTCTATTTTTTGGGTAAGGGTTAATTTAGAGTATTTATTATAATTTGGAATTACTACATTTTTCAATCATAAAAAAACTTGGGAATGTGATGAGTATTATGTGTTTGCAGGTAAAATAATTTTTCATCACACTCCTAGTTTTTTTTGTAATTGAAAAATGTAGTAATTTCAAATTATAATAAATACTCTAAATTAACCATTACCAAAAAATAGAAGAGCCTCTAAGCATGCGCTCACGGCTAGTTTGTCAGTAAAGAATATTAAGTTTAAAATATCAAGATTTATATTTTTTACCAAAAAAAATGGATCAAGATTTAGAGGGACAACTCCAAAGTCCAAAAGTCTCATTTACAATAAATCCCAAAACACAATCAATTAAGAACTACTATTTTTCTTATAAGAGGATTACTAAAGTGACCTAAAAGTGAATTTTTAAAAAACTTTTAATAGAGATGAGCTATCAATTCGTGTAAAGCCACCTTAAAGCATTCTTTTGAAAACAATTTTATGTTAACTTGAACTAAAATTTGTACATTAAGTCAATGCAATGTGAAGTATAACTCAATACAACAACTGATAGTGACGTTTTTATATAGCGACGGCACTTTAAGATAGTGACGGAAATATACTATCCGTCAGCCACCGTCCTTGACGCCTCCTTTTGACGCTCCAGGCCACATCCCTACATAGCGGCGTTAGGTTAAAGGATCAAGATGACGAAGTCGAGGCTGACGGCCAAGGTGCTGAAGGTCCCCAGCTGACGTTATCCTTGAAGATAAATTTAGTCTGACGGCGGTATAAGAATTGCACATTGGTTGACGACCCTGGCACGTAAAGGCTGAAGGAGTGATCCAACCTCCATTCTTGATCTGTCTTGACCTTTGCATACGTGAATATAAGGAAAGTTCTTTCGCTACACGTCTGGTCTCAGTCAAAAAGATCCCTATAAGGAAAAGAGTTCTATACGATATGCAAAGATCCGCAAATCACTCTTCTAAAAGGAAAGTACTTCCTCGCCAAGGCGTGTATTTCGGCTCTACACCACTATATAAACCCCAGAAACCCTCATAACAAGAGGTACGCACAACTATCCCAACTTTGGCACTCTAGGGTTGTTTGAGACTCTAACTTGACCTTCGGAGGGTTTTTGGCCGGCACCACACCGGTGCTCTCCTTTAGGTCATTTTGTTTTCTCTTTGCAGGTGTTGATTCGAGCTGGAGAGTGTCTGCGACCTACTGGTGTTTTCTTCGGCATCATCAGTTGGCGCCGTCTGTGGGAATTCGACGAGAGCGTAGAAAAGAATATCTAGCCCTCGCTCTACTCCTGAGACTAAAGGTTGCATGGTACTCACCAGATCGATGGCAACAACCAACAACCAAGGCGACGAACCGCACGTTACAGCGCTAGAAAGGCAAGTTTAGACGCTGGCCGCTGCTGTCGAACGACTTACCAAACAGAATCACGACTTAGAGGAGCAACTACGGCAGATGACCGCGTGCCAAAGTGCGCCAGGGGAGGACCAGGAAGTAGCAAGCCCGGAAGGGAGGAATGCCGTCAGGCCTGAAGGTAGCACCGCACCAACAAGGTTGGAGCGGCCAGAGACAAACCTGCCATCTGCCTCGGACTCCCTACCGCCTCATATTACAGCCGAGATGCAAGAAATGAGGGAACGCATGGATGCGATGATGAACGCCCTTAGAGGACGGGTGTCCAGCAACCTGGACGACCTAGTCCATAGAACGGATTCGCCCTTCACAGCGTTGGTAAATTCATGCCCCGTTCCTCCAAAGTTTCGCATGCCCCATATGGAGAACTACGACGGATCCAAAGACCCGTTGGACCACCTGGAGTCTTTCAGAACCCTAATGCATCTTCAGGGTGTACCAGATGAAATCATGTACAGGGCTTTCCTCACCACCTTGAAAGGGCCTGCGAGGGATTGGTACACCAGGCTGACGCCTAATTCAATTGGCACTTTTAAGGAACTGGGCGCGCAATTCGTGTCACACTTCATTGGAAGTCATCGACGCAAGAGGTCTATTACGTGTATACTGGGCATCAAGCAGCGAGAGGGCGAAACATTAAGGTCCTACATAGCCCGCTTCAACAAGGAATCCCTCTCGATAGACGAAGCAGATGACAAGATACTCGTGGCAGCATTCACGAACGGGCTACGAGAGGGTAAGTTCTTGTTCTCTCTATGTAAGAATGACCCAAAGACTATGTCCGACGTATATTACAGGGCGACGAAGTATATGAATGCGGAGGATGCCTTGCTGGCCAGAGACGACTATAAACCAAGAAAAAGGGAGAGACAGGAAGATACGAGACCCGATAACGGACGAAAAAGGGGGAGAACCAGAGAGGGACGAGATGATCGACGACCCAAGCCGCCTACAGGAAGGTACACAAACTTCACTCCCCTAAACGCACCCATCGACCAGGTGCTAATGCAAATCAGAGATGAGGAAACTTTAGCCTTTCCCGGCAAGCTGAAGGGAGATCCCAACAAGAGACCAAGAGACAAATACTGCCGTTTTCATCAGGACCATGGCCATGACACCGCCGATTGCTACGATTTGAAACAGCAAATAGAGGCTCTCATTAGGCGAGGACGGCTGCAGAGGTTCGTCAACAGGGAGAGGGCAGACCTGCCGCAAAATCAAGCCCCTCGGCAAGATAACGAACGCCCCAGGCAACCTGCCAGAGATATAAGGATGATTGTAGGAGGAACTGCGACTGTTGGGTCATCCAAGAAAGCCCGAAAGACTTACCTCAGAATGGTTCAGAACGTCCATATGGCGAGTCCCGCACTCGGAAGGTCACAAATCGACAATCCCTTCTTCGAATTTTCAGAAAGAGACGCCCGGCGCCTTCACCATCCCCATGACGACGCCATCGTCGTCACCATACAATCAGGGGATTACAATATACACCGAGTCCTTGTAGACAACGGTAGTTCGGCGGACATCCTCTACTATCCCGCTTTCCAACAGATGGGAATTGGAAGAGAACGACTAGTTTCGACTAACGCCCCGCTCGTTGGCTTTGGAGGAGCAAGAATACTCCCACTTGGTACTGTTACTTTGGCAGTAACCATTGGAGATTACCCACAGCAGATCACTCGGAACGTGACATTCCTAGTAGTTGACTGTTCGTCGGCTTACAATGCCATCATAGGACGCCCGACCCTCAACTCATGGAAAGCGGTGACGTCAACATACCACCTGATGATAAAGTTTCCTACTAATTATGGAATTGGAGAGTTGAGAGGAGATCAGGTATCCGCACGCGAATGTTATGTGGCTATGATGGAGATGGACAATCACATCCTGGCCATAGAGGAGCGTCGGGTGGCGACGGAACCTGCCGAAAGACTCGAAGACGTGCTTCTCGACGAAGCCCGCGCGGAGCGAACAACCAAAATCGGCACCCTAGCCAGCCCGACGATACGTCAAGAACTTGCGACCTTCTTGAAAGAAAACAGGGATGTATTCGCGTGGAGCCACGAAGACATGCCGGGGATCGATCCATCAGTCATGGTGCACAGGTTGAACGTGTCGCCATCTTTCCCGCCTGTCCGACAGAAGAAAAGAACCTTCGCCCAAGAAAGAGATCAAGCAGCAGCAGAAGAGGTCCGTAAACTACAAGATGCGGGATTTATCAGGGAAGTATACTACCCTGATTGGTTAGCAAATATCGTGATGGTCAAGAAGAGCAACGGGAAATGGAGGATGTGCGTCGACTTCACGGACTTGAACAAGGCGTGTCCCAAGGATAGCTACCCCCTCCCGCGGGTCGACGTCCTGGTAGATTCTACGGCCAAACATCGGTTGCTAAGCTTCATGGATGCATTCTCCGGGTATAACCAGATCCGGATGGATGAAGCTGATCAAGAGAAGACTTCGTTCGTAACAAGCCAAGGCCTCTTTTGCTACAAGGTCATGCCCTTCGGCCTGAAAAACGCCGGCGCGACCTATCAGAGGCTCATGAACAAGATGTTTGCGCGACAGATTGGGAGGAACGTCCAGGTGTATGTCGACGACATGCTGGTCAAAAGCCAAAGGGAAGAAGCTCATTTGGAGGATCTTAAGGAAACATTCGATACTCTTCGCTCCTACAACATGAAGCTCAACCCAAGCAAGTGTGCCTTTGGAGTGACGGCAGGAAAGTTCCTCGGATACATGGTATCCCAAAGAGGGATCGAGGCCAACCCGGACAAGATTCAGGCCATTATGGGAATGGCCCCTCCTAAAAATATTAAGGAAGTACAAAGCCTTAATGGTAGGATTGCCGCGCTCAACAGATTTGTGTCGAAGGCTGCAGATAGATGTCTACCTTTTTTCCGAACATTGAAAAAATCCTTCGAATGGACTGCCGAGTGTCAACAAGCATTTGAAGATTTAAAGGTCTACCTCTCCTCACCGCCATTGCTAAGCCCTTCCCAACCAGGAGAAGAACTGTTCCTCTATCTGGCCGTTTCCCCAGCAGCTGTCAGCGCGGCCTTAATTAGAGAAGACGATAAGGTCCAACGACCCGTGTACTACGCAAGCAAGGCATTACACGGCGCAGAAGAGAGGTATCCCCCCATGGAGAAACTAGCCTTCGCTCTGGTTACAGCGGCCCGTAAGCTCAAGCCATATTTTCAAGCCCATACAATAGTCGTCCTAACTGACAAACCTTTGCGGCGAGCAATGGCCAGCCCTGCGGCAGCCGGACGAATGGCGTTATGGTCGGTAGAATTGAGTGAATTCGATATACAATATCGTCCCCGTGTTGCCATCAAGGGGCAAGCGGTGGCCGATTTCATTGCTGAGTTCACCAGCGCGGAAGGCGAAGAGGAAAAGAATCCCCAATGGAGCATTTTCACTGACGGGTCGTCCAACAAGAAGGCTGGCGGGGTAGGGGTCGTACTTAACTCCCCGGAAGGCGACGAGCTCAAATGTATGATCCGCCTCGATTTCCCTATGACTAACAATGAGGTTGAGTACGAAGCCCTGATAGCAGGTTTAGACCTTGCTCAAATTGTAGGGGCCACAAACGTGGTTGTTCATTGCGACTTCCAAGTCGTCGCAAACCAGGTAAACGGCGAGTACGAATGCAAGGGTGAAAGAATGAAGAAGTACTGGGAGCAAGCAAAAAGGAGAATAGATGGACTGCAAGCAAAGATAGTCCAAATTCCGAGAGAAGAAAACGAACATGCTGACCGACTTTCCAAAGCCGCATCTGCGGACCCTATGACCACCATTGACGAGGTACTCTCTTTTACTCAGTCCTCACCATTAATTGACGCTGTCTGCATACAGGAGATTGGTTCCGAAAACAATTGGACCACGCCCTTGATCTCCTACCTGAAAGATGGCACGTTGCCTGATGAAAAGGAGGCTGCCAGGAAGCTGAAGGTCCGGTCTGCACGTTTTGTCTTGATAAAGGACATCCTCTACAAAAGGGGCTTTTCTCGACCATACCTAAGGTGCGTGGACCCCGAAGAAGCAAGCTACGTTATGAGAGAAGTACACGAGGGGATATGCGGCAACCACTCCGGATCACGGTCATTGGTACAAAAGTTGGTTCGGGCCGGATACTATTGGTCGACAATGCAAAATGACGCCCAGGTTTATGTGAGAGCTTGCGACAAGTGTCAAAGGTTCGGCAACATCATTCGACAACCGGTGGAAGGATTGACCCCCATAACTGCCCCGTGGCCATTCGCCCAATGGGGGTTGGATATCATTGGACCATTCCCGATGGCAGCACGACAGTTGAAGTTCCTCGTGGTTGGCATCGATTACTTCACCAAATGGGTTGAAGCTGAAGCCCTAGCCACAATCACTGAGAAGAATATAAGGGGTTTTGTATGGAGAAACATTGTTTGCAGGTATGGGATTCCAAGAGTCTTAATTTCGGACAATGGTAAACAATTTGACAACGACTCCTTCCGAGCCTTCTGTTCAGAGTTAGGAATTAAGAACCATTATTCCTCCCCAGCCCATCCTCAGGCAAACGGACAAGTGGAAGTCACCAACCGATCCTTGCTTTGAATCATCAAGACTTGGCTCGAGGGGGCAAAGGGCATATGGCCTGAGATGCTACCCAGCGTGTTATGGGCATACAGGACGACAGTACGGACCCCCACAGGAGAGACCCCCTTCCAGCTGACATACGGAAGTGAAGCGGTCATTCCAGCCGAGATAGGACTCACAAGTTATAGGGTGGACAATCACGACGAAGAAAGAAATGATCAGGAGCTTCGTTTACAACTGGATCTAATTGACGAAGTAAGGGCGATGGCCGAACAAAGACTCGCACGATACCAGGACCTCGTAAGCAAGCACTACAACTCCCGAGTCAAGCACCGAGACTTCAAAGTCGGAGATCTTGTTTTAAGGAAGGTAATGGGCGCAGCAAGGGATCCCGCGCAAGGAAAGCTCGGCCCAAACTGGGAAGGACCCTACAAGGTCGTATCATGGCAAAGAAAGGGCACCTACCACCTGGAGACTCTTGACGGGCAGAAACTACGACACCCATGGAATGCCGAGCATCTCAGAAAGTACTACCAATAGAAGATGGCAAGCAGAACGTTACTCCTCACTACCAGTTTATGATCCTTAATTATTTGTCTTAGCTTGTTCCTGTTTACAGTACATTTTAAGTCCAAAGGGCTGAAAGTTTATCTTTCCTATTTTGAACAAAATTTTACTCATGCATTCATCATAATAAGAGGAGGTTTATTCAGAAACGACTAGTGAATTTTCTCTGTGTTGAAGAAAATAGCAGGTTCTCTACAACCAAGTCCACAAGTTGGACAATCTTATGGCCAAGTCCACAAAGTGGACGGTCCACTAATAAGTCCATAAAGTGGACGACCTACTTATAAGTCCACAAAGTGGACGACCTACTTTTAAAGTCCACAAGGTGGACTACCTGCTAATAAATCCATAAAGTGGACGGCCTACTTTTAAAGTCCACAAGGTGGACGACCTGCTAATAAGTCCACAAAGTGGACGACCTGCTTATAAGTCCACAAAGTGGACGGCCTGCTTTTAAAGTCCACAAGGTGGACGACCTGCTAATAAGTCCACAAAGTGGATGATCTACTTCCAGGTCCACAAAGTGGACGGCCTACCTCTAAGTGAACGACCTGCTTTTAAGTCCGCAAGATGGACGACCTTACACCTAAAACCCACAGGGTGGACGACCTCGTTGCTAGGTATAGGGCCTCATCACTAAGTACACAAGATGCATAGGGGTAGTAAAATGCTTGAACCCGTCATCTCGCCATAATGTAACAAAGTGACGGCGTTATGTTCAAAATGACGGCATAATAAGTCAGCTAAACTGACGGCATTATTCATGAAAATGATAGGCGTATAATCAAATAGATACGTCGAACCAGATAAACAGAGCTGACGCCGTTAGGAAATCAATAAGCAAAAAGTTTTATCCAACGGCGTCACCCACAAAGCTGACAGAATTATAATAAACAATTTTATGAAAAGAAGCTGACGCCGCCATCAGTTCAACAAAAATTGGATCAAAAGAAAAACACCGTCACAATTAAACTGACGAACTCGCATAATTTTGACTTAGAATAAAAAACACACATGCTTGAAGTATAAAACGACATTAGAATTAACGTGGACGATGTCTTTACAGAAACCCAGAAAAATGGGCATTAAGTGCTACAGGTTCATCTACAATTTTCCTTAAATAAAAAGAAGAAAAGGACAGAAAAAGAAAAATTGAATTCATAGAACAGTCTCAAGATCCTCCGTCGTCTTCAATAGCAAAAGGCTGGGCACAGGAGAGAGAAGGGCTGACGGCATTCTGGTCGTCACCGCGGGGATCTGCTGGAGTCAGAGTAACGGACGGATCCACAGCTGGTTGAGCTAGGGCGACGCTGTTGTCCCTCTGACTGTTGTCGTCAGCTTCTTCATTGACGATGTCACCTACGGGCGTTGGAGGGATGGACTCATCCATTGAAATCCTTGACAAGTCCAAGTCAGGATAGGCAGATTTCACCTGCTTCAAGCAGTCCTCAAACCCGTCACCATAGTAGGCGGCACAAGCGTCAATGAAGGCCGACGAATCTTTAAACTCCGTCACAGCATCGTTCCTAGCCGTCTCAACTTGAACAAGGATGGACCTCAACTCCTTCTCCGCCGTCACCTTGGCCTCCGTTTCCAGCTCCCGACGGCGGGTCTCCTCCGTCAGCTTCTCCTTGTAACCCTTCAGCTCCTCACCCAAAATGCGGTTCGCATCCCTATATTGCATTTGGCCGTCAGTCAGGTTCTTGACACGCTCCTGTAGACGGGTAATCACCCCTTCCTTAGCAGAGCACCTGCGTGACAGGGCCTTCATGCGAACCATAGCCTGGAAGCAAAAAGGGGACAAGACAACGTCAGGGCACAAAAACAAGTCGGACACCAAAGTAGAAAACGGAGCTTACCCTGGTAAGGTCAAAAAGGCCTGACGCCTTTATCTCGTCAACAGCTTGCTCGGCAAGAGGGTCCATTTCATCATCTTTCAAAATAGACTCCGTCACCTCTACAGCATAGTCCTTGTGGGTCAACAGACGGCGCACGGATCCTTGGATAATGGGCCCTGACAAGGTCATCGGTCCCTTGCCTGCCCCATGAGCAGACCTGGGAGGCAACGGCCTTCGAGAAGACGTGTCCCCGGGAGTGGGGGCAACCTTTTTCCCCTGACGGTCTTCCCTGCCGTCAGGTTTTCTCTTGGCTCCGGCCTTCCCAACGGGCCTGGGGGCTGACGGAGGAGTTAACTCGCCCCCAGTCCTCTCTTGCTGTTTTTTCTTAGCCGCCGCTGCAGCTCTGACCCTTTGCCTGGCTGACTCCATTTCTGCGAAGAATAAGGATTAGAAAAAAAAACACGTCAGGTTAAAGACAAGAAGCTGAAGGATACTCACGACGGCGGGAATAGGCGTTCAGTCTGTAAGCTTCCTCCATCGGCTCAGGTCCACCACAATATAAGTGAAGAGTATCTAATGTGATTAGATCCCGACACTTCCTCTCGTCCAAGGGAATGGCCGTCACCTGACGAATGAAAGCCTCTTGTTCCGCGGAGATACGTGGACGGTTGTTAGCTGCAATGAAAAGTGACGGGTTAGGACAGCAAATAAGTAGACGAAGCGAGAAGGGTCGACGAGATTAACCTGAATCTTTAACATATGCCCATGTGTTGTCAAAACCATTGGGCATTGTCTCCCACTCCTCAGGACGACATACCCAGTTCGTCCCTTCTACAAAAAAGTATTTGCCCTTCCACTTCCTATTGGAGTCGGGCATGTCGGACACTAACTTCAACTCCTTGTCCCTCACTGGAAAATGGTACACTTCCTTTGACGAGGAAATGTGCTGAGGACGATAACACCAAAAGAACTCGTCCAAAGTCAGCTGACGGTTCCCACCACTCAGACGACCCCACAAGATCTCAGCACCAATGAAGGTTCGCCAAGCATTGTGGGCAATCTGGCTGACGGATATCCCCAGGAAGTTAGCTAGCTGACAGTGTAATGCCGTCAGCGGCAGCCTTAGCCCGGCCGCGAACATGGCGTCGTACATGCCAACGTCCGCGGTTCGTCCGGAGTAGCACTTCTCACCCTCCTCAGGAAGACGAATGGGAATGTCGTCTGGTAGTTGATAACGAGACCGCAAACTTTTAAAAACATTCTCTGACATCGTTGGGAGAAAATTGTTGACGGACCACTGTGAGGGTAAGATGAAAGGACGGTCATCACCAGAGGATCCCGAGGTGCTCTCTAAGGCCTCCTCGTCGCCGTCACTCTCACCCCCGTCACTGATACTTGCATTTTCGCGAATCCCCTGGTCTTCATCGCCTACATCACCGCTCACCTCACTTCCTCTTGAACTCTCTATCTCACCGTCAGAAGGAGTTGACGATTCTCTTTCTGACGACCAGGATAGGCCCTCTGCGGGCTCACGACCTGACGGGAAAACTTCGTCGTAACCCGCTCCGTCGCGGATCGACGACTGGTCACTCGGCGTCTCCCTAGACATCTGACTACCTACAAACGACGGGTTTCTTTCTAAGATCCTAGGCCGACGACTTCACTAAAGGGCGACGCTATAAAAATAAAAAGTAAAGTGGCGAAGACTTACGTGTAGGAGGACGATCTCAAGAAGCTGACAGCTGCGCGATTGACGATGTGATAAGGCTGGCAGTAACGGATTCGTTCTCTCAAGATGGACAAGGCGAAAAAGTGAAAAAAAAGGTAAATAGTGAAGTATATATAGGAGAGAAGAAGCGCGGAAGACGAAGCGACATACCCGTCCAGACGCGGAGCCAATCAGTCTATGACATGTGTCCCACCATTTAATGAAGATGGCACAGACTACCACGCACGAACCGTGTCCCCAGTAATAGGAACTCCATGACCCGTCGCCCATAGCTGACGGGATAATGGAGTGGGGGGCAGCTGATAGTGACGTTTTTATATAGCGACGACACTTTAAGATAGTGACGGAAATATACTATCCGTCAGCCACCGTCCTTGACGCCTCCTTTTGACGCTCCAGGCCACATCCCTACATAGCGGCGTTAGGTTAAAGGATCAAGATGACGAAGTCGAGGCTGACGGCCAAGGTGCTGAAGGTCCCCAGCTGACGTTATCCTTGAAGATGAATTTAGTCTGACGGCGGTATAAGAATTGCACATTGGCTGACGACCCTGGCACGTAAAGGCTGAAGGAGTGATCCAACCTCCATTCTTGATCTGTCTTGACCTCTGCATACGTGAATATAAGGAAAGTTCTTTCGCTACACGTCTAGTCTCAGTCAAAAAGATCCCTATAAGGAAAAGAGTTCTATACGATATGCAAAGATCCGCAAATCACTCTTCTAAAAGGAAAGTACTTCCTCGCCAAGGCGTGTATTTCGGCTCTACACCACTATATAAACCCCAGAAACCCTCATAACAAGAGGTACGCACAACTATCCCAACTCTGGCACTCTAGGGTTGTTTGAGACTCTAACTTGACCTTCGGAGGGTTTTTGGCCGGCACCACACTGGTGCTCTCCTTTAGGTCATTTTGTTTTCTCTTTGCAGGTGTTGATTCGAGCTGGAGAGTGTCCGCGACCTACTGGTGTTTTCTTCGGCATCATCAACAACTAAAAGAATAGATCTAAATTGACGGTGTGAATACATAATCCAAAGACAAACTTAAGCAGAAATAGAGAAACTTGAAATGATACAAAGTAACTCAAAAGGTGAATAACAACACAAAAAGATTAGGGGCATTAAACAAATGAATGCCCAATTTCCCCACAATTATAGCCGATTCTCATCCATGCCATGGTCATATCCTTCTTATTAGGGCTATCTCATCATTCTTATTAGGGCGATTCTTGACTGGCTTGATGCCAATAAAGTAATCATATCTGCAAGTATCACATTACATAAAAAATCACCATTATAAGTTGACTTTATGCCATAAAAGAACATTTTTCATTTCCAATAAAACTTCAATTCCAGATATATTCAATTGCTCACACACATGCTCAGAAGTTTTTTTTTTTTTTTTTTTTTTTTTTTTTTTTTTTTTTCATAATTTGCATCAATTATATTGAGATTAATACTTTTTCTTATCACAAAAAAACTTAGGAGTATGATGAGTTATGTATTTGTGGGTGAAATAATTTTTTTTCATCGCATGAATGTCCATGCAAAGCTAGAATTATTTTAGGAGTTCATTAAAGATATGGATGTTGGAAGAATATGGAAATAGATTAGCATGGAGTTCAATCTTCTTCTTTTTTGTGGAGATAAATACCCTTTATTTTATCTCTCCTCCTTCTTTTGGCTTTTCTCTCCCCATTTCTTCATGCCTGTCAAAAAAGAATAGATTTAGGAAAGAAAATAGTTATCTGACTCTACCATGAAAGAGTCAAATGACTATCATCCTATCTCATACTAATATTTTTCCTATACACTACCCACATTAAAGAGTTCAAATCAAACACAAACAAATAATACCATAAATTTTTGTGTGGAAGTTAATTTTTTTTATTGAAATGGATTTAAGATTGTTTACATCCATGGCTAACATAACAACAAAATACAATGAACATTCATAGCAGTACATTAATCTTGATTTCGGCCAATTGATGAGAGACATTAATTCTAGAAAAAATGACTCTAGAAAAAATATGTGAAGTGAAGGCATAATGTGATCAAGACCATGAGACACCCTTGAATAATAAAAAACAAAAAAGTTTCGAATTATAATCACTGCAAATTGAAAGGTGTACTGATACCCTTAATAATGCTTCTAGCAAACATAGTATCATAATCTCCTAACCCACAACCGCAGTCTATTTGTCCCCGACCTTCCTTTTGAGGACCAACAATGACATCAAAACTGGTATCAGTTTATGAACAGGACTTGAAAAAACTGTGAAGACTTAACAAAGTGAGAGTGAGAGATGGTGGAAGAAGATTGGGTGGATGATAGAAGAAGAAACTGAAGGAGAAGGATGATATTGTGGTGGATGTGAGAATGTGGTTTTTTTTTTTATTTGAGAACGAACATGGTTTTAATAGGTGTAGCAATCCGATTTTTACAACTACCTTCAATTATCTTTCTTTTTGAGACATAAGATATATTTGAAAGTAGGGTTTTTTTTTTTTTTTGGATAAATTTGAAAGCAGGTTTTTTTTCAGGGAAAAGTTTTTTTTTTTTTTTTTTGAGAATTTTTTAGGGAAAAGTTGAACGTGGGTTTTTATTTTATTTTTATAGAAGTTGAACGTGGGTTTGAATGTTGTATTTTAAAGTTTTTGGGTTTCTTTTGGATATAATTGATTTTTACTTTTTAGTATATTTTTTTCTCCAAAAAAAAAAAGAAAAAAAAGAAGAAGAGATTTAAGGGGGAAAAAAAAAAAACCAAACGTGAAATGAGATTAAGGGAAACCAGGTATTGAAAAAAAAAGTTAATTTTTTTTTATGCAAAGAAAAAAAACAGTTAAGTCTCGAAAAAAAAAAAAAAAACTGAAGAAAGTAAAGTGAAAACGTGGAGTAATGCTTGGAGTTAAACGTGGGAGTTAAGTATTGCCTATTTTGTAGGCAAGGTTATAGGTGAGAGTTAAAGATGTATTTTTACTATGTTATCCTCAAGCTTTTTATCTACTTAAATTTAGGTTGCAGGGGTATTTTTTGGGGAAAAAAAATCCAATCCAAACAAGAAAAGCCCCTTAAATAGTAGTACAGATAACGAAAATATCTCTCAACAACTACCAAAGTAGGTCCATAATCTACCGTATATTCTCAAAAAAAAGTATGTGCATACACCAATTGAAAGTAATGTTCTTTTAATCACAACAAATCATGTCAATTGTAAAAAAGGTTGTGTCCTTAGTTTTGGGTGCATGGAACCAAGGTCCAGCCCACATAGTAGCAAAGCCTGTAATTGTTTTGTCCATTACTAGCAGGATTCCTAATTCAAATAGGATTAGGAATAAGAGGCAGTTGGCTTGCTTATAAAAGCAAGGATTGGGTGCCGCATAATGTGTGCCAAAGAAAGAGGTGTTGCATAGAGAGAGATAGTCAAGAAGAACTACATGGAAAAGAGAAAGAATAAAAGAAGAAAGCTAGAGAGAAGAGAGAAAACTGTTGCCACCTTCAAGATAAATAATTAGTGTGGGTAAGAGTAAGTATCCATTTGAATACAGATGAAAACTTCCACATCCAATGGGTCCCGTGAACTATGAATACAGATGAAAACTTCCACATCCAATGGGTCCCGTGAATAGTTCACAGGACCTACAAACCTCTTTTTTTTAACAAAACTTTAATTAAAAATGGGTCCCACGGCACTATTCATACATTTAAAAATTATTTTGCTACGGTGTTTTCAGTTTTTAGTAAAATAAGCAATATCTAAACATAGCCTAAAGAAAACAAAGAGATTTTCTTTAGCCTTAAGATAAACACTATAGGTTTTTTTTTTTTTTTTAGTATTTGGTGGATCTCAAGTTAGACATAAACTTGAGAATTATTATAATTGATTTGATAATAGTGAATTGATTTCAAAGTTTGTTGCTGGGTTTTTCTTTTTAAGAAGAAAAAAAAAAATTCACTTAAATATTTGTGTTCTTGTGTAATTGCTATTTTAAATTGGTAATTTTGGTGATAATATTATCTGGGACCCAACACTTAGGCAATTGAATGGTGCATAAGAAAATAATATACAAATTAGGCAGGGGCATTTGTGGCATTGAGTGCCTTTAATATGAGCATAAATTGTGCGATTATTGCAAGAAAATTCAAGGCCAATTGTCCTTCAATTTTATGGGTGATTGAGTGTATTAAAGAGTTATCATAATTCATAAATATGGTTTTTTCCCCCATAAAAAAAATAAATAAACATGGTTTTTGAACTCGGACCAGACCAGTCGGTTTGCCTGAGTTAACGTGAACCGGTCGTGAACCTCCCCCCTTTTGAGCACTACGGCTGACACCGTGATCAACAAACGAGTTAAGCTCCTTGAGAGCTAATATGAAGTATTATTAAATTTATATTAGATTTATATGATTTATAGTTTCCAAACTTTCATATCACCTCTGTCTCAATGTATTAAATATTACTAAATTTGTTTTCATTGCCAAATTAACTTGTGATTTAAGAAAAATACCTTTGCATAGGAATTTACTATTTATGAATTTATTTTAAAAGTAATTTTTATTTAATAAATAATTTCTACTTGAAGGATTATTATACAATCTTTATTCATGATTAATTATGCTATATATTATTTTCTATTAACCTTATAATGTACTATTTTATGTTAACCTTATAATATCATGAAAATTTATTTGAAAGTTTGGTTCATTTTTTAGATATTTTAGTCAATTTTGCCAATATTTACAAATTAAAAACCTTTATTTTATTTTAATTAATTAATAAATTAATTATGATATCATCACGATTTGACCTTGGTTAAAGTTAGATATCGCAAAACGGGTCAAAATTTTCTGACCCAACTCGACTCGAACTTGATTTTTTTTACCCGAAGCAAAAACGGGTTGACTTGTGACCTGACCCGTATTTTTTGCTAGTCAACCCGACTCGACTCACAACCTAACCTGTGACCCAAACCATTTTCTAAAACTTTTTTTTTGGCCAAAAAAAAAAAAAAAAATAATTAAGACAATATTGGTTTAATTGTTTGTTGTGAGCTTTAAGGAAACAATTAAGACATTTACATAACTGCATACAAATGAATTGAAAGATGAATAGTCGAGCATTCTATAATGAGTAAAGATTTTTAGATATTGTTAGGACATATGTGATTTGATGTTAGGAACATATGTCAACATTTTATATAATTGGCTAATCCTTTAACCAAACACATTTTACTTGTAATTGGGTAGATCTAAGATGTGTTTAATACTTCAAAGAACCTTGTTTCAAGTCTAAGTATTGAAGCCATGCAAGTCTGTCCAAGATTCAAGTGTAAAAAGTGTTGTTCATTAAATCTCAACAGCTAGTATCTATCGAGACTTGAAGAGCTGTTCTAGCTCGTGGCTCGACAGCAGCTCGACAGATAGGGTATCTGTCGAGGTTTATGAAACTCGAATTTTTGAGTTTATTTTTCATCCAATCCGTGATTGTATGTTTGAGCTTTTTTTTTCTCATAACCCTAAACATATATAAAGATTATTTTAAGAGCCGTATTAGGTTACACATAGCCAATAGCACAATTGCACAAGAGCAAATTGTATCCGGAGACCTATTTTGCCCCAGTTCATCTTTCTTGTGAAGAAGCTGCTGTGTTTGTACACCATAGGGTTTTGTAACCAAGGACCTTCTCAATCTTCATCGTGTGATGAATTGATCGAAGAACTTTGCAACCAACAATCTTTCTCTAGTTGGTGATTGAAGTCGCGTACTGGGATTCGCGCAATTGGTTAGTCACGTATTGAGAGCCATGCAATACAAGAAGAGATTATCACTACAGAACATGTCCAATTTAGTATTGGGGTAAGGGTTCAACTGTAGGTTGGTATAAGGTACTAGGATTCCTTTACTTGTAACCACTTGTTTTGATAATAGTGGATTCTCAAAAGTGGTGACCTTAAAATCACCTAGTGGGGTTTTTGTTGTGTTGGTTTTCCCCATTCGTAAACAAATTATCGTGTCAATTTATTTTCCACTGCATTTTAGTTTATTGGTGATTTGTTTGTGGTACCACGCATTTGCATGTTAATTTGATTAATTAATAAATGTGGCTAATTAATCAATTAATTTATCACGAGGGGTTAATACGCTTTTTGGCCTATCAAGTGGTATCAGAGTAGGTACACTCTGATTAGGGTTTAATATTTGCTGTGAAGATCCATTAACTCCTGTTTGTCTTGGATAGAGGACAGTTTCTTATTGTACCTCTTTTATTTGATGGAACTAACTATGCATATTGGAAAGTACACATGAGAGCTTTCTTGCAGTCCTTAGATGAGAAGGTGTGGTAATCTATGGAGATAGGCTGGACCAAGCCTAAGGAAGCGCTGACCGATTGGGATGATGCTAAGATCAAGGCGGCAAACTTTAATAGCAGGGCATTGAATGCGTTATTCAGTGCAGTCACTAATGAGGAATTCAAGAAGATATCCTCCACTGAAATTGCTAAGGAAGCATGAACCATTCTCCAGACAACCTATGCTAAGCTCAAGGATATAGTGAACTTAGCATTTAATCTTGGAGAAATCATTCTAGAACCTAAGATTGTGAGAAAAGTGCTCAGATTTCTACCAGAGAAGTTTCATGCAAAGATCACTGCCATTGAGGAATCTAAGGATATTGATAAGATTCCTCTAACAGAGCTTGTTGGAAATCTGCAGACCTATGAGTTGGGTTTAACAAGGCTCAAGAAGTCAAGTAAGAGCAAGAGCAAGAGCATGGCACTGAAGGCCAAGAGTAGTGACACTAATGAATCGTCCAATGATGAAGATTCTAAAATGAAGTCCTACATCACCTAGCAATTCAAGAAGTTCATGAAGAATGCTAATGCAAAGGGCTTTGACAAGGACCGTAAGTAATATAGTTTTTCTTAATTCAAGAATCAAGACAAAGGGAAGAAGGATGCAAGGGATGGCGGTCAGTACACTGTTCCCTTAGAGCCCAAATGCTTTGGGTGTTAAGGCTTCGAACATATGAAACAGGAGTGCCCTACTTACCTCAAGTCTATTGGGAAAAGCAAGGCACTTGTTGCTACACTAAACGATACCGAACCTGAGGATGATTTCAAAAATGAGGATGACGGAATCTTGAATGCCTTCACAGCCACTGTTAATCCTACTGAAAGGATTGTAGAAGATGTGGAAGAAGAAGAAAGCTTGGTGGAGTCAAAATTTGAAAAGATGGATAAGTAAGATGACATAGATACAGCCTATGAAAAGTTGTATAAGGTCTCAAAAAAGCATGAGAAATTGTATAGGTTGACCACCAAGAAGCTAAGTGATGTGGAGCTTGAGCGTGAAGAGCTTTCCACAAAGTTTGATAAAGCCAATCAGACTATTGGAGCACTGAGGTTTGAGAACAACTTCCTAGTTGAGAAGACCAAGAAGCTTGAGGCAGAACTGTTCCAAGTTAGAGCTCAACTGGAAAGGACTTCAAGCGCTTAGCTGGATGAGATGCTCAGTCTTCAAAAATCTACTTCTAATCGAACAAGTTTAGGGTATGATTTCTCTACTTCTAATATTTCTTCTACTAGTACTACTGTTTTTGTTCCTCCTAGTAATAATGTTGAAATTAAGAACACTAATGTCATAACTGATTTAGTTAGTAAGAACATAGATAAGGATAAATCTATCTTAGGAGTACCCTCTAAGCAGGATAAGAAAAAAGCTAAAATTTCTAAGGCTAAGAAGGTTAACCCTAAAAAGCCTAAACAGAAGATGCAACATCTCTGTCATCACTGTGGAACAGCCGGTCATACTTGACCTAATTACTATAAGTAGTTAGCCACTCAACAGAGCAACGACATGGTCGCATTGGGAAACTAGAATCAATTTCCATCCTCTCTTGCACCTCTTAGAGATCTTCTCAAAGCCTTCACGTTCCTTTCGAACTTGAATAGGTTCAACTCTTCCCCTCACTGTCGGTTTAAGGATTTGCTCAAAGGAAAAACTCTTCCAAGGTGTGGAAGGAAAAAGGCTCCAAGTGATTTAATTACTTCTTCTCTCTCCCTATCTGTTTTTGATAGCATCACTTATGTGTTTTTGTTTTCTTATTTTTGAGTCAGTCTACTTTTATACATTGCTTTGCTTTGTTTGTTATGTTTTTGTTGGTTATTTTCAGTTTGTTTTATTTTTTTTTTTATAAAAATTAAAAAAAATTGAAAATTTTGAAAAATATAAAAACAGTGTGTGATTGTGTACATTGGTGCTTGTGCACCTTGGATGGCCATTGAAACAAAGTTTTCTAAACGTTGTATCTGTTGTAGCTTAGATGAGCATATCTATGCACAACTAAGCAAGTGAGCTTTGTGGCTTTTTGTTTGTGATGAGTAAGGTCAAGTAATCTCTTGTACTTAACACTCGTATCACTCTTTTTGACAGGAATGACTAGAAAATCCTAAGAGAAAGGCATAAATAACCATCTCATCACTGTTGCCTGCCAATCATGGAATGACATCTGTATACTTCAGCATAGCAAAAGTGCAATATCAAAAAGCTTAACATCATTGGGTATTTCTTTTATATCTTTTGTATGCCCTTGCATAGTTTGCTTAAAAAGAAAAATATGCAAAGAAAAATAAAAAGCAAAAAGATTAAAATGCTTTATATATGATTGCAAGCGTATATTCTAGGAGATGTGGGAGTTATAGGATGTACCTTGAAGGTGATAGTCTCCATCAAGCAGTTATAATCGTGTGTGAGTTAAATTGATTTACTCATATCTCAAATCGTCATAACAAAGATACACTTATGCAATCTTGCGATGTTTTTCACACACAACACACAATATTCTTTGATACATGTGCAGGTACAATGTGATTTGGTCATCATAAGGTTTACATGTGTTAATGTATGCTCACTAAACTGTCTTAACTTATTTTTAAAATATAAAATTGGTTAGACTTGTTTAGTGTATATGTGTGTTTTGGGATCTATGTGCTTAATTTTTTTTGTTGAGAGATGATTTTGAGAGCTTAAGATGTTGATTGGATCATTGGTTAAGTTGCTTGGTTGGTTGCATTCATGTGTGTGTTTTTCCTCCTCTTTGAATAATTATTTTTAAGCAATCTCGACAGCTCCTCGACACCTCTCGACACCTCTCGACACCTAACTTATCTATTGAGATCTTTAGTTGCTTTTTATCGCAATCTCTACACCTCTCGACAGCTATGTGGATCAATTGAGATTTCTTCTGTCCCCTCGACAGATCCTCGATCCATCGAGCTTCTTTTTGCCTTGGACACCTCCTCGATAGATGCATCTATCTAACCCTTTAAAGCTCGACACCTCTTGATTTGTCGAGATTTACTGAGGTGCTATATAAAGAGCCTTCGTGATTTCGCTCTCACTTTTCTCGATCTCTCTCAATTGCTCTCAGCTTTTTCACCTCCCAAACACTATTTTCTCCCTCTAAACCTCTTCTTCGAGGATTCTTTAGCCTTAATCAAGTTTTCTTCACTTGGTAAGTGTCTAAATCCTTCATTTTCATGTATTTCATCTTTTATGACCTAACTTTTGAGTTTTGATGAAAAATTTGGCTTTTTCAAATCAAAGAGGGTTTTGCCAAATTTTTAGGATGATTTTGTAGTTTTGATCTTAAAAACTTCATGCATTGTATCTCATGTGCATTACAACTATATTTTCATGCATTTAGATGTGTGTTATATATGTTATATGATTTTGTGCTGGTAGAATTGGATTGGGCTAAGCCCATAATGCAATTACCTTTGCATGTCACATGTTTATGCATTCACATGCATACGTCCTATCTTTTCAATATATTTTGATATATTTGAACTGCTTGGGACTTTTATGATTGTCTCTTTCTTCCTCTCTCTCTCTCTTTTGTTTGCGTTAGTATGCTTTTATGGCACCTAAAAATAAATCTGTTCTTTTGCAGAACCCTCTACATTTCGGGGCATCCTCTTCTGCTGATCCTACTCCTTTTCACGTCCGGTTCCGTGATGAGAAGGCCAAATCCGACTTCTTTGAGAATTTTTCCCGACAAGGCATTCATTCGGAACACCAAGTCAAATTTTCGGATTTTTTTGACACTAACCTTCCCACTGTCATCCATAGTAGGGAATGGGAGTCACTGTGTGACGTCCTAGTCACATGTCCATCTGTATTGATCCAGGAGTTCTACTTTAACATGTATGGATTGGATTATTTAGTACCTCAGTTTTCTACTTGCGTACGAGGTACGCACCTCGTGGTCACTCCGACTCTTATAACTGACGTGCTCCATGTCCCTAGGGTAACGCATCATAACTATCTTAGTCGTGAGCGTCTTATGACTGTGTCTAAGGACGAGCTTATGTCTGCTTTTTGTGAGTGCCCTTCTGATTGGGGTGTGCGTAAATTCGCTTACTCTTCGACCTTTACTAAAGGTCCACATTTTCTAAACATGGTTATGACTTTTGTATTACATCCCCTCTCTCATTATAACTCTATCACAGAGCCCCGCGCTTGGTTTTTGCTTTCCCTTATTAAGCATCTTAGTATAGATTTTCCCTCTCATTTCATTCTTTCTATTATAGATGTGTATAGGGATTCAGCGACCCATGATAAGCTCATCTTCCCTTTAGCTATCATGAGGATCTTACGCCATTTTTCTGTTCCTTTCCCCGTGTCCGACCACTTCTCTTTCATAGGTGCTATAGATGCCGCTATCGTTAAACGGAGTGAGGCATAGTTTCGGTCGAGGCAATCTGGGTCAGCAGCTCCTCCCACTTCTTTGGCACCATCCACATCTACTCCCTTTCCTTCTACGAGTGGTGTGACTCTTGAGAACATCATGGCGCAGCTTCAACGCATAGATGCTCACCTTGGCACTCTTAGTGATGAGTTGTGTTAGGTAAACACCCGTGTTGGTCGTATTGCATGACGGTAGGCGATCATGGGTGGCTTTGTTGCTTCTCCTCCACCTTCTCCAGAGGCTTCTGAGGATGATGATAATGATGCTACTGCTTCTGATGATAAGGATGATGGTGAAGCTAGCTCTTCCAGTGCTGATAAGATGTCTACTTGACACTTTTACCCTTTGTCACTCGTGACAAAAAGGAGGAAGTAATTTTGGTTATGAGAGTAGTCATAGTTAGGGGGAGAGTTAGTATAGGAGATTTTTGTTAGGGGGAGTGTTGATATTGAGGAATGTAGTGAGGATATTTGTATCTTTTCTTTTTCTTTCTACTTTAGATACATTATCTCTTGTACATGGGTCTTGTGACCAATTTTGACATACATTGTACTTACATTCTTTATATATTGATGTTTTTTTTTTTTTCACCTACCCTTACATGTGTTGTTTCTTTTCTTTTTTTATACACATGTTTATTATATATTGTATGCAATCTTTTATTTTTGTTTCATACAAAGATGCCTTGATAAGTTTTGTTTAAGTGTTTCAGAAATACATGTTGTCAAAGTCTACTTGCCATGAACTTTCTTCTTGCAAAATTTTTCAAAAGTTTATGTTAGGATAGATTTTATTATACTTAACAAGTGAGTATGAGTTGAGTGCTTTATGGCTCCTCTTATATGTTCATTTGTTTGTTGTGGTTTTGTCATAGATTGCCAAAAGGGGAGATTGTAAGAACATATATGATTTGATGTTAGGAACATATGTCAACATTTTATATAATTGACTAATTCTTTGACAAAACACACTTTACTTGTAATTGGGTAGATTTAGGATGTGTTTAATACTTCACGGAACCTTGTTTCAAGTCCAAGAATTGAAGTCATGCAAGTCTGTCCAAGATTCAAGTGTGAAAAATGTTGTTCATTAAATCTCGACAGCTAGTATCTATCAAGATTTGAAGAGTTGTTCTAGCCTATGGCTTGACAGCAGCTCGACAGATAAGGCATCTGTCGAGGTTTATGAAACTCAGATTTTCGAGTCTGTTTTTCATCCAATCCGTGATTGTATGTTTGAGATTTCTTTCTTTACAACCCTAAACATATATAAGGATTATTTTAAGGGTCGTATTAGGTTACACACAGCCAAAAGCATAATTGCATAAGAGCAAATTGTAACCAGAGATCTAGTTTTCCCTAGTTCATCTTTCTTGTGAAGAAGCTGTTGTGTTTGTACACCGTAGAGTTTTGTAACCAAGGAGCTTCTTAATCTTCATCGTGTAATGAACTGAAGAACTTTGCAGCCAACAATCTTTCTCTAGTTGGTGATTGAATTCGCGTATTGGGATTCACGCAATTGGTTAGTCACGTATTGGGAACCGTGCAATAATAGAAGAGATTGTCACTACAGAACAAGTTCAATTGGGTATTGGGGTAAGGGTTCAACTGTAGGTTGGTATAAGATATTGAGATTCCTTTACTTGTAACCGCTTGTTTTGATAATAGTGGAATCTCGGGAGTGGTGACCTTATTAGTGATTTGTTTATGCTACCACACGTTTGCATATTAATTTGATTAATTAATCAATTAATTTATCACAAGGAGTCAATACGCTTTTTGGCCTATCAGATATCAAATAGCAAAGTACATGTCAAGATAATTTGGTTATAGTAGAGTTAAAAATATATATTTAAATTGTGGACATGTGTGAGAAACATTTATAAGTGTGAAAATAGTGAAGCCAAAGTATCAAATTAGCATGAATTATGAATACTTAGACCTATTTTTTAACAATTTATGTCCAAAATAAACGATTTTTCAAAATAAATTATAATATTTCCTAGAGTACGTGTTACTTAACAATAATATGATATTCATAAAAGAGACCATGTATAAATAAGTAAACAATCAAATTTTAATGTATATTCTCAAATTGAAATAAAGTGTCAACCACAATTGATAATAGATTATAAAATTAATTTTCAAGATTGTAAATTTCTTACACGTTTTTATTTTTTGTCAAATGAGTTATCCAATAAGTCATTTGTAATTTTGTTTTATATTTTGGAATATTGATATTGTGTAGAAATAAAACTTGTGTATTTGTTTTACTTATCTTTGTGTTATTTTGTTTTAGTTAGCAATGTTGGGATTTGTATAATTTTAAAATTATTGAAAAAGTATTAATAAGTTTAACTGAGTTCATTCCTGACATAAGTGATGAATTCAAAGTAATACATATTGTTTTCTTTATAAAAAAATATTTTAAAAAAAAAAGAAAAAGAAAAAAAAAATACGAATCAATCCGACCCGATCCGACCCGCAACCCAATTGACCCAACCCGTTTGTCAAAACTATGTTATACTTATTTATGGGAATATGCTAACAAAGAATATCCTACTATATTCTAACATTCTTCCTTTTCTTGCTTTCAAAAATCGAATTGTAGTAAATGTACTCGAGGATGAGTTCAATTGTCACCCGTGACCCATCTATAATATAATAATATTGTATGACTTTTTGTCTCGTTCAAACATCTAGAAACCTTTAACTTATTTTTTATATACCTAAAATTATTGGAAGACATTACGGCTCAAGTAAAATGTTGTAGAATTAAAATTTAAAAATAAAATAAAATAAAAAAGGAGAGCAACCTGTTTCGTAGAGGGTTCCGGCAGAGAGTATTTAGATGTTTTGCAAAGACAAATGGGTATTTATGCAACTACCGCTACAGCTACTAACATCACACCTTCTACAATAAGAGACTTTATTGTTTTATATTAGAACTATGCATAATGTTTTAAATGATATTGATCATCTATCTCTATATAGATTTATCTCAATTAGAACCTCTATTGACTATATTTCTGATTTGAAAAAAAAGTGAAGATGCAAGATGGAGGATTTCAGACTTGGCACTAAAGCATGCTGCTTTGCAAATTGATGGGACAGACAAACTCCCCTTCTCTGGACAACATTATCTAATATACTCGTCCACCTTGGCACAACACGGACAAACACAGGCGAATCATTAATAAGAGCATTGAATGCCTTAGACGGTTACCAATTAGGTGGCAACTCATTGGAAGCTCATCAAATTCCATATTCATGAGCCCTGAAGCGTTACAAAAATGGCATTAAAGCTACAATTAAGGCCCCAATGGCTAGGAACCATGAAGCTGTGTATATACAGCTTGAATAGAGACAAACCTGGTACATAATATTAACCCTAAAAATACTCTTAGACATATATCTTTGATACTTAGAACTTTCTTATTTCTCTAAAATGATTCTATATACTAACTTTGGCATCGGACTCGTTGTGGCAGGCACCATACTGGTGACCACCCTAGGAGGACCTTTGTCCTATATTTGAAGAGACAGTGACGAGGATTCGACATCATCTAGACGAACCTACAGAACTAACGATTCACACATCATCAGTTCGGTGCCGTCTATGGGAAAGACATTTTTGCACTAAGGTTCGAGGGTATAGTTCCAGTCATTCTCTAAGTTCAGATGGAGTCCAACCAAGATATTGCAACACTAGCTCTCCAGATCCAAGAGTTTACACCTAATGTGGAAGAACTCACCAGACAAAATCAGGAGATGAAGCAGCGACTCTAACAAGAAGACAACTGTTACAGGGTCAATTAGGAAGACGAGGGAGATAGTGGATGACGGAGCGACCGTCAAAGACCAACCACTCCAGATGGATCGAGCTCAGAGCTTCCCCAGGAAATGAAAAAGGAGACGGACAAACTGAGGAACGCCATTAAAGGGAAAACAGATTGAAGCCTGGACAGAATGGTCAGGACGACGGATTCCCCCTTTACAGCAGCAGTTCTAGAATGCCCGGTGCCGTCAAAGTTTCACCTACCTCAGCTTGAGCTATATGACGGACTCAAGGACCCCTTGGACCACCTCAACACTTTCAAGATGACACTAGGTCTCCAACAACCCCCTAACGAAATACTGTGCCGCTCTTTCCCCACTACTCTTAAAGGAGTTGCAAGAGAATAGTTCACGAAGCTACCCTCATTGTCCATCGACAGTTTTGAGCAGTTGAGTAGTTCCTTCCTATGCCACTTACTCACCATCAAACAGGGAGAGAAGGAAACCTTGAGGTCATACTTGAAGCATTTCACTCAGGAAACGTTAGAGGTGGACAAAGATGATGACAAGGTGCAGCTAACAACCTTTAAAGCTGGGTTGAAATCCAGGGAGTTTGTGGTCTCTCTCACGGAAAAATCCTCAAAAAACGATGGCAGAGATGCTCCTGAAGGCACAGAAGAACATGAACGCCAAGGACGCTTTAGCTGCGATAAAAGACGTAGAGAAAACCAATGAAAAAGGAAGGAAAGAGGACGACCGGAAAGGAAGGAAAAGAAAACGCTTAGATCGTCAGACTAACGATGGGGGTAAAAGGAAAGATGAAAAAGCTCCTCGGGCAGTAAAATTCACTCCTTTAATAATGCATGTTGACAAAATTTTGGCACAAATTAAAGATGAGCTACCTCAAATGGCCTAGACCATTACATTCGTCACACAACATGCGTGATAGGAAGAAGTGTTGCTGTTTCCACAAGGATCACGACCATTACACAGAGGATTGTAGAGACCTGAAGGAGCAGGTAAAAGAGCTCATACGAAAAAGGGAAACTGCAGAGGTTTGTAAAGAAGGGAGAACCTAGTAGGTCTAGGGACAATGACAAGAACAATCACGAAGCCTCACCAAAGGATGAGGACCGTACGTCCATACATCTACAAAGAGTAATCGGAGAAATAAAGACGATCACAAGATGGCCATCCACAGGAGGATCATTCAGATCCCTCAAGAAGTCATATCAGAGGCAGGTGAACAACGTCCACAGGATACCCCCTTGAAATAAAGACGAACGAACAGGGATATTTTTTTCTCTGAAGAAGACAGTAGAAGGGTAAAGCAACCTCATGACGACCCTTTGGTCATAATGCTCATGATAGAAGGGTTCAACACCAAAAGAATCCTCATGGATAATGGTAGCTCCGCGGACATCATCTAACTCTCCGCTTTTCAACAGCTGAAGCTAGATCCAAAAGGACTGCACCCTTTTGAGTCCCTTTTCGTCAGTTTCAGTGGGGACAGGGTGTATCCCAAAGGCATAGTAACGTTAACAGTCACGGTAGGATCTTACCTACAACAATTGACTCGTCAGTTGGATTTCCTAATAGTAGATTGTCCCTCTTCATACAATGTGATCATAGGAAGGCCCACACTCAATCGCTAGAAGACAGTCACTTCCACGTATTGCATGAAGGTGAAATTCCAACAGAAAACAGTGTAGGTGAAGTAAAAGGAGATCAAGTACTAGCTAGGGAATGCTACCAGGCTGTGTTAACTGCAAAAGAAAACCATTCATGGATGATTAAGGAGAGGGAAGAAGATAAAGTGGAAGCCCTAGAGACAGTGGAGTTGATCGAAGGAGAAACAGCAAAAAAGACTAGAATATGGATGGCTTTGAGTCTCGAGATGAGGATGAAACTCATCCAGTTCCTTAAAGAGAACATGGATGTCTTCGCATGGAGTCACGAGGACATGCTTGGCATATCCCCAAAGGTCATCCATCATAGGCTAAATGTGAACCCTAAGAAGAAGCCCGTCCAACAAAAACGACGAGTTTTCGCTCCAGAACGGAACCAAGCAATTACAGACGAGGTCAAAAAGTTGTTATCGACAGGCTTTATTTGAGAGGTCTATTACCCAGATTGGCTCTCCAATGTCGTCCTAGTGAAGAAAGCGAATGACAAATAGAGAATGTGCGTGGACTTCACAGACCTAAACAAAGCTTGCCCAAAGGACAGTTTCCCTCTACCCAGGATAGACCAGCTAGTGGATTCTACAGCAGGGCATAAACTACTGACATTCATGGATGCATTCTCGGAATACAATCAAATAAAGATGGCTGAAGAAGACTAGGAGAAAACTGCTTTCATCACAAGCCAATGGCTCTATTGCTATATGTAATGCCCTTCGGATTGAAAAATGCAGGAGCAACCTACCAGAGGTTAGTGAATAAAATGTTCAGCAAGAAGATCAGGAGAAACATGAAAGTATATGTGGATGACATGCTCGTCAAGAATAAAGAGGAACTTGCTCATCTGGATGATCTCAGAGAAACGTTCGACACACTCAAGCAGTACTAGATGAAGTTGAACCCCAATAAGTGTGCCTTTAGAGTAGCCTCAGGGAAGTTCATGAGACTCATGGTGTCCCAAAGGGAGATAGAAGCAAACCCAAAGAAGGTACGAGGCATACTTGACATAATGTCGCCAAAGATCTTCAAAGAAGTCCAGAAGCTTATAGGAAGGATAGCGATACTCAATAAGTTCGTCTCTAAAGCAACAGAAAAATACTTACCCTTCTCAAGACATTGAAGAAAGCTTTTTCTTGGACTGACAAATGCGAGGTAGCTTTTTAAGAACTCAAGCACTACCTAAGCAATCCACCTCTCCTGAGTCCATCTAAAGAGGGGGAAAACCTGTATTTGTATCTGGCAGTATCAGCCATAGCCATCAACGTAGCCTTGATTCGAGAAGAGGATAGGAAACAACTCCTAGTTTACTATGTCAACCAAGCTTTCCAAGGGACAGAAGCCAAGTATCCAACGATTGAAAAGATTGCATTCGCGTTAATAGTAGCTTCGCACAAATTGCAACCTTATTTTCAGGCGAACCCTATCTTAATAATGACGGACCAACCCATTAAGAAGTCCATGAACAAGCCCGAGACAGCAGGGAGAATGGTCCAGTGGGCGATCGAGCTTAGCCAGTTCGACATTAAGTACCACCCCAGGACAGCTATTAAAGCACAGGCATTGGCAGACTTCATTATCGAGTTCACCATCCCAGACGACAATAGCCTCCCCAACAAAGTAGAAAGATGGATGATACAAACTGATGGTTCTTCAGCCCAAAAGAGGGGAGGAGTTGGGGTTGTCATCATCGCCCTAGACGGAGAAATGCTTAAATATGGGGTTCAGCTAAAATTCCCAAGCACCAATAATGAAGTTGAGTACGAATGAATATTGACAAGGCTAAGTGTCTGGAAAGCACTAAGAGCTAAAAACTTGCTCCTCTAAAGTGATTCTAAGCTGGTGATCAAACAGATAAAGGAGGAATATGAAGCAAAGGAGGAGAGAATGCAAAAGTATCTTAGGCTAACGAAGCACTTAACACAGGAATTTGATGGGGTGGAATTCTTACAAATCCCTAGAAGCCAGAACATGATAGAAGATGAGATCGCGAAGCAAGCATCGTTGGAAGAAAGACCAACGAGCAGGGGCCTAGAAATAGAAGTCCAGAAACACCTCAGCATTAAAGAAGTCTCTACCTTTGCAATCTAGAGCACAAGCAACTGGATGACCGCAATCATATCCTTCCTTCAAGATGGACACCTTCCACAAGTCATCAAGGAGGCTAGAAAGGTCCGGAAGAGAGCAACTAGATTCACAATCTTGAATGACACCCCGTTTAACAGAGGCTTCTCCATGCCGTACTTGAAGTGCGTCGACGAAGAAGAGGCCAATACATCCTGGAGGAGATCCATGAAGGGCTTTGCAGAGACCATGCATGCCCTAGATCCTTAGTAAGCAAAGTTATCAGAATAGGTTACTTTTGGCCAACTTTGCAGGTGGACGCGAGGGAGCTCATCAAGAAATGCGACAAATGCCAGAGGTTTGGGAATGTCCAATACTTTCTAGTAGAGAGGCTGACGACGATAGCCTCCCCATGGCCATTTGCACAATAGGGAATTGACATCGTCAACCCATTGCCCCGATGTAAGAGGCAAGTAAAGTTTCTACTAATTGCTATTAACTACTTCACAAAATGGGTTAAAGTAGAGGCACTATCAACCATCACTGAAGCAAAAATCCAAAGCTTCGTATGGAAGAACATAATTTGCAGATTCGGGATTCCACGGACGATTGTGTCAGACAACGGGTGGCAGTTCGACAGTTAAGGCTTCAGAGATTTTTGCTCAAGCCTAGGGATTAAGAACCAGTACTCATCCCCTGGACACCCACAAGCGAATGGACAGATGGAGGTAACTAATCGAACACTACTTAAGATCATCAAAGCCAGGCTGGACGACACTAAGGGAGCCTGGTTGGAGGAATTACCCAATGTCTTGTGGGCTTACAAGACTATAGCAAGAACCCCGACAGGAGAAACCCCCTTCAAACTCACTTATGGCACTAGGTAGTAATCTCGGTCAAGGTGGGAATAACCAGCATCAGACGATAGACGTTCCATGAAGAAAGCAACGACGATCAACTAAACATCAATCTGGACTACTTGGACTAGGTTAGAGACAGAGCCTCGAACAGAATGATGAAGTATCAACAGAAGATGGTCAAGTACTACAACAAGAGAGTGAAGCTTAAACGACTCAACATAGGGGACCTTGTCCTGCACAAAGTCACCCCAGCAACCAAAGACCCAGCCCAAAGGAAACTCTGTCCAACCTGAGAAGGACCCTACTAGGTCGTCCATTACTCTAGACAAGGTAGTTATCACCTAGAGACCAAAGACTGGCAAAGACTGCCATGGCCATGGAACAGTGAGCACTTGAAGAAGTACTATATAATTCATTTTTTAAAATAATAAAAGGACTATTCAGCCATTGACCTAATGCGAGCAGACCTAGCAACTTAAAAGCCAAAAATTGGCTAAGTAACAAGATTCCACTTTGACGGATGTAAGTTACTGACGAAGCTAAGAATGACAAGATCCCTTAAATGGGTGTAAGTCACAAAAATTGGCTAAGTAACAAGATTTTGCTCTGACGAATGTAAGTTACTAACGAAGCCAAAGAATGACAAGATCCCTTAAATGGGTGTAAGTCACAAAAATTGGCTAAGTAACAAGATTCCGCTCTAACGGATATAAGTTATTGACGAAGCCAAAGAATGACAAGATCCCTTAAATGGGTGTAAATCACAAAAATTGGCTAAGTAACAAGATTCCGCTCTAACATATGTAAGTTACTGATGAAGCCAAAGATTGACAAGATCCCTTAAATGGGTGAAAGTCACAAAAAGTGGCTAAGTAACAAGATTCCGCTCTGACGGATGTAAGTTACTAACGAAACCAAGAATGACAAGATCTTTTAAATGGGTGTAAATCACAAAAATTGGTTAAGTAGCAAGATTCCGCTCTAACAGATGTAAGTTACTGACGAATCTAAAGAATGACAAGATCCCTTAAATGGGTGTAAGTCACAAGAATTCGTTAAGTAACAAGAATCCGCCTAGACGGATGCATGTTACTAATGGGACAAGACCCCATCAACGAGTATGGGTCACAACATAAACTTTAACTAAGTCACTAAGTATCATGCAAGGAAAGAATGAAGACAAGTAAGTGTGAAAATTTTTGATATAACTGAAGGCCCAAAAATAATGGGCAACCAACATTGTTTCAATATGGTAGGTAAAAGCCCATAAACACTAGGCAAAAACATCATCCTTAAGTTAGAATAAAAACATCACTCTTAAACTAGAATTAAAAAGCCCAAAACACACTAGGCACCCAAAAATAAAATGAAAGCAGGTAAACAAGTTCAAGCATCTGTCGGAGGCGGAAGGGAGTCCCCAAAAGCATCACCCTCAAGAGCTGTGGACTGAAAAGCTTTGTCAGCTGCCATCTCCTTGTCCACCTCTTCAAGGTCTAGGTTCTCTAAATCCACTCCATCAAGATGCTTGACAAGGTACCTCCTCAGGAGCTTGAAACCTTTGAAGTGCCAACTGAAGAGAACGGTGTTATATTCCTCCGTAATCTGGAAGGCTTCCACAGACTTTGCAGCAATCGTCTTATTTTTTCCTTCGCAACCAAAAGCTACCCGACCTTCTTTGAAACTAGCTGCTTTTCCTCCCTAAACTCGTCGGAGAGGCCCTTACCTTTTCCTTGACGGTGTTAGCCTCGTCCATAGCGATGATCAGATCCTTCTTCTGTTTGGAGTTATCTGCCTCCAAAACCTCCACTTGGGACATCGCGGACACAACCTTCACCTCCTAGGTAAGGAACTCTGAAGTGATGTGAAGGCTCTCCCCCAACATCTAAAAAAATAAAAATAAAATAAAAAGAGAAAGGGGGATGAATTTGCACAAGTACACTACCTAGACGAGCTTTTAGAGATGACGACGCACAAACTTGTTGGGAGACATGCTCGAGAATACCTTCAACTCCTCAGTAATAAAGGTCTCTTGCGCCCTCGCCAGCGCGACCCTAGCGTCATCCCAAACACTGGTCGAACGAGAGTCAACTTTGTCCTTCCTCTTGTCACCAGTATGCTACCTCTTCCGTTGGGGAATGATCTCTTCAACTGAGGTAGCCGGGAAGGCTGTCCTCGTCGTCTCAGTCCTAGGGGTGACTAAGGTAGCTGGAGTGACGAAGACCCTCTTTTCCATCATGTGCACAGCTCTGGTCCTAAGGTTAGAAAGGGGCTCGTTCTTCTTGGTCCTCATTTGAGCGTACATCCCCTGATTAAACTTCATTGTCATCCCTGCAAAAGGAAAACACTTGTAAAAATAAATAAAAATAAAAATAAAAATAATAAAAGAGAGAGAAAGAGAGAGAGGTGAAGAAAGGAGCAAGCATGGGCAAACTCAACAAACACTTACTCTTTCTCTGCTCAATTTCTATATTTTGTAGGACGAAAGCAGAGGGCTCTAGACCAAGGCAGTGAAAATTTATGGGTTAACTAGATCGTCAAAATTTTCTATTATCCTCACGTACTCGATGACCGCTTCAACACACTGCCTGTATTTGCTTTTAAGCTTTAGCCATCTCTTAACTGTGCACGAAATAGCAGGCAAGAAAGTTAGTGGTGACAAAATGCGAGCCAAAAAAATAAATTAATAATATTGACGAAGGACTGGTGGAAAGACGACGCACCTAGATTAGCGATTCCCCACTGACAGAGCAACCTAGGGACGTTTCCCCAAATTTCGCCAGAATGGGTCTCCCACTCATCCCTAGAGACAAAAAAGAATCGGGACTTCTAGTACCGGAACGACGAGGGCAAGTCCCTAACAATCCTAGCTTCCCTAACCCAAGGCATTAACTCGTAGTACCCGTACTCCTTGGATTCTTTCAAACGATACAAGTAAACAAGCTTGTCCACCTTAATCATATCTCTGTCAGTAGCAGCCAGCCATATCTCTATACAGCTAACCACTATCCTCCAAGAATTCGACATAAGCTACCCAAGAGAAATTTTGAAATAGTTTAAAAGCTCTATGATAAAGGGATGGACCGAGAATCTGAGCCCATTCAAGAAGGCAGCCTCGTAGAAGCATACCTCCCCAGTCGAGAAGTGGCAAGCTCATTCCTCCTCACGAGGAAGACAAATCCTAACCCTATCAGGGAATTGGAATCTACCCCTAAATCTGGAGAGTGTCTCACCGTCTAAACCACATAACTCCCCAAGGGCATGGAAAGCCCTAACCTCACAAGGGACGGAGACGGCGGTATATCCCTCCACAAGGTCGTTGCTAGATGACAACCTTATCTCAAGCTCACTCGACCTCACCTTAGACATTACCTCTCGGTCACTCATCAAACCCTCAAACCAGTCAACCGATTGACAAAGCAAGGGGAGCAAATCACCCAACACAATGCCTAAACTACTACCCTCAAAAACAAAATTTTTAACCAAAGGAAAAGGCACGGGAAGCACCTAAAGAAGCCCCTAAATGCGCAAAAAAGAAGGAGACTGAAGGGCAAGATACCCTAACCTCAGAGCTACTGACCATGAAAACCAGAAAACGGAGAAAGGGAGAAGAATCCTAAAAAACAAAAAACAAAAAAGAAAAAGGAGGGGGAGAAAAAATCAGAAATCAAGCACTATTTACCCACGCCATAGAGAAGCAAAGAAAAAGGAAAAGAAGAAAACATAAATCAAAAAGAAGCTTAACCATAGAATGCATCGGCTTGAAGAAAATCGCAAAGACAGGTTGGAGGAGAAGAAGCACAGAGCAATGATTGAGAGTTGGAGAAAGTGAAGGGGAAAGTGAAATGAAGGGACGTTTAAAAACCAAGGCACAAAAAACTGAAAATCAGGGGGGAAACCCAAGAGTCATGCAATTGGAGCATTAACCCCACTGGTTAGAACACGCCACGTGGCCACAATGTATGTGGCGCCGCCACTACACATTAAATGTGGAGCGAAATCCCAAGAGCCGTGTCTGGCCAAAAAACCTTTCATCTTCTGAGGGTCATCATAACACACCACGACGACCTCAAAACCTAGGGGGCAGCTGATGGAACTGACGAACTCCCCTTCTCTAGACGACATTATCTAATATACTCGTCCACCTTGGCACAGCATGAACAAACATAGGTGAATCTTTAATAAGAGCATTCAATGCCTCAAACGGTTACCAATCAGGTGGCAGACCGTTGGAACCTCATCAAATTCCATATTTATGAGCCTTGAGACGTTACAAAAAGGGAATTAAAGCTGCAATTAAGGCCCCAATGGCTAGGAACCATGAAGTCGTATATATATAGTTTGAACAGAGACAAACCTGGTACAGAATATTGACCCTAAAAATACTCTTAGACATATATCTCTAATACTTAGAACTCTCTTATTTCTCTAAAAAGGCTTCTATATACTGACTTTGGCATTGGAAGCGTTGTGGCAAGCACCACATCTATGACCACCCTAGGAGGACCTTAAGCTTACATTCGCAGGGACAGCAATGAGGATTTGACATCATCTGGACGAACCTACAGAATTGATGATTCACGCATCATCACAAACTTTAATTTTTTAACCCCAAAACTTATGAAAGTGGGTTTACTCAACAATGCTATCACTTATTCTTCTCACTGTTAACTGAGTGATGTTGAACTTGATCACTTAAGCAATCACACCATTCAAATGTGAATATTCCAACAAGAGGAGAGTTAAAACTTAGAAGAATTGTTGGAAGCTGAGAGGCTCCTCCCAGTTTTAAGCGTCAAAAGAAGGCAAGGGTATATTTAACCCTTTTCTGGTGAAAAGATGCTCACGAAGTAGAAGCAAAGCTTGTGCCACATGGAAAGAATGGAAGGTGAGGCCCTCCTAAATGTCATCGCTTTATGAATTAAATTCCATATTGCTTTTTTTTTTTTATTTTTTTTATTTTTTTTTTAACTTCATGTGGAAATACTTTTTTTTTTTTTTTAACTTCATGTGGAAATACTTTTGTTTGGCTTTATAATTGATAACTTGATATTTGAGCCGGAGTCTTGCACATGGTATTTATTTCAGCATTGTCATTTCGTATACCTCACTTAACGCTTCTTTATATATATAAATAAAAATAAAACTCATAAAAGAGAGCATAAAATTCTGTCATGTGACGTGTTGTATGATTAGTATTTTATTTAGGCATTCACATCACCCCATCTACTTATCAACGACCAGTTTAAGCCATAAATGTAGAAGATTAAGAAATTTGGTTCTACTCCATTTTTTAACTTCTTGAACTCTTCCACTTTAAATTTTATTAATTTAAATATATAAAAGATTTTCTCCATTCAATGTTAGTTTTTCATTTTAAAACACAAATTATTTTATATGTTCCAGTTTTACAATATTGAAGGGCTAGAACAAAAGTAGAGAGAGAGAGAGAGAGAGAGGGAGAGATTCAGTGCCAAGAAGAACATGAAATTGGATTTGGTTTTAAGTGCATATGATCTAAATCTATCAACAACACAATCAAAGCTTGATGCAGTGCCTCAGCAACATTTGAGATTTCTAAAAGGTATGTTTAGTGAAGACATAGAACCTTTATATGTGTTGTTTGTTTTTATTTATATTTTTGGGAAAGTGCTTAATTTTTATAAGTGATTGAGATACTTAGATGCATTGCAAAATTAAACTTAAGATATATAATGGTATAATTTTATATTTCTCTGTTCAATTCGTGTTATATTTTTAATCTCTTGACATGTATATTTAGTGTCTGTTTGACAAAGATAATTTTTGCCTACTTATTTTATTATTCAACTTATTTTTTGTACCATTTATAAGTCTCACTGAACTTTTTAGTACTATTCATGCGTTTTACTATACTATTTCAACTAACATTTACTTTTATCTATAGTACTTTTAGCAAAAAAATTTCAGTTTCAGCAAAATAAATAGATTCTAAAAAGTTTGCAAATTAAAAATTATAAACCTTAAATCTTAGATATTCAGCTTTCAAAGGTTCATGTGTTTTCTTTATTAAAAAAAATCCTTTAAAAAAAGAAATAATAATTACTTTTATAATGAAAATGTCAAATGTAAGAACCAAATATACCGATAAAGAAAATCAATAGGCATGTAGTGGCATTTTTAGGGTCTAATAAATTATGGTTACTTATATATGGATATATTATAAATATTTCAATTTTTTTCTTCATTATTTTGTGACATATAATACATAATCGAAATTAATTTTGCAAACATTATAATACATAATGAGTATTATAAAATAACTACCACACACCTTTGATACAATAGTTACTCCACAAGTTTTGTGGGGGTGTAGGGGCAAGAGCCAAAGTTCAAATCTCTAAAAGTGAACTTCACACGTATATACACTTAGATTAAACAGAATTTCAATCTAATATAAATATATATATATATATATTATATATATATATATATATTATAAAATATCTAATAATGAACAAGCGTATCGGCTGGGACATCCATTAGTTATATAAATAACAGACCAGTAGAGTCCAATGCATCTGAGTGTTCTGATGGGAAAAAGTAGCATAGAGACGTCTATATGCTTAAAATCACCAGCTTCCGTCTTATTTGTAAATATCTGCACGAAGAATAGCAGCATAAATCATGCTGAAGCAAGGAAACTATCATTGCAAAAAGCCCTTGGTGTTCTTCAATATTTCTTGATTGTCAATCATTGTGTTCAGTATCACTTTCAGAATCTGCAGAAAACAAAGCCATCCAAGATTGCAGAACTTAGGTGACAGCTATAAAGCATATTTCTTCCTATCCCATATCACATCCTTATTACAACTAGCTTTGTGATGGCCATTTTTAAAACATATGGAAACAACTGCAACTTCAATGCAATGAATACTTGCACAATTTCTCTTGGGACAATCAAACAATTTTGAACTATGATACCGGCTCTAACTAATATCATGGTGAAGACATGACTAACATCTCTCAGGAATTGTGTATTAGATTGAAAAATAATACCAGCCAATATATTGCAATCAAAATGACCATACACAAAATGATCTGTCATAGGGCTGCAATGGTCAGAATGATACTGTATTATTCACTAGTAGCAAACAGGGTGATGCATATTCTCAATTATAGCTTTTCCAAGACTTTGGACAATTTCAAATTTAATTCAATAAAATTTCCGAGCAAAATATATATGTTTTTAAATCACTAACCATGAATGTACTGAAATTTAAATATTAGCCCTAAAGTAAAACGGCCATTAATGGCCTTGTTTTGTCTAGGTTTCTAAGTAAAACATGATTAAAACCAAACACAAATCTAAATCCCTTGTGCCTACAAACGTTACTGAAATTTCTCATTGCTAATCTACCAATTGCTATGGATACAATGAATCTATGTACATTACTATCTCCTTTTATTTTTATTTTATTATTCTCTTTTATTGATACAGGTAACAATCATATATAGTGTAATGCACATAGCACAGTGTATGCAAGTATTATGACAATGATTTTGCCCCCTAGCCCGTCTTCAATTAAATAATTCTTATGTGCATTTATACTTCCTCCCCCAACCCCTCCCGCACCCCCACCCCCACCCCACCCCCACCCCCATCTTTTCTCACAGTAGATGCTTGTGCAGGTGTATATGTGCAAGTACCAAAACCACAAAATTATGCTACTTACCAGATCTAACATCATCACTGATCTGGCCTCCTGCATGAATTTGATTCACCACCATTATAACCATCAACTTCCACCAATAGATATGCATAATGAGCAAGCAGAACAGAAGAGTATTGAACAAATAATAATATATAGATCCATCTATCATGTGCTTCTCCATGTCCAAGGTCAAAAGAACTTCATAGCTGCCAGAGAGAAATGAAACATAGTTGACCTCTTTAGGAAGAATAATCAAAAGCAGGGAAAGTACAATTGTTCATATGTTCAGAGTAGATAAACATATAGAAGGAAACAGTTGTTTACTACAGCCAAGCAGATGATTAACTGTGCTTTTCATACATGTGACACTAAGAAATTCTAGTAGGAAAGGCCACATCTAAAACTATACTAACTTAATGCACAACAGATAAATTCTTTGATGAGCAAAGCAAAGTTCTGAAATTCATAGGAGAAAGATTTATATTGCAGAAACCTGAAGGAGCAATTAGAGTTGGAAAAAAAAAAACAAGGGGACTCTCTTTACATTTAAAAAATAAAATAAAAAGAAAAAAGATAAAGAAGAACTGCCATTGAAAATTAAATGAAAAATTCACTTATTGAAAAAAATTTGTTAAGTTATGCAAATTGATAATAATTGGTTTTACTCATGACCATGCATCCATATAAGTAGTGCGCCTACACACACACACAAATTCATGATTTCTTATCAATATATACTTGTTGCTCATGCCACAAGAGAACACTGGTAAGGAGGCTCTCAATAAGTGTTGGTATATAGGTTCATGCTACATGTAAAAGTCACCTGGTGCTCCAAATAATCCAGAATGGGTAGTAGATAAGGCGGAGTACAGTATAACTTAAAACGAACGTGACGAAACAAATGCTTGACATCCCCTCAAAGCCACTATATTTTGACATCTTTGCAACTTCCAAAATCACATCAGTTCCTTCATGGACAGCTAAAATAACTGAACCAACACGAGCAAACCTGCAGGTGGGAAAAGCAGATTAGATGAGCTAAAGAAGACACAGTGCATCTTGTTAATCTAAAATTTAGGAAATGTTTATATGTAAAATCATCAGCTGAAGAGCATGACCAACATTTAATGATTCTTTTTAGCATGAAAAGACAAAGACGAGGCTTTGCAGACGGCAATCAATCATTCCTTTTCATATGCAATCAGGATTTGCGCACAATTTGTCTTAAAGTAACAAAATGAAAAATCAAGCTAAAAGCTGAAGCCCTCTAAACGTACTTAGATATGTATGACAGAGTGATTAATATAACAGTTGCTACATGATGAGCCAATGATACCAAAAAGTCTGAACGTCTTGTTTCCCAAAAGACCAAAGCAATGATGGAGTACAAATAAAATCCGGCAGAACACATGTACAATCCCTTCAATTTTAATCTGTCAATCAGAGCAAGAGGGGTTAATTACGTGGTTATGCCTAGACATATGAGATGCAAATCATTTTCATCAAGAAAAATTACATGAAATATCAAACATTAAATTAAGCCAATTCTACAACTTGACTTTGACATTGATAAATGCCCTGTATGATGAGTGTGGGAAGTTACTTAATTTTCAGATCTGGCCAGACCTGATCTCCAGGTCCTACCCAAAAGTATTTGGTATTAGTGAACCATGGCTCATCATAGGTGACAGAAAGAGCCAGAAGCTCTTCAGAAAGATAATAGATAAATTTCCATGCTGACTCTTTGAATTTATTGATTTTCTTCCTCTTAACTTCTGTTGAGACGTCCAATACGGCATGATTCTTTCCAAAAATCAATCGTCTAGCTAAATTCTGCAACAAGCAAACATCTGGTTCAAACTAAGCTAACAATTCCGATAAACAAGATCTTGTGAAGTGACTTTTTTAAATAAAATTTCAAAAAAAAAAATGCAGAAAGGAAACTCAATAATGTTTTTGAAGGGTTAATGAACTTCAGACTTCAGATGTCACACATAAGAAGGAACCATTTACTACAACTGAAAATAATAAAGTCCACAGCATTCTTGCCAAATGAATGATAGTCACCAGCAAATCACGCATGTAAACATCATCGTTCCATCTGGAAAAGCTCAGATGGTCAGATTTGCACTCCATAAATTTCAATTGCTCACCAAGACAGAGCTGACAGTGGTTCTAACAAAAAGAGTGTTTGCAGCTTGGTTGGCTGTATTTACAACTATGTGGGCATGCTAGTAAATTTGCACCAGTTTTAGGAGAAGCATGGAGTGCAATGGTTTGTTCATTCTAACATTTGCACTGTGTGCATACTTCAAAAATATTATTTTTTATTACTTTCTAATAAAGAATCTAATTGCACTTGCACTTTTTTGCTCTATTTGATGAATTCTTGATACAGAACTTCTTGACATATCTTTAAACATAAATGTATCTCTACAAGTCCTACAGTAACAAATATTTTATTTCACTCACTGACGATAACAGGCAATTGATGCCATATACAATAAAAGGTAAGATAGATCACATGATAAATAATTCTTCTAGTGAGATTGACCATAATCATAATCTAAAGAAAGCATGCTAAATACAAAAGAGTTCAAAATGGAGCTCACACTAGAGCCTATTCTCCATCATATTTCAAACCATTATATATGTAAGAGCAGCTGAAGTGCATAAAAGATGTTACATCTTAATTCTTCTTAACATTAGAGCAACTGAAAATGAAAACGTGTAGCATATATGCAAAACGTGTCTCCTCTCCATTTTCAAGTTTCTTCATTTCATGCTTCAGATTAAATTTTACAAATGTATTGAATGATGCGGCAGTTACACCATTAGATCCAGAACATACAATCTGAACCATAAAATTGACGTAATCAAACCAAATTTTAAAATAGAGAGAATCTTATTCCTTCACATATTGACCAATGTACTTGTTTGTATATAATTTACAGTATCTGCAAGAAACTATACTGTTCTCATAATGACCATGTTAATTCTCCACCATTTTACTAAAAGACTTTAAAAGATCTAAGTCAGCTTAAATTGCCTCAGCAATTTTAAACATGGGAGATTTTTAATGGATCTATCTGCTTGTAGGAGTTTGGGTGAAAAGTTGTGTTTAATATTTGATACGTGGGGTGAGCTGATTGGGCGGTGAGAATAACGTCCAACTAGAAATGATCAAATCTGAACAATTTAGTGTGGGGCTGAACCTTGCCGTACTTATATAACAGTAACAAAACAACAACACTCGACTATTTCTATTATAAGAAAAAAAAAAAAAAAAAACAAAAAAACAAACAAACAAACAAAATCATAGGATAGGATAGTACTAGAAAAAGTATTAAGCATAGGAGACAAAACTGGTAAAGAATTTACCTCAAAAACAAATCTGTCAAGAAAAAGGCGAAGTGTAGGGAAGATGAGAGCTAAGATGGGAACGAACACCAAGTCTTTGGGTATTGGGTATGATTCCTGCTCCCAACTAGTGGCCTTCAACGCATCCATTTGAGTTTTTATTTTTTTGGAAGGGAATTGAAGAGTTTTGGAGGCAGAAATGGAAGACCAGATATGGCTAACTGAGTTTGTGTGCACATATTAGTCAAGATTGAACGTTTGACTTGGGTAACAAAACGTTAAAAGTTGATGCTGACTCCATCTTTTTTTTTTTTCTTTTTTTTTTTTTGTCTCTTGCGGCGGTATTGTATTGAGTCTTTTGTCTTCCGGGTGGTTTAAATACCGTTTATTATTGAAAATTAAAAACTAAAAATACAAAATATTGTAATAAAATAAATTTGAATGGTGTGAATAGTATTATGAAATTCAGTTTTAAAGTTATTTTTTTGAAAAAAAAAAGTAATTTGTAAATCTCGTGAATAATGTATAGGACTTATTAAAAAAATGTCCTACTAAAAAATGCAAACGTGCTTCCCAAATGGCTTAGTGCAAATTTGGATTCAGCTGAAAAGGTACAGAGACACGCGTTTTCGTTTTTTAAATGGATGAAACAAGAAAGATTAAAAAATAACAGTAAAGTTTGGCTTTTGGTTTTCATGATTAATATTCCTTTTTTTTTTTTGAGAAAAATATTCCTAATTTGATTTTTGATTCTTTATTTTTGAGAATAGAAAATATTGTAAGATTTTAATGTTGACACTTTCTTCTCAAAAAAAAAATTGTAATTGAATGGTGTTCTTTGGTTGTAGAGAATATTTCCATATTGACAATAATTTAATGTTGACACTTTATTCTCAAAAAAAAAAAAAAAGATTAATGTTCCTAATTTAATCTTCATTTAGTTTATTAAACTTGCCCTAAGATTTCATTTCAGTGATGGCTCAGCCATGCACCTTGTTTCTAACAAGCAAGCATTGTGGGACTTCTATAAGTTGATAGAATTTCTTCTATGATTCAATTCCAAATCTAAGGTGAATTTAGTGTCATATCATTTAGAAGTGTAAACGATATGGCACTTGACTGTCAAATGAACCCTCTTTGGACTTGTGGAAATTCCATATCTAATTCTCTTTTTCCCTTTGTTGGAAAACATTGCTCCATAACATATGTGCCATAAAGGAACATACAGACAAAAAAATTAATTAAAAAGAAGTAAAGCCTGATAAAAGTGTCTTAACTATAAAAGAAAAAATGGTGCTCTTTAAAAGTGTCTTGACTTTAACAGACAAACGATATTTTCAATATTATAGAAAATATTGAAAAGATGAGACCTAGCAATAAAGTAAGAGAAATATTAGCCCAAATACATTCCAAGAAGCTGCCGCCTAGTTTTCGTTATGCAAGGATTGAGTTAGATAAGGAGTGTCCACAAGGCACTATCCCGATTGTGAGGGTCACACACAATGACATACCAGAGAATGTATCAAATTTAAATAAGCCTCAATTTTCTCCGCTTCAATCGAATGGTGGTTTGGGAGTAAGTGATTTATGGCTTTCTTTGTTTAATATTAGTAGTGCATTTTTTTATTTCCCTATTCATTTTTGTTTTGGTAAATACAATTTGAGTGTCCTTCAACCTTGGATGGAATTTATCCTCATAGTTTGCAGGGATGCTTATAAAAACAACGCGAGACAAAATGTGTCATTCAAATATAGCAAGTATTAGTGTATATAATCCTCAAGTTGGACCTCACCAATATAGTTCGGCTTCAGTAGCAGTTGAAGCAGGAGATGGACCTAACTTCAATCAAATGCAAGTGGGGTGGATTGTACAGTGACGCTGACGTGCGTTTGCATTTTTGTATGCTTAAATTGCATCATCCAAAAACTAAATTTGGATCCTATAGCATTATTCACACATTTAAAAATTATTTTGCTACAATATTTTTAGTTTTCAGTTTTCAACAATAAACGATGTCCAAACAATTTATTAATGATATAGCTATTAAACTTTAATTTTCTATAATTTTTGCAAGTATGGAAAATATAAAAAGATGTAATCCATTGATAGATTTATCAAAATTCATATCCAATAAAAATTTTTTGAGTAAGGTTGTAACTAAACTTTTTCATCTTTAATTAAGGTCACTAGTTTTTTACAAATTTGTCATTTTTTATTTAGTTAATATTAATTAATTTTGAGATCATCGTGGATGAGCTATAATTTGAATTTACCATTCTAGTTATCATAACTATCAATTTTTGGAAAGTATAAAAAAAAAAATGTGTGTGTGTGTGTGTTTTTTTTTTTGAAAACTTGAAGTATCTACCAGTTTTAGAATAAATTAATTTAGTTTCCACATGGATTCTTAAGTGGAATAACCCTTCCTCAAGGGTTCAATCCTCCTGGGTTGCTCCTATCTTTTGTTTTAAATAAAAATAAACTATGAAGAAGCTAACCAAATGGAAATCTAACAAAAAAAAAGAATAACTACCAAAATAACAATTGAAATTCAGCAACCCAATAAACCCTAATTTTTACAATATTGAGCCAAAAGACTCTATTGGATAGACATTGGTTCATGTAATTTCGGGTAATTCTGGTGTCATGACTCGCTCATATGGCGAATAAACTATGAAGAAGCTAACCAAACGGAAAACTATTGAAAAAAAGAAACTAACAACCAAAATAACAATTGAATTTTGGCAATCCAATAAACTCTAATCTTTACAATATTGCGCCAAAAGACTCTATTGGATGGGCATTAGTTCATGTAACTCGCCCATATGGTGAGTTGTGGTTGGTGGAGAGGTGATGGTAGGTCAATGTGGGGACACTTCTCCACCAATCACAACTTGCCGTATGAGCGAGTTGTGCCACAACTTGTGGGACCAGCATTGCTCTGTAATTTCAGAGTGAGTTGCTATGTTGGATTGACATTAGGCACAATTCCTTTTTCTATTCTTTTTTTCTCACACAAATTTTTTACTTTTTTTTTTTAATTCAAAAATTGAGATTGAATGTAGCTTTTTTTTTTACTCTTAATCTCAATTATGAAAGGCTATTGCACATAATGCCAGTGCAATACTTATCTTAATTCACATTTAGCTCCCTAGGCCGTCACAATTGAAAGTAAGAGGAGTGCGGGTGTCTCTAGACTTTTCACCATCATTTGGGGGGTCTACTTGTTAAAATACTGGGTTAATAAGTTTTAGAACTTAAGTTCGAGCCTCAACAACTAGTTGTGTGTTAGTGTTCTTTATATCTTATCTACATTCCAAACGATCCAAAAAATAACCAGTGAGTTTCTTACAGATCAAGAGTATGAGATCTTGCTCGGGAGCTAGTAGGGTGCTACTATGGTTATATCCAAGTAGAGAATTTACATTAGTCGCCCCCCTTTACCCCTTTTTTTACCCAAAAAAAGAAAGAAAAGAAAAAGCATATAGACTTTTCACTTGGATTTGTACACATTAGTGATCTCTCTCTCTCAACTTTTCAGTTGGATATTGACCGATTTTAGTGATTTTCTTATGTTTTCTTTTTTCTATATATATATATATATCCAATGACTTATCCACCATACCTTTTTGGTTTATTCAATTCACTAAAGCAAAACTCACGGCTTGACACTTGTTTTGTTTTGTTTTGTTTTTTTTTATTTTAATGCCAAGTTTAGTTTGAAGCTTCGACTTTGCTTTAGATATATACACTAAACTCATTACACGTACTTTGCGAATGTAATAATGCTCTTTTTTATTATTATTATTTTTGGTTTAGTGTTATAATATTTAAAAATGATACATAAATAACTATGTATTAAAGAAAGAGGTAAAGTAACATGGAATAATGTTTAACAACGAGATAGAGATAATCTCTTAAGTTTTAGGCCGAATGGAGAAAATAAAGGAAAAAGCCTAAAACTTAAGAACAATAAATTACTCTCTTAACCCATTCATGTTTTTTAATTTATAATTATTTAACTAAAAGATAGGAGTGTTTTAGAGAGTTTAAGAATTTTTGTGAGGTATTTTAGTACCCAAAATATCAAAAACCCAACCTGTTATTAATAGTATAGATACAAGCTTGCACAATATTTTTTAAAATTTTAAAATAATAAAATATTGACACAACAAATCTTCACAATATTTTCTTAATTTTTGAGGTGTCAGTTCCTTATAAGTCAAAATAAAATAATAAAATATCATAAGGTATTGTGAAAATGTCCTGGCATTTTGTTGTATTTCAAGAATTTTTTTTTTGGGTCAATTTTATTGAGCTAAAATTCACTATTCACACAAAATTTTCTTGGGTTTATTTTTTGTATTTTTGGTTCTTCTTTTTTTAACACACCGTTTTAAGTAGCTCTTCAAATTCCTTGATGTAGGGTCAAGGGGATAAGAGAAGTGAGTCTTGAAAGTGGATAAGTGATCATCCCTTTCTTTAAAGTCAGCTAATGAAACCAACTAAGGAGTTCTAGCTGTAAGTTAAGTTCAAAATCTCTCTTCCTTTCGGTAAGCTCAGTACTCGAGGGAGGATCAGAGAATCCACTCTTTACGTTACGGCTAGCGGTATATCTTTCTGTATCGGCTTTATCTAGCGAGTAGGCTTCTTCGTTGAGTAGACGTCTCGAGGTTCTGAAAGAACCAGACAAAATCCGTTTTTTTAGTAAAAACTCCTTATTTGGCTTTCTCTTCCGGTTGCCTAAGTCGGAAAGACATTCAGCAGACAGATCAGGAAAGAGCTTTCAAACAAAGAAACAGTACAGCACTTGCCTTTAGAGACCGACAACGACTTTACTTCAGAAAAGTTTTAAAAAAAACATATAGTTTTACACAAAAAAGAAACAACTTGGGAAAAAAAACACTTTTCATCTTTTACGTTTGGGATAGTTCACAATTCCCCCTACACTTTAAAATCAAGCAATTTCCCCATTAATATTTTGGAAATGAGAAAATACCTCATACTTTACTCTCTTAGTTAAGCCCTATTGAAATCTTATGACTCATAAAATATTTCATTATATAATGTCTAAAATATATACACCTAATAAATTTTAATATCCCAAAAGTTTTCTTCGCGTATTTTAAGTTTTAGATGGTATTAATGTTTGGAAAGTTGGAATTGTGACATATGGTGTTTTATTTGTTACTTAAAGAATATTGATTTTTTAAATTTAAATCTTCTAGTTTGCTAATGGAAAATTCGATGACACTACCTTTTGTTTTTTTTTTTTTTTTTTTTTAAAATTTCTTTTCTCGCTTAAAATGGGTGTTCATAGTAAACTAAGCTAAACATCACACCTAGACTCATAAAATGTAAAGATAAACAAGGAAGTATGAATATATAACAAAATTTTCATAGTGGATGATTGCAAGTATTGGATGAAAAGCTTCACTTGTATAGCACATGAACTTTGTAAAGGCGCAAAAATTTAAGGCCTAAGTCCACTTAGAATAATGAGGCCCGCTCCTCAAAATTAAGCCCAGATGGATAAAATTTATGTAGAGAGTGGGCAAACTAGTTTGGTGATGGATCAATTAAGCCTTGGCCTGGGCCGAGGATTCAAATGAAAAGGGGAAGAATTGGAATAAAAGTGCTCTTAGTATTAATGCTCTCCTTAAATTATGCCGAAGAGCAGCTCTTATACAAAGATCTAAACTAGCATTTTTTCTCTTCTTTCTCTCTCTTGTTTCTTTGTTCTAATCTCCTTCTTTTTCTGTGTCCCCCTTCAACTGCTAGATTTCCTCTTTTATATACTCCCTTCTTCTTTGCATCTTAACCCTCCACTTGTAACCCTCCAGGTTTTCCTTAGGACACTTTTCCTGTCAAATTTCTGCTAAATGTGGTAAACAGAGCTGCTTAGCTGTGAATCCACTGTTCAAGTGGCATTTTCTCATTAATGTAGCTAATAAAGTTGTTGCCAATCATTTAATGCAAATGAAGTAAATTAGCTTTTGCAGGAAACGTATCATATCTGCCTAAACCCTCTTTGAGAAGTCCACCTCTTCCTCTCGGGCACCTTATGAGATACTTTGCACTTTCTCCTCATTGCCTCAGGCAAGGGCGTGACCTCAAGTTCTCAGGCGATTCACATAGGAGTTGATGAAGGCCGCACTATTCATAGTCTTCCTTGGTCTTCGGGCCCCTACAACATCATTCATTGCAAAAAAATTAAATATTGTGACAATGTTTTAGCAAAACTCAGTTACCTATTGTTAGAAGATAATAATATTCGTTATTATTTTTAGAAGTTTTTAGTGAATAGATATTGTCTTTATTAATTAGGTATTAAGAAATTATTATAATAGATATTAATATGTGAAATAGCTACCTAACTTTATGTAATCAAAATTTGTATACAAATTAGATTAACAGATCGAATGCTTTATCTAATTTTCTCACTCAAGAGGCAACATGTGCCTCCCAAGCTAGTACATATTAAAAGAATGAATGCTTTAAAACTACAGTAACTTCACTACAGTATTTTTGGTTTGTTCAATTTGTACTGTTTTACTGGCCATTTTTTTAAAAAAATGTGTAAAGCTACAACAATTTTGCTATGTTATTTGGTTTGTTAAATTCGCAATGTTTCATAAAATAATAAAGTATTATCATAATAAATTGTCATAATATTTTCACAATTGTTGAAGTGTTAATTTCTTATAGGTTAAATTAAAATAATAAAATATTATACTAGAACCAACCACAATTAAAAATAAGGGTATTGTGAAAAAAGAAGTGTCGCATTCACAACATTTTTCACAATACTTTCATAACAAATCATAGGTGGTAAATTGCTATTGGTTCTAATTTAAACTTGCCAATGAAAGTACTTTTTTTTCCCACCAATGACAACCTACTACTTATAATTTGTTGTAAAAATGTCGTGAACATAACATTTCTTTTGTGAAAATGTTAAGATATCTTGTTGTCATTACAATATTTTCAAAACTGCTGACCTATCAATTCTTTACAAGTCAAAATAAAATAAAATATAACAAAATTGTAGAAGTATCATAAAAATGTTGTCATTCTATTGTGTTTTTAGAAATATTTTATTAGTTGAGTCAAAATTCAATGTTTCACATACAATTTTCTTGAGTTGAATTTTTTTTTTCTTTATACACCATTTTAAGTAAAAACACATAATTTTACACACACACACACACACACACAAAATAAATAAATAAATAAATAAAAACAAACAAACAAACAAAAACTTAATAAAAATATTTTTCACCCTTTATGTTTGGAGTAGCTTACAATTCCTCAAACTTTAAAATCAAGCAATTTTCTCTTAATATTTGGAAAAAAGCATATATGTCATATTGTTATTCTCTTAGCTAAACCCAGATGAAAACTTATGATTCTTAAAATATTTTATTATGTAATGTCTAAAATACTCCCACTATATTTTATATCTAAAAATTTCCTTCAGGTATTTTAAGTTTTAGATGGTAGTAATGCTTGAAATCTTTGAACAATTATATAAGGTGTTTTATTTGTTATCTAAAAAACATTGATTTTCTAGGTTTAAATTTTAGAAACTTATAATTTATCTAATGGAAAATTTGATGACACATGCCTTTTATTATCTTTTTCTTTTCTTAGCAAAATTAAGTTGTTTATTGTTGAAAGACGATGATATTCGTTATTATTCTTAGAAATTTTTAGTGAATGGATATATTGCCTTTAGCAATTACGTACTAAAAAATTATTATAATAAAATAGATATTTATATGTTAAATAGCTACCATAATTTTGTGTGTGATCAAAATATTTATACAAATGAGATTAACTTTGTATGATATAATTATCAAAATTCTTAAAATTAATGTCTCTTTTGGTTAATGTAAATCTCTGTATTTTAAAATCAAATGATTTATATCTATATGTTCTGATATATAAAAAAAAATTAGAATTAACCTTAACCACAACTCTTATTTCATGGCAAGCATGTGCCTTGCACATGCTGCCCTAACCAGTGTTACATTAAAAGTCTAGAGGAAAACCAAAATTGCACTAAATTTCACACATAGTGAAAAGTTGTTAATGGTAAAGAATAAAGTAATGTTATTGGTGGGCTCATATGAGAATCAGTTATAACATGTCAACTCAACATGTGTGAAATTTGTTGTCAAACCTCAACAATGTTGTGTCTGTAGCATTGCTCTTTCTTTTAAAAGGAAAGGGCAACATATTTTTGGGTTTGGCTAAGGTCACATATTAAGACACGATATTTAAAAATGGGTATGTGCTTGTATCGTGTCACATCTAGTGCATTAGAGAAATAGATGCAAGCTCTATCTATAATTTTAAGAGAAAGTCCCAAAGTGTAGAAAATATTCATGGAAAATTTCACAATTCATTTGCTCTTGTATATGTGGTGGACCTCAACTAAGCTAAATGGTTCAATGCCTCTCCATGCTCTACTTTTAGAGCAAGAAAATTTGTGAACGCAACTTTTGTACCACAATCCTAATGTAGGTAACGGTAAGTGATGAAAAAAATGTGATGGATTAATGTGAAAGTGATACAAAACCACTCACACACACAATCTTCCATTTTAGAGTTGTGGCACAAAATTTGTGTTCCTAGAAAGAACTCTTGACAAGTGAGTCCAAAATGTGCATTAGATAGCTTGAAAAGTAGAACTATGACGCTGAATGCGGCAAAACTTGTGTCTCATTCAATTCGTAAGCATTTTGTAATTAATTAAATTGATAATATTTTTAGCATTCTCCTTTGATATGTTTATTATTCACACTTGAATTTACCTAGTCCTTAGAATTAGTATCATCCACGAATGCTAGGGACCAAACTACTTGCTCATGATGAGGCCATTTGAAGAACTCTCATCACATGTCGCATAGCAGCATCAGGAGTAGGCCTGGACACACATATACAAAAACATTCTCAGCCTGATAACATTAAAAACGATAATCAGTTCTTATATACAGGCTTCAAATCTCCTTCCATCATCAATGTTGTCTAAAATACTATATAGTTTCCTATCAACAGTGAGCCAGCTGAAACCCATGTAATTTAGCTTGTCAATAATATTTTGAATGTAGGATGGTTGAATTTTACAGTTTACTTAATGGCTAACCTAGAAAAATAATTTCCTTGAAAGTAACCAAAAAAATAAAGGAAGAGGGGGGGGGGGGGGGGGGGGGAACTTGTCTTCCTCATACACAAATTATAGAAATAACAGACCAGTAAAACCCAGTGTATCTTAGTGTTATGATGGGAGAAACCAAGAAAGTAGTATAGAGAGGTATATATGCTTAAAATCACCAGCTTCCACCTTATTTGTAAATTTCTGCATGAAGAATAGCAGCATAAATCATGCTGAAGCAAGGAAACTATCATTGCAAAAAGCCCTTGGTGTTCTTCAATATTTCTTGATTGTCAATCATTGTGTTCAGTATCACTTTCAGAATCTGCAGAAAACAAAGCAATCCAAGATTGCATAACTTAGGTGACAGCTATAAAGCATATTTCTTCCTATCCCATATCACATACTTATTACAACTAGCTTTGTGATGGCCATTTTGAAAACATATGAAAACAACTGCAACTTCAATGCAATGAATACTTGCACAATTTCTCTTGGGAAAGTTAAACAATTTTGAAATATGATACCGGCTCTAACTAATATTATGGTGAAGACATGACTAACATCTTTCGTGGAATTGTGTATTAGATTGAAAAATAATACCAACCAATATACTGAAATCAAAATGACCATACACAAACTGGTCTGTCATAGACTCATAGGGCTGCAATGGTCAGAATGATGCTGTATTATTCACTAGTAGCAAACAGGGTTATGCATATTCTTAATTATAGCTTTTCCAAGACTTTGGGCATTTTCAAATTTAATTCAATAAAATTTCTGAGCAAAATAAGATTTTAAAAGAAAGTCACTAACCGTGAAAGAACAGCAAATGACATATTAGGCCTAAAATAAAAAGGCCATTATAACCTTGGTATGTCTAGATTTTTAAGTAAAACATGATTAAAACCAAACAAAAATCTAAAACCCTTTAACCTACAATTTTTTTTTTTAAAAAAAAAACCAACATTAGTGTAAAAAATCTTTCTCATCGCTAATCAACCTATTGCTATGGATACAATGAAATATGTAGATTACTATCTCCTTTTATTTCAATTTTTATTTTATTACTCTCTTTAATTGATATGGGTAACAATAATATATAGTGTAATGCACATAGCACACTGTATGCAAGTATTATGACAATGATTCTGCCCCATAGCACGTCTTTAATTTAATAATTCTTATGCACATTTATAGTTCCTCCCCCCCCCCCCCCCCCCCCCTCTTTTCCCACAGTAGATGCTTGTGCACATGTCTATGTGCAAGTAAAAAATCCACAAAATTATGCCCCTTACCAGATCTAACATCATCACTGATCCGCCCTCTTGCATGAATTTGATTCACCAGCATTACAACCATCAACTTCCACCAATAGATATGAAGAATGAGTAAGCAGAACAGAAGAGTATTAAACAAATAATAATATATAGTTCCATCTATCTTGTGCTTCTCCATGTCCAAGGTCAAAAGAACTTCATAGCTGCCAGAGAGAAATGAAACATAGTTAACCTCTTTAGGGAGAATAATCAAAAGCAGGGAAAGTATAGTTGTTCATAGGTTCAGAATGGATAAACATAGAGAAGGAAACAGTAGTTTTCTACGGTCAAACAGATGATGAACTGCATTTTTCATTAATGTGACACTAAGAAATTTTAGTAGGAAAAGGCCACATCTAAAACTATAATCAAACTTAATGCAGAATGGATAAATTCTTTGATGAGAGAAGCACAACTCTGAAATTCATAGTAGAAAGATTTACATTGCAGAAACCTGAAAGAGCAAGTAGAGTTGGAACCGATAAGAAACAACACAAGGGGACTCTCTTAAAATAAAATTAAAGAAAAAAAAAAGAAAAAAGAACTACCATTAAAAATTAAAAGAAAAATGCACTTAGAGTCATCTTGTCCTGAAAAAAAAAATAGAGGAGTGATCCTCAAATTCCTTATGGAAAAAGAGTGCTAAGTTACTCAAGATGATAATTGGTTTTACTCTTGACCATGCATCTGTATATGTAGTGTGCCCACACATACACACAAATTTATGATTTCTTATCAATATATAAACTACTTGTTCATGCCACAAAAGACCACTCGTAAGGAGGCTCTCAATAAGAATTGGTATATAGGTTCATGCTAAATCTAAAAGTCACCTAGTGCTCCGAATTATCCAGAATGGGTAGTAGATAAGGCGGAGTACAGTCCAAGATAAAACGAAAATAACGAAACAAATGCTTGCTGTCGCCTCAAAGCCACTATATTTTGACATCTTTGCAACTTCCAGAATCACGTCGCTTCCTTCATGGACAGCTAAAATAATTGAACCGACGCGAGCAAACCTGCAGGTGGCAAAAACAGAGTACATGAGCTACAGAAGACACAGTGCGTCTTGTTAATCTAAATTTAGGAAATGTTTCTATGCTAAATCATCAGCTGAAGAGCATGACCAACATTTAATGATTCTTCTTAGCAGGAAAAGACAAAGATGAGGCTTTGCAGACAGCCATCAATCATTCCTTTTCATATGCAATCAGGATTTGCACACAATTCGTCTTAAAGTAACAAAATGAAAAATCAAGCTAAAAGCTGAAGCCCTCTAAACGTACTTAAATATGTATGACAACGTGATTAATATAACAGTTGCTACATGATGAGCCATGGATACCAAATAGTCTGAACGTCTTGTTTCCCAAAAGATCAAAGCAACGGTGGAGTACAAATAAAATCCGGCGGAATACATGTACAATCCCTTCAATTTTAATCTGTCAATCAGAGCAAGAGGGATTAATTATGTGGTAATGCCTAGACATATGAGATGCAAATAATTAACATCAAGCAAAATTACATGAAAGATCAAACATGAAATTAAGCCAATTCTACAACTTGACTTTGACATTGATAAATGCCCTGTACGATGAGTGTGGGAAGTTACTTAATTTTCTGATCTGGCCAGACCTGATCTCCAGGCCCTACCCAAAAGTATTTGGTATTAGTGAACCAGGGCTCATCATAGGTGACAGAAAGAGCCATAAGCTCTGCAGAAAGAAAATAAACACATTTCCATGCTGACTCTTTGAATTTATTGACTTTCTTCCTCTTATCATGTGTTGAGACGTCCCATACGGCGTGCCCCTTTCCAAAAATCAATTGTCTAGCTAAATTCTGCAACAAGCAAACATCTGGTTCAAACTAAGCTAACAATTCTGATAAACGAGAGCCTGTAAAGTGACTTTTTGAAAGAAAAAAAAAAAAAAAGTGCAGAAAGGAAACTCAATAATGTTTCTGAAGGGGAAATGAACTTCGGACTTTAGATGCCACACATTAGAAGGAACCATTGACTACAACTGAAAATAATAAAGACCCTTGCCAAATTAACGATAGTCACCAGCAAAGCATGCATATAAACATCATCATTCCATCAGGAAAAGCTCAGATGGTCAGATTTACATTCCATAAATTTCAATTGTTTAACCAAGTCAGAGCTGACAGTGGTTGTAACAAAAGGAGTTTTTGCAGCTTGGTTGGCTGTATTTACAACCAAATGGGCATGATAGTATCTTTGCACCACTTTAAAAATATCATTTGTCGTTACTTTCTAATGAAGAATCTAATTGCAGTTGCACATTTTCGCTGTACTTGATGAATTCTTGATACAGAACTTTTTGACATATCTTTAAACATTAATGTAGCACTACAATTTCTACAGTAACGAAGATTTTATTTCACTCATTTGAAGATAACAGGCAATTGATACCATATAAAATAAAAGGTAAGGTAGATCACATGAAAACATTGAAAAGTAATTCTTCTAGTTAGATTGACCACAATCATCATCTAAAAAATGACTGCTAAATACTGCAAAACAGTTCAAAATGGAGCTCACACTAGAGCCAATTCTCCAACATCTTCATAAAAAAAGTTACATCTTCATTCTTCTTAACATAAAAGCAAATACTAGATGTGATCTTCTCCATTTCCAAGATTTTTCATTTCATCCATTTCATGCTTCAGATTAAAATTTACGAATCTAAACGCGTATTAAGTGACGTGGCCGCAGTTACACTATTAGACCCAGAACATAAAAATCTGAACCGTAAAATTGACTAAATCAAACCGGATTTTAAAATAGAGAGAATCTTATTCCTTCACATATTGACCAATGTACTCTGTTTGCATAATTTACAGTATCTACATGTAGGAGGGTGGGTGAGCGCGTGTGTTTACTATTTGATACGTGGGGTGAGCTGATTGGGCGGTGAGAATAACGTCCAGCTAGTAGAAATGATCAAATCTGAACAATTAGTATCGAACTGAACCTTGGACTAAAAAAAAGAATTAAGCATAGAGACAAAAACTGGTAAAGAATTTTACCTCAAAAACATATCTGTCAAGAAAAAGTCGAAGGGAAGGGAAGAAGAGAGCAAACAGAGGAACAAGAACCAAGTCTTTGGGTATTGGGTATGATTCCTGTTCCCAATTGATCGAACTAGTGGCCTTCAACACACCCATTTGAGTGTTTTTTTTTTTTTGGAAGGGAATTGAAGGGTTTTTGGTGGCAGAGATGGAAGACTAGATATGGCTAATGTTGTTGTAACCCAACTGAGTTTGTGTGCACATAAAATACAGAGCATTTATAGCAAAGATTGACTTGGGTAACAGAAAGACGAAAGTTCAAAGTTGATGCTGACTCCAACTTTTTGACTCTTGCCGTAATGGATGGGCATTGGGGTCATGTAATTTTGGGCAAAATTACATCGACAATTTCAGAATGAGTCGCTATGTTTATCGGATTGAGAATTTGAGATGAGACACAATTCCTCATATTTTTATCACACAAATTTTTACTTCTTTCAATATATATATATATATATATTTTGCTAAAATGCAAGACCCACATTTGTGATTACCAAAATTCATTTTAGTCTTATGCCTCTATATTTGTTTATTTCATTCTTTTAACTTTCAAGTTTTTTCAATTATGATTTTTTTATCAACTTTTATATATGTTGCGATTAATTTATCAATTTTTTTAGTTTTTTTCAAATTTTTTTAATTAAAAAAATTCAATAAATGATTGAATTTTTTTTTTAAATTTAACAAAAATTGATAGAAAAGTCTTAATTAAATAAATCAGAAACTAAGAGGACAGAAATTGACGAAAGGAAAGTTAGAAAACTAAAATAAATTTTGAAGAAACTTAAATGTGAGTTTTGCTTTTTTTTTTTTTATAAACATTTTTTACCTTTTTCCCATTGAGGATTAAGATTGAAAGTAGATTTTTTTTTTAAAAATAAAAATTTGTATAGCTCTCAATCTCAGTCACATTCAATGATACAAAGGCCATTGCATAGTGCGAGTACAATACTTATCTCAATCCACATTTAGCTCTCTGGGGCTATAAGAGCATCCACAGCAGTGGAGCTAAATAGGTATATTGGTATTTTTTTTTGCTCCTCCAACACCAAAAAGCATGCTCCAGCAGTGGAGCTAAAACTATTTTTTTTTAGCTGATTGCTACAGTGCACATCTATGGATACATGTGCACTGTTCATAAGAGCTAAACAAAAAAAACAATATTTTATTCCCGGCCGGAGTAAAATAATAAAAATGGTCTCTCTCTCTCTCTCTCTCTCAGTCCCTCCCACCCTTCTGTCTCAAAGTCTCCGACCCACACCTCCGCCGACCTCAACGTCACCGGCCAAAGCCGACCCAAGCCCCAAGCTGCCTCCGCCCAGACGCCGATCAGACCCATCCACCTCAGACCCACATCTCTTCCGCCTCAGACCCACGCCGACAGTCTCTTCCACCACCTCACCACCACACACACCTCAAAAATCACAAAAAAAAAAAAAAAAAAAAAATCAGCAACCTCTCCAACACCATACGCACACCTCCACCACCTCCAACACACAAAAACCCATAAATTCACCACCACTAAACCCATAAAATCCACCATGAACCACCACCAACAACAACCAAAATAACCCCAAAACCCATTAAATCCACACCACCATCAACACAACCAAAACCAACACCATCAACCTACTACCACCAATCACCAAACCCATCTCAAAAATAGAAGGGAAAAAAAAAAAACCATTGATGAGCAAACCCACCACCACTACCGATCTACACGGACCTAGACCCATTCCATGGACCCAAACACACGAACCCAAACCACAAAAAGAGCTAGAGAATTTATGGAATCAAGTAGAAAATGAAAAAAAAAAAAAAAAAAAAAAAAAAAAAGAGAGAAAGGAGAAAACGAGAGAGCTGGAGGCAGAAAGAAGATTGAGGGAGGAATGGGAGAAAGAGGAAAGTAAAGAGAAAAAAAAAAAAAAGAGGGGATGGAATCCTATGCTACGTGTGTGGTGGACAAAAAGCAAGAGGAAAAAAAAAAAAAAGGAAGAAGAAGAAGAAGAAAGAAACGTGTGGATGAAAGAAAGGCAAAGAATAAGAAATGACAATTTAAAAATATTTTCACAATATTTTCACAATAAATTTTAAGTAATTAGCTAATATTGGTGAATAAAAATATAATTTCAGTGGCGAGATCAAATTAGAATTAATAACAATTTTTCATATAAGATTTTGTTATGATTCTTGTGAAAGTATTGCAAAAAATATTGTGGATGTAAAATTTTTTTTTAAATATAATTCTTGAGAATGAATAGAATAAGAAGAAAAAATAAAGATTGTTGTGGCAGTGGCGGCGGCAACGGTAGTGGCGGTAATAGCAATTGCGGTGGTGGCGGCGGTAGCGGCAGCGGTTGCGGTTGCGGGTGGTTGTGATTGTTGTTTATTGTAGTGAATATATTATTTTATTGTATTTGATATATTATTTTATTGTAGTAGATATATTATTTTATTGTGAAGTTTATATTATTTTATTGTGTTGAAAGCTAAAATAGATCCACTGTTGCAACATGTTTTGTAAAGTGAGTAGGTAAAATAGATAAAGTAATTTTTTGTGGAGCTTAAAAGCTAAATTTTTAGCTCCACTACTGTGGATGCTCTTAGTCATTAGTGATCTCTCTCTCTCTCTAGACTTTTAGCTTGCATATTGAACCACTTTAGTGGTATCTCTCACTTTTCCATGTTTTCTTTTATGGGAAATCTAAAAGAAAACCAAAATTACAATAAATTTAACACCTATAGTTACCGGTAAATAATAAAGTAATGCTAGTGGCGCATTCATATGAGAATCAATAATAACTTATCAACTTAATAAATGTGAAATTTGTTGCTAAAATTATTGTACATGTAGCATTGGTCTTTCTGTTAAAAGGAAAGGGCATTATATTTTTGGGTTTGGCTTGGATCAATTTGCTCACTAGAATGGACCTATTAAGACACAATGTTTAAAATTGGGCATATGTATGTATTGTGTCTCATCCAGTAAAAATGAAAAAGTTTCTCTCTAAACTAATTCAAAAAAAAAAAAAAAAAAAACCCTTCAAACTCTTTATATATCTTTTTATTGGATGTGAATTTTGAAAATTTAACTATTGAATTGTATATTCTTATTATATTCTCAATTCATGCGAAATTTCAAAAAAAAAAAAAAATCAAAGATCAATATCTATTTCATCAGTCAAATATTTAAATTTCATATTTTTGGGATCTAAAACTATGCTTAAAAAATAAGTTTATTGATCAAATAGTAAATAAATTCTGATTTGAATGAACTTTGATATGCGCGTTAAGAATATAAAAAGCATGTCGTTCAACAATTAGATTTTCAACCACCCCCTCCACTTTATTTGTGATAGATATGTTTGAATTTCAACCTATAATGTCCAGAGTATGATTATTGCTCTTATTATTAGATTAAGACACCAATCGATTTTTTTTATGTAAACGGGATTTGAATCCCAAATTTTTTTGGAAGAGAAAACTAGACTTTCATTCATCATTAAGTCGAATATGATCAACCTCAGATCTCTTGTTTAATTGCAAGAGATTTTATCAATTAAGCTAATTAGAATTAACACTCTATTTTCTTTCTTTTTTCCCTTTTTCCCCATTTTACTGCAATAATAAAAATATGTGTCATAGGTTGGATACCATGTATTTAGGATAGTTGAAAGGCTGAAAATAATATTGCGAGAACTAAATTGATTCTATAACTTTTTTTATTTGATTGATAAATCATATTTTCAGGAAAACTAATTTGTTATCCATAATATTGCTCAATACCCCATTTTGCGTAATTGTTATGGAAAGATTCCCATCTCCTCCAGAACCATCCCTATATTTTGCTTAGGAACGAGATGGGGGCTTAGCTTAGTTCCTTTTTTTTTGTTTTTGTTTTTCCTTCCATTTAATGAGAAGAACAAGATTTATGTACAGTACTTATGTGCTGTTACTTAGATTCTATTTTTAAGAATCTATCATGTGAATGTTTTCTCATAAGATGGAAGTGTATTTATTAATTAAGTAGTCACATGCGTGAATTTTAAGAGAAAAACTTAAAAAACATCACCTAGAATACTGCACCTAAGTTTTGCCTTAATGAGAATTATTATTCAGGGAGAAAAAAAAAAAAAACATAGCTACAAACGATATAATGATAACCACATGGGCTTCATAAAGTTGCCAAATTGGCTCTTTTTAATAATATCACGACCGGGACTAGTCCCCATTTCATTCATTGCAAAATTTTGTTTTTTTGCCCTCAGGATAAAGATGGAGCTTAATCCCTGTTGTACTCCTTTTCTTTCTCTTACTTTTTGAATGAAAGCATTAAGAAAGAGAGAAATAAAACTGAGAAAGAATTAAACAGTACATAGATAGCACATAGAATTACTGTGTAGCCTTAGAGGCTTACATTCACAGTAAAAAGCCCTTAATGACTTGTAGTATATCTTTATTATTGAGATTTGTGTGTTACAATAAACCCATTGAAGGGTTTAGAGTCTTTAGACTAACAATAAATAAATTAGGGATGTAATATTTGAACTACTGAGAGAATTAGGACTACTTGCACACTAACATATATTAGATAAAAACAAACTTCGATTAGAGTTATAAAACAAGGAGAAAATGGACATTTGCCCCTTTCGCCAAATCTTTTCAGCAAAATGTCCTATATTCGAAATTAATTAGGGAAATATCCCTGTTTTGAAACTCGATTTTCTTAAAATTGAGTTTCAATTTGAAACTCAATTTTTGGACAATTTTTTTTTTGGACAATTGAATTGAGTTATAGCAAATTGATATTTTTTTTTTCTAAGTCCATGTTCGCTATAACTCGATGTTCCAAAAATTGAGTTTTACATTTGGAACTCGATTTTTAGAAATTCGAATTTCAAAACAAGGGCATTTCCCTAATTAGTTTCAAATATGTGATATTTTGCAAAAAAAAAAAAAAATTGTGAAAAAGGGGTAAAAAGCCATTTTAGCCTATAAAACAGATTTAATCCTCTTTAGGACTATTTTTTTTTTACCAAAAAAAGAAGAAGATATATTTTAAAAAAGAGGTTGACCGCATCATTTATTGTATCTTTAGTTGATGTTATAGGGAATCTAATTTTGCAGCCCCATGAGCTGGGGCATTAGTTAGTGTACTTTTGAAGGCCATCTTCCAGAAGGCTCGGTCCCTGCAAGGATATTGGTGGTCCTTCATGAAGGTTGTAAGGATTAGATTGTAATATAGTTCCTTTCTAGAAAATTAAAATTAAAAAATAAATGAACGGGGCAGAAACTATATTCCAAGAGATTTTGATGCATGTGTGGGATGATTTCACTTGACGAAATCTAGTTGAGTTATTAATAAAATAGCAAGACAAATGATACTCTTACACTGTTTTTTTTTTTTTTTCATCAACTTTCATGTTTTAAATAATAGAGATATTTTTAAGCTATGGACATTTCGGAATCAATTATAGATATTAATGTAAAATAATAAAGGTAAGTGTCTGTGCTGTAAAAGAAAATTTTCCCTTAGACTATTTAAATGTCAATGTTCTCGCCCATATTTTAGGGGTTAGTAGCATTTAAAAAAAATGTTTGGGAGCCTAGAGGAGAAAGAGTTCAAGTTGAGAGTTAATTGACAACATATTGTAATTATCTAAAAAAATCAACGATTTTAATATTATTGTATGGACCAATAAAAAAGGACCAAAAAAAAGCATATTTATAGACTGACAAAAAATTATTTTTTGGCCTCACTTTATACACATATTTATTTTAAGCTGTATCTTTAGAAACCATTTCATAAAATAATTTCAAATGAATCCAAAATGTTTTCTCATTTCAAACAAGTTCCTTTTGGGTATCTAAGCAAACTAAATTATGTTAAGGTAGACTTTGCCTAGCGCTTAATATGCACTTAAAATAATCATTTAATCTCAGGCCTTTTTATTTTATTTTTGTGACTTTTACAATAATTTTAAGGTCAATACATTAATAAAAAATTAAAAATCCCTAAAACCTTTAGTACTTTTTTTATATAAGATTAAAATTCTACTTTAACTTAAAACCTTTAGTACTTTTGCCAAACTTTTTTAGCCAAATGTCCCATATTTGAAACTATTTAGGAGAATGTCCTTATTTTAAAACTCGATTTTTGAACAATCAAGTTATAACGAATTGAAAATTTAAAAAAAAAAAAAAATTTCTGAAACTCGAGTTCCATGTGAAGTACTTGAGTTCATGCAATTCAATTTCCTTGAAAAAATTCAAGTGGAACTCGAGTTCCAATTTTTTTTTTCTAAGTTCCCGATCACTATAACTCGATGGTCCAAAAATCGAGTTATACATTTGAAACTCGATTTTCTAAAAATCCAGTTTCAAAATAAGAGCATTTCCCTAATTACTTTCAGACTTGAGGCATTTTGCTAAATATTTTTTTAAAAAAAGACAAAAACCTATTTTGGCCTAATTTAAGTGTATATGTGTGAGAAGCTCAAACTTGAACCATAGCATTTGCCCTCCCTCACACCCTAGACCCTACAAGTACTTATATTTGTGGAGTGACCATCGCACCAAGTGAAACCTTTAATACTAAACCATGAATCCTATAAAGCTTAAACCCTTTAACCCTATCTTATGAACTTTTGGTAAGTATCGGAATCTACCAAAAGGTCCAAAATCTTTATCAAAAGCTTGTGTTCAGAGAGTCAAAAGTAACCTAACAAAGCTAAGTGTTAAATTCTACAAATGCCTTTAAAAGATTTCTTAATAAACTATTTAAAGAATTTTTTTATAGAAGATTGAAAAAGTCCCTAAAATTTTTTTTTTCATAAAAAGTTTTCTAAAATGGTTCATTAATAAATATTTTAAGAGCATTCGTTAACCAAACTCTTAAAAAACATACGAAATATTTTAGCATTTTCAAGAAATATTGTTTCCTTTTTAAAATAAATAAATGAGTTTAATTGAAATTTTACCCACCTCTCTCAAAATTTATTACTATCTCCTCTCATTAATTTTAATAATTATCTTATGCATTTAGTATTTAATATATAATCTCTCTCTTTTTCCTTTTGTCATAAGCATAATATCTCTTTTCACAACTATGTGGTGATCTACATATCCCCCATATTGTGAAAAAAGAAGAAGAAGATTATTATGCCAGATAATCTTTCCTTTTCTTCCCCCTAAGGTTTTCTCCTAACAGTGATTAGCAAGTAACTCTAATTTACTTCATTTCTATTGGTTCTCCTTCCTCTATCATTGCATCTCCAATATTGGTACAAATAGGAAAGGAATTAACCATTGTATCACCAAACTTGAGTTCTTATTAGCTAGCTTTCTTATAATAAATTTTCAAAGCAAGCTCCACGTTTCTATTTCTGTAAGTGTAGTTGGTGTGATTCAAACCAAAAAAAAAAAAAAAAGTGTAGTTGGTGATTGAGCATATACATGGTCCTCGCAACAGAGATGTGTCGTATCTAGCTTTATCTCCCATGCAATAGGGATATTCTTGCCGTTTATTCAAAAGAGATCTAGGCTTACTTTATATGAGAGAGACAATGAGAGGAGATTTTGATACAGGAGGTGCCTTTGTTTTGGGGTGCTTTGTTTACCTTTTGTTTTATTAATTTTTATTTTATAAACAAAAAGAAAACATAACCACAAAATAAAGGAACAACTAACCTTGTAAAAATGAAGACGGTGTGTGTCTTTTTCAGAGATAGGGAGTCAAAAGGAAAACATGCACAACCACAAACAAACAACATAAACCAAATACCTAACAAATTAATGATAAATTAATGGAACTAACACCAATTAACTGCCTAGGACAGCGATGGATTCAAGCGGATCTGTGGATTTTTAATTGCCTACAATGAAATTTATACCTCAACAGTATATGTATACTGTACTCTACTCTCTAATGTGAATATGAGAGGCCTAGAGCTTTATAATAACTTGATTATCATCTTTTAGTAGTGTTTCTAACAAACAGGGACGGAACTAGGATTAGATGTTGAGGGGGCCAAAGTATAAACCAAAAAAAGTTTACGAAAATCAAAACTAACATCTATTTAAATGTTTGTCGAATTTCTTTTTTTTTTGAAAGGGTGTTTGTCGAATTTCATTACCTTCATTAATGTATTATCTCATATTTGCACAGTTTGGGATCACATTGCAATGGACCAATACTGATTTAATCGATGATGATCTTTTGGGAATTTTTTTTGAAAAATTTCAAGAATTGGGTCATCAACGCTGGCTTTGAATTATTCATATTTGTTTTCTTTTAAAAAAATATTATAGTTCACTTTTCCATTATCTACAAATCAAATAAATGTTTCTTTATTTCCATATCATATAGTTCTAATGTTTTAAAAATTAGTCCAAAAAAAAAAAACATACCCCACAAGCTACAACAAAATTAATGTTAATAAATTGTTTTCTAAAAATAGCTAATAATTCATAAAATAAACCAACAAACGAATACTATTAGTTAATATTTAATAACGTATATTACTATTCAGTATCCACACATTTGATTCATAGTTCCCATTAGCTTTACTTTTTCTTTGTCTCAACTTTCCAGCTTTCCTATCTTTTTACTTTTCTTATCTCATTTGTCCTTTTTATTTTAAAATTAATGCTGTATTTTTTTGAAATGGGGGGGGGGGAGGGTGCATGGCCTCCCTCAGCCTTAATGTGGGTCTGTCTCTGCTAGCAAAGATGTTTATGATTTAAATACTTTTTTTTTTTTTTTTGTATTGTATTGTAACTACTGAATTTTTTAAAATATGAGAATGTGAGAGCGAAGCTCTAGATATCTTTGTTGAAGAAGATCGTTATCACGGATCATATATCTATGTATTGTTTCTTCAAAGTTGGAACTCATAGACCATATTAATATTGGGCAATCAGTGCACAACATAATGCAAATGATACCTAATTAAAGTAACGATTACACATGTAATGGCTTCATACAAATATATATATATATATATATATATATATATACACACACCACGAGTTCCAAATAAAAAAAAAAAAAATATATATATATATATATATATATATACACACACACACCATGAGGGCACAACCTTAATAACGTCATGCCTCACGTAGGCGCGCAGTATACACTGTACAACATGGCTCACATCAGTGTCTCAATGTCACTCCATTCTTCAAAACATGGTTCCCTACATGTAAAATTGTCTCTTTCAATGAAATACTCCAGTTGTGTAATATTTTTTTTATTTTTCCTTTTTTGATAATCAAATACTGCAGTTGTCTTGTTCTCTAGAATAAATTCAGGCTATTAATTAAGACGCGAATGACCTTTTTTTTTTTTTCATGTAACGGATTATAATGCATTAAAAATTTTATCATACTAATTTCTAAATAAAAACAAACACTTTTAGGACGTTTAAAATTAATTTGATTAAAATATATTACCAAAGGTTTCTAAAAATTCATAAGAAGTTTCATTATTTATTTCAAAATTTTTTAATAATCTATAGTAATATATTATTTGATAATAAAATTTTAAGTCTTATGTGTTGTGTAACTTGTGTTTGTGTTATGTGAATCAATGTAAGAAATATACATTGTATGACATGGTGTTGCGCTGTGAAACACTTGACGTACTTTTTTTTTTTTTTTTTGTTGAAAAGTACCTTGAAGTACATTAATTAAACTTATTTGCATAATTTGCCTTAGGTCAGACTCAATTACAATTTTTTTCAAGAATTTTAAAATAGTAGTTTAATAAAACTTAATTATCAAAAGATTGAATAAATTTAAAAATCTCTGAATATGTAACTTGTTTTCTTTTATTTTCCTGTTGATATATATGTTTGTGTGTTGATGAAGCTATACACAGACATGATAATAATGTCGTATAAAAGGGACATCTTATACGTAATAATAGATATGTTTTTAACAAGAGGGAGACTTATATGAGAGGACGGTTGAGTACATATTTTCAAATGTACAATAACAATTATTCATTACATGTTCATTCCTATACAGGGGCGTAGCCAGGATTTTTTACATGGGGGAGCCGATTTTCGACGACGATGATTATCATCGTTATATGGACGGTCTATATATTTAGGTTCATATGGACCTTTTTTGAGATAAGCTCTTCGGATTTCATCTTGTTTGTTGATAGGAAATTCACATATTTGTTTACGTGATCCTGAATCACGATCTATCTCTTCAAATTAAATTCTTGAACATTTGGAAGGGTGTTCATCAGGCATTGAAGTATCAACATTAATTTCTACAGCCACATGTATCCTAAATTTTGAATTGCTAAAATCTTTTTTTCTTTAAGAATACATTAATTGTTTTTCGTTTGCTCATAATTCTTTTAGCTTTAAGAATATAACTCAAAAATTAACTTGAAAAGAACTTAAAAAATAAAATCTTAATTAGATATTTTTACTTTTTTTTATAGGAGAAATTCTTACTTAATTATATGGATGTTATTCATACTCAAGAAAAAAAAAATTCCACTATAATTTAAATAGTCAACCTATCATCATTCCTATTATTCAAATTTTCTTGTATTTTCACTTTTTTTTTTAATTAAGAATAACCCCTCAAACAAAAGCAAAAATAAAACACACAAGTACACAACATAAACCAAACAATTTAACAACACCCATTACCACATGATAGTGAATTGAAGTATTGATCAGGAATGGGAGGGGGGCAAATGTACATCAATGGAGGGGCCCAATTAAAATTTGCATATATACTGATGGACTTTTTTTTTTTTTTTTGCAGGGGCCACGGCCCCCCCAAGGGGCAACGTGGCTCTGCCCCTATTCCTATATTAACCATTCATATGGAAAAAGACCATTCATATGAGAAGAGAGCATTATTTCTGAACTGATATTTAATAATGTTTCATTCTTAAATTAGAAATACATTCACTTTTTTGTTTCCTAAAAAAAGAAAGAAAGAAAGATATAGAGATACATCAAATAACATATAATATTGCTTGCAATATCTCAAATGGATTTAATTGTATGTAGTACGAACAAGTACTACGTAACCATATCATAATGAGAATGTTGCGATGAGTATACAATTACAGCATCCTTTGTTTTCCCAATAACAATCCAAAACCAAAAGTACTTATAAAGTAGAACAGAAAAACATATATAATAAGCACAACGGTCTCTAGGTTCTTCCAGTGCTCAGAACCAAAAATCCAAGCAACAGTGGCAGCAGCACAGGTCAGCCCAACTGCATTATATCCAATCTTTCATTAGTCCATATATTGAGAGAGAGAGAGAGAGAGAGAGAGAGAGAGAGTTACCATCCTTCCAAAACTCTTCACCCCTGGGCTTAATCTCCACAGGAGAAGGAGAAGGAGGAAGAGGAGAATTTTGAGGATAAGCATGAATATCTTTCATAGGAATGACAATCAGTGGTGGTGCCGCGTAAGGTCGTATCGCCGTAGCTGCTCAAGGACACGCTAATGCAAAATCAAAAACACAATAACAATAATAATGGAAAAAGAATTTTAAAAAATAAAAATAAAAGAAAACCATAAGCAGTGGTGGCTGTGCTTCAAGTTTTGCATTTTAATTAATCATTTAATCTTGAATATTATATTCCACTCAAATTCCCTGGAGATTTTTATTAAAAAGTATAGAATTCTTATTTGTCTGGCTACCTCATTTTTTTTTTGGGGTCATAGGAGAGGTGTTCAACTTTGAGCATCTAATCAATCCTCGAGGTATGCATTTGATAGCTTATGCAGGAGTCTTTTCTCTTTACACTAGCCAGGAGTTCAATATCATAAATTCATGAGGTGATGGCAAACCAACAGACTGTGAATTACACTACTGGAAACCAATCCCATGCATAAGATGGTGAGAATATGCATGTAGCAGAACTTTATAATACATATATAGGAACCTATACTTTTTAATATAATTGGAATTTTCCAATTTTGACCAACTAAAGACAAAAAATATGTGGAGCATCCAAACATCAAGTAAAGCCTGAATTCTCTTTTGAAAAGGGAGAGAGAGAGAGAGAGAGAGGAATTCTAATTACCTTCAAACTGGTTTTGCTCAAAGCAACTCATATTTAAACAAAACACTTTTGTCTGAGAGAGAGAGAGAGTGAGTGAAGATGAAAGATTAAGTCAGAGAAGATGAATTAGGCAAGTGAAGTCTCAAAATATGAAGGTGTACGTGATGTATAAAAAGAGGTGGGGGATAGTGGAGTTGTTAGGGCTGCCTATCGCCATGCGCGTGAGATGAATAGTAATTATAAAAAGTCCTCAAATACAAAAAATGAAAATTGCTGATGATGATTGAACGAGTGCCATCTTGTTCTGAGTTTTTTTTTTTTTTTTTTATAATTTTTTTATTTATTTATTGGTTTTGACTAAGAGTTAGATTTGAACCTGGACTTCATATAAATTCTATTTTGATCGTTTAAATTATTTATCTTAATTTTGACAAAAGAATTGAAGTTTGAACTCGATCACTTTATATAGTTTTTCTTTAATGGTGTTGCTAGATTTGCTGTAGTTTGAGACTTTCTGGCTTGCTAGTGGCATTAATTATTCATGTCAACTACACCATATTCCATATTAATTCAGCTCTTAGATTATATGATAAGCACCATATACCATGGCAGAATACAGAGAATGAATGATTTCTGGGTCTTGGTTTGCCTGCCCAAATAACAAAGGTCCTTTTCTTTTGGAAACTATTTAATGGGATTAATATAATCTTATTTTATCCAATAATTGAGATCGATATTGTAGTCCTGAATTTTTTTTATTAAACAATAATACTTATTAGAATACACATGAAAATAATAATATTGATATTTTAAAGGTTAGACATTTTTGTAGTTGTACTCTGATTATTTAATGTATTATAAACTCGGTTTAAAATATTAATATGACTATTTTTTTGTGTTCTAATAAGTATTATTGTTTACTAAAAAACAAATAGGGATGTTTATTCCAAATTGGTTGTGTGTGTCTAATGTAGTCTTGAAATGAGCATCTTATTTATATTTTTGGGATATTTAAATATGATTATCAGGTTCTACATTGAATGCTAATTTGATTCAATAATATGAAGAAGTAGCGAATTTGTTTGATTTTTGCTAACCCGGTTGTTCAAGCTAGATAAATATGAAAGGTTAAGAGCTAAGAGAGAGAGAGAAAAAAATATGAAAGGTTAAGAGCTGTGTGTGAGAGAGAGAGAGGGAGAGAATCAATATTTGGGTTTCTCTTATTATTATTATTTTTTGGTAAAAGGTTTCTCTTACTTTATATTTTCTTATTTTATGCTAGGTTGAATTTTTAATTAATTATTAGTTACCACAAGGGTGGGATCCACTCTCAAGCGAGAGACATTACACCTATTCCATGCTACATCGGGCCAAACACACAAGGTGGGTTTCAAAAATAAAATATAAAAAAGCTTGCAAATAAATTACATGCAATGAACCCATATTTAATTCAAAACTTCATAAATTTTGTGAGTAGTTTGGAATGTCCTTTCAAATTAATAAAAATGAAATTTTATAATAAGTGATGTTACAAACATAACATTTTTTATAACATATGTGAATAGAATTAGATTTTATTTAAAGTCTAGAACTTGTACAGGCGCCTAATGGCCTTAAGCCTATTGTTTTCAAATAAATCTACAAGAAAATGAGATTGATAGATTAGAAGGTGAAAACTTTCAAAGTCAAGACTAGTGACAAAAAGATTTATTAAAAAAGAAATGGCTCGACTATGAAAAGATTTTTTTACCAATAGTCAAGTTTGACTCTATCTAGATTCTTTTTTTCATTATATTTCATTTGGATGAAATATAACAATGGATATCAAGAAAGCTTCTTTTAGTAGCAATCTTGAGGAGAGGAAGACATCTATTGATGTAACTAGACTTGTTTATAGCAAAGAACTAGTAGTGTTTAGTATGCAAGTTGCTTTAAGTCTATTTATAGACTAAAGCAAGCATCTGAATCATGAAATATTATCTTTGATCAAGTATTAAAAACCTTGTGTGTGTAAAAGCTATATAGAATTATAAATTCTTTAATGTGTGTTGATGGTATTCTAATAATTTAGAATGACGTAGAGTTATTGTTATAAATAGAGTTTTTTGTTGTCTAGTCCAGTCCAGTTTGATATAAAGTACTTGGGAAAGACTGGTCACATCCTAGGAATTAAACTTTGTTAAAAATTCAAAAATTAGGATGTTGGGTTTATCTCAAATTGCTTAAATAAATTAGATTCTAGCTAAGTATAGTATGCAATACTTCAAGAAATGATTCTTTCATTTTGAGTTTGAAATTCCTTTATAAAGGACTATAGTCCTAAGACATATAAAAGGAAGAGTATATTAAGATGGTTCCTTATACCATATCAATTGGAAATCTTTATGCTTTGTTATATGCTAGGCTAAATATCTATTTTGTGATGGGCATGATAAGCAAATATCAATTGAATCTAAGATCACTTGATTTAGTGGAAGTAAAACATATATTCAAATATCTTAAGAGAATAAGGGACTATATGCTTGTCCACCAAAGTGAAGATTAGATGGTTACTGGTTGTACAAATACTTTTAGTTTGATTGTGATTCATGAAGTAGGATTTCAAGATATGTGTTCATTCTAGGTGGTGAAGATACATATTAAGCATAAATATTGTCTCATTAGAGAGATATGAGTTCGTGATTTGTAGTAATAAAAAATATAATTTATGCAATAAATCTGACTGAAACTTGTTTCCAAACTTTGTCTTAGAGTGATTATGAATTACTCTAAAGGGAAATAAGTGTCGGATATATGGTAAATTGTCTTTGAGGGCAAGTGGGAGATTGTTGGGGTTTATGCCCTAAAATCCAATTTATTGGCATGTCATAAATAATTATATTGTTTAACTATATGAAACTATTTATAAATGAATTAATGGGACATTATCGTAGTCCATGAGATGCATTGTATGTGATTTATGTGATTTAGTCACAGAAAATGTAAATCACAAATTCCTTGTAAATTCAAAATGTAGTTCGTAGTCGGTGATAAAATTGGGCATTTTATCTGCGAAGACTATAACACATTAACTAAGGTGATTTGTCTTGATTATGGAGGTGGAGACTTCTAGTTGATGTGTTGATGTGTCTTAAAAGTTAAGAAATATTCAACTGGACTACTGTGAGATTAATTATTTAATCAATAACTGTCACCTGAATAATTAATCTCACAACTTCTAATTTCATAGATTCTCAATCCTGAGAGGGTAGTGAATCTTGTGAATCTGATCATGAAATGCAGATTACTTTGATATATCAAGAGTGAGATTTAATATTCACAATCAAAACCTCATTATGTTGGGTAATTACACGTAGTGTTGAAGGAACACATATTCTCAAGTTGGAATCCATAATCTCTTTTTATAGAGACACGAAATATCCCCTTGAGATAAGTTTAATGGAAATTAGTTATGTAAGACGTCCACTTTAGTAAGGAGTTACTAAGGCTTATATGTATTGAAATTGGATTTCAATAAATGTGAATAACTAAAATATTAAACCAGGTATTCAAGGATAAAATAGTTGTTTATAAAGTGACAGTTTATTATGACCTTGTTCACTATGGATAATTCATAGATGGGTCAAATGATATTATTAGAGTCTTAGGATATAATTTATTAATAAGGCCTATAGTGCAATTATATTTATATGGTGATATTGAATATGATTAATGGTAACTTTGGACTTGTCAAAAGTTTACAAAAAAGTTCAAGGCTCATTGGAGCTAGAATCTTATTTGTTCCCTTTAGTCCTATCTTAAGCCATAAACAAAAGCCCAATTGGGTAGGCTCAAAAGGCTAACCCAATTAGATAATTAGTTTTTATTTAATAAGAGTTATTAAATAAAGTAACTACCAAAGTAGTTAGAATGTACATATGATGAAAAGAAAAGAAAACAGTTTTTCTTTACAAAAGAAGAAGAAAGATTTTTTTTTTGAGAATCAATGTACATAAAGAGTGATTAAGAGACCGCACTTCTTGAGCACTATGTGGAATTGAGATGAAGATTAGAGGTATTTTCAAGTCTTGGTTTTGAATTTTACTGCATCAAGGTACGCTTTCTATTCTTTGTTCTAGAATTCATGGTTACATATTATCTCTCATGAATGAAGTAGATCCGTACTTGTTGCTTTTACTGTATGTTTTGTATGAGATGCAAAACTAGATTTTCCAACATATAAATACATACATATATATATATATAGAGACACACACACATACAGGGAAGGGTAGTCGAATTCAAGCCTGTTACCAATCTTCTTCTTCTTTTTTTTTTTTTTTTTTTTTTTTTTTTTTTTTTTGGAGAAGAATCATGATTAGATTAGTTAAGGAGGTAAAGTAGAGAATTTTTTAGAAAGTGAAGCCATTTCATGCATTATAGTTTTGTAGATTTGTGTTTTCAAACCCGTCCCAATAATTCCCCTCTTTTGTCTTTAGTCTTAAAATAAGAACAAATTTTTAGAGAGCTAGACAGCTAGTAACAATCCTCACTCATAATTAGACAACAAATTGAAAATTACATGTACATAGAGTAGATAGAGGGCCTAGACCCATCTCTGGCCCATTTCAATTATAATGAGAAGCCCAACGAGCCAAGTTATGAGCAAAAAATTTACAAGATTTGCCCACAAGACAAAGACCTTAGAAGTTAAAGAGGTTTTTTTTTTTTTTTTTTTTTTTTTTTGAGAAACAGAAGTTAAAGAGCTTAAATTCAAAGAAATAGAAGGCAAGAAGAAGAGGCTGAGGAATTCCATTGGGTGAGAGGGGAGAGTGTTGAAGAGCCTCAATCATTGATTTTATTATCCCCTTCAAATTGGACATAGGTAATGTTATAGTGGACAACCAACTCCAAAGCTTGAATAGCAGCAAGAACTTCATCATCAAGTGGGTCAAAGGGTGGCATCAAAGAGGAATGGTAAAAAATTCTCTCCCCTAATATCATTTCTACATATTGAGTGGGGCCTAATAGCTACATTAAATTTATTTTAACCCAACCAGGAGGAGTAGTAGACCATATAGTAGCCATTGGGGATTTCAAGGCTGACTAAGCAACATTATGCTCTTTAAAAAAATTCTGCTATCATCAGTAGCTTTTTTGCTATATATAGGGATAAGGCATGCAAGAGAAGTCTAATATTGAATCCTCCAAATATTGTCAAATGGAATGGAGAGACAAAATAAATTTGTTTCTATCATCTTCAAGTACATTCAGAAAGTTAAGAGTGGAAAATGATATATTTCACAATATCACTTGGATTAAGAGATCCAAAATTTGAGAGATTTTGGCAAAATTAACTGAGAGGTACTAGACGGAGATTGTGAAAGGACAATGAATGAGTATATGCTCAATAGACAAAGCAGCTTTCGATTAAACAAATTGTAATTTACCTATCTAATAAGGGAGAGAAATTGAAAAGAGAACAATCTAGGGAACCATGAAAGAAGGGGTACCTCTTGTTGTGTCTCCTAGTCCTAAGCTTGTGACATTTTGATATGCATGAAATCCCAAGACTCATCAAGTAAGGAAAATCTAATAATTATCAAATTAAAGTACTAAACACATAACATGTATACATGAGTGAAAATCCAATGAACTGTGTAAGATGGGATGAGGACCGCGGGGGGAGGGGGGGAGCGAAGTGAATTTTTCCTATTTCTTTATTTATTTATTTCAAGGAAGCCTAATAAAGGTTATATAGTCAATTAAGAATTTAGGGATGACAATTTAAACCCAACATATAGGTAACTATGCAGCCCTATTCCTAATGAGATGAGTTTTACCCATCACACATAACAAATAAGATGGAAGAGGGGTTAACTAAGCTCCTTCCTCAAACCCAAAGTAGGTTTTGGACAAGTGCGGGCATTAGAGAATCCATCCTGTTTATATTTATAAATTAAGAAAAATGCTTTTTATAATTTTTTTTATATGTTATCTTTTGGGAGTGTATTATTGAATTTATATATTAATATCTAAATAATTTTTTATAGGAAAATCATTTATTATTTTAAATTGTTGTATTGTTATATTTGAATTGTTTTCTATGTTTTTTAATACTTAAATTGTTGTATTGTTATGATTTTATAAGGTTTTAAAATATTAGAACTTGATTTTTTTTTTGTGAGTTTTAGTTTAAGGTATGATATATTTTATAAATCAAAATTTGATAAATTATAAAACAAAAAATTTAGCAGGACAAGACAAAATGAGTACCCACAAGTGCCCGCTTGGAAAGGGGTGGGGGCAAGGAATAAAAAACTTGTCCCATAACCGCCTACTATCATTACTATACAGGATTCATCTGAACCACGTTTAAAGAACATAAAATTTATTCAGCAAAAAAAAGAAGAAAAAAAGAAGAAGAAGAACATAGAATTTGATTTGGGCCCAATTCTAATGCAACATTAATTGATATATACACGATCAAATTCTCTGTAACACTGCCACTGTGGGAACAATTTTGGGCTTTCACCTGGTTGCTACTTTTGTGCAAACTGCCAACATTAATTAATTGCAAGTCGTGTCTGTTTGGGTTCCTCCACCAAAAAAAAAAAAAAAAAAAAAAAAAAAAAAAAAAAAAAGTCGTCTCTGTTGGGATTGAGATTGGTACATTTGCTGGGTTTTTTCTTTTCTTTTCTTGGAGGTGAAAATGAGTTAGCTGGGTTTTTTTAATATGAAATATTACTTTCAATAATGATTGAGATGGAAAATTAAAAATTTAATCTCAATTCAATTTTATATTCTTATTATCCTTTCTCTCTCAAAAAAAAAAAAAAATCCTTATTATCACTTGTATCAATTTTAACCTTTTTTTTTTTTTTTTTTTTACCTTATTAACTTTTCCCTCCACATCAAATAATAATTACAAGCTACAATAATTATTACATCACATCCAAAATCCGAGGTTTTAGATAATTTAATTAATTTATTTATGTATGATAATTTTTTGAAACTTCAAAATTTTCTTAAGTGATTTTCATATTTTAACTAATTTTAAGCAAAAGAAAACCATTTGGAAATAAACCGGAAACAAACCTTGTCAAATTATGATGAGTATGGTTTTGTTGTATTTGTCAACATTTGAAAGAACCAAAACTATTTCTTCATAGGCCAATATTCAAGTGATTTTTTTTTTTTTTGGTGGCAACCTCATCTTCTGTAGCTCTGATTGTTCTTTTGGCAACCTGTATTATCTTAGAATGTAGACATTGGATCCCACAATCTGGGACTAAGTTCCATAAAAGAGGAATCTTTGGATGCATAAAATAATAGATACACTTTTCTATTTGTTTTGTTTGGATGCATGCTATCTCTTTTTTTTGTTTGGAGTTAAGCTTGCTTCCAGTGAAGTTACTTATTAATTAAGGGTCTATTTGGAAGTTTGGAGAGCAGAGGAGAATAGTGAGAAGGAGCATAAAGGGAAATGGTTGTCATCTATTTTGTTTGGATTTTTTAAAATTAAGTAAGGGAGAGGGGATAATTAGCCCTTTTTCTTGTTTGGATGTTTTAAAAATTAGGATGGAAATTAGTGGAAATTATTAAATATTTTTAAATAGACAAATTTATCTTTATTTTAAAATGGACTTGCAACATTGGTCTATGCTTAATTTGTTAAATTAAATAATTATGACAATAACATGTAATATTTTTTTATAATTTTTTTTCCTAATTTGAATTAAATCATCAACATTAGTCCATGATTAAATATTTTTTTTCTTTTTTTATTATACTAAAAAAAACCCTACTTAATTGATAATAATTAAAATAAGAAAAAATGTTTGGTTTGTTTGTTTACTAAAAAATATCAACAAGATATTAAATTTTGAGTGTTTCTTTCATTTATTATTATTTTTAATATTTTTTTTTGCGAATTTAATTTTTGAGGATTCAAAGAAGAATTGAGACCCAAAAAAAACAAAAAAGTCAAAGAGAGTGACTCTATGACTTAACTCAAATAGGATCTTACTATGTAATTTTAACTCAAATGTTTCCCACTTACTATTCAAAGACTAAACAATAGATCACAGCTGAAGTTCAGAAAAGAAAGCAACCCAAAATTCTCAAGAGAATATCCCTACTAACTACTAAGCAACTAGTAAACGTTGCTCGTGAGAATACAAGTAGTTCATCCATGCTTAGTTACAACAGCAGTGGCGCTGAATGAAAAACGAGCAAAATATATAATTATGCCTCGAGAGGAAACTAAATTCCTCAGGAGATCACAAATTATGACAATCACAGATTAAGCAAAAACTGCAAAAAAATTTTAAAATTTTCATTGAACAGAATTTACATCGATCCTACAATCAAACCCGATACTTTTCATCAGAATGCTTGAGGTTACAACGTGAAATAAAAAATAGATTATGAAACATCAAAACAATTTTGAATTCATGATAAAAATGAATTTATGGTGCTCTCTCAAGACAACAATGTTACATTTCACCAAAAATAGGTCCAACAAAGTTACAAAAGGTTCAGGTATGCATTACAAAAATTTCCAGATGCATAGGAATTTATCCATGCCATCCACTTCCTCAGTGGTATTAGCACTTTTTTTTCTCACACTTTTTTTTTTTGATAGGTAAGAAGAACTTTTATTTCTCACACTAACTAGAACAAATCAATTCCACTCCCAAGGTACCTACACTAAAGGGCTACAAGGCTGGGAAAAGAATCTCCGAAATGGGGTTGGTTATTAATATCAAACTGAGACTATTTTCTTACAACAGCTGTCCTGTAATTCATCTGCCATTGCCAATAATCATCCAGGGGACGCATTGTTGATCTCCTGCATGTTCCAGTGACCATATAGGATGAATTTTGTAGATCGGTAAAGATGAGCATCCAAATCATATCCGAAAGACTTCACTTTACTTACAAGGTCCAGGACATACTTGTTCCTTTCTTGGCAGTATGCACCCAGCACTATAATTCCAGCTTGCTTAGTTGTTGTGGAAATTTCCAATGGTGCAAAAGTTCTTATTGATAAAGAAGTTTCTGCTTTCCATCTTGTAAGAGTGAGAGGTCCTCTTCAGTTTAAGAAGTTCCTGTTTTCACTTTCAAAGGAGAAATAAATAAAGGGGAAGAAGCTAAAATATAAGGCAAAGGGACCATAACTATTATACTACTAAACAAAAGGAATAAATTTGATAATAATGACAATTAATCATTCAATCATAAATAAACCCAAACAAAGCATAAAAGTTCTAGTAGTACTCATGGCATTACATTCTCTCTTAAACCAACAGTTTCTTTCAGCAAGCCTAAATTTGAAAGATTAAACAAACCATACGATTCAAATACTGACTTAATTGAAGATCCGTGAAGGAGCTCCAGGTGAACCCCCAAAACTGACGTATTCGCATTTGGAGTTGTTCTAGCAGAACTTATAACAGGGCAACATGTACTTATTTGTTACAGCAAGGAGACTAACAAGATGAAATCACTAATTGCAGATGTAAGTGAACAATTTCTTTACTCAAAGGATTCAATGTTTCAAAAAGTCATTGCCACAGATAGAACTTATAATTGAAGCAAGTGAATAGGTCTAGGTTGAAGTGGAACCCAAATGAGATACTAAATTTGACTCACTGAACCAACAAATTCCTGGCAAAATTAACTCTACCTACTGAATGTTTTCTAAACACATGCTCAACTTTACATATTCTCCAATCCATTTAATTCAAATATAATTGTTAAATTATATGTTTATGCAAGTGCTTTCACTGCTATTAATCAAACAATCAAACAAAAATCTTGAATGTCAGATTCATGCGGAAATATACATATAATCATATTATATTCTCCATCGCTTCTTGGTCTTGCATGCATAGCTAGATTAGTGCTTCTGTCATCACAGCCAGACAAGCCACTTCAATAATGATGCACAAGCTAAGTTTTGTTTCCATCACGTGACCAGACTAATAAAGTTTTCCAAGATGAACACCCAGAGGATGCTTTGGAAGCTGTCAAGGCTTTGCCGTCCATATTGTGGCACAAAGTTAAGGCAATAGGGCCCCAGCATATATATATATATGGAGCACCGATATATAAATACCCAATGAAAAACCACAAGCACAAACCAATCATCAAAGACCTGACCATAAAATCAAACTTACATAGTATACACAATCACAAAGACCTAGGATTAACCATAGTTCATCCATATATCACAAACTAATAGGATTGCAAGTGTTTAGTGAAAAATAAACAAGAAGCACAGATCCATATATAGCTACAATCACCATTGAGATACAAATTTATGCAAGTTCACAATCTAGACTCACTTAATCACTTTATCAAACACCATATGAGCAATACTTTGAAACTTTAAAATTTAAGTAAAAGAAGCCTTCAGATCCGAAACCCACTCACAAATAACATGTATTACCCCCATAAAATCACAATTAATATGAAATTACCCAATAAAATCACAATTATAAGAACATAGTTATTTGATTCAACTCAAAATAAACCCATGAAACAAAAATTAAAATAGAGTTTGCCCTTTGTGAGAGAATGCTAGGCGTGAGAGATAAGAGTGAAAGACAGTCCAAGAGTGAAGAAGTCATGAGAGAGAGAGCGAGCCATTATGAGCTTCAAGAGCTGAGAGAGTTCGAGAGAATTTTTTAGGTTACAGATTTATTTTTAATGTTATAGAATATTGTAATTTTGTTAATATAAAAATGGTAAACTAGATAATTTATTTGATCAATAGTTTATGTAATTTACTCTCCCTTCAAATCTCTCCGATTTGGAGAGTTAAAAATGAAGAGTTAGAAATAGTTTAAACCCTAAGCTCCTCCAAATTTCTCTCCCTCCCTTAAAATTACTCTCTCTCCCTCTAATCTACTCTCCCTTCTTCCCCCAACATTCAAATAGAGCATACATGTCACACGTCTGTTGCATCCAGTACACAAAAATACCAGACATAAATCAAGCCCTTTCTTTTTCAGCCTCGCTGGGATTTTGTTATTTCTCAATTATTATGGTACCACTGAAGGCACAAGTGAACTTGGCTTTGGTGTGTGAGTCACATATATAGGGAATTTATTAGTCCGGTGCACAAACATGAAGACAATTCGGCAACACCCTATGCAACACCAATTTGGGCCATGTTTAGCTGAAGAGAGCAACCAAAGCATGCTAGAGTTGAACATGGGTGTGAGATTGAGTTTAAGGTTAAATTTTGTTTGTCGTATTCACATTGGAATCGTGTTTAATATAGTATCAAAATGCAGTCCAATTTTTTAGAACGACATTGTATGAATTCTTATTTTATATGTAAAGCTCCCCATTTCATTGAATCATCCATCAAATAGTTGATGTATGGACTACAACTGGTCAAGATTCATGGAACTTCACTCCACTCTATAATGAGCAAGTTTTTGACGAAACATGTATACGTATATGCTGATCAAGGTAAGAAAAGTATTTTTCTTTTTCAAAGGAAGATAAATTGAAACTATTCTTTATTGTTTTTACTCTTGGCAATTATTGTTCGATTTGGTGTTATTGTTACATATGTGACGAAACTCACATGAAAAATGACCAGTGATATAAAATCCTTCTTTTTTGGCATATAACTTTTAAACAAAAGCTAAGCACGTGCTATATATGAGAGAATTGTTTTTCTTGTAACGAGATTTGTTAAACAAACTCATAATTGTGGAATATTTTACAATTTATATATGCTTATAGTTGGTAATTGTCATACAATTTGATGTTATTGTTACATATGTTACGGCACTTATATAGAATGATGGAATTGGTCAAGTGACATAAAATCACTGGTGAGAAAAGTATTATTATTTTCTTTTAAAAGGAAATTATTCCAATTGAAACAACACTATTGTTTTTACTTATGATTGGCACTTATCATAAGATTTGATGTTACTGTTGTTACACCTGTAATAACAACACTCACACGTTAAAAAGCCAATAATATAAAATATATCTTTCTTTCTTGGCATACAACTTCTAAAATGAAAGTAGAGCATGTGATATGTACAAGAGAATTGTACTTTTTTTTTTTTATACCAAATTTGTCAAATAGATCCTTAATCGAGGAATACTTTATATAGTTTATGCTTGTGGTTGGTACTGTCATATGATTTGATATTATTATTAGGTATGTAACGACGCTCACATAGGATTGGTTGGTAATATAAAATCATTCTTCTTGGACATATAACTTCTAGAATGAAAGGAGAGCACGCAATATGTACGAGAGAACTATTTCTTATGACAAGATTCGTCGAAGAGACTCATAATCAAAAATAAATGAGCCAAATTTTCAATCTACAAATCAAGTACTCTTTTTTTCACCACATCAAAGTATGCAACAAGTTGTACTGTCGCTTTCTATTTTCAAACAAGTTAATGAATTAAGAATAGAATAGTCATGATGAAAGATCTTAGTTTACAAATCAATCACTACATTGGTAACAGTATCAAAATATTACAACAAAAAAAGTAAAGTCAATGTCATGTAGTCACTTTAGGCTTTTCACATGACAATAATTTTGTTGGGTTAAGATAGCTTGACTCCGGTTAATTAATTCAATTACCTAAGTTGATTAATTAAGTTCAATCACATGCAAAATATGAAGACACCAACAAATTACCAAAATACTAAATGCAGCGGAAAATAAATTAACACGGTGATTTGTTAATAAATGGAAAAAACCTCGCAAGATAAAAACCTCAATGAGTGATTTTAAGGCCGCCACTCTCAATAATCCACTAATCAATAATCAAGCAGTTACAAGTATAAGGAATCTTACCAACTACCCTTGGTTTAACCCAAAATACTAATCTATAGTTGAACCTTTGCTCCAATACCCAATTGGACTTGATCTTGTAGCAGCCTTCTTTCCCTTAATGCACAAACCTCCATTTTGTGACTAATCCTTTGCATAGATCCCAAGTATGTGACTAACTCCAAAAACTTGAATAGATGTTGTTGGCTGCAAATTTCTTTACTTCATCAACAATGAAGATTTGGAAGCACTTGGTTACAACGCCTTATGACGTATAAACGCAGTAACTTCACACAAAGAATATAAGTTTCTTTGTCTCTGTATCTATGTGTGACAGCCTTTAAAATAAACCTTATATATGTCTAGAGTTGTGAGAAAAGAAACCCCAAACAAATATACAAGACTGGGCCGAATTTCAGATCTGAAAATTCTGAAATCGTAAGCTGTTGTCGAGCTATCTATTAAGCTTCACATTAAGTCTCGATAGCAAGCATCTGTCGAGACTTAATGAACAACTTTTCTTCACTGGTTTCTTGAACTAATCTTCATGTCTTTAATACTTGACTTGAACAATATGTTTCTTGAAATACTAAACTCATATTAAATCTACCCAATTACAAGTAAAGTGTATTTTGTCAAAAAATTAGCCAATTAAAATAAAATGTGACCCTAACAATCTCTCCCTTTAGCAATCTGTGACAAAACCAAAAAAGGAAATTATGAGAGAAGTCTAACACACCTATCCCATAATATGAAAAAGTACATAAGTCTAACCATAGTACAAACTCTTGAAAAACTTTGCAAGAAGAGTAATCATGACATGGTATACTTGCAACCTGTCTTAACTAAAACGCTTAAATAAGATTCATCAAGACATCAAGTGTGAAACATAGACAAATTGTATACAAGAAGAAATATGTGTATAAAGATAGAAAATAAACATAGACACACACACACACACACACACACACACACACACATATATATATATATCAAAGAATACAATGTATGTAAAAAAAATTGTCACAAGACCATGGTACATGTAATGAGAAAGAATACATCAAAACCTCACTACATCCTTCAAACACACTCAAAACTACTCTCCCTCTATCTAGTATGTCCTATGCTAGCTCTCCTCCTGACATCTAGACTACTCTCATCTACAAAACTACTTCCCCTTTTTGTCACGATTGACAAAGGGTGTATCACTGAGAGGTCGTCATCTCATCATCATATTCCAAGCCAGAAGCAACATCATCATCATCTCCACCATCCGAAGAAGAGGACTCCTCTATAGGCTCTGGAGAAGGTAAGGGAGCAAAACCACCAAGCCGGGACTGACGGCAAGCAATGTGACTAATTCTCATGTTCATCTGACATATCTCATCAGATAGATGGTCTAGACTACTACAAAAATCAACATGCATGTACTGAAGTTGCTCCATGATGTCAATAAGGGAGATAGCAGGCTAAGATGAGGAAGAAGGGGCAAAGGATGAAGAAGGTTAAGAGGAAGGAATTGCAGGCTCTGTTGGGGCTGCATTGGAAGACTCCAGCCGTGACTGCTTTGCAGCAAGCTGCGCTGCACTTCGCCATATAGATTCCCTACTAATGGCACCCATAACATAGAGGTAAGGAGAGGGAGGGATAGTGATATGCAGGTGTGTGAGGATACACATGATAGCCGAAGGAAAAATAAGCTTATCACATGTAGTCGTGTCACAATAGCAGTCAATGATAGACTCTATCATGTGTGAAGGAAAGTCTATAAAGAGACCTTCCATGAGGAAAAGAAGAAAACAAGCACGAGACTCTGTTATAGTGTTATAGTGAGGTTGTGGAATAAGTACAAAGGTCGTCACTATATCAAGGATCCATGGATCCTTAGCAAACTCAGTTATGGAGAAATTGAGGATACCTCCCCACAACATGGCCTTCTCATAGAAGAGTGAGGCCAACTCATCTCTAGAGATGGAAGAGAGATGCTCGTGACTAGGGTAATCTAGATGATCCACTTTAGGGACATGTAGTACCTCGGAAATGAAATCCGATGTGACTACGATATGTGTACCTTGGAATACCGTAGTAAACTTAGGTACAGAGGTATCGATAGCGTGCATGTTGGAGTAAAACTCCTGTATGAACACATTGGGACACCTCGAGGGTTTCTCACAAAGAAAAGCCCATCCCCAAGAGCTAAATGTTTCAAGTAGAGGAGTGTTTAGAAAATCAGACAAAATGACTTGGCGTTCCGAATGACCCGCCCGGTTAGAAAGGTTCTCAGAGAAGTCATCTCGTGCCTTCTTATCACGAAACCAAATAGAATCAGGAGAAAAAGAAGAAGATGAAGAACCTTGACGAATCGGGTTTTTAGAAGGAACATACTTTTTGGGTGCCATGATGAGGAGACTAAATGAGAGAGATTGAGATAAGAACAAAGGCACAACAGAAATATTTTAAAGCACCAGAAAGATGGAAAAAAAAAAAAAAAAAAAAGAACTTGCAATGCATGAAGATGCATGCACATATGACGTGCAAAAATAAATTGCATCATGGGTAAAAACCTAATCCAACTTAATAGCACTCACAAGATATAATCAAGCACACAATCCTAGAATGCATGAAACACAGTTTTAATAAACTTAGAATGTAATGCATGATCATATGAGTTCATTTCAACAACACCCAACCCAAAATTTTTGACAAAATCACAAAAACCCCTAAAAATTTCCCAAAAATTAGGTCAAAAGATGCATGAATGCATGAAGAAAAGGAAAAAGAAAAGATTAAGAACACTTACCAAGTGAGGGAGACTTGGATTAGGCCGAAAAGATGATAGGAGGAGTGGTTTCTAAGATAGAGAAGAGTTTAGGTCACAAGAGAAAAGAGAGAGATCAAAATATTTGAGAAATGAAAAAATCGGGTTGGACCTCAAACTATATATAGAAAACGCAGCTTGATAGATCAAGGAGGTATCAAGCTTCTATCGAGAATAAAAGCTCAATAGATCAAGAAGAATCGATGAGGCATCGATGGAAAAAATTCTCAATAGATTAAGGAAGGTATCTAGAAGCTTGATACCTCCTCGATCGAGAAAGGTATTTATGGATCGATTTATCTATTGAGAGGTATCAAGAAAAACCCAAAAAGCTCGATAAAAAGGCTTATATTAAGGAGGTGTCGAGCAGGCATCGAGGTATCTACTGAAAGCCTTGAAGAAGAGATTTTGAGGAGGAGAAACAACACAAGATGAATGCAAACAAGATAACCATCAAAGTAAGCATTCGAAGAGCATGTTTAAGCATAGAAACACAACCTCCACTCTAGATGCAAAGTGTTCCTAGATCGAAAATAAAAGCTCGATAGATCAAGAGGAATCGATGAGGCGTCGATGGCAAAAATTCTCAATAGATTAAGGAAGGTATCTAGAAGCTTGATACCTCCTCGATCGAGAAAGGTATTTATGGATCGAGTTATTTATCGAGAGGTATCAAGAAAAACCCAGAAAGCTCGATAAAAAGGCTTATATCAAGGAGGTGTCGAGCAAGTATCTAGTTATCTACTGAAAGCCCTGAAGAAGAGATTTTGAGGAGGAGAAACAACACAAGATGAATGCAAACAAGATAACCATCAAAGTAAGCATTCGAAGGGCATGTTTAAGCATAGAAACATAACCTCAATTCTAGATGCAAAGCGTTCCTAGATCGAAACACACACTAAACATGTCTAACCAAATTTTATTTCAAAAAGAAGTTTGGACAATTTAAAGAGCATATACTACCACATGTATTCCTTGTGATGATCAAATCACATTGTACCTGTACAATAGTATCAACGGTAGCAAAGATTATGCGTGTTGCATGTGAAACTTTTGCATGAGAGCAAGAGCATCATTATATGACAAATAATGACATAGGAGGATCAAACACAATCACACACAATCATCACTGTTTGATGGGGACTCTCACCTTTGAGGTACATCATATTACTACCACATTTCCTTGAAACATGCTTGCAACCATATTAAAAACATTTTGATTCTTTTTGCTTTTCATGTTTTTTTCATATTTTTCTTTTAAGCATATCATGTATGGACATATAAGAGAGAGAAAAGAAAATACCCAATTATGTAAGCTTGAACATCCTTATTTTGCTGTGCAAGTGCTACACCTTACCAAGTACAGCTTTTATGAATTGCACACAAATATTTTATGATTGATGAGTTTTAGTGGTGAGATGGTAATTTATGTCTTTTTCTGATAATTTTCTAACCATTCCCATAAAAAAAAGTGATTTAAGATATGAAAGGTAAGTAATCAACCAAATCATAAAAATCACATAAAACGAGCCATATAGCTCACATTGCTTAGTTGTGCATGGCGATGCTCATCTAAGCTACAAGAGATACAAAGCTGGGAAACTTTGTTTCGAAGGTCATCAAAGGTACACAAGTACCAATATACACAAATACACACTGTTTTTGTAATTTTCTAATTTTTTTATTAAAAAAAAAACTTAAAACAAAGAAAAAACAAACAACAAAACAAACAAGTAAAGTATCAAAACTAGTTTGACTCAAACCACAACACAAACCATGCAAGAGATCATAAAAGAGGAGAAATCACTTAGGATCTTTTTCCTTCCAAATAGGAGACCTGGATGGAGATCCTTTCTTCTGCATGAACTTTTGTCCAGATGGATAAGGAGGAGAGTTGAAACCGTTGAAGTTTGAAAAAAGCACGAACGCCTTAGGAAGTTCACTAAGAAGGGCTAGAAAGAGTTGGAGTTGATTTTGGTTCTCCAAAGATGACACACTGTTGCTTTGTTGAGTAGATAACCACTTATAGAAATTTAGACGAGTGTGCCCGGGTGCTCCACAATAGTGACAGAAATGAGATTTTTTTGGTGGAAACTTCTTGTTGGTGAAGAGATGATTTTTTTGCCTAGTCTCATTCTTACCAACCTTAAGGGGGTGCTCCTAAAATGGATTTACCCTTATCACTACTATCTTCACTTACATTCTCAGTTTTAATATTAGTTACCTCATTGTTTTCAGAGTGATCATTATTAGCAGGAGGAACAAATATAACTCTATTCAAAGCATTAGAAGAGGTAATACAAGATGATAGAGAGTGACCATACCCGAGACCTGTTCTGTCAGATATTGACTTCTGAACATTCAACATTTCATCCAGTTTGACACTTAAAGTCCTTTCTAGTTGTGCTTTAACCTAAAATAGTTCAGCATCCAATTTCTTGACCTTTTCAACAAGAAGATTGTTCTAAAATCTTAGTGTTCCAATGGTCTGATTCGCTTCATCAAATTTGGTGGAGAGTTCCTCATGTTCCAACTCCACTTCACTAAGCTTTCTTGTGATCAACTTGTAGAGCTTTTCATGTTTCTCAGAGACCTTGTAGAGCTTGGTGTAAGTAGTGTAGATGTCACTCTTATCATCCATTTATTCAAATTTTGACTCCATTAGGTCTTCTTCTTCATCAACTTCCTTTGTTTCTCCCTCAGTAGACTCAACGGTAGCTGTAAAAGCACAAAAATCCCTTCTTGGTCATTCTCATCAAAATCTGCTTCTGGTTTTGAATCACTTAAGGTGACAGCTAGAGCTTTGCTTTTTCCAATGGATTTGAGGTATGTAGGACACCCTTATTTCATATGTCCAAATTCATGACACCCATAGCACTTTGGTTCAGTAGGAAAACCGTTGCCTAGACCAACATCCTTGGATTCTCTCTTGCCTTTGTCTTGGGACTTATATTGAGAGAAAGCAATCTGTTTGCGATCCTTGTCACCAGCTTTGACATTCGCATTATTAATGAACTTCTTGAATTGTCTGGTGATATATGACTTCAACTTGGTATCCTCATCATTGCCACCATTCTTGGTCTTCAAGGTCATGTTCTTGCCTTTGCCACCTTTGTCAACCCTTGCTAATCCTAGTTCATAGGTTTGCAAGTTCCCAATCAGTTTTGTCAAGGGAATATAGTCAAGGTCCTTTGATTCTTCAATGACAGTAATCTTGGCATGGAATCTCTCAAGAAGTGATTTGAGGATCTTTTTAACAATCTTAGGCTTTGGAATCTGTTCTCCAAATCGAATGTTGAATTCACTATGTCCTTAAGCTTGGCATAGAATTCATCAAATATTTCGTCCTCATCCATCGTAATTTCCTCAAAGCTGGTAGTGAGCCTTGAAGTTTAGAGTTCTTAACAGCTTTAGTGCCCTCATAAGTATTCTAAAGAATAGTCCAAGCTTCCTTGGCATTGTTAGTGGAAGAGATCTTCTTAAATTCTTCATTCGTTACAACACTAAATAGAGCATTCAGTGCCCTACAGTTAAAGTTAATAGCCTTGATCTTGGTATCATCTCATGTTGCAAGTGGCTCTTCAGGCTTTTTCCAACCTACTTCACCTGCCAGCTAGACTTTCTCATCTATGGACTTTCTCATGTGTATTTTCCAGTGTGTATAGTTAGTCCCATCAAATAAAGGAGGAATAATAAAAGATTGTCCACAATTCATAACAATAGGGGTTAATAGATCACACAATAAAGATTAAAACCCAATCAGAGTGTGCCTACTCTGAGACCATTTGTCAAACCGTGAGCTATGTCATTCCACCTTAAAATCAATTGGTTATGAGGAAGACATACTCAAATCTTTTATGGCATTCAACATCACACTCCACGAGCCTATTTTTAGAGTGGTTACAGGAAGTCAAATTATGGTCCCCCCAACAATCCCTCCCTCACAATGACACTCCCGTGACTCAAATCCATGACCTTGGCTCTAATACCACTTGTTGGGTTAAGATAGCTTGACCCCAGTTAAATAATTCAATTACCCAAGTTGATTAATGAGGTTCAATTGCATGCAAAATGTTAAGGTACCAGGAAATCACCAAAATACTAAATGCAACGAAAAATAAATTAACACGGTGATTTGTTGACAAATGGGGAAAACCTCGCAAGGTAAAAACCCTCCGCTGGGTGATTTTAAAGTCACAATTCCCAAAAATCTTCTAATCAACAATCAAGTGGTTAAAAATATAAGGAATGTTACCAACTATACTTGGCCATCCCGAAATACCAACCTATAGTTGAGCCTTTGCTTCAATGCCCAATTGAATTTGATCTTGTAGTAGCATTCTTTCCCTTAATGCCCAACCTTCAATTTGTGACTAACCCTTTGCACGGATCTCAAGTACGTGATTAACTCCAGCAACTTGAACAGATGTTGTTGGCTGCAAAGTTCCTTACTTCATTAACAATGAAGATCTGGAAGCACTTGATTACAAAACCTTATGGCGTACAAACACAATAGCTTCACACAAAGAATATAAGTCTCTTGGTCTCTGTATCCATGTGTGATGACCTTTAAAATAAGTATTATATATATCTATGGTTGTGAGAACAAAAACCCCAAACAAATATACAAGACTAGGTCGAATTTCAAATGTGAAAATTTCTAAAATTGTAATTCTCGATAGATCGAGCTACTATTTAGCTATCTATCGAGTTTTACATTAAATCTCGATAGCAGATATCGGTTAAGCTATCTGTCAAGACTTAATGGACAGCTTTTCTTCACTTATTTCTTAGACTAATCTTCATGTCTTTAATACTTGACTTGAACAATATGTTTCTTGAAGTACTCAACCCATCTTAAATCTACTCAATTAAAATACTAAATGCAACGAAAAATAAATTAACACGGTAATTTGTTGACAAATGGGGAAAACCTCGCAAGGCAAAAACCCTCCACTGGGTGATTTTAAAGTCATAATTCCCAAAAATCTTCTAATCAACAATCAAGTGGTTAAAAATATAAGGAATGTTACCAACTATACTTGGCCATCCCGAAATACCAACCTATAGTTGAACCTTTGCTTCAATACCCAATTGAATTTGATCTTGTAGTAGCATTCTTTCCCTTAATGCCCAACCTTCAATTTGTGACTAACCCTTTGCACGGATCTCAAGTACGTGATTAACTCCAGCAACTTGAACAGATGTTGTTGGTTGCAAAGTTCCTTACTTCATTAACAATGAAGATCTGGAAGCACTTGATTACAAAACCTTATGGCGTACAAACACAATAGCTTCACACAAAGAATATAAGTCTCTTGGTCTCTGTATCCATGTGTGATGACCTTTAAAATAAGCATTATATATATCTATGGTTGTGAGAACAAAAACCCCAAACAAATATACAAGACTAGGTCGAATTTCAAATGTGAAAATTTCTAAAATTGTAATTCTCGATAGATTGAGCTACTATTTAGCTATCTATCGAGCTTTACATTAAATCTCGATAGCAGATATCGGTTAAGCTATCTGTCAAGACTTAATGGACAGCTTTTCTTCACTTATTTCTTAGACTAATCTTCATGTCTTTAATACTTGACTTGAACAATATGTTTCTTGAAGTACTCAACCCATCTTAAATCTACTTAATTACAAGTAAAGTGCATTTTGTCAAAAGATTAACCAATTACAATAAAATATGACTCGAACAAATTTAAAGCAAGCATGCATGCATATGTAGAATACAAAGAATGTGCACAATGGCAATAGTCAAGTTATATCTGGAAAAGCTCATATCCATATCTGTGGACACTACCGACACAGGAGATAATTATTGTGAGAAAACAATAGTAACTAGCAAGCCAATTTAACTAAAGTGATTCCCATGCATAGTGTGTAACTATTACGGCCCCATTTTAAACATATTCTTTTTGATATCTTTGTTGAAGGTTGTCGGCGAAGAATTTGCTACGTACTGCAAATTCCAAACCACTCCAACGTAATCATTTTGCCTAGTCATAATAATTTCTTATATAAAAAACAAAAGCTAAAAAATGAAAGACATTTATGTGTGATGGGACTGACGAAGTTAAACACCGACGAGGTAGCCTTTACGGACGAACCTGACCAATTATCTGCGTCATTGGAGAGAACGTTAATGTCATGCAATGCTGCCAATAATGCCTCGACCGTTACAAGACTAGCTGGGCGAATCGGTGGAAACGCATTAAAACCCATTACTCCACCGGAGACGTTATCAAGGGAGTCATTAACACCCCAACGGCTATAGTCCCCAAGGATATATAAAGCCCTCACAACACCAATACAAGGTACACACAGCATCACAACCTATATTAAGTTATTCTTGATATTTTGACTACTACCTTCTTTCACACTGACTTTGGCATCGGAGGCGTTGTGGCAAGCACCGCATCGGTGACCATTCGAGTAAGTTCTTGCTTCCATAGGTTTGTCAGAGTACAACCGGCACCATCTGGACAAACCCCCAAAGCAATCGACGAGATTCTGCTTCATCAGTTTGGGGCCGTCTGTGGGGAACGATTTTCTCATACAACGAAAATGCGGTTCCTACCAACTCCAGATGGAATCCAACCAGGACTCAGCAGCCTTGACACAGCAAGTTCAAACTCTTGCGGCCACCGTCGAAGAACTCGTCAGACAAAATTAGGAAATGAGACAAAGGTTGCAGTAGGAGGAGAACCGGTCAAGAGCTGTCCAAGAGGACGAGGGGGACAGCCACAGAAGGAGTGACCGACGGAGAACCGTTACTCCAGAGGTACAACATTCCGACATCCTCCAAGAAATGAGAAAGGAGATGGATGAATTGAGAAATGCCATCAAAGAGAAGACGGATCGAAGCCTACATAGAATGGTCAGGGCGACGGACTCCCCTTTTACCATGGCGGTCTTAGAACGACCAGTACCAGCAAAATTTCAGCTGCCTTAGTTCGAGCATTTTGATGGGCTCAAGGATCCCCAAGATCACCTTAATACCTTCAAGACGACCCTAGGCCTTCAACAACCCCTTGATGAGATCATGTGTCATTCCTTCCCTACTATGTTGAAGGGAGCTGGACGAGAGTGGTTCACGAGATTGCCCACTTCGTCCATCGACAACTTCGAGCAGTTAAGTAGTGCGTTCCTACGCCATTTTGTCGGGGGGCAATGCCCCAAGAGACCAGCGGATCACCTACTCACTATTAAGCAAGGAGAGAGGGAGACCTTGCGGTCGTACGTAAAATGCTTCACTTGAGAGACCCTAGAGGTGGACAACGCGGACGACAAGGTCCAGCTAACAACATTTAAAGCAGGACTTAAGTCCAGAGAATTCGTCGTCTCACTGGCAAAAAATTTGCCCCGGACAATGGTGGAGATGCTACTGAAAGCCCAAAAGTACATGAATGCTGAGGACGCGCTGGCGGCCATCGTAGACGAGGAAAGGCTGAAGAAGGAAGGAAGGAAGGAAGACGAACACAAGGGACAAAAGAAGGAGCGCCCAAGCCGCCGAGGAGGTGACATTGACAAACGAAGGGACGAGAAAGCTCCACGACCGGTAAAATTCACACCTCTAATTATGCCTGTTGACAAGATTTTGCTGCAGATCTAAGATCAACACCACCTAAAATGGCCGAGACCCTTGCACTCGTCACCAAACATACGCGACAAAAACAAATACTACCGGTTCCACAAGGATCACGGCCATTACACGGAGGATTGCCGAGACCTGAAAGGACAGATAGAAGAGTTGATACGAAAAGAAAAGCTTCAGAAGTATGTGAAAAAGGGGGACTCCAGCAGGTTCAGGGAGGGCGACAAGAGCCAACGCGAATCCTCATCCAAGAATGAGATTTGCCCATCCCAACCACAACAGGATGTGATCGGGGAGATAAGCACAATCGTAGGGGGGCCCTTCATGGGGGGGATCATACAAGTCACTTAAGAAAGCATGCTAGAGGCAAGTAAACAGTGTCCATATGGAACCCCTATTGAAGCAAAGACATACGAATCAGGATATATTCTTCAGCGAAGAGGATGCTCGGGGAGTAAGGCAGCCCCATAACGACCCTCTGGTCATAGCACTCACAATCGAAGGGTTTAACACTAAGAGGATCCTCATCGACAATGGCAGCTCCGCAGACATCATGTACTTACCGGCCTTCCAACAGTTGAAACTAGATCCTGGTAGATTATGCCCGTTCGATTCCCCCCTCGTCAGCTTTAGCGGTGGCAGAGTATACCCCAAGGGTATTGTGAGGCTAAAGGTCACAATAGGCACCTACCCGAAGCAGCAAACCCGTCATCTGGACTTCCTAGTGGTAGATTTCCCCTCCTCATATAATGTGATCATTGGGAGACCCACGCTTAACAGGTGGAAAGCAGCCACGTCCACCTATTGCCTAAAGATAAAATTCCCAACTGAAGACGAAGTTGGCGAGGTAAAAGGAGATCAAGTTTTGGCCAGAGAATGTTACCAAGCCGTGTTGGCTGCAGGAGAAAACCACACATGGACGATCGAGGGAGAAAAAGAAGACAACATGGAAGCCCTGGAAATGGTAGAACTCATCGAGGGTGAAACTGCAAAGATGACGAGGATAGGAACGACCTTAAGCCCCGAGATGAGAAATAAACTCGTCCACTTCCTTAAGGGAAACTTGGACGTATTTGCATGAAGTCACGAGGATATGCCCGGTATACCACGCTAAGTAATCCAGCACGAGTTGAAAACAGACCCCGAGAAAAAGCCCATCCAACAGAGACGACGGGTCTTTGCCCCCGAACGGAACCGAGCAATCACAAAAGAAGTTAACAGGTTGTTGCAGGCAGACTTCATCCGAGAGGTTTATTATCCCGAGTGGCTAGCCAACGTCGTGCTGGTGAAAAAAGCAAATGGAAAGTGGAGAATGTGCGTGGACTTTACGGACCTGAACAAGGCCTGCCCAAAGGATAGTTTTCCCCTGCCGAGGATAGATCAATTGGTAGATTCTACGGCTGGACATAAGTTACTAACATTCATGGATGCATTTTCAGGATACAACCAGATAAAAATGGCTGAGGAAGATGAGGAAAAAACTGCTTTCATCACAAGTCAAGGACTCTACTGCTATAAGGTAATGCCCTTCGGACTGAAGAACGCAGGAGCAACATACCAAAGACTGGTAAACAAGATGTTCAGCAAACAAATTGGTAGAAATATGGAGGTATATGTGGACGATATGCTCGTCAAGAGCAAAAAAGAGTTGACTCACCTGGACGATCTGGGAGAGACATTTGATACCCTTCGGAATTACCAAATGAAGCTAAATCCTAGTAAGTGTGTGTTCGGGGTGGCTTCAGGAAAGTTCTTAGGATTCATGGTGTCCCAAAGAGGAATAGAAGCAAATCCGAAGAAGGTTCAGGCAATACTCAACATAGCATCACCAAAGACCGTCAAGGAAATCCAAAAGCTCACAGGGAGGATCGCTACACTCAATAGGTTCGTCTCTAAAGCAATAGACAAATGCCTACCCTTCTTCAAGGCATTGAAACAAGATTTTTCCTGGACTGATGAATGCAAGGTAGCCTTCCAAGAGCTCAAACATTACCTAGGCAATCCGCCCCTCTTAAGTCCCTCAAAGGCAGGGGAAAACCTTTGTTTATACCTGGCTGCGTCGTCCACGGCCGTCAGTGCGGCATTGATCCGAGAGGAAGATAAGAAGCAGCTTTCAGTTTACTACATCAGTCAAGCCTTCCAGGGAGCAGAAGCTAGGTATCCCAAGATTGAGAAGATCGTTTTCACCCTAATAGTAGCTTCGCGAAAGCAATGACCATACTTCGAAGCACATCCTATCCATGTAATGACGGACCAACCAATCAGAAAATCCATGAATAAACCTGAGGCAGCAGGGAGAATGGTCTAGTGGGCAATTGAACTCAATCAGTTTGACATCAAATACCACCCCAGAATAGCCATCAAGGCGCAAGCCCTAGCAGACTTTATTGCCGAGTTCACGCTTCTTGAAGATGACGACGACAGTGACAAGTTGGAAACATGGACGATTCAGACTGACGGTTCTTCAGCCCAAAAGAGAGGAGGGGTAGGGATCATCATAAACACCCCCGATGGAGAAAAACTTCAATATGGAGTCCAACTTAAGTTCCCAGCAACCAACAACGAGGCCGAGTACGAAGGGATACTGACGGGACTAAGGATTAGAAAAGCCCTTGGGATTAAGAACCTACTTATTCAGAGCGACTCCAAATTGGCAATAGGACAGATCAGGGACGAGAATGAGGCAAAAGAAGAGAGAATGCAAAAGTACCTCAAGCTGACAAAATATTTAGCCTGTGAGTTCGATAAGTTGGACTTCGCCCGAATCCCAAGAAACTAGAATATGGCGGCTGATGAGGTTGCGAAAATGGCCTCGTCTGAAGAAGAACCGATGAACAGGGATTTACTCATGGAGATTCAAAAGCACCCCAGCATCGAAGAATTCCCAATATTTTCCATCCGGAGCACGAATAGTTGGATAGCACCGATCGTGTCATTTCTTCAAGACGGGCATCTCCCTCGCGACACCCTAAAAGCCAAGAAGATTAAAACGAGAACGGCCAGATTTACGATCCTGAATGATACTTTATACAAAAGGGGCTTCTCCCTGCCCTATTTGAAGTGTGTCAACGAGGAGGAAGCCAAGTATGTTCTCCGAGAAGTCCACAAAGGGATTTGTGGAGATCACGTTGGGCCTAGATCTCTGGTAAGCAAAATTATTCGAACAGGATATTTCTGGCTGACCATGCAGACAGACACTACGGAGCTCGTCAGAAGGTGCGATAAGTGCCAGAGGTTCGGGAACGTCCAGAGGTTGCCAGCAGAAAAGATGACGACGATAACCTCCCCATGGCCATTTGCACAATGGGGGATTGATATCGTCGGCCCTCTGCCTCAGGGAAAAGGACAGGTAAGGTTCCTGCTCGTTGCCATCGACTACTTCACAAAATGGGTCGAAGTAGAAGCAATAGGGACTATTACAGAGGCGAGGATCCGTAATTTCTTATGGAAGAATATAATTTGCAGGTTCGGGATTCCACGAACGATTATCTCGGATAATGGTCGTCAGTTCAACAACCAGGGATTTAGAGACTTTTGCTCGGGACTAGGTATCAGGAACCAGTTCTCGTCCCCTGGACACCCACAAGCGAACGGACAAACAGAAGTAACTAACTGGACACTGCTCAGAATTATCAAAGCCCGACTAGGCGAAGTAAAGGGCACGTGGCCCGAAGAATTGCCCAACATCTTGTGGGCCTACAGAACAACAACAAGAATCTAACGGGAGAGACACCCTTCAAACTCACTTATGGCACTGAGGCGGTAATCCCAGTCGAGGTGGGTGTGGCCAGCACTAGGCGAGAAGTATTCCACGAGGAGGACAACAACGATTAGCTTTGAATCAATCTGGATTGCTTAGACGAGGTAAGAAACAAGGCCTTCAGCAAGATGATGATGTAGCAGCAGAAGATGACTGAATACTATAACAAGAGGGTAAAGCTCAGAAGACTTGAAATTGGCGACCTTGTCCTACGCAAAGTCACCAATGCAACAAAAAATTCTGCCCATGGGAAGCTCGGTCCCACATGAGAAGGACCTTATAGAATCGTCCACTACTCCCGGTAAGGCAGCTACTACTTGGAAACCCTAGACAGGCAGAAACTACCGCGACCTTGGAACATTGAACACTTGAAGAAATACCATGGATAGATGTAACCCAAAGAATGTACCCAATCCTGAAAATTAATGAAATAACGATTCAAAAAAATGTGTTCATACAGGTATCGTCGATACGAATTCCCAGAAACCCGTTACGACGTAGACGGATGTACACTACTGACGAAAGCAAAAAGATAAAGAATGCCTAAGTAATAAAATTCCGCGTAGACGGATGTACATTACTGACGAAGGCAAAAAGATAAAGAATGCCTAAGTAATAAGATTCCGCATAGACGGATGTACATTACTGACGAAGGCAAAAAGATAAAAAAAATGCCTAAGTAATAAGATTCCGCGTAGACGGATGTACATTACTGACGAAGGCAAAAAGATAAAGAATGCCTAAGTAATAAGATTCCGCATAGACAGATGTACATTACTGACGAAGGCAAAAAGATAAAAAAATGCCTAAGTAATAAGATTCCGCATAGACGGATGTACATTACTAACGAAGGAAAAAAGATAAAAATGCCTAAGTAATAAGATTCCGCATAGACGGATGTACATTATTGACGAAGGAAAAAAGATAAAGGAAAATACCTAGCTAATAATATTCCTCGTAGAAGGAATCGCGTCGCCAACGAAGGTAAAAAAGAAAAGAAAGGCATTCACCATTGTTTTTAAGCAAATACGATGTGTAAGTAAATACGATGTCATAAAGGCCTAAAAACCAAAGGCATTCACCATTGTTTATACATAAAAAATCCTATAAACACTGGGCTAAAAATACACATAAAATTTTTTTTAGATGTTCTGGAAATTGAGCCTTAAAACATATCGGCACCTCAAAAAAAAAAAAAAAAAAAGGAAAAAAGATAGGGAATTTTTCTGATTGATAACAGGTTCAAACGTCCGGGACGGCATCGTCTTCAGCTGGGGCCTCAAGAGCAGGAGCCTCGACGACTGGGACATCAACAGCGGGGAGGTCTCCAGGAATGTCAGCAGCCACGGCTTGGGCAGCCTCGTCAGCAGAGATCTCCCTGTCCACTTCCTCCATGTCTAGCGTCTCCAAGTCAATCCCAGAAGGGTGCTTGATGCAGTACCTCCTCAAAAGCTCGAACCCTTTGAAATACCAGCTGAAGAGCACAGAGTTGTACTCCTCCGTCTGCTGGAAACCTTCGATAGCTCTGGAGGCGACGACCTTGATCTTTTCCTTCGCAGCTGCCAACTCCCCGTCCTTTTCCAGTACAAGCTATTGCTCTACCTTCAGCTCGTCACTCAGCTTCTTGGCCTCATCCCTGGCTTGATTAACGTCCTCCATCAAAGCTATTAGATCTTTCTTCAGCTTCGAATTCTCCATCTCCAGGACCTTGATCCGAGAAAGCGAGGACTCAACCTTAACCTCCTGAGCAAGATACTCAGACGAAAGGTGAACAGTCTCCCCCAGCACCTAAATATATATATATATATATATGTAGTCACCTAAAACGAGCAGGTTACTTGGACGAGCTTTTGGAGATGACGACTCATCAACTCATTTGGGGGCATTCCCGAGAACACCTTTAGGTCTTCTGTGGTCACAACACCATGAGCCCGGTCCATCGCCAACTTCTCGTCATCCCAAATGGTTGACGAAGAAGTAGCCTCTTTCTCCCTATCTGATGTACGAGGCCTCTTCGAAGCAGGGGTCGGGATCTCCTCTACCGAAGTAGCCGGCGAAGCCGTCCTCGTCGTCTCGGCACCGGAAACCACAGGAGTAGCCGGAGCAACCGGCGTGACGGAGGAAACCTTCCCTTTCACATGAACCACCTTCTTCCTGATGTTGGACAGCGGTTTGTCCTTCTTGGATCGCATCTTCTCGTACATGCCCTTGTTAAATTTAGTTGTCATCTCTGCGAAGAAGGAAAATATTGTAAAGGAACAAGGCAATTAAATACAGGTACGGGATTGAATTTGACGAACCCAAATACTTACTCTTCTTTCCTTCAATATCAAGGCTCCGTAGGACGTAGGGAGACGGATCGGGACCAAGGTTGTAAAAGGCGAGCGTCTGCGGATCTACTAAGTCGTCCCAGTTTTCGATAGACTGGGAATACACAATGGCCGTCTCAACACACTCCTTGTACCTGCTTTTGAGCTTTGGCCTCCTTTTGACTGCACAGGGATGAAAGAAATTAGTAACGATAACATCAGATCCAACAAGAAAAGGAAAGGAAAGGATACTGACGCACCTAAAGTCGGGGTTCCCCATCGACGAAGCAATCTGGGGGTATCTCCCCAATCCCGGTTAGAGGGGGTCTCAAAGTCGTCCCCAAACACAAACATAAATCTGGACTTCCAGTACCTGAAGGACGAAGGTAAGCCCTTGACGATCATGGTTCTTCTCTCCCAAGGTACTAGCTCATAATACCAGTACTCCTTGGACTCTTTTAAACGATACAAATAAACGAGCTCATTTACCTTGATCATATCCCCGTTAGCAGCCAACCATATTTCCATACAGTTGACCACTATCCTTCATGAATTGGCATAAGCTGCCCAAGAGCGATACCCAAATAAGCAAGAGCTCCATTACAAACGGGTGGACGGGAAGCCTTAGTCCATAAGTAAAAGCGGCCTCATAAAAGCACACTTCACCTGGAAAAAACTGACAAGCCCTCTCTTCGTCAGTAGGCCGACGGACCCGAACCCGTTTCAGGAATTGAAACCTATCCCTAAACCTACCCACGACGTCAGAATCCAGCCCACACGCCTCCACGAGGGCATGAAAAGCCTTAACTTCTCTAAAGGACGATGCGGCAGTATCCCCCTCCATAAGATCGCCGCTAGACGACAAACCCGTCTCGAGATCACTAGACCTAGCCTCAGACATCGACCGTTGCCCCCTCACCAAACCTTCGAACCAATCGACTGACTGGCGGAGCAAGGGAAACAAATCGCCCAAAACAACGCCTAAGCTGTTACCCACAAAAAGGAAACCCTCCAAATTGGGAAAAACACCTAAGGACTCCCATAAGCGAACAAAAAGAAAGGAAATCAAAGGGCAAGTTTCTCTAACTTCTAAACTACTGACCATGGACACCCAAACAAAGTACAAGTAAAAAGGAAAGTACTGGAAAAAAAAAAAAAAAACAGGAGCCAAAAAGAAAAGGAAATCAAACATTTGCGAAGAGGAAAAGAGAAAAGAAAGAAAAATAGAATAGAAAACGTATCTTAAAGAAAAGAAACAAGAAGCCCAACACGCACCAGCTCAAAGGGAAATGAAGAAATAGGTGGAAAAAAATGCTCAGAGGGACAAACTAAAAATTGGGAGAAAATATAAGATAAAGTAGGGGAGGAAAAGTTTAAAAACCAAATGGAAGTGAAACCAAAAATCGGCGGGAAACCTAAGGGTCATGCAATGAGGACATAATCCTTCTCCAACCACATCACGCCACATGGCCACAACCCACGTAACACCTCCACCACGCATTCAATGCAGCACGAAATCCCAAAGGTCCAAAAAAAAAAAAAAAACTTTTCGTCTTCCACGATCGTCACTGACAACCATGAAATCCGAGGGGCATCTGATGGGACTGACGAAGTTAAACACCGACGAGGTAGCCTTTACGGACGAACCTGCCCAATTATCTGCATCATTGGAGAGAACGTTAATGTCATTCAATGCTGCCAATAATGCCTTGACCGTTACAAGACCAACTAGACGAACCGGTGGAAACGCATTAAAACCCATTACTCCACGGGAGACGTTATCAGGGGAGTCATTAACACCCCAACGGCTATAGTCCCCAAGGATATATAAAGCCCTCACAACACCAATACAAGGTACACACAGCATCACAACCTATACTAAGTTATTCTTGATATTTTGACTACTACCTTCTTTCACACTGACTTTGGCATCGGAGGCGTTGTGGCAGGCATCACACCGGTGACCATTCGAGTAAGCTCTTGCTCCCATAGGTTTGTCGGAGTACAACTGGCACCATTTGGACAAACCCCCAAAGCAATCGACGAGATTCTGCTTCATCAATGTGACCTAAAATTTTGAGTGGGGCTTTTACTCTGAAGTCATTTTTCATGTATTAATTGCATGTTACACTCTAGAGAAAGCCAAACTGGCTATGTATCTTTACCCCATTACTTATTCCTATCCTTAGGTTTTTTTTTTTTTTTTTGTTCTCTCACTCTCTTTCGGCTTTTGAAGTAAAAAAAAAGTTCAACCTCTATCATTAAAGTGTCGTTAGAGAAAGCCAAATTAGCTATGTATCTTTACCCCATTACTTATTCCTATCCTTAGGTTTTTTTTTTTTTTTTTTTTTTTTTTGTGGTCTCTCTCTCTCTTTCGGCTTTTGAAGTAAAAAAAAAAGTTCAACCTCTATCGTTAAAGTGTCGTTAGAGAAAGCCAAATTAGCTATGTATCTTTACCCCATTACTTATTCCTATCCTTAGGTTTTTTTTTTTTTGGTCTCTCTCTCTCTCTCTTTCGGCTTTTGAAGTAAAAAAAAAGTTCAACCTCTATCATTAAATTGTCGTTCTTAATAAAAGTACCATAGTGAGGTTACCGAAAGTGTCCACATTGGGATGCACCAAATACTCGCTCATTGACCTTATTTATGAAAATTTGACTCCAATAAAAGAAAATGAAAATAGAAGTGGTGACTCATGTTTAAATTAATGACTGGGAAACTTTGATTGCTAAGTTTACATGTTGATCGTTCTGTAGTCCATAATGATTCAAATGAGTGATTTTAGTCTCAAAAGTTTAAAAATTGTATAATGATCCTTCTGTTTTGTTCGCTTAATTCTTTCGTGTATGTAACTAATAGAAAAATGAGCTGGCATTTTTAATACCAACTTTTTCATTTAACTTTTTTACTACCTACCTTTTCATTTAACTTCATAAATTATTTTATTTATGTACAGTTTTTTTTAATCCTAACTTTTTTTTCTTTCACTTTTTCAAAATATAAATATAATTTAACTCATTTTTAACGCAAAAAGAAAAATTCGTAAAATGTCAAGTAAGCCAATACCAATTTGAAGAGTTAAGAAAATGATAAAGTTTAGTTACAAAATTGGTTGTAACTTAAGACCATAACCTTACTCATTATCTTTTTATTAATGGTAAATTTTGACAAATCTAATATTGGATTACATTTTTTTCTTATATCTTTCATACTTGCAAAATTTCTAAAAAATTAAATATTAATAACTATGTCATCAATAAATTGTTTAAAATTATGCATAAAATATGAATTTATAGATTATATAGTAAATAATATCCAATTGACACAGAATTTGGTATGTGTATTAAGAATGTAAAGAGTATGCAATTTAACAGTTAGATTTTCAAAATATAAAATAATATTTATTTTATTAAGTAAGGTTGTAGCTTAAGGCTACAACCAATTTTATCGCTAAATTCTATCCTTAAGAAAAACAAAAGCAATTCAGAGAATGAACTAACTATTCTGTACGTATTTACTTAACTCAGACCACTTGCTCAAAAGTTAGGGATAATTCAAAATTTCTAAATGAATTCGTGTTTGCTTTTTGACAAACGCAAGAAGTTGATAAATTAAACTTTGAAAATTTTCTGAGTTTGATTTTCCTCTCATTCCTCACTTGAAAAGTCTCATTCAATATAATGGTGGAGAGAAATGCAGGCCATCATAATTTTTTCAAGCCCGAGCGAAAATTCAATAGAATCATAAAAGCTCAAGGAATCAAAGAGAATGATTTCTTCCTATGCTTACCATTGAAGGAGCAGAAAAGTAGATTGAGTTAGGATTGGGTTTGAATTGGGAAAGTACGAAACACCGGAATGGGAGTGATTTGGCAATGTGCAAATTTTTTCTAATAAAAATTTAGCTAACAGGCATGTCATTAAAAAATGGCACTTACTATGTTAGTCACATGCACAAGAAAATTATCGAAATTAGATAGATCAAGCTACCATTAACGCTCATTTTTTAACTTTATTAGGGACTAAAAGCATTCAACTTATAAATTTTAAGGACCAACAATATATTTTGGCCTTATATCAATCAAACTCTCATAAAGTTAATGAGAGACATAGATCGGATAACTAAACAAGATATGTTAGAGAGGAAGGAGATAGCGTCACAAGTACGTGTAATGTTTGGGAACTATATCTACCAGGAAGGCCTTCATCTATTCATCTATTCATCTCATTTTTTGTAATTACTTTGCCAAAAAATAAATAATTTTAAAGGGTCCATTAGGCTCTATCCTACGTTACTAAGGAGCTAGGGTGTTGGATATTGGCTTTGTATTGTAACTACTTAAGCTACCTTAGGAGTTTTGGGATGTGTTTGGAGCTTACTCCTATAAAGCTTTCATCTGCTCCTCTCATGCTCCATAATATGAGAGAGAGAGAGAGAGAGAGAGAGAGAGTGAGAGAGACTATGGGATTGTGGTGCGTTGAGAGAAACTATGTGACCGTGGTGTGTTTGTGCCTGATTGGGCCCTTCAAAAGTTGTAACTTTTTAAAAACTTTTAATGCATGTTGATTATGGCTACACAAAGGCTGTGGACTCTACTGAAGGGGATTCCAAACCCAATCTCATTACTATTACATCATACATGGTTCATATTCAACATTCAAGATATATATATATATATATATATATATATATATATATATATATATATATATATATATATATAGAATTTTGAGAATAGAGAGGCATTAATATTTTAGAAATTAGAGTTCGAATGGAACTGCACTGTCATTCTGGCAACAATTCTATTAGAATGTGGTTCTTTGAATGAAAGTCCAAAAGAGAGGCAGATAAACTGATTTTGTATCAACTCTTTCAAATCAAATCAGCAAACATGCATCTTGCTCAGTAGGTGTAGCTTGAAGTCTGACTGTGTGAAGCATGCAAATAGCGATGATCAGTTGGCTTAATGGGATTAATATAGTCTAATTTTAGCCAATAATTGGGATCGACATTGCAGTCCTGTAATGGTTTCTTATTTATTTTTTTGGGATATTTAAACATGATTATCAGCTTCTACATTGAATGCTGATCTGATTCAATAATTATGAAGAAGTAGCGACTTTGCTTGATTTTTGCTAACCCAGTTGTTCAAATTAGATAAATATGAAAGGTTAAGAGCTAAGAGAGCGAGAGAGAGAGAGAGAGAGAGAGAGAGAGATGGAAAAAATCAATATCTGGGTTTCTCTTATTATTATTATTATTATTTGGTAGAAAGTTTCTCTTACTTTTTTTAATTAATTATACTGCTACAAAGGTCCAAACACACAAGGTGAGTTTTAAAAATAAAATATAAAAAATCTTGTAAACTTTTGTGAGCATTTTGGAATGTCTTTTCAAATTAATAAAAATGAAACTTTATAATAAGTGGTGCTACAAACATAATATATATATATATATATATATTATAATAGTTGAGTTGGATTCATTGCTAACATGACTTTATCATCTATTTTTTATAACTCGCTAACTTGATAGTTGTAAAATATTTTATAAAAAAAAAAACTTTAGTGAAATAAAATAAAAAGTGCAAGGTCTAGTTAAGGAAGGGCTTTTGAAATCTTTTTTTTTTTTTTTTTTAAATCATAGGAAAGGGTAGTCAAATTCAAGCTTGACATCAGTTTTTCAGAGTTTGAAAAAAAAAAACCCAGGAAAATGTCTTGATTATTGAAGGAGGTAAAGTAAATACAAAGAACAGTTCTTGAAAGTGAAGGCATTTCATTTTAATAAGTAATTCTATAAATATAATATTTTTTTCCCAAAAAAAAAAAAAATGAGTTGGGTCCATTGTTAACATCACTTTATCATCTATTATTCACAACTTGCCAACTTAATAGTTATGAAATATTTAGTCAAATAATATGAATAGTGCAAGGTTTAGTTAAGGTACAAGGCCGTTGGGTTTGGTGAACAGATCCAAGTCTGGTTCTTTAGTTAAGTGTTTTCTAAAACTATAAGGTTAAGGAAGGGCTTTTGAAAAAAAAAAAAAAAAAACTGGATATCATAATTTATATATATCATAGGGAAGGGTAGTCGAATTCAAGCCTGTTACCAATTTTTTAAAGTTTGAAAAGAAACTCAAGAAAATATCACGATTAGATTTTTTTTTTTTTTTTTTAATTTTTAAGAAGAATCGTGATTAGATTAGTTGAGGAGGTAAAGTAGATAAATTTTTTAGAAAGTGAATCCATTTCATGCATTATAGTTTTGTAGATTCGTGTTTTCCAACCTGACCCCATTATTCCTTTCTTTTGTCTTTAGTCTTAAATTAGCTTGTAACCCTATACATATGCATAGGTACACTTAAAGATATACAATAAGATGCATAATTTAATTCTTATATATATATATATATATATATATATATATATATAATTCAAATACTATTAATAGTCATTTTTATACTTTGTTAACACTTTAAAAAAATTTGTAAAGATATTATTAGGTATAAAATGTAAATTGTCCATTATTAGGTATAAAGTGTAAAACGCCTTTTTTTTTTTTTTTTACAATTCATTTATTCTAAACTTTTTGGTTTTTGTACATAATAACTCACTTAGATAAATATTTATAAATGTGGTCCCACATTTGATTCTAAAATTAAGAAATAAAAATTTTAAGAATAAATAATTTAAGACACGTGGCGCAAAATTGGAACTCTAATTTGGAATTCTATTTTAAATTTCTCTCTATTTCACCTACTATTATTATTATTATTATTATTATATAGACTATGAACAAATCTTTATGGGAGCTAGACTGCTAGTAACAGTCCTCACTCATAAATAAACAACAAATTGAAAATTACACGTGCATTATCATTTATATAGAACATAAAGAAGCTTTAGAATTTATTTTTTAAAATTAAAAGATTATATATTAGACAAAAAAGTAGATAGGGGCCTAGACCCATCTTTGGCCCATTTCAATTATAACGAGAAGCCCAGCGGGCCAAGTTATGAGCAAAAAATTTACAAAATCTGCCCACAAGACAAAGATCTTAAATTCAAAGAAATAGAAGGCAAGAAGAAGAGGTTGGGGAATTCCATTGGGTAAGAGGGGAGAGTGTTGAAGAGCCTCAATCATTAATTTTATTATCTCCTTCAAATTGGACATTGGTAAGGTTATAGTGGGTCAAAGTTTGAATAGCAACAAGAACATCAACATCAAGTAGGTCAAAGGGTGGCATCAAGGAGAATGGTAAAAAATTCTCTCCCCTAATATCATTTCTACATATCGAGTGGGGCTTAATAGCCACATTGAATTTATTTTAACTCAATCAGGAGGAGGAGTAGACCATATAGTAGCCAATGGGGATTTTAAGGTTGACCAAGCAGCAAGATGCTCATGAAAACAATTCTGGTATCATCAGTAGCTTTTTTACTATATATAGGGATAAGGCATGCAAGAGAATTTTGATATTGAATCCTCCAAATATTATCTAATGGAATGGAGAAAAACAAAATAAATTTGTTTTCATCATCTTCAAGTACATTCAGAAACTTAAGAGTGGAAATGATATATTTCACAATATCACTTGGATTAAGAAATCCAAATTTTGAGAGATTTATGGGCAAAACTGAGAGGTACTAGATGGAGATTGTGAAAGGACAATGAATGAGCATATGCTCAATAGACAAAGCAGCTTTAGCGTAAACAAAAATTAATTTGCCTATCAAATGAGGGAGAGAAATAAAAAAGAGAACAATTTAGGCAACCACGAAAGAAGGGGTACCTCTTGCTGTGTGTCCTAGCTAATCCTAAGCTTGTGACATTTTGATATGCATGAAATTCCAGGACTCAATAAATCTATACTTAAGTGAAAATCCAATTAATTGTTCATTTTTTTTGGGGGGGGGGGGGGTGGGAGGAGGAGTGAAGTGAATTTTTCCTATTTCTTTTTGCCCTCCCCACCATGTAAAAAAGAAGCCAAATGAAGATGGTATAGTCAATCAAGAATTTCAAGATGGCAATTTAAACTTATCCCACACGTAACTGCCACACTCTGTCCATAATGAGGCGGATTTTACCCATCCCACATAGCAAATGAGATGGGGAGAGGGGTTAACTCCTTTCCCAAACCAGAAGCAGCTTTAGGGAAAGTGCAGGTTTAAGGACTACATCCCGTTTATATTTATAATTCAAGAAAATTAAATTTTATAATATTTTTTATAGGTTATCTTTTGGTGGTGTATTATTGAATTTATATTTCAAATTTAAATTATTTATTATTTTAAATTATTACATTGTTATGTTTGAATTGGTTTTATATTTTTTAATACTTGAATTGTTGAATTGTTATGCTTTTATAAGGTTTTAAAATATTAGAACTTGATTTTTGATTTTTTTCTTTTGAGTTTTAGTTTAAGGCTTATCTTTAATGTTGAATATTGCCTCAAATTTCTAATTAATTTTGGTTTGGGTTTCTTTGATGTAGAAGGAAAAGTTTTTGTGAAAAAGACAGAATTTACTTGGTGTGAAAGACAAGGATTCTCCTTGTCATAGAAGAAAAAATATTTTTTATTTAAGAAGTAATGACATTTCTTGTCCTACAAGTAATAGAATTGAAACCTTATAAATAGGTATTGTTGCAAAGGGCTTGGTGGCTTTTACCCAAAGTTCCTCCCTAGTAGGGAAAGGTGAAAGGCTCCTAGAAGGACATGAGTGAGCTTTTTCATATAGCTTTTGCCCAAGATTCCTCCCACGTGGGAGGAGGTAAAAACTCTTACAAGAACATGGTGGATTTCTTTGAAGAGTAGTTTGGTAGATTTTTGGGATTGAGAAATTACCCATAGTTATGTGTTGAAAGCTATTTGTTTTGTGAGTATGGGGTATTGGGTCTGTTGAAACTTTGGGTTTGTAAGTTTATGTTGGTGAGGTTTGTGAGTGTTGTTTGTGTGATTTGTGAGTATTGACTAATGTTGTTGTAATCCATATCACTGATAATAGATATTTTGATTGGTGTTGCTTATGGATGTCGGCATGGAGTTAGCCGAACCACATTAAATATTGTTCTAATGTGGATGTTTTATTTTCTTGTTAATGTGAATACACTTCCACTAGTCCTAAATCACAATAATTGATGTCAAAACTTGCCCAACATTTAAGGTATGACATATTTTATAAATCAAATTTTTATAAATTATAAAAAAATGATAAATTTTATAAGTTATAAAACAAAAAATTGAGTAGGACGAGACAAAATGAGTACTTGGCACTTGTAGTTGGAGAAATTATTAGCACCTTCGGGAGGACAATTGAGTTGGTCCTCCCATGTAGTCCCAACCAATAATAAAAGGACAACTGTTTAAAATAATGCTGACTCAGCTTCCTAAATGGCAAAGTAAAAACCAAACTCATGTTAGATTTAACCACCTAAATTTAACTCTAGTTAAAAAGAATTAAGTGGAAAAACATAAATAAATTTAAAACAGCAAGATTCAAAACTTGAAATAAATTTAAGGCTTAAACTTTAAACAGCCAACACAAATAAATTTGAAATCCAAAAGCTCACACTAATTAGTGACCAAATTTGTCTCTATAGAGAGAGGTTTTCTCTCAAAACTCTAGATTAGTTTTCTCAATCTCGGATTTTTCTACGAGATGATGTGAAAGAAGCAACACTGTGAGTCAAAGGCTCTTTGAAGAGAAACACCGCAAGCTCCACGGTTGCATTTCAAAACCCTTTGACGAATCGAATACGATGACGGCTCTTTGAGAGTGAAACAGCTAGGTGGGGTACTCTCTCCTTCAAGATTTGATTCCTTAGTTTTTTTTTTTTTTTTCAAATAATTATTTATCCGTTGACTTTCTTTTAAATTTATTTACATTAACAGTTTTTGAAGATATGGCTACTAACTAATGTGCGTGTAGAATCAGCTATCATCTAATAGCAAAGATTTATGTCAAAGTTTTGAATTGAATATTGTAATTGTTATATTCGGTTGTGGGTTTGCTATGAGCTTTGGACATTGGTTCTAATGTGATATTGTGATGTATTTTTGTGGTTTGGAATATTTTTCTTAATTTGGAATTGTAATGTTTTTGGTTTATTAGAAGGTTGGTGGTATTTGTGGAAGTTAGTACTTAGTAGGTTGGTTTTTGCAAATGATTTGTGTTTCAAGGGTTGATTTTGTTTTGGTGTTAGGAATTTGGATGTCATTGTAATTTATTTATTTTTTGTTTTAAATAAAATTTCTCCTTTATCCAAATAAATAGGAAAAAGTTTTTCAATGGTATGTGTTGCCTGTAAAATGCTTTTAACAAGGTAGTTTGTTATGCCTGGTTATATGCTTAGTTATATTCAAAATGGATTGTATTGAATAGGGGTTCTAGGGATTAAAGCTAGTTTGTGTTGTAAATGAATATGCTGCAAATTATCCTATTGTGATGGATTCAATGGAATAAGGTGCTCGTTCATTTTAAAAATTAAAAAAAAAAAAAAACTATAATAAAAACACTATTATAGCAATGAAAACACCATAGCATTAAAGTCATACATAAAGAATAAGGCTAGTGAATTGATTTGACATTGCAAATATTACACTCACTTCACTAACCTGTTTTACAATGGGAATGATTCAAGATAAAATACTCCTGAAAGAAATTAATTTACCCTACCCAATTAACCACCACAATACAAGTTCACAAAAAAATTGTTTACAAGCATTATTTGAAGAGAAAATACTTTTCATTACTATTGGTTTTATACAATTGAATGAGTAAAAATGTCGAAGAATACAGTATCTTATTAGAGTATGAGAGAACATAACAAAATAAAAGGTGGTAAAATGTATGTATTTAAAATTTCCTTTCACAAAATTCTAAATAGACCTATTTTCATTCCCTTCAAAATACAAAAAGACTTTCACTCCTCCAATCATCAACCCAAACTTGATTAATCTTCCATTTCATTGCCTTCAAATACAATAATATTCCTTGTAACTTTCAAGGCAGTCATCAATCCATGCTTGAGTAATCTTCTAACTTGAATACTTTTCAAAAATCTTCAGATATCGAATCACTTATGCTTAAGATTTAATTATCCAAAACCATTTGAGTTAGAATCCTGCACAATTAGAAAGACATTTTCAATTATTATTGACAAATTAATAACCATTGGTACAAATAAAAAAAGAAAAAGAAAAAAAGAATAAAGGCATACAAAACATAATAATTGAGAGTAAATAACAATTTGGGATTTGAGATACACAATAAAACATAAGGGGTAAATATATACCAAAGTCTAGCATTACATATACAGAACTAATTTAACAATCCACTTATCTATACACCATTGAATATAGAATGACGAGTCCTTGAGGGAGATTAAACACAGATTGATAAGATCAAATTTAACTAAGGACAGCACATTACAAACATGGTCATAACGACACCCAAGGTTAAACATTCATATATTTACTCTTATATTATAATGCTATGGGATTTTGTTACAATAACTAACCACAAATACCACGCTAGTGCTTTACTCAGAATTCCATTATATAATTGCATGTCCAAGAAATCAACATTTGTAGTCATTCTAATGAACTAAAAAGATAAATGACATGCTAGAACTTATGACCTACTAGATGGCCTAATAATTCAACAGTCGCAATCACAACGTAACTAGTTTTTACAATTTCAAATATCAAATCCCATCTCAACATTTATGGCATATTACTCTTGGAAGTTATCATGTCAAAGACCTCATACCCATGACAGATGGTGCACAAGTTCAATGCTCTTGCTGTATAGATTTTAATGGCCATCATCCCTTCTAACTTTGTTTTGGCTGGGTGCTTAATTACATAACAAGTTATGAGTAAATTTGATCAGTCAATGCAACGTGGTTATCATCTCTTTATTTATTTATTAAATTGATCACTTATTTATGGTGGATTTCTTGTTGGTTCAGTCTATGCATTAGACAGAAGTCATAGAACACTAAGCTAACAATTGGAGCAAGGCAAAAACACCGGATCTAACTATCTAAGAGTTAATTTCATTTTCTACTTTTGTTTTCACATTTTGGGTTTTTAACAAATAGCTAGAGGGCACCATAAATATAAATTAGATAAAGAGAAGAAAAAAAAAAAAAACACATATCTAAGAGTTTCTTGTACTAATTTTTCATGGACTTTTATCAAATAGCTAGAGGGCACTAACATATAAACTAGGTAGAGAAAAGACATAACACGTATTATTAGATAGAAAGAAAATACAAGAAGAAAAAGATTTTAGAGCCTTTGTAGCATACCTTGATGAGTCATGCCTAGTTGCAATGGCAGTGTTTGGATAACCACCTCAACTAGTCCGACAAATCAAGTAATGAGATGATCTGTGATGAGAATGATTTGTATTTGTGAAACTTTAGTTCAAAACGATCAAAATTAGAAGATGCCGCTGAGAAGAATTTGTATTGTGAGAAGTGCTGGATATATTTTATCAATTTACTTTTGTAATAAAACAAAAAGAATAATACACAGACCTAAGAAAAAAGCAATAACACAAATAGATATGATAGACAAAAGTAATAAGCAAATACTAAATATATTTAAAAAGAAATCTGCAAATAATTAAAAACTCACAGACCAAATGCGTGAAGGATAGATGATTAAGATCAAGTCTTGTGTTTAACACAATCTTCTTAAAGCATATTTCGCCTCTCACACAATCACTGTGGTGCTTTAAGACTCACGGACGTCTGCCTTCCAAGATAAAATGATCTACGACACAAAAACACAGTACACAAGGTCATGCTCTGCAAACTACTCAATATTTCTTTCTCTCTTTTTGACAAAAAAAAAAAAATGTACAAAAATATTCTCACCGGAAGAGTTTTCTAAAAAGTAGTTTTTATGAATGAGGGGCTGAAAAATTATACGTAACTTAAAATTGAAACACTGTTTCAGAGATAATTGTTCTATATAGAGTCACTGACTCAAAAATAATAAAAAATATTATTAATTGGATAAGTGTGCATAGTCCACATATGCCTAAAGCCCAACCCATTATGCAACCCAAAACTCATATTCTCTATCATTTCCAATGTGAAACTCACGGATTTTTACTATTTTAATATCATATTTAAGTGGTCACATTAGGACTCAATTTCTTATTCACTCTGTACTAACAAGAAGCTAGAGAGGAGTAATTGGGTTTCTGAAAAAAATGGGTTTAGAAGAGGGAAGAAGGATGGAGTAGTAAAAATAAAATGAATTTGGGTGTTCAAACTTCAAACTGTATAGTTTGGGTTTAAAAATAGTTTGGTTTTTTTGCTTTGCCAGTTAGGAAGCTGAGTTAGCATTGTTTTAACAGATGGCCTTTTATTAATGGTTGGAACTACTTGGGAGTCCCGGAGGTGCTAATAATTTCTCCCGTAGGTGGCCTCTACGACAGGGGTGGGGGCAAGTAATAAAAAACCTGTCCCATAACTGCCCACTATGGCACTATCACTCCCATACAGGATTCAGCTAACCACATTTTAAAAATAAAAAAATAAAAAATTGTTGTTAAGCACCCCATTTAAATAACTTAGAATTTGATTTGGGCCCAATTCTAATTCAACATTAATTGATATATATAGGATCAAATACCATGTGACACTGTCACTGTGGGAACAATTATGGGCTTTCATCTTGTTGCTTCTTTTGTGCCAATTGCCAACAGCCAACATTAATTATTTGCGAGATCGGTACATTTGCTGGGTTCTGCTCTTTTTCTTTTTCTTCTTCTTCTTTCTTTTTTTTTTTCTTTTTTGTGTGTGCGTGTGTGTGCGCGTGTGTGTGTGGGATGGGGTGAAAATGCATTAGCTGGGTAGGTTTTTTTCAATATAAAAGATTACTTTCATTGATTGAGAGATGGAAAATTAAAATTTTACTCTCAAATTCAATCTTATATTCTTCATCAAAAAGTTTTTAACCTTTTTATTTTTTTTCCTCATTAACTTTTCCCTTTCACATCAAATAATACTTACACACTACAATAATCATTACATCACAGCCAAATCCGTGGTTTTAGATATTTTAATTAATTTATTTATGTATAATTATTTTAAACTTCAAAATTTCTTATAAGTGATATTCATATTTTAACTAATTTTAAGCAAAAGAAAACCATTAGCAAATAAACTAGAACAAAACTTGTCAAATCATGGGTATGGTTTTGTTGTATTTGTCAACATTTGAAAGTACCAAAACTATTTCTTCATAGGCCAACTGGGTTGCACCGACACGCCGTTTTTGGCGACGTGTCGGTGTTCGACACGTGTCGGACACCGGAACCGCCGCGATTCGCCGGACTCCGGTGTCCGAGAAGTGTCCCCCTTTTTTTTTTTCGTTTTTCCGACACGGAGCCGACACGGCACCGACGCGGCTCCGACACGGCGTCGACGCGGCTCTGACAGTCCGACACGCTAGCAGTGAAAAAAAAAGAAGGAAAATCACAGATTTTTGACATATGGACTTACCCCCACCGTTGATCTCATGATATACCTAAACACAAAATGATGAAACCCAAACTTCATTCAGTCTCTCCCTTCTCTGTTGCCCCGAAACCCACAAGCTCTCAGCCTCTCCCTTCTCTGTTAAGAACCACCGATCCTTCCTCTGATCTCCGCCGCTGACCTGTCCCTCGCCGGAGCTAATCGGGCCGATCGGCGAGCTCCATACGTCGACGCCATCCCTGTCCGTCTGTCCCTTCCGATCTCTCTCTCTCGGCGTAAGGTTCGAAGCTTCTCTCTTTTTTTTTTTTTTTTTTTTTTTTTTTTTTTTTTTGGCTGTGCTCTTTCAGATATTTGATTTGTTTGGCTGGTTGGGTGAATGATATGGGTAGTGTATTTAACTTAGCTCATCACGTTTTTTTTTTTTTTTTTTTTTTAAACCCACTCTCACGGTCACTGTGTGACCGTGTGTGATTATCACTTTTTTTTTTTTTTAACCCACTCTCACGGTCACACAGTGACAGTGTGTGATTATTGTGATTATATTACATTATTTGCCATATTATTACCTGTTAGTTGTTACTGCCTTAAGTTTAATTTATTTATTAAAGTTGAATTACTTAAATATTGTAGGTGATTTACTAAAATGAATATTGATAGTGAAAAATCAAGTGAGGCAGTTGCTCCTCTATGGAAATATGTTACTAAGTTAGAAAAAGCTGCTGCTGCTGGTGGGAATGTTACTTTCAAATGTAACTATTGTGAAAAAACTTTTAAGGGGTCTTATTCAAGGGTGAAGGCACATTTGTTAAAATTGTCTAATTGTGGAATACAACCATGTGGTAAGGTTGGAGATGAGTATCTAAATGAAATGCAAAAATTAGAAGATGCGTATGAGGAATCTACGCGTAGATTGAAGAAGCCTAAGCTAGTGTCTTTACCGTCTGATTCTCCTAGTAGTCTTCATTTGGGTCCTAATCTCAGTAGTACAGCTACAAGTCATCCTTTTTTTTCAGAAAAAAAAGGGGTTGGGAATCCTACTTTGGAGATGTGTTTTAACAATCAATGTCGAGAGCAATTAGATTCTCTTATTGCTAGGACATTTTGTTCTGCTGGTTTACCCTTTCACTTTGCTAAGAACCCTTATTGGATTGAGATGATCAAATTTGCATGTAATAATAATTTGGCGGGCTATATTCCTCCGGGTTACAATAAATTGAGAACAACTTTGTTGCATAAAGAGAAGGTACATATTGAGAAGTTGTTGAAGACAATTAAAGACACTTGGAAAGAAAGGGGTTTAAGCATAGTAAATGATGGCTGGACAGATCCACAAAAAAGGCCACTTATCAATTTTATGGCTACATCAGAGAAAGGGCCACTTTTTATCAAATCCATTGATGGTACCAAAGAGTACAAAGACAAGCACTTCATTTCTAATTTGTTTCTAAAGGTCATTGGTGAGGTTGGGCTTACTAATGTTGTTCAAGTTATTACTGATAATGCATCTGTTATGAAAGCTGCAGGATCTATTGTTGAAGCTGAATATCCTCATATATTTTGGTCACCTTGTGTTGTGCATACCCTCAATTTGGCCTTGAAGAATATATGTGCACCTAAGAATTCTTTGCAGAATGAGGTTGCATATAATGAATGTAACTGGATTGCACAAGTTTCAGATGAGGCAACTTTCATTCGTATTTTTATCACAAATCATTCTATGAGATTAGCAATTTTTAATTCATTTTCCCCTTTGAAGTTACTTGCTGTTGCTGAAACACGATTTGCTTCAATAATCATCATGCTTAAAAGATTGTTTCAAGTAAAGCAGCATCTTCGAAGTATGGTCATTAGTGAGGAATGGATGTCATATAGAGAAGATGATGTAGGAAAAGCTCAAACTGTGAGGGATTATGTTTTGAATGATTTGTGGTGGGACAAGGTTGCTTATATTCTGAGATTCACAGGACCTATTTATGAGATGCTTCGAGTGGCTGACACGGATGCACCCATTCTCCATAAGGTGTATGAAATGTGGGATTCCATGATAGAAAATGTGAAGAAAGAAATATACAAGCAAGAAGGCGAGGAAGAATATGAGGAGTCTCCATTCTATGATGTGGTACATGCTATACTTATTGAACGGTGGACTAAAAATTGCACACCACTTCATTGCTTAGCCTATTCCTTGAATCCGAAGTAATTTTTCTATCTCTTCAATCTTTCTTTTTCTTTTCTTTTTTAATATTCTTTAGGCATTTCTAATTTGCTTTTAACTAGGTATTATACTAATCAATGGATTGAGGAAGGCAGAGGTCGTGTTGCGCCACACAAGGATGCTGAACTTTCTACGGAGAGAAACAAGTGCCTCAAAAGATTCTTTCCTGATATTGATGATAGGAAGAATGTCACTATGGAGTTTGATTTGTTTTCAGGAATTGGAGCTTATGATGATGATAACATGGATGATAGGTGGGTCTTGGATCCAATACTTTGGTGGTTAAATTATGGGTCCAAGTTGCCAATGCTTCAAACTTTAGCTCTAAAGCTTCTTGGACAGCCTTGCTCATCATCATGTGCTGAGAGGAATTGGAGTACATATGGCTTCATCCATTGTATGAGGAGGAATAGAATTACTCCTAAACGTGCTGAAGATTTAGTATTTGTTCATTCTAATCTTCGGCTTCTTTCAAGGAGGAGAGAAGAGTACACTAAAGGAAACTCTAAGAAGTGGGACATTAGTGGAGATACTTGGAATGAGCCATTTGGAGGACCTGGGTTGCTTGAGATTGCTTATCTCACACTAGATGAGCCAGAGATGGAGATAAGTCTTGTTGAGAATGATGAGTATATTGATGACGATGCTGATGTTGTTGTTCTGTGATCCTTTTATGTTTTTAGTTATCCTTTTATGTTTTTAGTTTGATATTGAACTTCTTGTTCTATAGTAATCTTGACAGTTGAAAGTTTGGTTTCCTTTTATGTTTGTAGTTTGATCTTTGATGTTGAATACTTGAATGTAGCCTATTTAAACTTTTGTAGTTTGGTTTGTACTCTAAACACTTTATGTATATTATTGTATTGCTTTGGGTATTAATTTGCTTATTTGTAGTTGTTACATAATTTAATTTTTAGACATAAATGTATTTTATGTCTAAAAATATTTTTAAAAAATGTCTAAATATAAATTTTAATTAATTATTTAATTGCCGTGTCCATGCCGTGTCGTGTCCTCATTTTTCAAAAATTGCCGTATCGGAGTGTCCGTGTCCGTGTCGTGTCCGTGTCCGTGCATCATAGTAGGCCAATATTCAAGTGATTTTTTTTTTTGGTGCCAACCTCATCTTCTGTAGCTCTGGTTGTTCGTTTGGCAACCTTTGTTATTTTAGAATGTAGAACAATCGCGGGACTCACTTCCATATAAGAGGAATCTTTGGATGCATAAAATGATAAATACTCTTTTCTTTTTGTTTCCTTTGGATGCATGCTATCTCTTTTTTTTTTTGTTTGGAGTTCAAGCTTGCTTCCAGTGATATTACTTATTAATTACATGTCACATGTCTGTTGCATCCAGTGCAAAAAAAAAACTAGGCATAAATCAAGCACTTTCTTTTTCAGCCTTGCTGGGATTTTGTTATTTCTCAATTATCATGGTACCACTGTAGGCACAAGTGAACTCGGCTCTGGTGTGTGAGGGACATATATAGGGAATTTATTAGTCCGGTGCACAAACATGAAGACAATTCGGCAACACTCTCTGCAACAGCAATTTGGGCCATGTTTAGCAGAAGAGAGCAACCAAAGCATGTTAGAGTTGGACATGGGTCATGGGTGTGAGATTGATTTCAAGGTTAAATTTTGTTTGTCCTATTCACATTGGAATCATGTTTCTTATAATATCAAAATGCAGTCCAATTTTTTAGAACGACATTGTGATGAATTCTTATTTTATATGTAAAGGCTCCCCATTTCATTGAATCATCCATCAAACTTACAATGCTTTTTTGGTTGTATAAAAATGGTCAACTGTAAAATTAAGGAAAGATCATGTAAAATGTTTTATGCTTAAAATAAGTATAAAACATTTTACATCTCTCTCACGCACAAATCACTCTCCACCTCACCTTCTCATCAGCCATAACCACCATGGCCAAAACTCTTGCACTGTCTCTTACGGCCTCTCATCACCACCATAACGGTGGCGGCTGCCTTCACCTATACAACCTCTCTTTCTCTCTCTCTCTCTCAATAAAGCTTCCTTGGCCGAGCTCTTCTAAACCCTAAATGGCGCCACCTGCCACTACCCCTAAAGGTGGTGAGGTCTTCTCATTTTACCCTTTTTCAATCTCACTTTCTCATTTTCTCTCACCAAACCAAATCCTGATTCTTACTCTCATATTTCTCACCCTACCCACACCTTCTCTCTTCAAATTAGAGCCTAAGGGGAAACTAGAGACTCATGGGGACTCAATTTGATAAGGTACTCTCAAATTCCGATCTAAGTTTTTGGGTTTGTGGTTGTTTAGGTTTTCAATATGGGTTCACCAGTTGTTTTTTTGGCTTCATGATATGGATTTTTGGGTGGATGTTGGAGTGGATTTGGTCGGGGTTATGTTGATTTGGTGGTTTAATGCTCAAATTAGTGGGTTGTTTATGGTTATCACTCAGATTTGTAATTTAATGCTCAGATTTGTAGGTGGTGGGCTATATTTGCAGCCTAGCTTAGTGATGGGAAACAATATCATAAGTTAACAAACATTAGAAAGAATTATGTAAACTAGCATCTCGAGTTTTATAGACTTGATTTCAATTTAAAACTCGAGGGTTAAAGACTCGATTCCCACTTGGTGAATTGGCAGTTTAATGCCACATACTCGAGTCTTATAGACTAGAATTCTAAAAAGAAAAACTGAGTCTCTAAGACTCAATTTTGGAGAAGAATAGAGCAAGAAGAACAGCGGAAGAACAGAGGAAGAGCAGATCTGAAGAGGTGTCTAGAGCTCCGAAGAAGAACAAAGAGACGATCTAGTCAATCGAAAGCTGGGTGAGCCGATTTGGTTGATTGGACGATTGAACACTGGGTGGGCGCTTAAACAGATCTACAGCGTCGAAGAACGAAGAAGAAAAAGAAACGCATGCAAGGAAGAAGAAGGAAAAAATAAAAAAGGTGAAACTCGAGTCTTAAAAACTCGAGTTCCACGTGGATATTTTTCCACATCAGATGCCATTACTAACAAATTGAGACTTAAAAACTCAAGTTTTATCTTGGACTCGAGTTTTAGACACTCAAGATGCTAGTTTCCCACATTGTTTTGAAACGTGACAACTAACAAAATAGTTTGATATTTAAGGTTATTTGGAAAATAAAAATTTGTGAGTGGTGGCTAGTAAGTTTTGTCTGATATGGGCCATTATGGTGCCTTTTTCTTTTCTTCTTCTTGATCTAATATTTGGGTGGTTAGTGGTGATTTGTGCTTACATTTTTTTTATTTATTTATGGAAAACTGTGAATTTCATTTAGAAAGGATACAAACAGTACATCATGCTACAACACACTCAATAATACAAGGAGTTTCCTCCATCCATTTGTGTTGCATTTGATGGTTGCTAGTTTGTGTTTGCATTTTCAAGTGTTTAGGTCACACCAAACACTTGAAAATGTCTTCATTGAATAATTAGAGAAAATGGACTTCTAATTCGATCTCTTTGAAAGATTTGTTGATTGGAATTTTAATAATGTGATTTTGACTTGAACACCAAATATCCTTCGATTTGGCTAGAGTATGGATCGAATACCCTTGAAACAGAATTACAATGAATCTCAAGCTATAAGTTTGTTAGAAATTCTTTGTTCTACGTGTTCTTCATGCATTCTTCGTCTTCGAAGATTTGTGGTGGAAGTTCTTCGATGCTTTGGAGGCTTGAATCCATAGAGCTTCACTGATTTGTGATTTCATGAAGTTTTCGGAGGCTTTTGAGCAACACGTGACGAAATCTAATTGGTGACATGTGTCACAATCTGATTGAAGGAGCTTTAAGACTTTTTCTCCAAGACAAGTGGCATCTTTTGATTGGTTGAAATGCTTTGATTTTCAAGGTGACACATGTCAGCACCAGATTGGACTGCCTGTGTCATTGCTTACACGCGCTAGGTTGCTTATGTCATTGCTTACATGCACCAATGTGTGATTGGTTTTTGCATGGATTTTATGCTCTTATTTCAATGACACTTGGCAAATTTCTATTGGTTTCTAAATAGTGATAGCAAAACCTAGTAGCTGCACGTGACGCTATGTAATTGGCCGTACTTTATGAACTTGGTAGTATGATGTGTCAGCTTGTGATAGCTCTAGAATTTTCCCTCTCTACAGTGTTATTGTTACATATGTAACAAAACTCATATGAAAAATGACAAGTGATTTAAAACCCTTCTTTCTCGACATACAACTTTTAAAGCAAAAGTAAAACACGTGATATGTATGGGAGAACTGTTTTTCTTGTGACAAGATTTGTTAAACACTCATAATTGAGGAATATTTTACAATTTATATATGCTCGTGGTTGGCACTTGTCATACGATTTGATGTTATTGTTACGTATGTTACGACACTCACATGGAATGATGGAATTGGTCAAGTGATATAAAATCATTCTTTTTGTTAAGAAAAGTATTATTATTTTCTTTTAAAAAGGAAAATATTCCAATTGCAACAATACTTTATTGTTTTTACTCATGACTGGCACTTATCATAAGATTTGGTGTTAGTATTGTTACACATGTAATAGCAACACTCACATGAAGAAAGGCCAATAATATAAAATATATTATTGGTGAGCAACACATGGCGAAGTCTGATTATTGGGGGTGGGTGAGCAACACATAGCGAAGTTTGAATGGTGATATGTGTCACAATCTGATTGAAGGAGCTTTAAGACTTTTTCTCCAAGACACGTGGCATCTTTTGATTGGTTTAAATGTTTTGATTTTCAAGGTGACACATGTCAGCACTAGAATGGATTGCCTGTGTCATCACTTACACGCGTCGGGCTGCTTATGTCATCGCTTACATGCGCCAATGTGTGATTGGTTTTTGCATGGATTTTATTCCCTTATTTCAACGACACTTGGCAAATTTCTATTGGTTTCTGAATAGTGATAGCAAAACCTAGTAGCTGCACGTGACGCTATATAATTGGCCGTATTTTATGAACTTGGTAGTATGATGTGTCAGCTTGTGATAGCTCGAGAATTTTCCCTCTCTACAGTGTTATTGTTACATATGTAACAAAACTCACATGAAAAATGACAAGTGATTTAAAACCCTTCTTTCTTGACATACAACTTTTAAAGCAAAAGTAAAACACGTGATATGTATGGGAGAACTGTTTTTCTTGTGACAAGATTTGTTAAATATACTCATAATTGAGGAATATTTTACAATTTATATATGCTCGTGGTTGGCACTTGTCATACGATTTGATGTTATTGTTACGTATGTTACGACACTCACATGGAATGATGGAATTGGTCAAGTGATATAAAATCATTCTTTTTGGTAAGAAAAGTATTATTATTTTCTTTTAAAAGGAAAATATTCCAATTGCAACAATACTTTATTGTTTTTACTCATAACTGGCACTTATCATGAGATTTGGTGTTAGTATTGTTACACATGTAATAACAACACTCACACGAAGAAAGGCCAATAATATAAAATATATCCTTCGTTCTTGGCATACAACTTCTAAAATGAAAGTACATCATGTGACATGTACGAGAGAATTGTATTTTTTTTTACCAGATTTGTCAAACAGACTCTTAATCGAGGAATATTTTATATAGTTTATACTCGTAGGTGGTACTGTTATACGATTTGATATTATTGTTACTATGTAAAGACACTCACATAGAATTGGTTGGTAATATGAAATCATTCTTCTTTGACATATGCCTTCTAGAATGAAAGGAGAGCATGCAATATGTACTACAGAACTATTTTTCTTACGACAAGATTCGTCAAAGAGACTTATAATAAAAAATAAATTGAGTCAAATTTTCAATTTACAAATAAAGTACTCTCTTTATTACCATATCAAAGTATGCAACAAAATGTACAGTCGCTGTCTATTTTCAAACAAGTTAATGAATTAAGAATAGAATAGTCATGATGAAAAACTTTAGTTTACGAAGCAATCACTACATTGGTAACAATATGAAAATAATACAACAAAAAAAGTAGAGTCAATGTCATGCCGTGGATTTAGTCTTTTCACATGATAATAATTTAAAACATGCATGCATTGCACGTGTAGAATACAAAGAATGTGCACAATGGCCATAATTGCGGACCCTTAGAATGGTGGTCATTCTACAAGTATAAATATTTGTGAGATGTGGATGGCAAAGACTGAAATTCAAGTCTCTAATAGGGAGTTTTACACACATATACACTTAGATTAAGTTATAGTAGAAATTTTATCTTGTAAAAAAAATAAATAAATAAATAAAAGAAGAAGAAGAAGAAGAAGTTATGTCCGCAAAAGCACATATCCATATTTGGGAAACTATAGACACAGGAGATAATTATTGTGAGACGACAATAGGAACTAGCAAGCACGATTTCAACTAAAGTGTGTCGTATACACAGTGGGTAACTATTACGACTTTTTTTTACCATGTTCTTTTTGATATCTTTGTTGAAGGTTGTGGGCGAAGGAAATGCTACGTACTGCAAATTTCAAACCACCCCAATGTAATCATTTTGCCTAGTCTTAATTAGGGCCGGCCCTAGGCCTAGGCCATGGCCTAAGGCCCCCTAACGTGGAAAGGCCCCCAATATGAGGCAATAAGGTTTTTTTTTTAAAGGGTCATACTAACGAGTGCCCTTAGAGCATTGGTTAACAATCTATTTTAGGATGGTTTTGACTCCACTTTTATTGAAAATGAAAAAACTGTCAAAACATTAATTTTTTTTTCCCATAAAATTTTTCTTTAAATGGATTATTAACCAATGTTCTAAGGGCATTCATTAGCATTTTTCTTTTTTTAATTATAGAAAAATGTGAGTTAAGTGCACTTTTTTTACGAATGCCTAAAATATTAGAGTTATGTTTTGACATGTCACCAATTACATAAAACAATTCAATACTCATTTAATAATTTTTTGTATAAAAAACAAAAGCTAAAAAATGAAAGGCATTTATGTGACCTAAAATTTTGAGTGGGGCTTTTACTCGGAAGTCATTTTTCATGTATTAATTGCATGGTACACTCTAGGGAAAGCCAAATTAGCTATGTATCTTTACCCCATTACTTATTTCTATCCTTAGTTTTTTTTTTTTTTTTTTCTTCTCTCTGTCTCTCTCTTTCGGCTTTTGAAGTTAAAAAAAAAAAAGTTCAACCTCTATCATTAAAGTGTCGTTCTTAATAAAAGTACCATAGTAAGGCTACCGAAAATGTCCATGTTGGGATGCACCAAATACTCATTCATTGACCTTATCCTTGCATATTAAAAGAAAATGAACATAGAAGTGGTGACTCATGTTTAAATTAATGACTGGGATACTTTGATTGTCTCTAAGTTTATATGTTGATCGTTTTGTATTCCTAATGTTTCAAATGAGTGATTTTAGTCTCAAAAGTTTTAAAAAATTTATAATAATCCTTTTGTTTTGTTCCCTTAATTGTTTCGTGTATGTAACTAATAGAAAAATGAGGTTGCATTTTTAACTTTTTACTACAAAATTTTTCATCTAAATTTTTTACCATCAACTTTTTCATTTAACTTTTTAAATTATTTTATTTATGTCCAGTTTTCTTAACCCCATTTATTTTTTCACTTTTTCAAAATATAAATATAATTTAACTCGTAAAAAGTCAAGTAATCCAATTCCAATTTGAACTTTTTAATCAAAATGGAGAGTTTAGAAAATGATAAAATTTAGTTACAAAATTGGTTGTCTTACTCAATATTTTTTTATTAATAGTAAATTTTGACAAATCCACCATTAGATCACATCTTCTTCTTATATCCTCTATGCTTGCAAAATTTCTAGAAAATTAAAAATCAATAGTTATGTCATTAATAAATTATTTAAATTGCAAGTTTTTATAGTTTAAAATTATACATAAAATATAAGCTTATAGATCATATAGTAAATAATATTCAATTGACACAAAATTTGGCGTGTGTATTAAGAGCATAAAAAACATGCAATTCAATTGTTAAATTTTCAAAATATGAAGTAATGTTTATTTTATTAAGGTTGTTGATTAAGGTTACAACCAATTTTATAGCTAAACTTTGTCCTTAAGAAAAACAAAAGTGATTAAAAGAATGAACTAATTATTCCTTACTTACTGAACTCAGTCCACTTGCTCAAAAGTTAGTGATAATTCAAAAATTCTAAATGAATTCGTATTTGCTTTTTGAAAATCGCAAGGAGTTGATAAATTAAACATTGAAAATTTTCTTAATTTGATTTTCCTCTCATTCCTCACTTGAAAAGTCTCATTCAATATAATGGTGGAGAGAAATGCAGGCTTAAAGCAACACCCATCAAAAAATTTTCAAGTCCGAACAAAAATTCAAAAGAATCATAAAAGCTCAAGGAATCAAAGAGAAAGATTTCTTCCTATGCCTACCATTGAAGGAGCAGAAAAGTAGTTTGAGATAGGATTGGGTTTGAAATGGGAAAGTACCAAACACCGGAATGGGTGAGTGATTTGGCAATGTGCAATTTTTTCCTAATAAAAATTCAGCTAACATGCATGTCATTAAAAAATGGCACTTACTGTGTTAGTCACATGCACAAGAAAATTATCAAAATTAGACAAATCAAGATACCATTAACACTCATTTTTAAATTTAGAGATTAAAATCATTTGAAATATTAGAGATTAAAAGGTAAAAGCACTCAACTTATAAACTTTAAGGACCAACAATATATTTTGGCCTACATCAATCAAGATCTCATAAAGTTAATGAGAGACGTAGATCAGACAACTGAACAGGATATGTTAGAGAGAAAGGAGATGGTGTCACAAGTACGTGTAATGTTTGGGAATTATACCTGAAAGGCCTTCATCAATTCGTCTCATTTTTTGTAATTACTTTGCCAAAAAAATAAATAATTTTAAAGTGTCCATTAGGCTCTATCCCACATTACTAAGGAGCCAGGGTGTTGGATATTGGCTTTGTAAATGCTTAAGCTACCTTAGGAGTTTTGGGATGTGTTTGGAATTTACTTCTGTAAATTAAGCTTTTATCTATGGGATTGTGGTAAGTTGAGAGAAACTATGTGACCGTACGTGATGCATTTGTGCCTGATTGGGCCTTTCAAAAGTTATAACTTAAAAAAAAAAAAATTATGCATGCTGATTATGGCTACACAAAGGCGGTGGACTCCACCAAAGCAGATTCCAAACCCAATCTCATTACTCTTACATCATATGTAATTTATATTCAACATTCAAGATATATGCTCTTAAAAATAGTTAAGTAAATGAAGATTTTTTTTTTCTTCATATATATATATAGAATTTGAGAATAGAGAGACATTAATATTTTTAGAAATTAGAGATCGAAAATGCGTCCGACCCAATATTTGGGTACCAAGCATTACAATGCTAAAGAAATGAATAGGATCAATCCAATCCATTATCCATAAACACAAATCACTTAGAAAGAGAACAAGGAGTTTAGTACGACCCCAAAGCTTTCGCTTCCAAACTATAACTGTACTGTCATTCTGGCAACAATTCTATTAGAATTTGGTTCTTTGAATGAAAGTCCAAAAGAGAGGCAGATAAACTGATTTTGTATCAACTCTGTCAAATTGAATCAGCAAACATGCATCTTGCTCAGTAGGTGTAGCTTGTGTTAACTTATATTGGGTTGTGGGCTTTAGGCCCACCTTGTTTACTTGTATGACACTCTTACTTGCACTACACACATCTACTTCCTATATAAAGGCACTCATGTATATTTTATTATTCTGAGAAATACAATACATTCATTCAGTATTTCTAACATAGTATCAGAGCTACTGCTTTAACTTTCTTGTGTCTTGCAATTTTGTTTTTTGTTGGTATTTTCCGCTGCCTCGTCTTCTCCAATTAGTAAACCTATTTGGTGCCTTCCCCTAACTGCTTCATTGCTGTGAGAGGTACTCAGGTTGAATCTCCACCGCTAGAAGCTCGCTCTCCACCAACAAGACCACTGACTTCGTCGGATCTATCCCTCTAGACCTCCGTTTAAGACATATAATATATCCTTGAATAGATCATCAAACGATCTCATCAATGCCAGAAAAATCATCTTCATCGGACATTGCACGCGCCTCCACACGCCGCCCAAAGTTTCGGTGAGTTCCTCCACGTGCTTCACGCGCCACTGGAAACTTGGCTGACGTCATTTGGTTATCCGCTGACGTCACTTGCTAACGTCATCTGCCACGTCAGCCCTAGCCCTACTGACATCATCTACTGACATCATTTGCCACATCAGCCTTCCCCTACTATTGTCATCTACTGATTCTGCTGATGTCATCTTCAGTTGACTTGGACCGATGGTTAGCCGTTGTCTTTTTTGTCAGAGTTGACTTTTTGCAGTCCAGGTGCTCCTTGCACCTAGACTTTTTGCATTGCTTGCTAACGTCACTTGCTATTGTCATTTGCCACATCAGTCCTAGCCCTGCTGACATCATCTACTGACATCATTTGCCACATCAGCCTTCCCCTACTATTGTCATCTACTGATTCTGCTAACGTCATCTTCAGTTGACTTGGACCGATGGTTAGCCGTTGTCTTTTTTGCCGGAGTTGACTTTTTGCAGTCCAGGTGCTCCTTACCCAGTTTTTCGCGTAGATTTCATTTTTGAAGTCCATTTTTACATATTTTGCTTCTAAATGAAGAATAAAGACAGGTCTTCTTCTTATTGCAACAATCATTGCCAACAATCCAATAAACATTTTTGCAATTTTTGCAAACGTCTTGGCCATAATATTGAAACTTGCTATCAATGAAACAAATTAGCTATTTCCATTTTTGCTTCTACTGTTGCTAACACTTAGAGTATCCAACCAATGGCTCTCATCTCTACACAGTCTAAGTCTTCTGGATCCACTTTCACCATTTCCACAAATGACCTTAAAAACATCATCACTAATACCATTCGTATAGTTAGTAATACATCTTATTCCTCTTCTCTCTCAGCTTTATCTGGTATGTCTCCTTCCTTTTGGCTTATGGATTCTGCTTGTTGCAACCATATGACACCTCACTCATCCTTATTTTCTTAACTTAGTCCCACACCACACCCTTTTAATATTCGCATAACTAATGGTTCCACAATGTTCGGTCATAATATAGGTTCTATCTCAACCTCCAACCTCTCGGTTCCTAAGGTCTTTAATGTTCCTAACCTTTCTTACAATTTATTTTCTGTGGGCCAATTAGCTGAGTTAGATTTTGCATTACTTTTGATTATTCTAGGTGTATTGTGCAGGATCCAAGGACGAGACTAGAGCTTGGGACTGGTCCCAGAGTTAGGCATATGTTTCTCATGGACAACCTTTGTCTTCCACTTGTTGCTTCTGTTTCCGTCGCTGTTGCAGTTGCTGCAGTTTCTTTTATTCCTTCCCTTGCACTTTGGCATGCCTGACTTAGTCACGCATCTTCCTCTCAAATACAACACTTGGCTTCTAGAGGTTTGTTAGGTTCAATGTCCATAGAAAATTTTGATTGTGTTTCATGTCAATTACGAAAACAACCAGCTTTACCTTTCAATACTAGTGAATCAATGTCCACTAATATCTTTGACCTAATTCATTCTGATGTCCAGAGGCCTTCCTCTGTCTCTAGTATTAGTGGATCTCAATATTTTGTTATCTTTGTTGATGATTATTTCCACTATAGCTGGATTTTTCATATGAAACACCGTTCTGAATTATTGCAATTATATTCTAATTTTGCAAAAATGGTTGAAACTCAATTTTTCAAACGTATCAAAAATTTTCGATTTAATAATGCTCTTAAGTACACTCAATATGCTTTCCAAGCTATTTTGCATTCCTATGGCACTGTTCATGAACTAACTTATCTAGGTACCTCTCAGCAAAATCATAGAGTCGAACGAAAATTTCATCATATTCTTGACACTATTCATGCTCTCCTTTTCTTTGCCAAAGTTCCTGCTCCATTTTGGGGCGAAGCTGTTCTTCATGTTGTTCGTGCTATTAATCACATTCCAAGTCCTATTTTCCAAAATCAAACTCCATATAAGCGCCTTTTTGGGTCACCTCCAGACTATCACCATCTCCACTCTTTCGATTCTGCTTGTTTCGTTCTTCTTCAGCCACATAAGCATAACAAACTTGAGCCTAGGTCTAGAATTTGTTGTTTTCTTGCCTATGGCGAAACTCAAAAGAGGTATCGGTGTTATGATCCTGTCTCTCATCATCTTCGCATCTCCCACAATGTTGTCTTTTGGGAACATCGCTCCTTTGTCGAACTCTCTTACTTTCATGCCTCCCTATCTACCTCCTCTGTCTTGAAATTTTTTCCAGATGAGCCACATATTCCTTCTATAGTTACTCTTAATCCTCCTATAGACTTCTCTATCCAACCACCAGATATTTTTTATGCCTCTCCTGGATCACCCTCTAATAAACAAGTCGAAGATGAACAGGTCGAAGATGAGCCACCCAGCCTTGAGCTTGGGTCCCTTGCTCCTGCTCTGCCTAAAGATCTTGCACAAGACATTTCACCTCGTCACTCAACTTGGGTAAGATCCATTTCTGCACATTTACTTGACTATCATTGTTATACTACTCTTGCTATACTGCACGAGCCTCACATCTATGGGGAGACCTCCACTGATCATTTATAGCAGATTGCAATGAAAGAGGAACTTGATGCATTATCTAAAAACCATACTCGGGATTTGGTGACTTTCTCCCTTGGAAAATCTGCCATTGGTTGTAAGTGGATCTAAGAGACCAAGACTCGCTCTGATGGGTCCATTGAGTGCTATAAAGCTTGTCTTGTTGCAAAGGGTTTTACACAAGAGTATGGGATTGATTATGAAGAGACCTTTGCTCCGGTTGCTCGTATTTCATCTGTTTGTGCCCTCTTAGCTGTTGTCACTGCCAGTAAATGGGACCTTTTTCAAATGGATGTCAAAAATGCCTTCCTTAATGGGCTTTTAAGTAAAAAAGTTTATATGCAACGTTCTCATTGTTAGAATGCATATGTGATGTAATGCATGACATTTAACGATCATTTTAACAAAAACTATCCTAAAATTCTATCAAAAACCTCAACAATTTGAAAAATCCCAAAGATTTCAAAAACCCCAAAAGTTAGGTCAAAAGATGTGAAATGCATGATTAATGAGTTAGACCGAAAAATGAGTGGTAAGAGGTTTGAAGTGAGTGAGAGAGTTTTTGGGAGGTGAAGAGCTTGAAAGTGTCGAGAGAAATTGAGGGAATGAGTTCTGAAATCGCGATGGCTCTTTATATAGAATCCTCATAAAGCTCGATCGATCGAGCTTTAAAGAGGTGCTTTTCAACTGTCAAACCAACTATCGAGGATCAAACGAGAGGTTTGTCAACAAAGAAGCTCAATGGATTGAGGTAGCTATCGAGAAGCTATCGAGGAGACAGAAAGTTTCTTGATTAATCGAGATAGCTATCGAGAGCTATCGAAATTGCGATAAAGAAAAGCTGAAGAGTCTCGATAGATAGCCTATCTATCTAGAGCTATTGAGGAGCTATCAAGATTGCTTAAAAATAGTTTTTCAAAGAAGAGAAAAACACAAATATGAATGCAATCAAGGATGCTACTCAACCAAATATCCAAACAGCATTTTAAGCTCTCAAAATCATCTCTCAATGAAGAAATATTTCATGTATTTAGATCCAAAAACACGCACACACATACACACACACACACACACACACACACACACACATTAAACAAATCTAACCAATTTTATATTTCAAAAACGAGTTAAGATAGTTTAGTGAGCATACATTAGCGCATGTAAACCTTGTGATAGCCAAATCACATTGTACCTGCACATGTATCAAAAGTAGCAAAGAATATTGCGTGTTGTGTGTAAAAACATCGCAAGATTGCATAAGAGTCTCTATATTATGACGATTTAAGATTTGAAAAAATCATTTTAACTCACACACAATCATAACAGTTTGATGGGGACTATCACCTTTGAGGTACATCCTATAACTCTCACATCTCTTAGAATACACGCTTGCAATCATATATAAAGCATTTTAATCTTTATGCTTTTATTGTTTCTTTGCATATTTTTCTTTTATTAAGCATATCATACATGGGCATATAAGAGGCATATAAGAGAGAGAAAAGAAATGCCCAATTATGTTAAATTTTTGACATTACAATTTTGCTATGCTAAAGCATACAGATGTCATTTCATGATTGGCGGGCAACAGTGATGAGATGGTTATTTATGCCTTTCTCTTAGGATTTTCTAATCCTTCTCGTAAAAAAGAGTGATACGAGTGTTAAGTACAAGAGATCACTTAATCTTACTCATCACAAACAAAGAGCCATAAAGCTCACTTGCTTAGTTGTGCATAGAAATACTTATCTAAACTACAAAAGATACAAAGTTTAGAAAACTTTGTTTCATTGGCAATTCAAGGTACACAAGTACCAATGTACACAGACACACACTATTTTTTTTTTCAATTTTTTTTTATGAATGAAAAACAAATAAAAACAAAACTGAAAAACAACCAAACAAAAACAAGCCAAATAAAGCAATGCATAAAAAAAAAAAAAAATTAGACTGTCTCAAAAACAACACAAGTAATGCAAGCATAACAAAAAGAGGGAAAAAGAAAAAGTAACTAAATCACTTGGAATCATTTTCCTTTCACACCTTGGAAGAACCTTTCCTTTGAGCAAACACTTGAACCAGCAGTGAAAGGGAAGAATTAAAACCGTTCAAGTTCGAAAGGAACATTAGGGATTTGAGAAGATCTCCTAGAGGTGCAAGAGATGACGAAAGTTGATTCTGGCTTCCCAATGACATCATGTTGTTGCTCTGTTGAGTGGCTAACCACTTATAGCAATTTGGTCGAGTATGTCCAGCTGTGTCATAGTGATGACAGAGATGCTGCTTATTCTCTTTGGATTTTTGAGCATTACTCTTCTAAGCCTTAGGATTTTTGGTTTTTTTCTTAGCAAGCTTAGGGGGTGCTCCTAAGATAGATTTATCATTATCTATGTTCTCACTAGCTATCACATTTTTAACATCATTATTCTTATAATCAATATTGTTAGCAGGAGAAACAAAAACAGTAGTACTAGAAGAAGCAATATTAGGAGAAGAAAAATCATACCCTAAACCGATTCGATTGGAGGTAGATTTTTGCATACTGAGCATCTCGTCAAGCTTTACACTTGAGATCCTCTCCAACTGAGCTCTCACTTGGAACAGTTCCGCCTCATGTTTCTTGGTCTTCTCAGCCAAGAAATTGTTCTCAAACCTCAGTGCTCTAATAGGTTGATTTGCTTCATCAAACTTTGTGGAGAGTTGTTCTCGTTCAAGCTCCATATCACTGAGCTTCTTGGTAGCCAACCTATACAGCTTCTCATGTTTCTTCAAGACCTTATATAACTTTGCATAGGCAGAATGGATGTCACCTTACTCATCTATCTTCTCAAATTTTGACTCCACCAAGTTCTCTTCTTCATCCACATCTTCTACAATCCCTTCAGTAGTATTGACAGTAGCGGGGAAGGCATTCAGGATTCCTTCATCCTCATTTTTGTTATCATTCTCATGTTCGGTGTCACTTAAGATAGCAGCAAGTGCCTTACTTTCCTTAATAGACTTGAGATAAGTGGGGCACTCTTGTTTCATATGACTGAATCCTTGACAACTGAAACATTTAGGCCTTGAAGGAACAGTGTACTGACCGCCATCGCTAGCATCCTTCTTCCGTTTGTCTTGGCTCCTAAATTGTGAAGAACTTGATTGCCTACAGTCCTTGTCGAAGCCCTTTGCATTTGCATTCATTATGAACTTCTTGAACTGTCGAGTGATGTAGGACTTCATTTTAGAATCTCCATCATTGGAAGACTCATCAATGTCACTGCTCTTGGCCTTCAGTGTCATGCTCTTACTCTTGCTTGACTTCCCGAGACTAGACAAACCCAACTTATAGGTCTGCAGATTTTCAACAAGTTCTGTCAAAGGAATTTTATCAATATCATTTGATTCCTCAATAGTGGTGATCTTGGCATGAAATCTCTTGGGCAGCGATCTGAGCACTTTTCTCACAATCTTAGGTTTTGGAATGGTTTTTCCAAGTTTAAATGCTGAGTTCACTATGTCCTTGAGCCTGGCATAGAAGTCATCAAACGACTTATCTTCCTCCGTCTTGATTTCTTCAAAACTAGTAGTAAGCCTCTAAAGCTTCAGATCTTTGACAGCCTTGGTTCCTTCATAGGTTCTCTGGAGAATGGTCCACAACTCCTTTGCAATTTCAGTGAAGGAGATCTTCTTGAACTCCTCATTTGTGATCGTACTAAATAAGGCATTCAATACTCTGTTGTTAAAGTTAGTTGTCTTGATCTTTGCATCATACCAATCGGCCGGCTCTTCCTTCGACTTAGTCCAGCCTATCTCCACAGCTTGTCATACCTTCTCATCTAAGGACTATAAGAAAGCTCTCATGCGTACTTTCTAGCATACATAATTAGTTCCATCAAATAAGGAGGTACAATAAGTGACTGTCTTCTATCCATGACAAACAGGAGTCAATGGATCTCACAATAAAGATTAAACCCTAATCAGAGTATGCCTACTCTGATACCACTTGATAGGCCAAAAATGTATTGACCCCTTGTGATGAATTAACCAATTAATTAGCCAAGTGAATCAATTAGGTTCAATTACATGCAATGAGCGTGGTAGCACAAACAAATCATCAAATAACTAAATGTAGCAAAAATTAAATTTGACACGGTGATTTGTTTAAGAATGGGAAAAACCTACATAACAAAAACCCCCACCGGGTGATTTTAAGGTCACCACTCCCAAGACTTCACTATTATCAAAACAAGCGGTTACAAGTAAAGGAATCTCAGTACCTTATACCAACCTACAGTTAAACCTTTACCCTAATACTCAATTGGACTTGTTCTGTAGTGACAATCTCTCCTTGTATTACATGGCTCCCAGTACATGACTAATCAAAAGATGCGCGGATCCTAGTAAGCGACTTGATCACCAACTTGAGAAGGAGGTTGGCTGGAAATTTCTTCTATTCATCAACTGATGAAGATCACGAAGTTTCTTGGTCACAAAACCCTACGGTGTATAAACATAGCAGCTTCTTAAGAATTAGGGCAAATTAGGTTTTCGGTTACACTAGAGGAATTATGCTCTTGTACAATTATGCTCTTCGCTGTGCAACCAGATACGGCCCTTAAAATAATCCTTATATATGTTTAGGGTTATGAGAAAAAAAAGCCCAAACATATACTCACAAATTGGATGAAAAAAGTCCAAAAAAATTGAGTTTCATAAACCTCGATAGATAGCTATCTATCGAGCTAGTTGTCGAGCCACGGGCTTCTGCAGTTTTGAAATCTCGATAGATACTAGCTATTGAGCTAGTTGTCGAGTTTTAAAATCTAGCACTTCATTACTTGATTCTTGGATAGACTTTCATGGCTTCAATACTTGAACTTGAACTTTTGTTCCTTGAAGTATTAAACATATCCTAGATCTACCTAATTACAAATAAAGTGTGTTTTGTCAAAAGATTAGCCAATACATAAAATGTTGACATATGTTCCTAACATCCAATCACATATGTCTAACAATTACACTGCCAGTCCATATGATTCTGTCTTATTTCTTCATCACACTGACAAAGGCACCATTTTGCTTCTCTTATATGTGGATGATATGATCATAACTAGTGATAACCTCAGTGGCATTCAAGATCTCAAGGATTTTCTCAGTCAGCAATTTTAGATGAAAGATCTTAGACATCTCAGCTATTTCTTGGGTTTTAAAATCACTCATTCCATAGATGGCTTTTATATTACTCAAGCCAAGTATGCTTCTAAACTTTTGTCTCGAGCTAAACTCACTGATAGCAAGACTGTTGATACTTCAGTTGAACTTAATGCGCATTTGACTCCCTCAAGAGGGAAACCATTGTCTAATCCCTCCTCTTTACAGACGATTGGTTGGTAGCCTAGTTTATCTCACTGTCACTCATCTAAAAATTTCCTATGTTGTTCACCAGGTGAGCCAATATCTATCTGCTCCACGATTGACTCACTATGTTATTGTTCTGCACATTCTTTGATACTTGAAGGACACCCTCTTCCATGGCCTTTTTTACTCAGCTTAGTCTCCTTTTATTCTCTATGCATTCTCTGATGCTGATTGGATAGGAGATCTCACAGATCGCAGGTCCACCACTAGTTATTGTTTTTTTCTTGGTTCTTCTTTGATTTCTTAGTGAAGCAAAAAATAAACTCATGTAGCCCGCTCCAGTACTGAAGCAGAATATCATGTCCTACTAATACCACATTTAAGCTCCTTTGGCTATGATGGATTCTTAAGGACTTAGGTGTGTCCACATCTTCTGTTACTCCTCTTTATTATGACAACCAGAGTGTCATTCATATTGCTCACTATGATTTCTTCCATGAACGAAATAAACACATTGAGATCGATTGTCATTTTATCTGTTATCATCTTGTCCATGATGCTCTCAAGCTATTCTCGGTCTCCTCTAAAGATCAACTTGCAGATATCTTCACTAAGTCACATCCTAAGGGATGTCATCATGCTTTGGTTTAAAACCTCAAGTTGGTTTCACATTCACCTTAAGTTTGAGGGAGGCTGTTAATGTATATTGGGTTGTAGGCTTTAGGCCCGCCTTATTTACTTGTATAACACTCTTACTTGTACTAAACACATCTGACTCTTGTATAAAGACACTCATCTATATTCTATTATTCTGAGAAATACAATACATTCATTTAGTATTTCTAACAGCTTGAAGTCTAACTGTGTGAAACATGCAAACAGCGATGATCAGTTGGCATAAAGTTACGAATCTATATCTATTCTCCTACTATTTAATGGGATTAATATAGTCTTATTTCAGCCAATAATTGGGATCAAGATTGTAGTCCTAAAATAGATTTCTTATTTATTTTTTGGGAATATTTAAACATGATTATTAGCTTCTACATTGAATGCTGATTTGATTCAATAATTATGAAGAAGTAGTGACTTTGCTTGATTTTTGCTAACCTAGTTGTTCAAGCTAGATAAATATGAAAGGTTGAGAGAGAGAGAGAGAGAGAGAGAGAGAGAGAGAGAGAGAGAGAGAGAGAGAGAGAGAGAGAGAGAGAGAGAGAGAGAGAGAGAGAAGTAAAAAATCAATATTTGGATTTCTCTTATTATTTTTATTATTATTTTGATAGAAAGTTTCTCTTACTTTTTATTTTTTATTTTTTATTTTAGGCTAGGTTGAATTTTTAATTAATTACTGGTTACCACAAGGGTGGGATCCACTCTCAAGTGAGAGACATTACACTACTACAAAGGGCCAAACACACAAGGTGGGTTTTAAAAATAAAATATAAAATATCTTGCAAATAAATTATGTGTGATGAACCCACATTTAATTACAAACTTCATAAATTTTTGTTAGCAGTTTGGAAAAAAAATTAACAAAAATGATATTTTATAATAAGTGATGCTACAAACATAACATTTTTTATAATAATTGAGTTGGATTCATTACTAACGTCACTTTATCATCTATTATTTATAACTCACCAACTTGATAGTTGTAAAATATTTTATAAAAAACTTTAGTGAAATAAAATAAAAAGTGCAAGGTTTAGGTAAGGAAGGGCTGTTGAAATCAAAATATAATATCTTTTTACAAATCATAGGAAAAGGTAGTCAAATTCAAGCTTGACACCGGTTTTTCAAAGTTTGAAAAAAAAAACCCAAGAAAATGTCTTGATTAGATTTGTAACACCCCATAATTTTGATACCAATTTAATTATTATATGTAAATTATAAAGGAGGCCTACAATTAAATGGATTAAATTGATTTGGGCCTAAGATATTAAAAATAAGATAAATACTATGGAATATGAAGCCCAAGTAAGGTGGCATAAGTAAATAAATTGGCCTCAATAAGCTTTAAAAAAATAAAAAATAAAAAAGACTTCTAGGCATATGTTCTGATCTCAACAACCCCCACTTATCCTTATATCATGGGAAATGATGTCCTATAGTTATTATTATATTAGACTAGGAGTGATGGTTATAGCTACATGACAAGAAATGATGTGAATTGTAGATTAATGAGATTCCCTTATTCGGCCATTTTGAAGTCTTGAATATCCATGATTATATCAATGGAAAAATCAAATTTGGCAGCAATAATTTCTAAGTTCCAAAAAAAAAAAAAAAAAAAAAACTAATCAAAGACCGAAAGTGAATTGGATAGTTAAGTGAATAAATGAAAAATTTTGGATATATCAATATTGTCTAGGATAAAATTGTTTAAGTGTGAAAATAAATTTTTTAAGAAGGAAATTGTGTATTGATGGACCTATCTTTAGTGTTGCTAGGTTCTAATTCTACTAATCTATTATGATTCAAGGGAGGTTGATTTCTTTTATTTTTACAACTAAGAAGTAAGCGGTGATTACTAATTTTAGGGGTTTTCCCAAACCAGTGTTGATTATTAAATTATTTTATATCAAAGAAATATGTTGATATTCTATACATAAATTGATATTTTATAAATGTTTGATGTGCACATTGACTATTCATTTTATGAAAAACTTGTGGGACAACCTAAATTTATTTAAACTTGTATGTGTGAATATATCTTTATATTTTTTTTAGAATTATGACTGGATTATTTTTGTGAGCATATTGAATTTGTTTTGAAATCCTATGGCAAGTCGTGATTAAAAGCTCAATATTGTATTTAGTCCTTAGAAATGGACAATCATACTGCAGCTAATCCTTAGCAAGGGACGGTCTCAAAAAAGGGGCAGTGCACATTTGATAGCTCCTTAGCAAGGGAGTATACTATTGAGGATCCAAAAAGGAAGCTCCTTAGCAAGGGAGTGCACCTTTAGGTTTGAATGGAGCCATCGTTACGAATTATTTTGTAAAACTGAGGATTTTATTATTATTTTTATGGCATTAAATATTGTACTAGAGATTTTTTTTTTATGGCATTAAACATTGCACCTTTACTTAAAATTTATTTTATAGATTATTTAGATTAAATAGACTTTTATTGCTTATGATTTTGGGGTGTTATAATTGTGGTATCAGAGCCTAGGTTATGATTATGTAGACACTTGAAAAATAGGTTATGATTTTGTAGACACTTGAAAAATAGGTTATGATTCTGTAGACACTTGAAAAATTAGGTTATGATCCTGTAGACCTTGAAATTAAGTTATGATCTTGATTTTTTTGTCAAATCATTTGGTATCTAGGTTATGTTTGATGAGATATTTCAAATAATTTTGGCAATGTTACTTCTTATGTTTAGTGGTAATAATTGTTGCACCATCTATATTTCTTGATTTCTTTGTTAACTAGGTATCATGCCACCCAAAAAGAAGAGAGTAGCTAATTCCAACAGCGAGGAACCTATTGTTAATTTGCGAAGGTCAACCAAAGCAAGGGTTGATACTAAGGTTGAAGCCACTCAAAATGTGAGAGATAATGAGCGTCCTAAGGTGACACACATTGATCCTTTGGATGAAGCTGCTGCCCGACTGTTGGACACGTTGACCCATGCTGCTAGTAGAGGCGCAAGTAGAGTTGAGGCAAGGGCTGGTTGCTCTTTTGAGACTTTTATGAAGCAGAATCTCCCTTCTTTTGACTAGATGCAAATCCCACAGAAGCTGAGAATTGGTTCTTGCAGATGGAGAAGTTGTTAGAAGCTTTAGATTGCACTGACTCTCAGAATATGCGGTTTGCAACTTTCAAGTTAATTGGAGAAGCTGAGCATTGGTGGAGATCCACTAAAGTCATTTTGGAAGGAATGGACACTAAGAGAAACCCCATCACTTAGGAGAAATTTAAAGGGGGTTTCTATGATAATTACTGCCTTGAGGTGATTCGGGAACGAAAAGAGAGGGAATTTGCTGATTTGGTGCAAGGTAGTATGATTATTAAGCAGTATGCAACTAAATTCATTGAGTTATCTCGCTTTGGGCCCCACTTAATCCTTATTAAGGCAAAGAAAGCAAGTAGATTTCAAAAGGGGCTAAATGAAAGACTTTGACACCATCTAATTGCATCAGGGGTTGATAATTATGGAGAGTCAGTTAAGAGAGCTATAAGACTAGAGGAAGATTTCAAGAACAATGTAAGGAACGAGAACCCACCTAGAAACACTGGACAGACAAGCTCTCAACAAGGCAATGCTCAAGGTCATTGGAACAAGAAAGGATCTTTTGGGAGGTTTGGGAGTAATTCATCATCAAATAAGCCAGAAAATAAGAATCCACCTAAGAATGCTCAAGGTAGAAGTTCGAATGCTTACTCTACATGTGGAAGGTTTCATGGAGATAAGCTGTGTTTCTTTGAAGGAAAGGCTTGTTATAATTGTGGGAAGATAGGATACTTAGCTAGAAGTTGTACATCTCCTCAACAAAACTCAATGGCACAACCTAGAAAGAATAATCAGAGGAGGAAGGCACAAGGGAGAGTTTGCACTTACACCACAAGATGTTCAAGCTTCAGATACTGTGGTTACAAGTATCCTCCCATTATTCTCAAACTTTGCTAAAACTCTATTTGATCTACACACTCATTTATCTCCTCTCGTATGCTAAGTTATGTGATAAGAAACCGGGACTTATGGATTATGACTTGTTTATGGCCACACCTATGGGTGATTCTTTGGTGTGTAATTTTATTCTAAAGTCTTGTGTCATCCAAATTGAGGATAGGTAAATGTTAGTAGACTTGATTTGATGGACATGTATGACTATGATGTAATTTTGGGGATGGACTGGTTGGTGGCTTATCATGCTAGTGTAGATTGTTTTAGAAAAGATGTGGTGTTTCAACCTCTAGGAGAACCCGAATTTCGATTTAAGGACTCTAGGATGCATGCTTTACCTAGGGTGATATCAGCCCTTCGTGCTAAGCGTCTATTACGGTAAGGATGCTAATGGTACCTAGCTCATGTGGTGGACACTAGGAAAGAGGTATTGAAGTTGGATGATATCCCTATTGTGAGGGAGTCTCCTGATGTCTTTCCTGAAGACCTACCAGGGATACCTATAGATAGAGAGAGATTGAATTCTCCATTGATTTGCTCCCTGGAACTTTTCCTATATCAAAAGCACCATATCAAATGGCACCCACTAAACTTAAGGAACTCAAGGAATAGTTACAAGAACTTCTTGATAAGGGGTTTATCAGGCCAAGTGCATCTTCTTGGGGTGCACTAGTTTTATTTGTAAAAAAGAAGGATGTTTATAAGGTTGTGTATTGACTACCATGAGTTAAACCAGGTTACTGTGAGAAACAAATACCCTCTCCCTCGTATTGATAACCTATTTGACCAATTGCAAGGGGCACAAGTCTTCTCTAAGATTGACCTTCGTTCTGGGTATCACCAGTTGAAAATCAAGAGTGAAGACATACCCAAGACAACTTTTACGACGAGGTATGGGCACTATGGATTCTTGGTAATGCCTTTTGGATTGACCAATGCTCCTGCTGCATTTATGGACTTGATCAATAAGTTCTTTTATGAGTACTTAGACCACTTTGTTATTGTTTTTATTGATAATATTCTAATTTTCTCCAAAAGTATGGAAGAACATGAAGAGCACTTGAGAATTGTTTTTTAAATTTTGAGGGAGAAGAAGCTATATGCAAAGTTTAAGAAGTGTGAATTTTGGCTTGACCAAGTGGTGTTCCTAAGGCATGTGATATCTGAGGCAGGGATTTTTGTAGACCCTAGTAAGGTTAAAGTTATGGTTGATTGGGCAAGATCGACGAATGTGAGTGAGATTAGAAACTTTTTGGGCCTTGCTGGCTATTATAGGAGGTTTGTGGAGGGATTTTCCCGTATTGCAGCCCCATTGACTTAACTAACTCGTGAGAATGCCAAGTTTGTGTGGACAGAAGAAGGTGAAAAGAGTTTTTAAGAACTTAAGCAAAGGTTGGTCACTGCACTAGTACTAACCATCCCTAGCAACTTGGGAGGCTTTGTCATTTATAGTGATGCTTCAAAAAAAGGGCTTGGTTGTGTGTTGATGCAGCATGGTAAAATCATAGCTTATGCTTCTCGCCAATTAAAAAGTTATGAACATAATTATCCCACTCATGACTTGGAGTTAGCTGCAGTGGTGTTTGCATTGAAGATTTGGAGACATTATTTGTATGGTGAAAGGTGTGAAATTTATCAGATCATAAGAGCATGAAGTACTTCTTTACTCAGAAAGAATTGAATATGAGACAAGGAAGGTGGCTTGAGTTGATTAAAGATTATGATTGCTCGATCAATTACCATCCAGGCAAGGCTAATGTGGTAGCTGATGCACTTAGTCGAAAGTCTTCTGGTTTCTCAGCTGCCTTGTTAACTACTTAAAAGGAGATTATTAATGACTTGGAGAGGATGGGAATTGAAATTTTCATGGGTGATTCCCGAGTCTTTATGGCCAGTTTGACAATACAACCCACTTTCATTGAGAAGTTTAAGAGTTCACAGGTTGATAATGCACAAATTGTAAAGATCATGAGAAGATTTTGTGTGCCAAATGATTCTACATCAAAGAAGGAGATTATGGAAGAAACCCATTGTGCCCCACACTCAATGCACCCTGGTAGCACTAAAATGTATCGTGACATTCGAGAAACTTATTGGTAGAATAACATGAAAAGAGTGATAGCTCAGTTTGTGGAGCAATGCTTAACTTGTTAACAAATTAAGGCACTAGACCAGAAACCTTCAGGATTGCTGCAACCACTTCCTATCCCCGAATGGAAGTGGGAGCATTTATGTATGGATTTTGTGACTGGTTTGCTAAGATCTCCTAAGGGACATGAGGCCATTGGGGTTATTCTGGATAGGATGACAAAAACAACACATTTTATTCCGGTTAAGATGACTTACTTGATCAGCTAGGACAGATATATATTGATGAGATTGTGAGTCTTCACGAAGTTCCAGCATTAATTGTGTCTGATCGAGACCCAAGATTCACCTCAAAGTTTTGGGAAAGCCTACATAAAGCTTTGGTTACTAATCTTAGCTTTAGTATAGCCTTTCACCCATAAACAGGTGAACTATCAAAAAGGACTATTCGTACTTTGGAGGATATGTTAAGGGCTTGTGTATTGGATTTCAAAGGAAGTTGGGAAAAATACTTGGCTTTAGTGAAATTTTCCTATAATAATAGCTACCACTCTATTATTGAGATGGCTCCCTATGAGTCTTTGTATGGTGGAAAAGGCCAGTCCCCATTGTGTTAGGAAGAGGTTGGTGAGAGAAAATTGTTGGGGCCAGAAATCATCCAGATGACATCTGAGAAGATTAATCTGATTCGTAAAAGATTGCAAACAACACAAAGTTGACAAAAGAGTTATTATGACAACTCGAGAAGGGAAGTAGAATTTGAAGTTGGAGATATGTTATTTTTGAAAATCACCCCAACAAAGGGTGTGATGAGATTTGGGAAGAAGGGGAAGTTGAGTCCCAGATTTATTGGTCCATTTGAGATCCTAAAAAGCATTGGTAAAGTTTCCTACGAGTTGACCTTACCGCCTACATTTGCAGGAGTGCATAATGTGTTTCATGTTTCCATGTTGAGGAAGTACATCCCGGATCCTTCACATGTTTTGAACTATGAGCCACTCAAGATCAAAGACAACTTGACTTATGAGGAAGTTCCAATCCAAATTCTACTGCAAGGATCAAGTGCTACGCACCAAGACCATATCATTGGTCAAGGTCCTTTGGAAGAATCACACAGTGGATGAGGTATCTTGGGAGCGAGAAGATGAGATGAAATCAAATTATCCGGAGTTTTTCGTTAACGAAGGTATGTACAATTTCAAGGACGAAATTTTTAGGGGAAGAAGGATGTAAGACCCTATAATTTTGACACCAATTTAGTTATTATACATAAATTATAAAAGAATCCAACAATTAAATGGATTAAATTGATTTGGGCTTAAGATATTAAAAATAAGATAAATACTATGGAATATGAAGCCCAAGTGAGGTGGCATAAGTAAATATATGGGTCTTGATAAGCTTTAAAAAAATAAAAAATACTTCTAGGCATATGTTCTAATCTCAACAACCCCCATTTATCCTTATATCATGGGAAAGGATGTCCTATGGTTATAATTATATTAGACTAGGAGTGATGGATATAGCTACATGACAAGAAAGGATATGAATTGTAAATTGATGAGATTCCCTTATTTGGCCATTTTGAAGTCTTGAATATCCATGATTATATCAATGGAAAAATTAGATTTGGCAGCAATAATTTTTTAAGTTCAAAAAAAAAAAAAAAGCTGATCAAAGACTGAAAGTGAATTGGATAGTTAAGTGAATAAATGAAAAATTTTGGATATATCAATATTGTCTAGGATAAAATTGGTTAAGCGTGAAAATAGATTTTTTAAGAAGGAAATTGTGTATTGATGGACCTATCTTTAGTGTTGCTAAGTTCTAATTCTATTGACATGTTGTGATTCAAGGGAGATTGATTTCTTTTATTTTTGCAACTAAGAAGTAAGTGGTGTTTACTAATTTTAGGGGTTTTCCCAAAACAGTGTTAATTATTAAATTATTTTATATCAAAGAAATATGTTGATATTCTATACATAAATTGATATTTTATAAATGTTTGATGTACACATTAACTATTCGTTTTATGACAAACTTGTGGGACAACCTAAATTTATTTAAACTTGTATGTGTGAATATATCTTTATATTTTTTTTAGAATTATGACTGAATTATTTTTGTGAGCATATTGAATATGTTTTGAAGACCTATGGCAAGTCGTGATTAAAAGCTCAGTATTGTATTTAGTCCTTAGCAAAGGGCAATCATACTGTAGCTAATCCTTAGCAAGGGACGATCCCAGAAAAGGGGACAGTGCACATTTGATAGCTCCTTAGCAAGAGAATATACTTTTGAGGATCCAAAAAGGAAGCTCCTTAGCAAGGGAGTGCATCTTTAGGTTCGAATGGAGTCATCCTCAAGAAAGGAGATGAGAAGGAGGTTCCAGTCCCAAAAAGGGGACAACACAACCCTGTCAACGGGAAATAAACGTTGACCACGAGAAAAACTTAGGAAATTGTTTATATGATGGTATTGATATATGTATTATGATAGCTCACAATGTAAAGATATATATTTTTATATGAAATATTTGATGATAAAATATTGATGAGTTACATGTTATGAATTTGTTATAAAAATTATTTCTTTGAAAGGTTTGTTCCCACACTCCAATGTTAGTGAATTCCACTTATTAAGAAGCTCAGTGGGCCAAGTTGTGACCAAAAAATTTACCAGATCTGCCCTCAAGACAAAGATCTTAGAAGTTTAGGAGCTTAAATTCAAAGAAATAGAAGGCAAGAAGAAGAGGCTGAGGAATTCCATTGGGTGAGAGGGGAGAGTGTTGAAGAGCCTCAATCATTGATTTTATTATCTCCTTCAAATTGGACATAGGTAATGTTATAGTGGACAACCAACTTCAAAGCTTGAACAGTAGCAAGAACTTCATCATCAAGTGGGTCAAAGGGTGGCATCAAAGAGGAATGGTAAAAAATTCTCTCCCCTAATATCATTTCTACATATTGAGTAAGGCCTAATAGCCACTTTGAAATTTATTTTAACCCAACCAAGAGGAGGAGTAGACCATATAGTAGCCATTGGGGATTTCAAAGCTGACCTAGCAACAAGATGCTCTTGAAAACAATTCTGCTTTCAGCAGTAGCTTTTTTGCTATATATAGGGATTAGGCATCCGAGAGAAGTTTGATATTGAATTCTCCAAATATTGTCAAGTGGAATGGAGAGAAACAAAATAAATTTGTTTCTATCATCTTCAAGTACATTTAGAAACTTAAGAGTGGAAAAATGATATATTTCACAAAATCACTTGGATTAAGAAATCCAAAATTTGAGAGATTTATGGGCAAGATTAATTGAGGGGTAACAGATGGAGATTGTGAAAGGACAATGAATGAGCATATGCTCAATAGACAAAGAAGCTTTCGATTGAGCAAAAAGTAATTTACCTACCTAATAAGGGAAAGAAATCGAAAAGTGAACAATTTAGGCAATCATGAAAGAAGGGGTACCTCTTGCTGTGTCTCCTCATCCTAAGCTTGTGACATTTTGATATGCATAAAATTCCAAGACTCATCAAGTAAGGAAAATCTAATAATTATCGGACTAAAGTACTAAACACATAACATCTATACAAGAGTGAAAATCCAATGAATTGGGAAATATGAGATGAAGGGGGGCAGTGAAGTGAATTTTTCCTATTTCTTTTTTTTTTTTTTTTTTTTTTAAGAAGCCTAATAAAGTTGATATAGTCAATCAAGAATTTAGGGATGACAATTTAATCCCACCATATAGGTAGTATGCAGCTCCATCCCTAATGAGACGAGTTTTACCCATCATACATAACAAATAAGATGGGAGAGAGGTTAACTAAACTCCTTCCTCAAACCTAAAACAAGTTCTGGATAAGTGAAGGTATTAGAGAATCCATCTTGTTTATATTTAACAATTAAGAAAAATATTTTTTTATAAAATATTTTTTATATGTTATCTATTGGGGGTGTATTATTGAATTAATATTTAAGATCTAAATCATTTTTTATAAGAAAATCATTTATTATTTTAAATTGTTGTATTGTTATATTTGAATTGTTTTTATGTTTTTTAATACTTGAATTATTGTATTGTTATGATTTTATAAGGTTTTAAAATATTAAAACTTGAATTTTTTATTTTTTATGAGTTTTAGTTTAAGGTATAATATATTTTATAAATCAAATTTTTGATAAATTATAAAACAAAAAATTTAGTAACACAAGACAAAATCAATACCCACAAGTGCCCACTAGGAAAGGGGTGGGGGCAAGGAATAAAAAACTTGTCCCACAACGGCTTACTATCATTATTGTAAGGTTACAATTTGCACCCAAACCCAACAGTATGAAAGGAACAAGCCCAAAAAGCCCAATACAATGAAATTTGTAGAGAGTATGCTCGAAACCTAGGTTCTATGGATGTTGGATAACAAAAATGATGGGCTAGATTCCCAATTCACATGCAATGAACCGTATATGTAACAAAAATTCTCCTCAGACGCAAGCCGAGGACGATTTGTAAAGTGTTTTTTTTCTCTTCTAAAAATATATTACAATTAAGGATGATGGTATGTACAGTGTTTTCCCTCTTTCTTCTCCGATCCCTCCCTCTCTAAACATCTTCCTTTGCCTTTTATATCATCCACCTCCTTCTCCCCATCTTCCACGTATGGATCAGATCACTAATCTAGATATTTGTCCCATCAGCCCCTTTCCCGAAATATTCAGACGACAGCTGTAAGGCTAATCACCTCTGTTCAGATGTCACTTTCTCATTAATGTGGCTAGAGCGGTAAGTGTAAAGTCTTTAATGCGATAGTAGCAGTTTTCTCAAAGATATTTCCCACCCGTTTTTCCTCTTTATGCCCTTGTGAAACATATCTTCATCCATAAGAACTTCTAAAATATCATACTAATTACCACAGCATACCAACTGACCTTCACTTCACTCAGCCAAGGAGATACCCCTCCTCAAACTATTTTCACCAGCCTATTTCGCAATTATTTGCTCGTGGGCCTTTAAATTTGACATCATTTATTACCATTGAACCCCCTTCGAACAAGTAAATACCCTCGGATTAGCCCAAGGCCCAAGAACATGCCTTGGACCTTTTGTCTTCACAATTACCATTCAGGATTCATCTGAACCCCGTTTAAAAAACTTAGAATTTATTCAGCAAAAAAATAATAACAATAAAACATAGAATTTGATTTGAGCCCAGTTCTAATGCAACATTAATTGATATATACGCGATCAAATTCTATGTGACACTGTCACTGTGGGAACAATTTTGGGGTTTCACCTGGTTGCTACTTTTGTGCAAACTGCCAAAATTAATTAATTGCAAGTCGTGTCTGTTTGGAATTGAGATTGGTACATTTACTGGGTTTTTTCTTTTCTTTTTTTGAAGGTGAAAATGCGTTAGCTGGGTTTACTTTCAATAATGATTGAGATGGAAAATTAGAAATTTACTCTCAATTCAATCTTATATTTTTATTATCCTTTCTCTCAAAAAAAAAAATTCTTATTATCCATTGTACCAAAAAAAATCTAACCTTTTTCTTTTTATTTTTACCTTATTAACTTTTCCTTCACATCATATAATAATTGCACGCTACAATAATTATTACATCGCATCCAAATCCGTGGTTTTAGATAATTTAATTAATTTATTATGTATAATTTTTTCATATTTCAAAATTTTCTTAAGTGATTTTCATATTTTAACTAATTTTAAGCAGAGAAAACCATTTGCAAATAAACTGGAAACAAACCTTGTCAAATTATGAGTATGGTTTTGTTGTAATTGTCAAAATTTGAAAGTACCAAAACTATTTCTTCATAGGCCAATATTCAAGTGATTTTTTTTTTTTCTTTTTGGTGGCAACCTCATCTTCTGTAGCTCTGATTGTTCTTTTGGCCACCTCGTGTTATTTTAGAATGTAGACATTGGATCTCACAATCGTGGGACTCAGTTCCATACAAGAGGAATCTTTGTATGCATAAAATGATAAATACACTTTTCTTTTTGTTTCCTTTGGATGCATGCTATCTCTTTTTTTTGTTTGGAGTTAAGCTTGCTTCCAGTAAAGTTACTTATTAAGGGTCCGTTTGGATAGAGCTTATTGCTGAAAACTAAAAACTGAAAACACTGTAGCAAAATAATTTTTAAATGTGTGAATAGTACCGTGGGACCCATTTTTAATAATAAAAAATCTGTAAAGTGAAGTTTGTGGGTCCCGTAAACAGTACACGGGACCCACAATATGCTGAAAAGTCAGCAAAATCGGCTACTGTTCATGCACTGTAGCATGAACAGTAACCGATTCCCCTGACCCGTGCAGCAGCAGCAAAAAAAAAAAAAAAAAAAAAAAAAAAACAAACAAACGCTGGACGCTGGACGCTGGGCGCAAAACGCCCAATCCAAACTCAGCCTAATTACATGTCACATGTCTGTTGCATCCACTGCACAAAAATACCAGACATAAATCAAGCCCTTTCTTTTTCAGCCTCGCTGGGATTTTGCTATTTCTCAATTATCATGGTACCACCTAAGGCACAAGTGAACTTGGCTTTGGTGTGTGTGGGACATAATTTGTTAGTCCGGTGCACAAACATGAAGACAATTCGGCAACACTCTCTGCAACAGCAATTTGGGCCATGTTTAGCAGAAGAGAGCAACCAAAGCATGTTAGAGTTGGGCATGGGTGTGAGATTGAGTTTAAGGTTAAATTTTGTTCGTCGTATTCACATTGGAACCATGTTTCATATAGTATCAAAATGCAGTCCAATTGTTCAGAACGACATTGTAATGAATTCTTATTTTATATGTAAAGCTCCTTATTTTATTGAATCAACCATCAAATTTAAACTGCTTGTTTTGTTGTAAAAAAATGGTCAACTGTAAAATTGAGGCAAGATAATGTAAGATGTTTTAAAATAAGTATAAAACATTTTAGATTTCTCTCACGCACAAACCACCCTCCACCCCACCTTCTCATCGGCCACAACCACTATGGCCAAAGCCCTTGTACCGTCTCTTACGGCCTCTCATCAACACCATCACGGTAGTGACTGCTTTCACCCAAATGACCTCTCTCTCTCTCTCTCTCTCAACAAAGCTTCCTTGGTCGAGCTCTTCCAAACCCTAAACAGCACCATCTGCTAGTGCCACCAAAGGTGGTGGGGTCGTCTCATTTTACCCTTTTTCAATCTCACTTTCTCATTTTCTCTCACCAAACCAAACCCTAATTCTTACTCTTCGATTTCTCGTCCTACCCACACCTTCTCTCTTCAGATTAGAGCCTAAGGGGAAACTAGAGACACATGGGGACTCTATTCGATTAGGTTCTCAAGTTTCAATCTAAGTTTTTGGGTTTGTGGGTGTTTATGTTTTCAATATGGGTTCATTAGTTTTTTTTTTTTTTTTTTTTTTGGCTTTATGATATGGATTTTTGGGTGGATGTTAGAGTGGATTTGGTCGGGTTTATGTTGATATGGTGGTTTAATGCTCTAATTTTTGGGTGATGGTTGGTAGGTTTTGATATGGGCCATGGTGGTGGCTTTTTTTTTCTTCTTCCCGATCATCTGATTTTTGGGTGGTTGGTGATGATTTGTGCTTGCATTTTTTTATGGAAAAAATTAGAGAGAATAAAACCAGTACATCGTGCGCTACAACACACTCAATAATACAAGGAGTTTTCTCTATCCATTTGTTCTTGCATTTGATGGTGGCTGTTTGTGTTTGCATTTTCAAGTGTTTAGGTCACACTAAACACTTGAAAATGTCTTCATTTAATATCTTTTACAGCAAAACAAACAAAGCATTAAATGCAATAGAGCGCAAGGGGTAGATCTTTTATTGGTTTGAGTTTCTTTTTTCATTCTTAAAATTAGATCTAGATAAGCTAATGTGTGATTGAATCCAAACAAAAAAATAGGACATGGACAATGGTGGAGCCAAAAATATTTTCCACGGGCCAAGCTAGTTATGCCTACATTGTGTCGGTGGGTTATGCTTACATTAAAATAAACTCAAAAAGACCAAAGCTAATTTGGTCCCAATCATGACCCAAATAAAATACTTGATTTCATAAACTAACTTTTACTCAGTAAAGTTGTACCTATTTCTTTTATTGTACTAAAAGTATTTGTACTTAATTTTGAATTGACCTTTCTAATAATTTGTTTTTTGATTTTTTCTATGTACACGTTTAAACAATAAGTTAAAAATTAATTTGATAATCTTGATTTTTATATTGATATGAACAAGTTTTTGAGATATGCTCAATGCATTTCAGTGTGTTGTTTAGTTGGATACTCTTATATCATTGGTTGTAATTCAAAATCATATTTTAAGTAATATCTATTTCCTTTGTTTTACATCCTAGATCTTTTCTAAGGGGTTCAACATCTAAAGTTTTAGGATTTGTGTCAAACGATGAATGGTTTCTAAATTACTCACATTTTAAAGTTTGCATATTGAATTTTATAACCCAGTTATATAACCATTGAAAAAAAAGAGTGAATCAAGGCATCGCGGTTGCCCCCCTTACAGGTGCCATGGTTTATACTTAGACCATTCATTAGGACCATCCCAAGATGTTATCCTTAATGCTGGTTAACATGGTGGCATTTATCTTTTATAATTTTTTTATTATATAAACCTTGAAAATTACATGAGATTTAAATAAAATTTCACCAAAAACAAAAAACCAAACATAAAGTTATATTGCCAAAACTTTGTAAGGGGTAGTGGCATTACACATTCTCTTGAGGTGGAGAACTTTAATTTGAATCCTCCACTCCCAACTTGTTGTAAGTTATTTAAAATCAAAAAACAAGTAATGTCATTTCAAGGTTTAATTTTATTTATATACTTGTGGGGACCTGAGGACTCAGGGATCCGAGGACCCGAGGATCGTATGTGAAGCTTATGGAATAAAAGGTATGATAGGGAGGACGGAAGTCAAAGACCCGAGGGTCCGAGGATGTGGACGTAGGCTTACCCAGAGAAATACAAAGGGTAAATCGGGGATGCATTAGAAAGGTAGTGAAAATATATGGATTGAGGGTAGGTAACTGTGAACGCCGCATTGAATGATTTGCACAACCTTTCTGGCCGCATTAAATAGGGAGCATCAGCTTTATCTATTGCATTAATGTGGAGGTGACCTGAACAGTATAAGGCACAGCACTAGAGCTTCTTCCCATTATCGATTACAAGTGAATGGACAAATGTCAACACATGAGGTTAGCAAGGTGAGAGATGAAGGGATGAGATAGTAAGAGCAAGGAGTATAAATAGGAGAGGAAGAAATGAAAAGGGGAGGCCAGTTCTTGGGAGAGAGAAACTCTGAGAGAATGTATGGTTGATCTTGGTGAATTTATCAGAACGTTAGAATCTTTGTTGTGTGGTTCCCTCTCTACAAATTCATTGTTTTGGGCCTTGAATTATTGGATCTCCTTTGGGCTGTTGGGCTAGTACATGATTTTGGTCCTTACAATGCTTATTGAGACATTGATGCAAACAAAATGTATCTCATCACATTTAAACATTTCAATTCTCTCTAGATTTTAGCCAAATTTGTGACACTTGACATTTACTTGATTTTGTGTTGTTTCAAAGGGTTTTTTTTTTTTTTGTTAGGACATATGTGATTGGATGTTAGGAACATATGTTAACATTTTATGTAATTGGCTAATCTTTTGACAAAATGCACTTTACTTGTATTTGGGTAAATCTAGGATGTGTTTAATACTTCAAGGAACAAGAATTCAAGTCCAAGTATTGAAGCCATGCAAGTTTGTCCAAGGTTCAAGTGTGAAAAATGTTGTTCATTAAAGCTCGACAGCTAGCTCGACAACTAGCATCTATCAAGATTTAAAGAGCTGTTCTAGCCCGTGGCTCGACAGCAGCTCGACAGCTAGGGTATTTGTCGAGGTTTATGAAACTCAGTTTTTTTAGACTATTTTTCATCCAATCCGTGATTATGCGTTTGAGCTTTCTTTTCTCAAAACCCTAAACATATATAAAGATGATTTTAAGAGCCGTTTCAGGTTACACAGCTGAGAGCACAATTGCACAAGAGCATAATTTCACAAGTGTGACTAGAAATCTAGTTTGCCCTAGTTCTTGAAGAAGCAGCTGTGTTTGTACACCATAAGATTTTGTGACCAAGCAACTTCATGATCTTCATCTGTTGAAGATTAAAGAAATTTGCAACCAACATCCTTTTCAAGTTGGCGATTGAAGTCGCGTACTGGGATCCGCGTAATTGGTTAGTCACTACTGGGAGCTATGCAATACAAGGAAAAGATTATCATTACAGAACAAGTCCAATTGGGTATTGGGGTAAGGGTTCAATTGTAGGTTGGTATAAAGTACTTGGATTCCTTACTTGTAACCGCTTGTTTTGATAATAGTGGATTCTCAGGAGTGGTAACCTTAAAATCACCCAGTGAAATTTTTGCCTCGGAGGTTTTTCCCATTCGTAAATAAATCACCGTGTCAATTTAATTTCCGCTGCATTTAGTTATTTGGTGATTTGTTTATGCTACCACGCCCATTGCATTTAATTGAACCTAATTAATTCACTTGGATAATTAATTGGTTAATTTATCACAAGGAATCTGTGTGGGTAAAATGGTCAAAACGCATATTTGGGCCTTGTGTCTGATATTGGTGGTGTAAGCCTGTCCAAGCAGGGCCTTTAAGGCCCACAAGTCAGCTTTTGCTGGAAAGATTGATGATATAGTCCGAGAAGAAGCATCTCCTTGGCTAAGTCCAATAAAGATTGTATGATACGTCATGATATTTGGGGAGAGAGTTCTGGAAAGTTTAGTGAGTAAAGAAATGTTTCACGCTACTGTAGAGAGGAAGAATATATGAGAAATATCAAGGAAAAAAGCTGCTACCACCGCATTAAAGACCCTGCACCTACCTCTCTGACCGTATTAATGGCGAAATGACATCTAAACAGTACCAGTTAGCCTTACAGCTGTTATTGAAGGACCTCCAGAGGGCGGTGGAGAATAAAAAAGATTTGGATTATTGATTTGTGTTACACGTGGACGGTGAAGGGAAGAGGAAGAGTGATATAAAAGGAAAAAGAAAAAGAAAAAGAGGGGGATCTTCTTCTTCCTCTTCAATTGTAATTTATTATTAAAAGAAAGAAAGACAATACGAATCATCCTCGACTTATGCCAGAGGAGAATTTCTATTATTCTTATCCATTGATTGTGTAAATAGTGGTAATCTAGCCTGCCTATCTGATGTTCAATATTCATAAAACCTAGGTTTCAAGCCCACGCTCTACAAATTTTATTGTATATGGCTCTTTGGGCCTGAGTCCATCTAGTGATTGGACCGGGTACAAATTGTGCTCCTATAATTGGCGCGGTCTATGGGAAACCTTATGCTTAAGGAATTGGAATACTATGGCAGGCTTAGGTCCGCATCACGCAGAGGCTCAGGGGTCCCAGCGTGAGGATCATTTCCAGTGACTTGAATATGATAGGGATCGAGAAGGTAGTGTACATACGGTGCACACTGGCAGAAGTCGTTCGCGTGGTGGAAGCAGAGTCCCCCATCAGGATGATGCGAAGGCCATGCAGAAGGAGATTGATCACCTTAAGAAGAAGTTACGCCGTGCAAGATGGAGGGGGACACCATCTCTTTTTGATCCTTCTTCTGAGGGCTCCCAAGGCAGTAGTTACAGGCCAAGGTCCAGAACTCCTCCTAGTGAAACCTTCTCATTACAGAAGGACGATTTTCATGGTCGTAGGGATAAGAAGTCTTCCTCTAGGGGCTTGAAAAATGATGGTATGAGTAGGGCGCTGCACGAGATCTCCAAGTCACCTTTCACGCGTAAGATCGAAAAAGGAGAGCTTCCACGATGGTTCACTCAGCCCACGTTCACCATCTATAATGGCAGAACAGACCCAATGGAGCACGTCAGTCACTTCAATCAGAGGATGGCAGTGCACTCTAAGAATGAAAATTTAATGTGCAAAGTCTTCCCTTCAAGCTTGGGACCTGTGGTGATGAGATGGTTTAATGGCTTGAAGGCGGGTTCTATCGATTCTTTCATGGAGCTTACTAGGGCATTTGGCTCTTGATTCATTACCTACAGTAGGGTTCCTCGGCCCTTGGACTCATTGTTGTCCATGGCTATGAGGGAGGGAGAGACCTTAAAGACGTATTCTGATAGATACTGGAAAATGTTTAACGAAATTGATGGCGATTTTGATAAGGTAGAAATTAACACTTTTAAGGTGGGCCTCCCAACTGATCATGACTTAAGGAAATCTCTGACCAAAAAGCTTGTACGGAGTGTACGTCGGCTCATGGATCGTATTGACGAGTACAAGAGAGTCGAGGAGGATCAACAGCAAGGGAAAGGGAAGGCGAAGGTTATCCCTCAAGAGAGGAGGGATTTCAAGTTAGATCGATATAATAACAACAAGCCGAGGAGAGATTTCACTGGGCAATCTGGTTCAACCACTCCTTAGGTAGTCGACACCGTGTTTTAAGAACCGATACATCAGTTACTGGAGAAAATTCGGAAGGAACCATACTTCAAATGGCCTAATAAGATGGCTAGAGATCCTACGAAGTGGAACCAGAATCTCATTTGCCACTATCATCAGGACATAGGTTACACCACTGAGAATTGCAGAACACTTTGGAACCATTTGGAGCAGCTGGTTAGTGAATGAAAATTGAAGCAATATTTGTATCAGCCCAATGGATAAGGAACTCATTCAAGTTCGATTAATCAAAGAAATAACTCATCTCGGCCTCCCCTGGGGATGATTTATGTCATTTTCACTACCCTTGGAAGGACTGGCTCCTGTCCTACTAAATGATGTCTACGTCCCATGTTCTTGCTGAGGAGCCTAGCTCGAAGCTGAAGAGAATTAAAGGAAGTGTTTCGCCTATTTTGGGCTTTTCAGATGAAGACAAGGTGGGGACCATTCAACCCCATGATGATGCTCGAGTGGTTACGCTGAGGATAGGGGGCTATGATGTAAAAAGAGTGATGGTTGATCAGGGTAGTGGTGCAGACATCATGTACCCTGATTTGTTCAAAGGGCTTAATTTAAAGCTCGAAGATCTTATCGCCAATAATTCACCACTAATAAGTTTTGAAGGAAAAACTGTCGTACCAAAGGGACAAATTCGCTTGCATGTGCAGTCAAGTCCGGAAACAGTTGATGTGGATATCATTGTGATTGACGCTTATTCCCCATACACAGCCATCGTCGCAAGGCCTTGGCTGCATGCTCTGGGTGCTGTTTCCTCAACCCTACATGTCAAGGTGAAGTTCCCATCGGGGGAACTGATTGAAGAAATTCTTAGGAGTCAAACAATAGCAAGACAATGCATATTGGCTGCAATACTGCATCAGGGTGAACCGGAGTCCTCAACCTCGGCTACGGTAGACTTATAGCAATTAACGCCTCTAGATGCGCCTAGTATGGTAACAACATTAGAGGCAACATGTGAAGAGTTAGAAAATTTTCTTATAGGTGACGATCCTGAAAAGTTCTTTCAGGTTAGTGTTTGGCTAGCACATCACGAGAAGATGGAATTGGTTACGTTTTTGAAAAACAATATCGACGTATTTGCCTGGGATCCCTATGAGGCCCCTAGGGTCGATCCAAACTTCATTTGTCATCATTTAAACATCAATCTTGTTGTTGTTCCGAGGAGGCAGCCCCTTCAGCGTTCTTTTAAAGAGCATGCCGAAGCTATCAAGGAAGAAGTTCTCAAGCTTAAAAGGGTTGGGGCAATTAAAGAAGTTTTTAATTCGGAGTGGTTAGCGCACACAGTAGTGGTGAAGAAGAAGAAGAATGGAAAGTGGAGAGTGTGTGTGGACTTCACTGATCTGAACAAGGCTTGTCCTAAGGATTCATTTCCAATGCCTCGCATAAATCAGTTGGTGGATGCTACGATCGGACATCCTCAGATGAGTTTTTTGGATGTTTTCCAAGGCTATCACCAAATACCTTTGGCCCAAGGTGATCAGGAGAAGACAACCTTCATTACCCCTACAGGGAATTACCATTATAAGGTGATGCCTTTTGGTTTGAAAAATGCAGGGCTACATATCAAAGGATGATGACCCAAGATGTTCGAGTCGCAGCTGAGAAAGACTATTAAAGTGTATGTGGATGACATGGTGGTGAAAGCAAGGTCGTGTCCATGCATGTGAAAGATTTGGATGACACTTTCCAAACGCTCAGGAAGTACAAGTTGCGCCTTAACGCCTCTAAATGCTCTTTTGGTGTAGGCTCTAGTAAATTCCTAGGCTACATGGTGACTCATAAAGGAATAGAAGTAAATCCGGCACAAGTTAAGGCAATTAACAACTTGCAACCTCCACAGAACCCAAAGGAAGTTCAGAAGCTAACAGGGATGATTGCTGCTCTTAATAAGTTCATTTCTCGATCCGCTGATAGGTGTAGACCATTCTTCCAATTGCTGAATAAGTGGAAGGGATTTGAATGGACTGAGGAATGTGCCTTGACCTTTCAACAACTTAAAGAGTATCTTTCACAGCCACCCATCATGTCACGGCCAAAGGTAGATGAAATCCTATTTGTGTATATAACTGTGGCCATTCACGCCGTCAGTTTGGTTCTAATATAGGACGATGGTGGTATTCAGAGACTAATTTATTATGTGAGCAAATCCCTCCACGAAGCCGAGATGCGTTATTTGCCATTGGAGAAAGCGATTTTGGCAGTAGTACATGCTACGCGTAAGCTTCCTCATTATTTCCAATCCCACACAGTTGTTGTTTTGACTTAGCTTCCACTCAAGTCGGTATTGCGAAGTGCTGATTGCTCAGGGAGGATAGCAAAATGGGGGACCATCTTGGGGGCTTTTGACATTAGATATATGCCTCGCACCTCTGTCAAGGGCCAAGTCTTTGTTGACTTAGTGGCAGAGTTCACTGAACCTTCATTCAAAGAAAGTACAAAAGGGTTGCACATGGATGGAAAATTAGTTGGCATGATCTCGTGCAAGGAACTTCCGATGTGGAAGGCATATGTTGACGGAGTAGCAAATCAGAGAGGATCTAGTGTAGGGCTAGTCTTGGTATCCCCTAAAGGAATTATTTTTGAGAAATCATTAAGATTGAGGTTCTCGGCCACTAATAATGAGGCTGAGTACGAAGCTATATTGGTTGCGATGGATATGGTTTAGAAAATGGGGGAAAATTAGTCCAAATATTCTTGGACTCTCAGTTAGTCGTGGGCCAAGTGATTGGGACATTAGAGGCTAGAGATCCAAGAATACAAGAATATCTGACCAAGGTTAGATACTTACAATCCAAATTTGATTCTTTTGTCCTGACACATGTTTTTAGGAGTGGAAACACGCATGCAGATTCATTAGCCATGCTTGCAACATCCTCAGCTCAAGGTCTGCCTAGGGTCATCCTCATGGAAGACTTATTGAAACCTGCTCGGACGTCTGTTGATGCTATCCATATTCATCAAGTTAGGTTTGGACCTAGTTAGATGAACCCCATAATATCCTTTCTTATGAGCGATGTCCTGCCTAAGGAGAGATCTGAGGCAGATAAAGTTCGTAGAAAGGCGCCCTGATTCTGGTTGTCCGAGGAATAGAAGTTATATAAACGCTCTTTTTCTAGGCCATACTTGCTATGTGTACACCCTGAAGCAACGGAGTCACTGTTGGAGGAATTGCATGAAGGAATTTATGGGAGTCATATAGGAGGAAGGTCTTTAGCTCATAAAGCTCTAACCCAAGGGTATTGGTGACCCAACATGCAGAGAGAGGCTTAGGATTATGCAAAAAAGTGCGACTAATGCCAGAGATTTGCTCCTAACATCCATCAACCCGGTGGTGTACTCAATCATTTATTTAGTCCTTGGCCCTTTGCTCAATGGGCATTGGATATTGTAGGACCTTTCCCAAATGCTATGGAAAATAAAAGTTGATTGCTCGTAGGAACTGATTATTTTACCAAGTGGATTGAAGCTGAGCCTTTATCAAACATTAGGGACGTGGACGCAAAGAAGTTTGTTTGGAAAAACATTGTCACTATACCTCACACACTTATTTCAGATAATGGCTTGCAGTTTGATAGCAAAGCTTTTAGAAAATACTGTGGTGATTTGGGTATCACGAATAGGTATTCCACTCCAACTTATCCTCAGGGAAATGGACAAGCCGAGGCTGTTAATAGAGTTATAGTAAATGGACTCAAGAAGAGGTTAGATGATGCAAAGGGAAGATGGGTGGAAGAATTGCCACATGCTTTGTAGACATATCGGACTACACCACGAAGATCCATAGGAGAAATACCCTTCTCCACTTATGGGGCCGAGGCCGTGATCCCTTTGGAAACCGGGTATCCAACGTTAAGGACAAGCACTTTTAGCCCGGATAATAACAATGGCTTACTGGAGAAAAGCCTGGACCTAGTTGAGGAACAAAGGGAGAATGCAATGGTTCAGCTAACCTATTATCAACATAAACTCAAACGAGGGTATGATGCTTATGTCAAGTTAAGGCCGCTTGCACCTGGAGACTTAGTATTGAGGAAGGTCTTGGGTAATGCCAAAAACCTAACATGGGAAAAGTTAGGACCTACCTGGGAGGGACCATATCGAATCATTTCTGTCGCAGGCATAGGGGCATATCGTCTAGCAGACTTAGATGAAAAATTTGTACAACATCCATGGAATGTAAATAACCTACGAAGGTACTATTATTAATGAAAGACTCTTTTGCCATTTTTTTGTTATATTATTATTGTGTAATGATTCTATTCGTTCTTATAAGTATCAAACAGAAACTTGGTTATGTATGGCTCCTCAGACCACATACCTCATGGAAATTGATATATTATTAAGTGTTAAACAGAACCTTAGTTACGTCTGGTCCTCGGGCCATCTACTTTGGGAAAATTAACACTACAGTTCATTTTCATAAATATCAAACAAAACTTGGTCATGCATGGCTCCTCGAACCACATACCTTGTGAAAATTGATATATTATTATTAAGTGTTAAACAGAACCTTAGTTACGTCTGGTCCTCAGGTCATCTACTTTGGGGAAATTAACAATACGATTCATTTTTATAAATATCAAACAGAAACTTGGTCATGCATGGCTCCTCAGACCACATACCTCGTGGAAATTGATATATTATTATTAAGTGTTAAACAAAACCTTAGTTACGTCTGGTCTTCGAACCATCTATTTTGGGAAAATTAACACTACGGTTCATTTTTATAAATATAAAAGAGAAACTTGGTCATGCATGGCTCCTTGGACCACATACCTCGTGAAAATTCATATATTATTATTAAGTGTTAAACAGAACCTTAGTTACGTCTGGTCCTCGGACCATCTACGTTGGGAAAATTAACACTACGATTCATTTTTATAAATATCAAACAGAAACTTGGTCATGCATGGCTCCTCAGACCACATAGCTCGTGAAAATTGATATATTATTAAGTTTTAAATAGAACCTTAGTTACGTTCGGTCCTCGGACCATCTACTTTGGAGAAATTAACACTACGGTTCATTTTTATATATATCAAACAGAAACTTGGTCATGCATGGCTCTTCAGACCACATACCTCATGAAAATTGATATATTATTAAGTGTTAGACAGAACCTTAATTACACCTAGTCCTTGGGCCATCTACTTTGGGACATTCGGATATGATTGGATCCTTAGGCCACCTACCATAGTAAGTTTTAAGGTCTGCTTTGTGCCCAAATTAAACATCAAGTCGAATGTTAAACTGTAATTCTCTTGTTTTGAGTTCGGATATATTCATACATATTTAATTATATGTTGTTTTACTTCGGATATTATGGTTTCAACGCATAGGCTATCTTTTGATAATTTGAGTTGTTAGATTGAGCATAGTTTCATGTCGGATTACCAGTGTTTGCTGGAGCATTATAGAGACTTCTCTATACATTACGATGTTAAGTCGATGATGCTATACATGTAATTTACACTAAGATAAAAGAGATATATATTTCAATGAAGGAAATTAGCAATGGATTAAAGAACAATCCTTTGAATTTGTTATTGATACTATCAGTAGGTACATTGAACATGAAATTCTAAAATGAAAGGATCAAAACAAGAGTCCTGAAACCAAAAAAAAAGAAAAAAGAAAAAAGGTGGCTATATAAAGAAAGGATTCTGGATGGCCTATGCCTTAAGTTTAAGTGGAGGGTCTTGCTCGAACTTCTTAGCAGCCTTTCATTTTTCCCTCCTCCTTTGTATGCTTAGGCTCAGCTTCGGATGGGGATTGGACTTGTGGAGGAGCATCTTGTTCAGCATTCTCTCTCAGGTGCTCCTTAGCCTTATCACCTTGTTCCTTCTCTTTATCGAAACTAGTAAGTTCTTTAGGAGGTAAAATAGGTTCTTGAATTGGAGATGGCTGCATCGAAGGCGTTGTCTCGGAGGTAGTTATGACGGGAGGAAGGTCTTCAAACACTCGGATGTCCTGTGGAATCCAAATGTTCTCGGACTTCCTCAACTCAGAAGTGGTTGGGACTCCTACCATGTTTAGGGCTTTTGCCCAAACTTGTTGACAGTACTCCCTACACAATTCTGCCAGCTCCTCAGTCAGATGGGTTTCCGTTGCCTCGACCCCTTCATTGTAAGAAGCCTTCTTGGCAACCTCCATGGTTTCCTTAAGAGTACGAGCCTCTTCCTTGGCTTGAGCAAGCTCCTTTTTTAGGTCTGAGAGTTTTCTTGTTGAGCCTTGGATAGGTCCTCATCTTTTTGGCACAAGAGTTTGCGTTGCCCCTTATCCTGAGTCTTGGTTGTTTTGAATTCGGCCTTGGCACTATTTCTTTCTGTCTTTTCGGTTGCCAATTTTTTGGTCAGATCCTCGTTGTCTACCATGGCACAACCTAAAGCCTTCTTGGTCTCAACTCTAACCTGGAGTTCAGCCTGGGCCTGGTTCTAACTATCATCCACCCATTTCTCAACAATAAAAACCTCTTAAATGGCTTGCATGGAGATGTCGAACAGATGCATCATGATAAGAGCAATAAAATAGTACTATTGGAAAGATTTTTTATGCAAAGAGATTAATAAAAAAAAAAAAAGAGAAATAATATAGCGAGGAAGTAATGGTTGGATGATACGTACCAAAGCTCAATCCCTTTTCAAGGAAAGGAAAAGGTGTGGCTTGCTCATCTTATCCAAAGCCTCCATGTCCTTCGGTAGAAGAATAGGTTGCTCCAGAGCGTTATCTAGGTGGTGGACATGTCCTTGCTAGAACGCCCTAATGCTGGATTGGCAGGGAATGGGAGCCCCATCTAGTTCCAACGCAGGAGACCAATTGGCCTGCATACGGCACACCTCGACCAGGTCATGGCTTTCCCCACTCTCTACAGAGGGGGCGCGCGTTCTACCCTTGGCAGCGTTTTGTTGTTGTTGTTGTTGTTGTTGTTGCTTAAGTTTCTTCTATTTCGCCATTTCTGCCTCTTCGGCCTCGTTGTTCCTTTTCTTTTTAGGGTCAGGGGTGTGAATCTTGGGGTCAGAAGGAGGTGGAGGTGGTGTTAGCTTGGGAGGGGGTTGAGACCCAACTGCATCCTTTTTGGAAGCTTGTGTACTCCTCCTAGTCATCAGCGATCTTAGGCTAGACATCTCATCTTCCTCAAAACTAGTATCAACCTGTGCTGCTATTAAGCCCTTTATACCAGAAGCTTCCGCAGGTTTGTTTTCTTCGTCCAAGAGTATGACGACGTGATCCTCTTGAGGTCTTTCAGCTTCCTCGAGACGAAATTAATCAATTTCCTCTTCAAGGGACAGTTGCGAAGATGCTGTCTCTTCTCGGATATTTGTCTCCTAAGGACATGTCAATAAAGGAACTGCTCTTTGGTCGTGTGTATAAGATGACGGAAGGATCGTCCGGTAGTTTGTAGACAAAAAGAAAACCAGGCCTTGAGATGTCTATCCTTCTACGTCTTTTGTCACCTGCGATGATCGCGTTGCCGATATCTTGGAACTCCTCGGACAGAGGGTTGTATCCCAATATGAGATGGGCTGCTCTCACTTGCAAGTCTACGCTCACGAACACCTCAAATTGTAAAACACAGTTGAAGTCCGTGACACTGCAAAGGCTCAGACGGCGCCATATGTGTTGTTTGTCTACAAAAACATCCGAGAATACAAGCCTGGTTAGATCAGTAATGAATACCAAATAAAAAAAGTTATAACATGCAATGGAACTAGAAACGATAAAGTTAATAGAACCAAGTCACAGGTTATGGAATCTAACTCCTATGGAGTCACACCTAGGTCTCCCCATTCGACTGGGCAATAAGGACCGTCGTACCACATTCTAGAAGTAATAAGGTAGTCGTCCTTCATACCTTTGTTGGATTTGGGAAGACCGGATATGAGCCTAACAATACTAGATCTAGATTTGAGGTAATATCCTACGTCTTTAAGTTTATGGCACTCGTACATATAAACGACGTCGTGCCATATAAGGTTCAGACTCATTTGCTCATTTAGAGTATTGACACAGCCTAAAACTCTTAGCACGTTAGGTGTGCATTGGTCTGGGCATAGCCTATGGTTGCGGAGATACTCACTGGTTACATTTTTCATAGGAAGTGTCATCCCACCCTCTAAAAAGGCGATGATGGGAATGACAACTTCCCCTTCTTCCTTATCGTCAGCTATACCTTCAAGGGAACAATACCTCAAACCTACATTTTGAGAAATACGATATTTATCCCAAAAACCCTCCATACCAGTATCGGTATCCATTAGACACTTAAATCTACCCATTCGGTCAGGGCAAGGGAGAAATTTTAGAGAGTGGAAGGGTATAACTAATGGCCGAGAACAACAGCTGAGGAGAAATGAACTTAAAGGATTGAGAACTTACAGGAAATAGGTAGACAGTTCTTCGCGAGATTTTTTAGAGGAGAGAGAATAGGAGTTTTTGAGATTTGATTGATTTCTGAAGTGAGAGGTTGAATTTCGGTTTCCTAGATGTTTAGGCGTATGGGAAGCGATATTGAATAGGAGTTATCCCGCCCAAATCTGAGTGGAAGACTCGAACTATTGGATGTGCATCGCACTGTTGAATGTGGGGGACAAGGCGTTACCTATAGCAATTAATGCGCGTCTGGCGGATTTCGAAGCATCAGTGGCAATTTAAAAGAGGCGAGATGTTGTTTTCACGCGTGCTAATTTGAAAAGTGTATCAAGGTTGTGGTGATGTGTCAAAACTTCACTTTCCTTCCTAGATGGGGAGGAAAACGAAGTTTTTAGGGGCTATTGTGTGGATAAAATGGTCAAAACGTGTATTTGGGCCTTGGGCCTGATATTGGTGGTGTAAGCCTGTCCGAGCAGGGCCTTTGAGGCCCACAAGTCAGCTTTTGCTGAAAAGGTTGATTGTATAGTCCGAGGAGAAGCATCTCCTCGGCTGAGTCCAATAAAGATTGTATAATACGTCATGATGTTTGGGAAGAGAGTTCTGCATTGTTTAGTGGGTAAAGATATGTTTCACACTGCTATAGAGAGAAAGAATATATGAGAAATATCAAGAAAAAACTGCTACTACCGCATTAAAGACCCTGAACCTACCTCTCTAGCCATATTAATGGGAAAATGACATTTGAACAGCACCAGTTAGCCTTACAGCTATTATTTGGGGATGTCCAGAGGGCGATGGAGAATAAAAAAGATCTGGATTATTGATTTGTGTTACACGTGGACGGTGAAAGGAAGAGGAAGAGTGATATAAAAGGAAAAAGAGAAAGAAAAAGAGGGGGATCTTCTTCTTCCTCTTCAGTTGTAATTTATTGTTAAAAGAAAGACAGGCAATACGAATCATCCTCAGCTTATGTCCGAGGAGAATTTCTGTTATTCTTATCCATTGATTGTGTAGATAGTGGCAATCTAGCCCGCCTATCTGTTGTCCAATATCCATAAAACCTAGGTTTCAAACCCACACTCTATAAATTTTATTGTATAAAGTTTTTTGGGCCTGAGTCCATCTAGTGATTGGATTGGGTACAAATTGTGCTCCTACAGGGTCAATATATTTTTGGCCTGTCATTTTTTATGACCATTTATTTATTTTTTAAATGATTCATGTCTCTCATCTAACTAAAAATGGAGGGAATTGGAAAATTTAAATGGGAAGGGATCCTTTCCAGCAAGGGAATAACTTCTAAAACGGCATTCAGTTGGTATAAAGGCAATTATTCACCTTAAAAGTAAACATTTGCTCCTTTTTATGAAGAGCCTCGTGGAAGCATTATCAAAAATCATTTAAGGAGATGCAAGATTTTATAAAACAATAATTTCTAGAAGAAGAAAATGAGTAGTTGAGTTAGTTCGGGTTCGACCCATTAATTACGAGTCAAATTGGGTTTGAGACAAAAATGGATTGAACTAAAATGGGTTCTTAACCTATAGTTGTTACCCGGTCTTTGATAGGTCGGGCCAACCTAGTATGACCCATTTTTTTCACATACAAAACAAAACAAAAAAAGAAACTCAAGTATGTTATCCTTTCAATAAATATGAGAACAAAATGAAAATATCCAAAAATATATGTTAAACAATACATAAATTCTTAAGATTTTATAAATTAAATATCAATTTGGTGCACTTGTTGTAGTATAATGTGAAATAAAATTAAAAAAATAATAGCCAACATTTTAAATTAATCATGGTTGGATTAGACATTGGCCACCATATATATTTTTTCTTTAGCCCAAATAATTTAAAGAAGTTTAAAGAGTTTAGAAAAAGACAATAATATCTCATAGGATATATAATTAACACAAAAAACATATTACACAATTTTTTTATAAAGAAAACTTTATCATTTCTTTTTTTATATATAAACCATGAATTTACATAATAATTTTTAGAGTAATATAGATTACTAATGAAAATCTTATATAAAAATAAATAAATAAATAAAATGAGTAATTTCTTGCAGCTTTAGACTTAGGGCACGTTTGATACATTAAATGGAGATTACGTTAGAAATAGTATTTTTTTTTTTTTTACAATTACTAGGAACTAATAGCAGGTGTTGTAGTAGAATAACTATTCATGTTCATAAGTTTGATTGTTATGTATAAATAGAAAGTTTGTATTTTGGAAATATATTATTTTAAATTTTTTTTAAAAAAAATGGATAGAAATAGTTACATAATATATATGTTGCCAAACCCACACCCCCCTACTTCCCCAGGGTACCAACTCACTAATAGATACTGTTAATTTTAAAAGTTGTTAAATGTATTAAAAAATGCTTGTGGGGTGTGCAGGGCAAAGGTCATGGTACAAGTCTCCAGAAAGGAGTTTAACACACATATATACTTAAATTAGGCTAAAGTAGAAATTCAATCTTGAATAAAAAAAATGGCTATTATAGCCAATTTAAAAAGAAATTGTTAGTTCTCAATTTAAGGAATAATTATTCCTTGTAAAAAAAAAACGCAACTAAACAATTGAATAATTATTTAATAATTATCCTATTGCTGTATCTATTACAACATGCCAAATGTGATCTTAGGGTATGTTTGATATGGTGTAATAACTCCTGTAATGGAATATCTATTAATGTGTAATAGCAATTCAGTCATTTGGTTGCATCTTTATTACAAAGGGATAATTATTTTTTAAATTGAGGAATAGCTATTTCTCTTTTTAATGAATGTAATAGTTATTTCTTAGTGCATATAATAGGTCTTAAAATTGATATCTCTCCAAAAAAATATAAATTTTCTTTATACATCATTTTTTACAAGCTTTTCATATGTAACAACCAAACTTATGGATAATAATAGTTATTTCATTACAATATCTTCTATTCTCAATAATAAAAATTACTATTCTTAATGTAATCTCCATTCAATGTACCAAACATGCTCTTAGGGTTTTGTAATCTTGGTTTAGTGACAACCTCCCTTAATTTTGGATCAAGCACATTAAAAGAATGAATAGGGCTCATTTGTTGACCAAAATTGATTAAATTATGTTTTGTTTATGGTGATGTCCTTAAACCAAGGTCAATTTAGTATACACCACAATAGTTGATGTATGATGGGACTACAACAGGTCAAGATTCATGGAACTACACTCCACTCTATAATGAGCAAGTTTTTTAAAATACACGTATATGTATATGCTGCTCAAGGTAAGAAAAGTATTTTTTAAAGGATGATAAATTAAAACTACTCTTTATTGTATCAATATCACTTGGTGTTATTGATACATATATAACGAAACTCATATGAAAAATTACCAATGATATAAAATTCTTCTTTCTCGGCATACAACTTTTAAAACGAAAGTAAAGCACGAGATATATATGGGAGAATTGTTTTTCTTGTGATGAGATTTGTTAAACAGAGTCAAAATTGAGGAATATTTTACAATTTATATATTCTCGTGGTTGGCACTTATCATATGTTGTTGTAGAATTGGTCGGTAATATAAACCATTCTTCTTTGACATATATCTTCTAGAATGAAAGGAGAGCACGTGATATGTACATGTACAAGAGAATTATTTTTCTTATGAAAAGATTAGTCAAACAGACTCGTAATAAAAAATACATGAGTCAAATTTTCAATTTACAAATAAGTACTCTTTTTAATTATCACCATATCAAAGTATATATGCAACAAAATGTACATTCACGGTCTATTTTCAAACAAGTTAATGAATTAAGAATAGAATAGTCACGATGAAAGACTTTACTTTTCGAATCAATCACTGCATTGGTAACAATATCAAAATCAATGTCATGCTGTCGCTTTAGACTTTTCACATGATAATAGTTTAAAGAACGCATGCATGCATATGCAGAATCCAAAGAATGTACGCAAGGGCAATAGTCAAGTTATGTCCGCAAAAGCACATATCCATATTTGTGGACACTATAGACACGGGAGATAATTATTGTGAGACAACAATAGTAACTAGTAAGCACGATTTCAACTTAAATTTTTCACATATACAGTACGTAACTATTACGACTCTCTTTTTAATACGTTCTTTTTGATATCTTTGTTGAAGTTTGAGGGCGAAGAATATGCTACGTACTGCAAATTCCAAACCTCTCCAACGTAATCATTTTGCCTAGTCTTAATAATTTCTTATATAAAAAACAAAAGCTAAAAAATGAAAGGCATTGATGTGACCTAAAACTTTGAGTGGGGCCTTCACCCTGAAGTCATTTCTCATGTATTAATTGCATGGTACACTCTAGGGAAAGCCAAATTAGCTCTGTATCTTTACCCCATTACTTATTCCTACCCTTAGTTTTTATTTATATTTCTCTGTGTCTCTCTTTCGGCTTTTGAAGTAGAAAACAAGTTCAACCTCTATCATTTAAGTGTCGTTCTTAATAAGAGTACCAAAGTGAGGCTACCGAAAGTGTCCATATTGGGATGCACCAAATACTCAGTCATTGACCTTATCCATGCATATTTGACTCCAACAAAAGAAAATGAAAATAGAAGTGGTGACTCAAGTTTAAATTAATGACTGGGATACTTTGTTTGTCTCTAAGTTTACATGTTGAGCCTTTTGTAGTACATAATGTTTCAAATGAGTGATTTTAGTCTTGAAAGTTAAAAAAAAAAAAAAAATTATAATGATCTTTCTGATTTGTTTCGTATATGTAGCTAATGGAATAATTAATGAGGTGGCATTTTCTATTAATATGGCTGCTAAATTTTAATTAAAAAATTACACAGTCAAATCATTCACCCATACAAGTGTTTGGTATATATTTTTCCCAATTCAAACCTAAATTCAAATCCAAATTAAGGAGATGTGCTCCGCACTCTATCAGTGAAATTGATTGAGATCTTCTCGTAACAGCCTTGTAGTCATAAAACGATTTTCATATTAATAATTCAAAATTTCGTTCTATCAGATCAGCTCTTATTTTCTCAGCCAACCAAATGTACTGAACCTCCAAGTTGCTCTGATTTTCACTTGACCTTAACCAATTTTTAAACCAACTTTTATATTTAACTTTTTAAATTATTTTATTTATGTATAGTTTATTTTATCCTCACTTTTTTCTTTTTCTTTTTTCACTTTTTTAAAGTATAAATATACTTTAACTAACACATTTTTAATACAAAAGAAAAATTCATAAAAAGTCGAGTAAAGCCAATACCAATTTAAACTTTCTAATCAAAATGGAGAGTTTAAGTTAAACAAAAGTGATTCAAAGAACGAACTAACTATTTCGTATTTATTGAACTCAGACCACTTGCTCAAAAGTTAGTGATATTTCAAAAATTCTAAATGAATTCGTGTTTGCTTTTTGAAAAAGGCAAGAAGTTGATAAATTAAACTTTGAAAATTTTCTTAATTTGATTTTCCTCTCAATCCTCACTTGAAAAGTCTCGTGCAATGGTGGATAGTAATGCAGGTTTAAAACGAAACCCATCATAATTTTTTCAAGCCCAAACCAAAATTCAAAAGAATCATAAAAGCTCAAGGAATCAAAGAGAAAGATTTCTTCCTATGCCTACCATTGAAGGAGCAGAAAAGTAGCTTGAGATAGGGTAGGGTTTGAATTGGGAAAGTACCACACACCGGAATGGGTGAGTGATTTGGCAACGTGCAATTTTTTTTTTTTTTTTCTAATTAAAAGTCAGCTAACAGGCATGTTATTAAAAAATGGCACTTACTATGTTAGTCACATGCACAAGAAAATTATCAAAATTAGACAGATCTAGGTACCATTAACACTCATATTTAAACTTAGGGATTAAAATCATTTGAAATATTAGAGACTAAAAGCACTCAACTTATAAACTTTAAGGACCAACAATATATCTTGGCCTATATCAATCAAGCTCTCATAAAGTTAATGAGAGACATAGATTGGACAACTGAGCAAGATATGTTAGAGAGGAAAGAGATTGTGTCACAAGTATGTGTAATGTTTGGGAATTATACCCTGAAAGCCTTTATCTATTTGTCTCATTTATTGTAATAACTTTGCCAAAAAAAATAAATGATTTTAAAGGGTCCATCAGGCTCTATCCCACTGTAGACGACTAAATTCTTAGTTTGAAATAAATCAAACAAGTAAAATAATTTCACAAATGCGAATTTGTATTGATGAATATGTGGTACAATTCTCTGTAATTACAAAAGAGTAATCCTCTGATTCGATCTCCTTGAAAGATTTGTTAATTGGAATTGTGGTAATATAATTTTGATTCGAACTCAAGATATCCTTCAATTTGGCTGAGGAACGGACCGAAGATCTTTGAAACAGAATTACAATGAATCTCTGACTATGAGCTTGTTAGAAATTCTTTGTTCTTCACGTTCTTCGTGCTCTTCGTCTTCTTCGTGCGTTCTTCTTTTCTGAAGGTTTGTGGTGGAAGTTTTTCAGGACTTTAGAGGCTAGAATCCTTAGAGCTTCGCTGATTTGTGGTTTGTTGAGGTTTCTGGAGGCTTTTGAACTTTATTCCAGTGACCTTTGAGATCTAGACAAGTAGTTTGGATGATTTTGCTTCGAATGTTGTTTGTATTCGAGGTTGAAGTTTTTGAAGTTCCTGGAAGCTTCGGGGTTTGATTCCGGCAGAGCTTCTAGATTTCTGAACTCATGATATCTTTTTCTGTCCCCCCTAAATGTCTTAGGAAGGCTTCTATTTATAGGAGTTTGGGGGTGGGTATGCGACACGTGGCGGAGTTTGATTGGTGACACATGTCACAAGCTGATTGTTTCGCTTATGTCATCGCTTACACGTGCTGGATTGCTTGTGTCATCGCTTACACGTGCTAGATTGCTTGTGTCATTGCTTACGCATGCTGATGCGTTTTATGCCTCTATTTCAATGACACTTGGCAAATTTCTATTGGTTTTCGAATAGTGATAGCAAAACCTAGCAGTAGTACGTGGCGCTTTGTAATTGATTGTATTTTGTGGACTTGGTAGTATGATGTGTCAGCTTGTGATAAGTTGGGAATTTTTCCTCTCTACACTCACATTACTAAGGAGCTAGATATTGGCAAAACTTTCATCTGCTCCCAGTACGTGACTAACTAATCTCTTCTTTTATTGCACAGCTCCCAGTACGTGACTAACTAATTAATGCGCAAATCCCAGTACGCGACTTGATCACTAACTTGAGAAGGATGTTGGCTACAAAGTTCTTTTGTTTTTCAACACATGAAGATCACGAAGTTGCTTGGTCACAAAACCCTACGGTGTACAAATACAACAGCTTCTTCAAGAATAAGAGCAAACTAGGTTTCCGATCACACTTGAGGAATTATGTTCTTATGCAATTGTACTCTTGGCTGTGCAACCTGATACGGCCCTTAAAATAATCCTTATATATGTTTAGGGTTGTGAGAAAAGAAATCTCAAACACATAATCACAGATTGAATGAAAAATCAGAACTGAAAATCTGAATTTCATAAATCTCGACAGATACCCTAACTGTCGGGCAGCTGTCGAGCATCGGGCTTAAACAGCTCTTTTAAACCTCGATAGATACTAGCTGTCGAGTTTTAATGAACAGCACTTCTTCACTTGTTTCTTGGACAGACTTGCATGATTTTAACACTTGAACTTGAAATCTTATTTCTTGAAGTATTAAACACATCCTAGATCTACCAAATTACAAATAAAGTGCATTTTGTTAAAAGATTAGTCAATACATAAAATATTGACATATGTTCCTAATATTCAATCACATATGTCTTTAACACTTTCAAATCGAATTAGCATACAAGCATCTTGCTCAATAGGTGTAGCTTGAAGTCTGACTGTGTGAAACATGCAAATAGCGATAATCAATTGGCATAAAGTTACGAATTTATATCTGTTCTCCTACTTTAAAAGTTTTTCGAAAGAAACCCTTATTGTAGTTGTTATCTACGAAAAAGGTTTTTCTTTAGTTTTGATGTAAATGAAAACAAAATCAATTGACTGCTTGAGAGGAGTTTTACATGACGTTATTTGACTTTGGCAGCTATAACCTTGTATCCTCCTTATTCTTTAGATAAAAGTAATTTCATAACACAATGATAAGTAATGAACAAAGACAATCCATTTCATGCACTCCACAAATAGGAGGAAGCAAATAAGTATATAAAGGTTGTCTAGTTTGATATTAGATATGTTTGTATTTAAAATAAATAAATAAAAACTCTTATTATCTCTTATCAAAGTTATGAAGACAATCCTTCTTAGAATAAAATTCATCTATGATCATTTATCTCCATAGTTAAATTCTTAGAAATTTCATTTACAATATGAATCACCTATTGACTACCAAAGTGAATTAGAATATTAATTTCAGTATTACTATAAAATTAATAAAGTCTTATAAACCATGAATGACTTCATGACCCAAAACTTTAGTAAGTATAAGAGCAGCTTTTAAAATAAAATAAAATTTTAAAAAATTTGAGAAAAAAGTAACTTGCCTCTATAACCACTAAGCTAATTGCCCAATTTTTTTAATGAGTATCATTGGATATTTTTGGAGGAACCAACTCCATAAGTTCAAGTGATAGTTCAATAGTAATGACATATTTCATCATAGTATTTCATTTCTATAATTTGAATTCCACTCCACTCTCCCCCCCCCCCCCCCTCTTCTCTTTGTGATACTTTTATGCATGTTGCATTGTGTCCCTTATGTTTATATCACATATATTAAGGATTATCAAAAATACATCACATATATTAAGTAGTGAATCTCTCTCTCTCTCTCTCTCTCCAAGTCAAACTCGTCCATCGATCTTTTCAAAAAGGAAAGAAAAAAAGAAAGTAAAGAATCTATTTTGAATGGTCATTGAAGAAATTAATAAAAGTAAGCGGGGGATAAAAATAAAAACTCTCTTAATTAATTTGGTAAGAGGGAGAGGAGGGAACCGTCATATCACTCAAACCGACGGATTGAGATCTGATACAATGTCTTCCTATGACTAAGAACAGTAATGGATAAAAAGGGTGAAAAAGTTTGAAAATTTTGGTGAAGGGATTCGATCAAATCGTACGATGTGCAATACGCCCTTTTCACTTGTTATTATATAGATAGAACGTCCTTTTCTAAGCAAACGTGGAACAGAAGGTGTAACGTTTGGACTGGCTGGTGCCAATTCATGAGCTTGGAGGAGCTCTCAAATAATGCCAATAGTTCCATTTGATTGTTTTTTTCTCTCGGCCTTATTATTCTAACCAAATTCACTCAGCACGGATTGCTAGCTGTATGCCTTGATGAAGTGAAAGCTCGAGCAAATTGGTCAAGCCTATTTTCAAGCTAGGCAGAAGAAAAGAAAAGAGTAATATATCTTAATTGCCAAATTAAGAAGAAGAAAAAAAAAGGCTTTGATGTGTGATATATATACGTGTGTGTGTGTGTGATATTGATGTTGTAGAAAGTGGATTAAAATATTAAGAGTAGGTGAAGTGGCCTGCAGTTTCAACTTTCAACTTTACTATAGATTAAGCGGCATCACTTTAATTAATAATAATTATATTAGATAATAATTTATCTATCTTTATGCAAATGTTTTAAGTTTATTTTTAACTAGTTTGTAATTCCCCATATATAAACAAGAGTGTATTTAAAAATAAAACAATCATATTTGTATATATAAAAATATTTTTATACTTAAGTTTATTATCATAAATTTTCCTTTTTTTAAAATTTTTAACAATTATTTAGAAGGTTTTGTAAGGATTTTTTTGGAAGGGTGAGTGGGTTGTTTATTCTTGTTTCGTTTTAGTAAGAAAAACAAAATAAGATAGTTGATCTATTTATATATGTAATGATCACTTCTGAACATGAGTTTTTTTTTTTTTTTTTTTTAAACTGTATCACAATGAATTTTATTAATGTTTATTAAAATTTTCAAATATAAAGTTATAAGAAATTTGGTCATTATAAATATTGAAAAAGGCACAATCAGTTTTTTAGAACACGGTAAATTCTTTTATTTAAAGTTTATTTTTAACTTGATAGGTCAAAACTCTCATTATCCTAGATTTGCTTAATTAGGGAAAAAAAATCTTCATTTTGTTTTTTTATACATCGATAATAATTATCGTGAGATTTGGACTTTAGATATGTACATATATATACATGTGTGTGAACATTTAATTAATTTCATTGTTCCCACGTGAAGTATGCAATGACATTTTTAATGCGTAAAGTATACGCGGTGAAAATGGAAATCAGATTCAGACCTCCAGCTTTGAAAAATTGTCCTGTTGCAAAACCATATATTCCAATTAGGAGAGGAGCAAGTCAGGATGTGATCCCCACAAAAAAGACAAGCAGCAAGGATGATGCATGGGCCTAACCCTGTCTAGTGAATACCATATTATAAGCTGTGCGAGGAATTACATATGTGGGGAACAGCCCAAAACATGCCTTATACTATTGGGACAGGGCATGCCAAATGCTTCCAAGCATTAACAATTACGTTAATTTTTGTTCTTAAATGAAGAAGGGTCCCTTAGAAGAATTGTCAATTCTCACCGTGAATTACATTGCGCACTTTTTTTGGGCCCTCTTTCTTCTTGGTGTTCTAGCCTAGATCTAGTAATACCTCAATTTCATTTCATCCGTGATGTGTTGATTGAAGATATTATTTATGTGTATTTTTAGTCATATAATAACAAGTTATATGATTTGTTTAAATAATAACACAATGATATTCTTATAAATCACCACCAATTTAAAAAAGATAACTTCAAACTAATTTAAGGCAAACTTTGTCTTTTATCCATTAACCTCGTGGTTCAATAGCTCGTATTTCTCCACAAAGCACATGCTCAATGACTAGAAGTAGCGTTTGAAAATATTTAAATCCAGCTTATGTTTTTTGTCAGTTTATGTACAATTTTTAAAAATAAAATTGTACTTTTTACCCATCTAATAATGTTTTAAACAAAATAAAATCAATAGGTTATCTCAATTACACCCTAGAACAAATACTTGAGGGGGACACAGTCCCTAAACAACGGGTGGAAGGGTTTGTAAATTCACCCTGAGAAAAGCATTTAAGTCTTGAGAAAGGCCAAAAACAATATAAGTATCAGAAGATTTGATGGAACTCATCCCCATTTTGGTATAATATTTTAATATAAATAAAAAATAAAATAAAAGTCATTTCACAAGTTAATAGAGAAGTAAAGTCTGGAAGGTATATGTCCGATCAACTATTATTTCACATATCAGAACTTCTCCTTGGAAAAACATAAAGGATATAGGCCAAAAATTATTTCATTTACTACTTTAGCCAACACAACACGCATGCTTCCTTTAGTTGCTACAATATTTATCCATATTTAACATCACAACTTCTATTTTTTTTTTTTTTTTTTTTTGCTAACCACAACTTCTAATTAATTATAGGCTTAATATATAGTTTAAGAAAGTGTTAAAAGTGCAAATTAAGAGCAAAAAAGATAAAAGTGATAAGAATATCCTTGTTCTTACCCCAACAACACAAAAGACACAATCCTGCTTTCTTAGGAGACAGAAACCAGCAAATTGGACGACAGAAAAGCAGATGCAGACAGATATTTGACAAGTTCCTCTCATACACCTAAACTCCAGTTGGGTTCTATATATGTAATTTTTAACTGGTTAAAAAAGCCTGCCCATTTTTTTAGTGACAGCATTAAGAATTAAAGGTGTGAAAGCTAAATCAGGAACTAAGGTCTACTTCTATCTTTATTAAAAACATCGTGTGTGTGTGTGTGTCTTATATTCTCTCTAGTTTTGTAGACTGAGCCAATCTCTGTCCTTGCATTTAAAGCTGCCTTTTTATTAAATGAACGATGCAGAGTAGTAAAGATGATTGCATTTTCTCTTATAAAACCCAATGACCAAGTGAACAACCTCATGTCCTTTCAAATTCAAGGAACTTTGGTATTTATGCCTTTTGTAAGGTGGATTTCACTTTCATTGACAGCTTCTAGCTGTCTTCTACTCAGTGAAATCAGATAATTTATGGTTGTTTAGACTTCCAGGTGGTGTGGTGAGAGTAATTAATTTAAATAGATTGTGGTTTTGTGTAGCTCTCATAGTGTGTGAGATGGGTATATCTGTTACTTTGTGTGGAAAGCTGTTCTGGTCAGATAGAGAGAAACGTGCATTAGTGGTTTTCTCAAATATCTGAACACAGCTACATAGTTTGCCATTTAGTCAATCCTAATTCTCTTATACTTGACACTTGGGTATTATTCTTTACTCCCTTCTTCTTCTTGCTTGTTCTAGCAATGGACTCTTCCCAAATGTTTGGAGGCACTGAAGAATGCCAAAGCAGTGAATCTGGGTGGACAATGTATATTGGCTCTCCTATCTATGGTGGTGATGATGATGATGATGATGATGGTGATGAAGGACATAGTGATGATAAAAGTGATGATGATGATGATGATGATGATGATGATGGAAAAACTGATGCTGATCAAGATGATGATAGTGATGATTCCATGGCTTCTGATGCTTCTTCTCGGCCAAGTCATGCATGGAGTGCAAACAAGAAGGAAGAGGAGTATTGCTTCGACAAGAAAGCCAACAACCAACAACAGGAGAAGCAGAAAGCTCAAAAGATGAAGGAAGAAAAAGACCAGAAGATGTTCAGGGCAAAAAAAGCTGAGGCTCCATCTCAGAGTGGTGCCAAGGTCAGAAAAAACATCTGGATGGGCAAAAGGAAATAAATGTTTTTTAGAGTACTCCAAGTAGTTTTTTAGGTTAGTAGCTATGTAGCTGAAAATTCTCATGTAAGAAGAATAGGCTACAAGTAATGACCGTGTATTATGTTTGGGAACTTCTTTATGTAAGAGTTGAATCAAGAACTAATATGAATGGAGAAGCATAATGCTTATAGTTTGTGGATATGCCTTCATGATTTTGTTTGATATGTTCACGCACACATACACTCACAGAACTAAATATGGTTAAATATAATTGATAACAGTAACACTATATGAGAGTGAAGGCTTTCATACATTCTGCTTATATATTATATGCACAAACACCATGCACTCGTTCTTAATTATACAAGAGCTTCAATCTGTCCATATGCCAATACATATAATTCTCCCAACTGTGAAGGTTTTGAAGTATATATGGGCTCACAGGAAGTTCAATTCCAGTACATGAGCCTAAGTAAGCTACTTCTTTCTGTCTAAACTGACTAAATGTACCATATGAAGTGAAAGGAGAGAAAAATATGATGGCTATATTGTTCTATGGAAAGAAGAGAAGGATATGTGTCAAATCCCCCGAACAATGAGAAATATTGATACTGTACTTTTGTTGAACTCAAAATTCTTTGTTGACAATCTATTGAAGTAATCAACAGGAAATTCATGTGCCTAATCAAAAGACCAAAAAAAAAATTCATTTATTAAGCAAATATTTTTAGGATCACGAAGTTCATTACACGGGATTAAAAGACATGCCATTGTTAGTACCTATATGCTATATTTGAAAAAAAATAGCTGGGCAGATGACTGTGACCGTGAGCTCCATATATTTGAACAAAATCTCTGTACTACAAGTTCATCCGTGAACGAAGAATGGACCATATAAACATATAACACCTGGATTTCTAACATGTACAAAGCGACACACAGATACTCACTGGATCTGTGGGTCACATTGGCCTCCTTATAAGGGAAAAAGAGAATTTCACTAATCTGGCCTGGATTTTGACAATTCCTCACAGCCGGGGCCACTCAATGGAGAAGGTTTCTTATGCCTCCATAAACAGTGTACCACTATCACATGCAGGTCCGTGCCACGGCCCACGGGGCATGGACAATTTTGCGGGTTTGTACTCGCAATAATGAGTATCTTATGAGAGTATCATCTCACAGCACATGAGATTTACACATGTGGGATCAAACATATTGTAAGAGAAGAGTCCTACAAAATTACGTCTCATCATATATAGTTTCATAAATATGTTGTTTTTTAGTCATGGTGTTTATTAAACTTTGAGGTCGTTTTCATTTTGGCACATTTAGTTTCAACTTTTTTATCTCTTTATGTTTAACTATTTCATGAAATATTAGTTGTCAAATATAGTAGGAGCCAAAATGAAATTTTGAAACATAAATGACTGGAATAAAAACATTCTTAAACTTTAGTGGGGAATTGTGTACTTTTAGACTAACTTTTTTATGCTATGCTTAATAAGATACACAAAATAGTTTTAAGTTTCCTATACCAAAGCCATTAATTTATTTATTATGACTATTTTCTCATGCCACATTTTCGTTCTTCACTTGTAATTGAAGTTTGACTAAAGTTTTAAGTATACAATGTGGTGTATATGACAACATCTCGTCACAATGAAAATTTTTTTTGCCGTCTTGATCATCACTTCCATAGTAACCAAATTATATGACAGTTGAATGACCCCACACACTTTTCTTGAACAGAGAACTGTAAAAAACCATCGAAGCTAGTGAAGGAATCACACGATATTTAATTTGTAACCTGAAGCAAATCACAGTGAGATCAAAACACACTTCTCTCATCCATGACATACGCTGTTTTTTGGGCAAATTCCTTCGTTTAGTCGTGTACTAGTAAAATTTATTATTTATGAGGATCTTTCCATTTGTAGCCTTGTAGACTTCCCAATACAACTCTTTCCCTGGGGCATACATCCATGCGTATTGTCGGCAGCATCATACACAACTCGATCTATAGCCAAAGCTGGTGTAAATTATTCATTATTCCCATCGATGCCAACAATCATTTCATAGAATATACTCTTTCCATCTGACACTTCATATCGTATTAAAGGTCTTGAAAATTATATAACCTTTAGAATAAAGCTACTAAGCTACGTAAACCAAAAAAAAAAAAAAAAAAATTGACAATATATATTCTTCAAGTTTGTAGACTTTTATTAGTTCATTGCTGAGACATTTTTTTACCTACTAGTCTACCACTAACAATTTGTCATATCAACAAGTGTCAAATTTGTTGTAATTTTTTGTCTCTAGCTAGAATTTTTCTAAGTTTTAAGATCTTCCGCCACCCTAAATTGCTGTTTTGAGGCACCTTCACCACCTAGAAAAGCGTTTCCTTTTAGCATATTCTCGTTATCAATCCAATGAAAAATTAAAATTTCAAAGTAATGTTTCTTATTTACAATCTAACATATCAAAGTAAATACCCTTATTTTCATTTTACAAGCTAAAAATAAGAAAACATAATCTAAGTGTCTGTTTGTTTTGCGTGTTTGGTGTGCACATTTTGCATGCCAAGCGTTTTTTTTAAAAAAAACCAGTGCCTATTGCACTGTTCATTGGACATGAACAATGCAAATAGGCATGTGTACAGTGTTTTCCTTGTGAACAGTAATCCGAATTTTTTTTTTTTTTTAAGTTTTAAGTTTTAAGTTTTCAGTAAAATAAGCGATATCTAAACGCATACTAAATCACTCAAATTAAGCTTGTAAGTTAAGTGACGGATAGGAAAATGTGTGATATAGGACAGAATATTCAAATTAATTTATGTAATTTGTTATTTTTGGTATTTTTATGTAATTTTTGTTGTTTTAGGTTTTAGGGAATTTATTTCCTTGTTTTTAAGTACTTTTATTGTTTTTTAGGTCAAATTTTGTTCCTATTATGGTTAGGTATTAATTATGATCTTTTTTTAGAATATATTTTTTGTCTGTCAAGTTTTACAGAGCCCTTAAATAGGTCTTATAGTCTTTTCTGTAGATTATTATCAATAAAATTGCAAAGTTTTTCTCAAATTTTTCTCTAGTGGATTCCAGTTTTATCATCTTGTGGATTCAATGAACCCCTTGTGGATTCAAGGTTTACAACCACAAGGATTCCTTTGTAATTTGAGATTTACTACCCAAAAACTAACAGTTTAATTTCTATCAATTAAAAAAAGTATTGTATGTGCTTTCTTCAGGCTTCTGTGACATCAGTGTGCTAAACACCCACCCACTCAATTCAAAGGTCGGCCTCTTAGGAATTATTGGCTAATATTGAGCGTACTCACTTTCATTCAAACATTCACAACAATAAACCGCTTCATGCATGCACACCATAAATTAACAAAAGTAATAAAAAGAAAAAAGAAAAAACTTTATAAAAAAATGAACATGCTACAAGACTTGAAATTATCACAAGATAAACATATATAACGTCATCATCATATTTATTATATATTACGTGTGAACGCTATACGTCAACTAATGCAACCTCAACTAAAACTCATGCTATCATATTTTATAAATATGAAAAATGAAAAATGTGGTGGTACATTCCGTCGTTACCAAATTTAGACTTTTTGCATTAATCCATATATAGATTTGACAGTACTTACATGCATGCATGATTCTAACAAAATAAAGATACTTACCTATAGGCGGAAAGCTAAGGTTGGTGGTGTGACACTTTTTCCGTCAGCTAGATTGGTTAGTTTTCTCTTGGAAAAGAATTTGACAGAAAAAACAGAATAAACAAAATAAACAAAACGCTTTACATGAGTTTTTGGTGTGGTGGGCATTTGGGTGGTTGGTGAATTTGGACACCCCCAAATTGCATGTTGTAGGATCCATCCATGCATATTGAAATGGTAGGTATATAATATTTTTATAACTGTTAACATGAACTATAGACCCCGAAAACGCGGCTATAGGTTATAGCCATGTTTTCTAGAGCCGCGTTTACAACCCAGGCCTAAGCAGCGCAGCAACAGTCCCCTGCGGGTCTGTAGCCGCATTTTTATAACCACGGCTATAGATCAGACCTATAGCCGCATTTTTAAGCGCGACTATAGGCTTTGGGTCTGTAGTTGTGTTTCAAAAAAATGCGGCCATAGTCTGAGACCTATAGCCACGTTTTTACAAAACGCGGCTACAAACCCGCTTTGAGCTGCATTTATAACCGCGGCTATAAGTTTTTTAAAAAACAAAAAAAAAATTACTGAGGTTTTTTTTCCCCCAAAAAATTCAAAATTCAAACCAAAAAAAAATTCAAAATTAAACACAAACCCAGAAAATTCAAAATCAAACACAAACCCAAAAAGTTTAAAATCAAACACACCCAAAAAATTCAAAATCAAACACATCATACTGACAATACAAATACAACGTGCTCCAAAATATAACAATACAAACCCATGAATCTCCTCTCATTCAACAAAACCAACCCAAATTTAACCCTAAATCCATTCAAAGAACACAAAAGCTCAAGAACACAAACTCATTTAAGCATAAGCACAATATCAGCAACACAATACAAAAATAACCTCTAGCAAAAGTATAATACCCATAAAAAGATTAGAGAATTTTTACCTCAAATAGTAGAGATGAGTGAGCCTTTAGCTTTTCTTATGAAGTTTTCCAGTGACCCTTGCTTGAAAAATGAAGTATATGGTGGTGTGGAGTGTATCGGTGGGACACTGAGGGAGAGGAGTGTGTGCGTTGTGTTGAAAGAAAAAAAGAAGGAAAGAAAGAAAAAAAGAAAAAAAGAAGTAGCAACAAAGAAACAAAGAAAAAAAAAGAGTTGTGTTGGAGTGAAGAAGGAAAAAAAAAAGGAGAGAAAGAAAGAAGAGCTGGGTGTGCTTTGCAGAGAAGAAAGAAAGAAACCCAAGAAAGCAGACAAGAATGACCAAAGAAAGAAAAGATAAGAGTGGGGGTAGATGGGAAAGTGGGGTTCTGGGCTTTCTTTATTGGTGTTACCTATAGCCGCATTTTTGAAAACGCGGCTATAGCCCCTCCCTTATATAAAAAAATAATTTATTCGGATGCACAACTTATCTTTCTTAAAAAATATATATATTATTTGACTGGACCTATAGCCGCGTTTTTGAAAACGTGGCTATAGCCTCTCCCTTATATAAAAAAAATAATTTATTCGAATGCACAGGTCATCTATAGCCACGTTTTTGTGAAACACGGCTATAACCCTCCCTTATAAAAAAAAATTGTTCTGCTGTACATACCATCCTTATAAAAAATATTTTTTGCCTGGACCTATAGCCGCGTTTTCAAAAATGTGGCTATAGTCCAAACGTAAACCGCAGCTCAAGGCACTTACAAACGCAGCTTAGACCTTACCTATGGCCGCGTTTTAAAAAACGCGACTATAGGTCAGGTTTATAGCCGCATTTTTGTGAAACGAGGCTATAGCCCTCCCTTACAGAAACGCAGCTATAGCCCTCCCTTATGAATTAAAAAAAAAAAAAAAAAAATTGTCCTACTATACATACCATTCTTACAAAAAATATTTTTTGCTTGGACCTATATCCGCGTTTTTGAAAACGCAGCTATAGTCCGGACGTAAAACGCAACTCAAGGCACTTAAAAACACGGCTTTATACCAACCTATGGCCACGTTTAACAAAATGCAGCTATAGGTTCGGTCTATGGCCGCGTTTCTCTTAAACGCGGCTATAGGTCAAGTATAGCTACGTTTTTTTATAAATGCAGCTATAGCCCGCGTTTTTTGTAGTGAACATAACATTTATCTTAGTCCATCGCTAAGACCACTTTTATTATATTCCAATTACAACCATTATTGTAAATTTGTAACATATATTAAAAAATAAAAAATTTGTTGGATTAAGATAGATTGACCATGGCTAATTAATTCAATTACCCAAGTTGATTAATTTGGTCAAATTACATGCAAATCGTGGAGGTACCAACAAATCACAAAATAAACTAATATGCAGTGAAAAATAAATTAACATGGTGATTTGTTGACAAATACGAAAAACCTCTTGCAAGGAAAAAACTCTACTAGATGAAATTAAGGTTGTCACTCACAAGAATCCACTAATCAATAATCAAGTGGTTACAAGTATGAGAAATCTTACCACTACCTTAGCCTATCCCAAATACTAACCTACGGTTAAACCTTCGCTCCAATACCTAATTGGACTTGGACTTGATCTTGTAGTAGTCTTCTTTGCTTTGATGCACAAATCTCCAATCTATGACTAACTCCTTTGCAAGAATCCCAGTACATAACTAACTACAGCAACTTAAATGATTGTTATTGGTTGCAAAATTCTTTACTTCATAAATGATAGAAATCAAGAAGCACTTGGTTACAAAACGCTATAGCATACAAATGCAGCAGTTTCTCACAGAGAAAAATAATCTCTTGGTCTCTGTATCCACGGCTCTATATCCATGACCCTCAAAAATAAGCTTTATATATGTCTAGGGTTATGAGAAAAGAAACCCTAAAGAAATACATCTACTTGGGCCGAATTTCAGATCTGAAATTCCGAAATCGTGATTCTCGATAGATTAAGCTTGTGTCAAGCTTTCCATTTAGTCTCAATAGCAACTATTTATCGAGCTTTAATAAATAAGTTTTTTTTTTACTTGTTTTTTGGTTTAATCTGCATGTCTTTAATACTAACATTTGATACGTTTAAACAACATATTTCTTGATGTATTAAACCCAATTTAGATTTACCTAATTATAAGTAAAGTACGTTTTGTCAAAAGATTAGCCAATTACATATAAAATATGACCCTAACAATCTCCCATTTTGGCAATCAATGACAAAACCACGAGCATAATTATGAGAGAAGTATAAAACAACAATCTTCATAACTATTACACAAAAATTACATAAGTCTAACTAATACAATGAACTCTTGAAAAAATTTGCAAGAAGATAGATCATGGCATGAAAGACTTGCAACTTGTCTTAGCTAAAACACATTATACAAAATCCATCAAGGCATCAAGTGTGAAATGTAAAAAAGTTATATAAAAAAATAGACACGTGTATAAAGAAAGAAAAGAAACAACACATGAGATAAATGTGAAGAAACATACATCATATATATATATATATCTAGTAAGTACAATGTATGTAAAGTGGTCACAAGACCATGGTACATGAAGTGAGAAAGATACATCAACATCACTACATCTTTGTAGACACTCAATTTTGCACCCATAATTTAATCTTGGAAGATGACTAGAATGACCATTCATATACCCAAAATTTAGAGTTACATTACATGCATTAATTCATTCATTGCATATCATAAAAATGATCTTAAGATTCTAACAGTCGCGACGGTATGTCCAATTCCCAAATTGGACCGTTGGATTGAAATATATCATGAGATCAAGTTTTCACGGTCTGCATGTATTGTATGTGGTAAAGCCGATCTCGTGTGATTAATTGAAATTAATTTGGATTGGTTAATGATTAAGATTAATTAAATGAATTTTTGTGTTTGGTTAAGTATTTTTCTTAAAGTGAGATTTGTTGCATGGGAATAAAACAAATAAGCTGATAATATTTAAAAATTGTAGATAACTAAGCTTTTGGGATAATTACATTCAAAATAATTATTTTTAAAGTCCTAATTATCACTTTGTAATGAGAATTATCATAAAAATAACTCTTAAATTTGTCCAAATACAATTTTAGAGTTGGAAAACACTTCAAAACGTGCTAATTAAGAAGCAAATTTTAGAATCACGTTTCAAGGCACTTTTGGCATAGTAGAACTCAAAATTAGAACTAGGCTATTTCTGAAAAAGTTGTAGAGCACCGAATTTCCCTTCAGCTGTTAAACTTTTAGCTTAATCCAAATTTTGACTAAAGGATATGATCAAAATACTGAAGCTTGTTCTGATTTGAAAAATCAGCTTACTCTTATTCAAATCTCCTTTTTTTTAGGATTTTACCCATTCGTTTTTTCTTATTTTTTAAGCTAATTGGACTTAATTTTTAAGCAAACCTAGCTTATTTTCTATGCAACTAACACCTCTATAAATAGGGGAGGCCTCCCAACATTCAAACCCCTTTTTCTGACCATTCTTTCGGCCCTTCTTTTCTAACTTCTCTACTCCCCTTACCAAGGTTTTGAAACCCAAACCGTTCAATGAACCGTAAAAGGGAGAGGTCCAAGGTTTTTGAGGTTGGACCGAGGTCAAACCATGATAACGTCATAATTAATTTAATAATTATTTAAAATATAAATAAATATACTAAATTAGTAAAAATTGAAAAATCACATAAAAATTTATAGGAAAAAGTTGGGTCATTTGTAAATACTATTTTCTCTTAATTAAATTGTATTAAATTAATAATATTTAATACAAAATAATTAAAATAAATGCTTAAAATTATGTAATATTGACTAAATTAGTACTTATAGAGATTCAAATATATCTTAATTTACTATAAATATGATATTTGCGCGTTTCCTCAAGCCACACCACATGATCAAACCTCAAACCCTATGACTTTTGCCTTCTATTCTTTTAGCTTTCATGTTTCCTCTACAGCCTCCGCCTCTCTCTCCCTCTATTATTTCTTCCACAGTTTTCAAACAAACAGAAGTCTTCTTCCATAATTTTTCAACAAATAAAGAAGAAGCAGAAGCAAATGCAGATCATATGTAGAAGCCAGAAGCCAATTTGTAGCCTTTCTTCCATAGACTTCTATTCTTTTCTTTTTTTTCTTTTCTTTTTTACTTGTTTTCTTTTTTTTTTTTTTCTTTTTCTGGGAAGATCTGATGTTGGAGATTATTTTGAGCAATGTTTTGTGATTTTTTGGGAATTGTCAGACCCGTGTCCGGTTTTGAAAACTGGGCTGTTTGACCGCGGATCAAAAATTCACTGAAAATTTAAAATTTTCGGTTTTGGTAGTTTAAAAACAAGAATGATTGACGGTTTTCAATTATTGCGGTCTGACCAACCAGTTCAGTTCGGGTTTCAAAACCTTGCCCCTTACATTAAAGACGTTCTGGAAGCTTTGGTTTTAAGAATTTCTTTTTTGTAAGTAAAGTAATTTAGACCTCAAAGAAGTGAAAATTTCTTTGATTTCTAAAATATTCTTCTATTGAAGGGTACACTCATGCAAGAGATGTTTTCATTCTTATGTCTACTTTTCTTTTCCATTAATTAAAATGTTATGATTGTTCATTGCATGAATGTTTTTAATATATATTTTTATTTAATCATGATCTTGTTCATAATTCATATTTGCCATGTTTATATGTTTAGTTAGAATTTTCTTTAACATGTTCTTTAGTTGATTAACATGTTTTAATTCTTCTTTGATTTCAAAACCTGCAAATAATCACCAAAACATTTAAAAATAAATAAAAACATATCTGTATTTTAATTAAATACATATCTGAAAATTTTTTCGAGTCAAAACATATATGTATTTTCACTACATACAGATCTAAAAAAAAAATTCGAGTAAAAAATAGATCTGTATTTTCACTAAATATAGATGTTAAAATTTTTCTAGTCATAAAACAGATCTGTATTTAATGAATATTTTTCTTCTTTAATAAAAAGCTACAGATTTTGAAATTTCAAAGATTGAATTAAGAGTTAGGTTAAAGTTTCTTTTTTTATATAGATATGTGATGCAGACATAATAGATTTGAATTATGAATATGAATTCTCTTTTAACCAAATCCCATTTTTTTATCCTTTATAAAGCAAATTTGATTTTTCTTAGAGAAATCCCTTTTTTTTTACCAAAACAAATATGACTTTTATTAACCAAATCCTTTTTTTTTTTTTTTATCCTTTACCAAAACAGATCTGATTTTAATTCATCAAACTCCATTTTTCTCAATCTTACAAAACAGATCTGATTTTTCTTTAAGAAGAGGTCATATTCATAAGCCAAATTTGTTTAAATTAATTTTTGTCAAATAAGTGTTTGTTACATGTATTATAGCATAACATTCAACATCATACAAAAGGGTATATAATGGTCATTAGAGTTTAGAAGACCAGACTCTGTCTAGGCAAAATGAGTGCCTAACACCTTCTCATTTCGTAACCTAGCCCCTGAACTTAGGTTTTTGGATAGGTAGACCAGTATTTTGTCTTTTGTTTTTGGTAGATTATAACTACGATCAAAGCTTTGTAATTTTTACATAAATTGTATTAGGACCAATTCCTTGTAAAGTTATTCTACCATGATGTAATTGCATTTCCATAATCAATTAATAACATTCGAGGAATTTTTGGAAATATAATTTTATTTTATTTTTTCTTATTTTTTTGTATAAAAAATAAGCGGTGACTCCACAATATTACCCAAAAGAGAGTACCTTAAGCCCCCGAATCTCTTTTTTGAGAGCACCCCCTTTGCAATCTCTCACAATCTCTCAAAGCACTCTCCCCCTAACTAGTCTATCTCTACACTAGCTCTCACTATAACAATGTGACGACTCTCTCATAACCAAAAATACTCCCCATTTTTGTCACGAGTGACAAAGGGTGAGTCACAAAGAAATAGTCATCTAATCATCACTTGGAGATCCAGAAGCATCATCACTCTTATCATCTCCACTATCAGAAGAGTCCTCAGCAGGCTCGGGAGAGGGAGAAGGAGCAAAACCTCCAAGACGAGATTGTTGGCAACCAATCTTAGTGTTCATTTGACACATCTCATCAAAGAGATGATCAAGATGACTACCAAAATCAGCACCCATGTGCTGAAACTGATCCATGATGGTAGTGAGAGATCCCTCTACTCCAAAAGAAGAAATGGAGAAAATGAAGAAGGGTGTCGAGAGGCATAGGCAGCATCCTCTGCAGCACAAATGTCTGTCTCCTCATGCTAAGCTAGAGTAGGCTCCACACAAGGCCGCTTGGCAGCCAGCTATGCATCACTTCTCCCTATAGACTCCTTACTGATAGCACCCATGCAAGAGAAGAAGGGGGGAATAAGGATGTGCATGTGTGTGAGGATGCATGTGATAACGGAAGGAAAAAATAGCTTATCACGTGTAATTGTGTCTTGATAGATATCTATTTTAGATACTATCATGTGCGAAGGTAAGTCTACAAAGAGACCCTCTAAAAGAGAGAAAAGAAAATGAGCACGAGGCTTAGTGATAGTGTTAAGTGAGACAGTGGAGTGAGAACAAATGTCATCACCATATTAAGGATCCTTGAACCCTTGGCAAAGTCGTGAGTGGTGAAGTTTTGAAGTCCACCCCACACCATGGCCGCTTCATAAAAACATGTGGCCAACTCATCTCGAGGGATAGAGTGGAGACGAGGATGACTAGGATAATCTAGATAAGCTACCCTAGGAACATGTAATACCTTAAAAATAAGCTTTGGGGTAACTATGATATGTGTTCCTCTGAATACCGTAGTAAACTGAGGAACAAAGGTATTGAAAATATGTATGTTGGAGTAGAACTCCTATATAAACATGTTGGTACACCTTGAGGGTCTCTCACAAAGAGGTTCCCAACCCCGAGAGCTAAACACTCTGGGTAGAAGAGTGTCTAAAAAATCAGACAGAATGACATGGCAATCTAAGTGAATCACTCTGTCACTAAAGTTCTCATCGAAATCCTATTGGAATTTTAAATCACAGAACCTATCTCTAATAGGAAGAGAAGGAAGAGAAGAAGAAGAAAAAGAACCACAATAAGTGATTGGGTTCGTAGAAGGAATAGACTTTTTGGGTGCCAAAGTTAGAAGCTAAAGAAAGAGAGAGAAATAAAACAACAACACAGTAGAAGAGATGCTAGGAAAGAAGAAAAAGAAAAAGAGCAATACATGGTAATGCATGAACATGTTACGTGCAAAAATAAAAGTATCGTGGGCAAAAACCCAATCCAAACTATAGCACTCACATTGATTAATCAAGCACACAACCTAGAATGCATGAAAACATGATTATAATGCTAAAGAATGCAATGCATGAGCATGTGAGAACAATTCCACAAAACCCAACCCAAAAATTTTAGCATAACCACAAAAACCCCAAATTTCCCAACGAAAACAAAAACCTAGATCTAAAATGTATGAAATGCATGAAGAGTGAAGAAAAGAAGGGAATTAGACCACTTACCAACATATTTAAGCTTGAAATAGGCCGAAAACTTGAAAAGAAGAGGGTTTTTGGTGAAAAAGTAAGGTTTGGATCGAGAGAGAAGAAGTATCGAGATGTTTGAGTTTGAACAAAACCGGGTTGACCTTCGAGTATATATAGAATCAGGCATCTCGATAGATCGAAAGGTATCGAGGATGTGTCGAGAACAAAATCTCAATAGATCGAGAGGTATCGAAGAGGTATTGATGGCAAAACTCTTCAATGGATCAATGAGGTATCGAGCTTCTATCTACCAAACAGAGAGTTTATTAAATTGGCTCTATGGATCAGGCTATCTATCGATTGGTATCAAGAAAAACCTAGAAAACATCAATAGAAAAGGCTTGTGTCGAGAGGTATTGAGCTGCTATCGAGCATACAAAAATAAGGCTTTTCAAGGAGGAAAAACTGCATGAGATGAATGCAACCAAGATAGACACCAAACAAAGCAACAAAGAAGCATGTTAAGTAGTCAAACACATCAACAACTCTAGATGCAAAGCATTCCTAGATCAATACACACACTAAACAAGTCTAACAAATTTTATTTTCAAAAACATGTTAAGACAGTTTAGTAAGCTTATACTACCACTTGTATTTCTTGTGATGGTCAAATCACATTGTACTTGTACAAGAGTATCAAGAGTACGCATGTTGTGTGTAAAACTTTTACAAGAAAGTATAAGTATATCATCATATGAAGAGTAACGATATAAGATAATTAAATATATCCACACATAATCATAACTGTTTGATGAGAACCATCACCTCTAAGGTATATCATATAACTCACACATCTCCTAGAAACACACTTGCAACCATATTTAAGAGCATTTTGATTCTTTTTTTTTTTCATGTTCTTTGCATATTTTTCTTTAAATTATAAAATGGCATAACATGCATGGGTATATAAGAGAGAAAAGAATCACCCAATTATGTAAGCCAAACATCTTGTTTTTGTTGTGCAAGTGCTACACCTGACTGAGTACGACTTTTATAAATTGCAAACAGTTGTTTTATGATTGACAAGTTTTAGTGGTGAGATTGTTATTTATGTCTTTCTCTTAGGATTTTTTAGTTATTCCCGTCGAAAAGAGTGATAAAAATATGAATGATAAAAGATTAACCAAATCATACAAATCACATAAACGAGCCACAAAACTCACATTACTTTGTTGTGCATGAAGATGCTCATCTAAGTTATAAGTGATACAAAGTTGAAAAACTTTGTTTCAAAGGCCATCGAAGGTACACAAAGTACCAATATACACAAACACACACTATTTTGTATTTTTCAGATGTTTCCCTTTTTTTATAGAAAAAAAATAAACAAACACACCAAACATATTAAAAAATAATAAAGACTAGACTGACTAAAAAAACAACCAATCAAACACACAAGAGATGCAAGAACAAAAATGGAATCACTTGAAGGAGTCTTTTTCCTTCCAAACAGGAGACTTGGAGGGAGATGAATCTTTCCTATTCTAAGATCTCTGATGAGAAGAATATGAAGGAGGATTAAACCCATTGAAGTTTGTCAAGAACATCATAGCCTTTAAGAGTTCCTTAAGAGGAGCCAAAGAGTTTTGAAGTTGATTTTGGCGTTCGAAAGATAACACACTATTGCTTTGTTGAGTGGCAAGCCACTTATAGCAATTTAGACGAATGTGTCCCAATGCTCCACAATGATAACAGAAATGAGGTTTTTTTGGTTGAGACTTCTTATTTGTGGAGCGATGAATGTTCCACTTAGTTTCTTTAACAATCTTAGGTGGTGCTCCCAAAACAGATTTTCCCCTATCATGTATAACCTCTCTTACATTTTCAATTTTGGGTTCAATTATCTCAAGTTTAACAATATAAGTAGGAGAAACAAACACAATATTATTCAAAGCAATGGAGAAGGTACTACAAGAAGAGAGAGAGTGATCATACCCGAGACTAGTTTTAAAGGATGCAGCCTTTTGGAAATTCAGTATTTCATCTAGCTTAGCACTTGAAGCCCTTTCCAATTGAGCTCTCACTTGAAATAGCTCAACATCCAGTTTCTTGCTCTTCTCAGCCAGGAAGTTGTTTTCAAACCACAATACTTCTATGGTTTTATTTGTTTCATCAACTTTAGTGGAGAGTTCTTCTCGTTCCAACTCCACTTCACTTAGCTTCCTTGTGGCTAGCTTATAAAGCTTTTCATGCTTCTCAAAATTCTTGTAGAGCTTTGAGTAGGTAGTATGAATATCATCTTTTTCATCCATTTCTTCAAATTTGAACTCCATCAATTCCTCTTCCTCATCAACCAGTTCTTCTTACTCCTTGGACAAGTTAACAATGGCTGTGAAGGCGCTGACTATCCCTTCTTGATCACTATGCTCTGAGTCTGCTTTTGGTTCAGTATCACTCAAGGTGGCAGCTAGGACTTTGCTTTGCCAATTGACTTGAGATAGGTAGGACATTCTAGTTTCATGTGTCTGTACCCTGAACACCTATAGCTTTTTGTACCAATTGGAATGTTGCTGATTTGTCTAACTTCTTTGGGTCCTCTCTTGAATTTTGTCTTTAGACTTAAATTGTGAGAACCCAGACTATTTGCGGTCCTTGTCACTTGCTTTGACATTCGCATTCTTGATGAACTTTTTTAATTGTTTGGTAATGTATGATTTAAACTTTGAGTTCTCATCATCTTCATCATTCTTGGCTTTTAGTGCCATATTCTTGCTCTTGCTCCCCTTGTCAATCCTTACTAAACCTAATTTGTAAGTTTGCAGATTTCTAATAAACTCCGTAAGAGGAATAGTGTCAATGTCCTTTGACTCTTCAATAGTGGTGATCTCAGCATAAAATTGCTCTAGGAGAGATCTAAGTATTTTCCTCACAATTTTAGGTTTGGGAATCTTTTCACCTAAATTGAAGGTAGAATTCACTATGTCCTTGAGCTTGACCTAGAATTCATTAAACGCCTCTTCTTCATCCATCCTAATTTCTTCAAAGCTCATGGTAAGCCTTTGAAGCTTGAAGTCTTACACAGCTTTGATGCCTTCATAAGTGTTTGGAAGAATTGTCCATACTTTATTGGCACTCTCAGTGGATGGGATCTTTTTAAACTCCTTGTTCGTGCACTAAATAAGACATTCAATGCTCTACTGTTGAAATTTGTAACTTTGATCTTGTCATCATCCCAAGACGCGAGCGGATCTGTAGGTTTGGTCCATCCAACCTTAACAACCAGTCACACCTTTTCTTCTAAATACTACAAAAAAACTCTAATGAGTACTTTCTAGTATGCATAGTTAGTACCATAAAAAAAGGGGGTATAATCAAAGATTGTCCATGATCAATAATAATAGGGATCAATAGATCACACAGCAAAGATTAAAACATAATCAAAATGTGTCTGTTCTAATACCACTTGTTAGGTTAAGATAGATTGATCCGGTTAATTAATTCAATTACCTAAGTTGATTAATTTGGTCAAATCACATGCAAATTATGGAGACACCAATAAATCACCAAATAAACTAATATGCAACGAAAAATAAATTAACACGGTAATTTGTTGACAAATGGAGAAAACCTCTCGCAAGGCAAAATCCCCACTGGGTGAATTTAAGGTCACATCTTCCAAGAATCCATTAATCAATAATTAAGCGGTTAGAAGTACGAGGAATCTTATCACTACCATAGTCTATCCCAAAATACCAACCTACAGTTGAACCTTCGCTCCAATACCTAATTGGATTTGATCTTGTAGTAGCCATCTTTCCTTTGATGCACAAATCTCCAATTTGTGACTAACTCCTTTGCACGGATCTCAGTATGTGACTAACTTCAGCAACTTGAATTATTGTTGTTAACTGCAAAGTTCTTCACTTCATAAACGATGAAAATCAAGAAACACTTGGTTACAAAATCCCATGACATACAAACGCAGTAACTTCTCACAGAGAAAAATAAACTCTCAGTATCTATATCCATGTGTGACGGCTCTTAAAAATAAGCCTCATATATCTAGGGTTGTGAGAAAAAAAAAACTCTAAACAAATACATCAGCTTAGGCCAATTTTCAAACTTGGAATTTCGAAATTGTAATTCTCGATAGATCGAGCTTGTGTTGAGCTTTCCATTTAGTCTCAATAGCAGCTATATGTCGAGGTTTAATAAAATAACTTTTCTTCACTTGTGTTTTGGTTCAATTTTCATGTCTTTAATACTAACACTTGATATGTTTGAACAACATATTTTTTGTTGTATTAAACTCAACTTAGATCTACTCAATTACAAGTAAAATGTGTTATGTCAAATGATCAGTCAATTACATATAAAATATGAACCTAACAAAATTGTAAAAAAGTGTTACGTTGCAATATTGTATTCAATTGCACTAATGATCGCATCATCAAATTTGCAATCATATATTGGTATCCCAAAAAAGGCATATTTTACAAGATGATTGCATTGATTTAGAACTTGCAATTTGAATATTAAATATCATATTTTGTGTTGTGAAAGCCTGAAGAAAGCACACGTAATACCTTTTTTGATCAAGTAGAAACTAAATTGTTAGTTTCTAGTAGTATACCTTGAATCTACAAAGCGTTTTTTGAATTCACAAGATGATAGATCTCGAATCCACTAAAAAAAACAAAACAAAAGTATTAATAAATATAATCTAAATATTGAATTTCCTTTGAAGACTACAATACGTTAAAATAGTAAAAAGAAAACTTAAATAGTTAAAAAACCTAATGCGGCTAGGAAAACCTACAAAACTTGACTAAACAAGTCCCTAAAATCAAGGAAATAAAGGTCATGAACCAAAAATAATGATAATTACATAAATAAATGTCAAAATTAATAAATTACAAAAATTAAATAGTAGATTATGTCCTATATCAGTTGTGGGGGGTAAAAATGCTTAAATGCACGTTTGGGCCTTGGGCCTGGTTAGTTGGTATAAGTTTGTTCAATCAGAGTCTTCAAGGCCCACAGGTTAATCCGCGCTACAAGGGGCAGAGGAGTTGTCCGAGGAGGAGTATCTCCTCGGACGGGCCCAGTAAAGTCCATCGGACTTGCTAAAGGGTTTAGAGACAGAATTCTAGAAGATCTGTTGGGTAAAGGTGTGATCCAAGCACCCGTTAGAAGCAGGAACGTGTCATAAATATCTGAGAAAAAAGTTACTACCACCGCATTAAAGGTCCTGCACCTACCTCCCTAGCCGCATTAATGGAGAAATGATTTTTGAACAGTAATATTCAACCTTCCAGCTATTATTTGAAGACTTTAAGAAAGAGGTGGATGGAACAAGTATCTAGAAGGTAAATCGGTGTTACACGTGGATGAAACAGGGAAGAAGAAGAAGGATATAAGAGGACGAGAGAGGAAAGAAGGGGGGGATCTCTTTTGGAAACTAAAAAATTGTAATCTTTTGCTTAGAGAAAGAAAGGTTATACAAGTGGTCCTCGGCTTACGTCTGAGGAGAGTTTTTTATCATATTCATCTTTTATTTGTGTGAATTGCGGCCTTTTAGCCTGTTTATAAGTTCTCCAATATCCCTAACCTAGGTTTCAAACTCATACTCTACAAATTTCATTGTATAAGGCTCTTTGGGCTTGAGCCCATCACTCGTTTGGGTCCGGGTACAAATTGTGCTCCTACATCAGTATTCATAATTATTAAATAAAAACCTTTTATTTCACTAAACATTTTGTAATTTAATTGGTACTTTTTGTTGTTCTTAAGAGAGACATCAAAAGCTCAAATTCTCTCACCTCAACTAATAAATTATATTAAAAAAACATTTTTTATTCTTTTTTGAGTGTTTCATTTTATATTTTGTCAATTGTTATGTGTGTGTATATACATATATACATTTTTTGATGGATTATATATATTTTTACAAATAGTGATATATTGTAAATATTTATTTTATCATTTGATGATTGAGGGAGGAAAATGATTCAAAGTCTAAGCATCTCCATTGAAAACATAAGTAGCAAAAATATTTGGAGGAAATTTATCAATTATGATTTAACATTATTTTTGGAACAATATAGTTAGATGTCAAGTTTGCAAAACTATCTTGCAAACTAATATCTCGAAGCTTTTGAGTTCAGTGAAGGAACTTGAGTCTCTAAGTTTCGAGTTGCAAGCGGTTCTTCTTTAGTTCTTCTTCTTCGATGGGTACTTCTTCAAATTTGGTGTGGGTCTTCTTTTTCTTTTGTTCATCTTTTTCTTCTTCTTCTAATTTGCTGTATGGTCTTCTTCTTCTTATGGGTTGTTCTTCTTTTTCTTTTTCTCTTTCTTTGCTGTGGGTTGTTCTTCCTTTTTTCTTCTTCTTTGGTTCTTTAGATCTTCTTTACTCACGAAGCTAAGGTGCTCCTTAAGACTCAGGATGCTAGTTTACTAATATGTTTCAAAAACCTGCCCAACTAACAAAACAATTACTAAAATCATGTTAAAGGGTAAATTTTCCCAAATATTTTAGGCCTGTGGCATTTATAAAGTTGTCTATTGGAAAAATATTTTTATAAAAATAAAAAGGATAAATCCTAGTTTAGTAGCGTACATGCTAAAACGAGTGTAAGGACAAGGAAATGACACGGTGACAGTTCAAAACCCCGATGACGTGGACAAAACTTCACCCCCCCTTTTTTTTTTTTTTTTTTTTTTCCCCTTTCTTTTCCCTGTTCTCCTCTCCGTTCTACACTCTTCCTTCCTGCTCTTCCTTACTATTTGAAAATCCGTTTCGCAAAAATGTCGAGGCTCCTTCTTCTCCACACTCCCCATATCACCTCTTTCCATCGCCGAACCCTCACTTCCTTCCTCTCCAACTCCAAGCCTCACCTCTCTCTCTCTTCTCTCCAATTCCTTCATCACCGCTTCTCTCTTTCCCTCTTCCTCTCTCCCTCCTCTCCTTCTCCTTCCCCTCCTCTCCGAACCTTTTCCGTCAGCGCATTTGACTCCTCCGAAGCAAAAGCGAAGAAGAAGAAGAAGAAGAAGAAGCAGAGAAAGTAGGAAATGAGGAAGGGAAGACGAAGAAGATTAATAGTAGTAGCAATAGTAGTGTTACAGATTCAGAGTATCCAAGCGGTGAATTTCAGTTTGAAGAGTTTAACTGGTGGAGGAAGTTCACTGTCAAGCTCAAGATGCTCACTGCTTTGCCCTGGGAGCGAGTTCGCAAAGGCACCGTCTTGACCATGAAGATTCGCGGCCAGGTTGCTTTGCTTTTCTTTTCTCCATTTCTATAATTTGAAAAAAAATTTAGCTTAAAAGAGCAGAGCGAAACAGGCTGTGATTAGATACTGTAATTTGAGCATATTAGATGATAATCATTTCATCACGATTGAATTGCTTAACAATTTTGTTTGTTTTGTTTTTGATTTTTTGCCAGTTGTGTTAATGTATTTATTATTTGGTCTTCGATTATCTCTGGTTATACTTGTGATACTTTACACTAGGTTCTATTTCAACAATGGTTGAACATTACATTGAAAATGACTCATTTTGTTGAGACCTTGAAAATGAGCTAGAAAACATTTGTGGTGTTTTTTGAGTATGTGACATTTTTTAAAAAAAAGTCCCGCTCTATTGAGCTTGTTTTCCATTGATCATAGAAAACATTTTCCATTGACTTGTGTTTTTTGCTGTACCAAAAACCAGAACATGCTTTCCACCGAAACATACGAGGCGGCATCTATAATAATCTATTGCCATTTTTTGTTTGGACTGTGTAGTGTTGACTCTGATACTGTGATACAATCTATCTTAGGCTAATTGATGCCGAATACATGTTTTATTTAGAAGTTGAAATTGTGTTGCTCTTTCTTATGTTCAGATATCTGATCAGCTAAAGAGCCGTTTCTCTTCAGGACTATCTCTACCTCAAATTTGTGAGAACATTATAAAAGCAGCATATGATCCACGCATTTCTGGTATCTATCTTCATATTGAAACCTTGAGTTGTGGCTGGGGCAAAGTTGAAGAAATCCGAAGGCATATTTTTGATTTCAAGAAATCAGGTAGTATCATCGTGCTATCTATTTTTCTCATAATACTTGGATAATCCTTCCGAAAGCACGACCTAACTCTCCATCAGTTCTTTGTCTTTGGAATTTGGATGGAGTATGTATGGTTATTGTAGTTGTAAAAAGAAGTGCTGGCTTCCGTGTACACTAACACACACATGCAGCATACAGCAGTGAACTTTTTTTTTATTTATGGGACAGCAGTGAACTTTTTTTTTTTATGGGACAGCAGTGAACTATTTGATTAGACATGTTTAGTCAAGTGATTCAACATGTTTTGCATGTGCTTGAAGAGGCTTGGTTCATGTGTATGCATGTACCCGAAGAGCTTCACTATTTGTTTTTAATTTGTAAGTTATCCATGCACAGTCTTGAATCCATGACCTCACCTTGACCCTCAACCTTACCCTTAGCCTTACTCTTACAAGGAATGGGGGTGCCATTTGAGCTAGAACTCATTAGAAAAGATGTTGACTTAGTGTTTGTGTGCGCACACACACACACACACACACACACATATATATATATATATTTTAAAAGGCCAATTACACATGCACCTAGTGGGTTTTGAACCCACAACCTCATTGTCCACCCATTTTTATGGGAGTAAGAAGTGCCATTTGAGGTAGAGCTTATTGTGGTATGTATGCACCTAAATGATGGGCGATTTATCTTCTTTGGACCTTCAGGTGCACCGCTTCATTTTAATTGGAGTTGTGTATGTATCATCTTAAAGTAAGAAGTATTTCATACCTTTTTAGTTCTTCTATCTTCTTTTCATCACAAGATCATTGACTTTGTTTGTTATGTCTAAAGTACTAGATACCTCCTTTACTAGATAGCTGACTTATGTCTTTGAAACTTCAAGTTTCTATGGTGATCAGGCAGCAAATTATCTATTACTACAACCAGTAACGTTGATCTATATTTATACTTCAAATGCAGGCAAATTCATTGTGGCATATGTCCCTGCATGTCGTGAGAAAGAATATTACCTTGCTTGTGCATGTGAAGAGATATATGCCCCTTCAAGTGCTTATTTTTCTTTGTTTGGTTTAACGGTTCAAGCGTCATTCCTTAGAGGTAAGTTGGTTTTGCTAGTTCTTGTATAGTTTTTGTTAGAATAATGGTAAATGATTATATTTATAATTTCTTAATAACTTAAGATTTTGGACAAGTTGTAATTTATCATGATATCATATGTGATTCTGAGTTCGAACCCCATCTCTACTATATGACTCATTTGAAAATTAAAAAACCCACATGTCGGACCCCATTTATCAAGGGGAGTTTGGGTCCAAACATGAGGAGAGTGTTAGAATGCTGGTTAAAACAATTAAATTCAGCATTTCCAAAAGCTTGCGTGTACAAATATGTATCCTTGCAGGTATTCTATCTTTGTTTCGCTTGCCTGAACTTGCAACTAATGTCTAAAATGGAAAACATGCTGATTCTGCTGCCATCACAAATCAATTTACCTTGTTAGCTATGTTGCTCCTTATTGTAGCCTTGGGTGTCATGGAACTAGGTATAAATATTTTTTAAATACCATGGTCAGATTATTTGGACAGTATTCATCAGTTCTAATTTTATCTCCATATTCTGTAACAACATTTGTGTTGTTTACAGCTGAGATTTACCACTTCCTATGTTTTCACATGAATGTCAAAATAAAATGGGAAAACACTTAGGAGCACTAGGATGTTTTCTCCTTAGTGCACCATTGACTTGCTTAAATTACTAATCTCTGTTTCAGAATTTTATGCAGTAAAAGTATTCTGAATTCTATAATCGCTAGACTATTTCTTGAGATTCATATGTCAAAATGAGATGTTCAACTATTAGATAGCATCTGAAATGTTTAATCCAGAGCTTTCAAAATCCATCTTTGCAAGTTGCATGAATGGGTCTCAAGGAATTGGTAATCCTCTCCAGTAATTAGTGTTGTGAAGTTTTGTTTATTACATAAATTGATCGTTGAAATATGGACAGCATGGCCTTGGCTCTTTTATTGTCACTCAATTTTAAATAGAAAAGCAATTGCATTTTACAATAGTTGTTTAATCCCAAGTGCTCACATGTGCATCTTATGGTGGCTTGTAAGATAAGTATTTAGTGTCTTATGCTCTTGCATAAGTTTTTTAATGAAACATATGCAAAAGTCCAATCCTAATTTTCCACTAATTAAAAAATGTAGTCTGAGCTAACTTATGGCTCCAATTGTATTGTTTGATAGAGGTTTCAAAATTTTTGTTTTGTAGGTGTCTTTGACAATGTAGGAATTGAGCCAGAAGTGCAAAGGTTTGGCAAATACAAAAGTGCAGGGGATCAACTTATACGCAAAACGATGTCTAAGGAAAATTGTGAGATGCTGACTGCATTGCTTGAAAACATCTACGGGAATTGGCTGGATAAAGTTTCTTCAACAAAAGGTAGCTTTGCATCTGATGCTTTTCTCAATCTTCAAGTATTAAATAAACTCACAGGCTTCTGCAAATTCTGCAGGAAAGACAAGGGAAGATCTTGAAAACTTCATTAATGATGGTGTTTACCAAGTAGAAAGGCTGAAAGAAGAGGGCTGGATAACAAACATACGTTATGATGATGAGGTATAGAATTCTACTCCTTTTGGCTTAGAAGTCTGGGCTTGAAGTTTATGTGGAAGAATCAATATCTGCTACTGCACTTATTAAGAATTTTTAAAAATATCTGGAGAGTGAAGTTACTGTGGTAGCATTTTCATTTAGTGTTTGGTCTACAAGATTTTAATGACATTATACTAACAGCCAGTTGAGAAGGTTTTCTAAAACTTGGTGTCCCTCCATGCTCCTTCAGATAAGTTATAGGTAGAGCTTCTAACGCATAGTAATTATCAAGTCTAAATGGAACCTACAAATTTTCAGACATGTATATATCATATTGTTGTTAAATTTGATCGTATGTTGGCCATTAATACCTGTTCAATAGTTTCTGTTAAATAGTATGAGTGCGACAGCCATTGGTATTGGGAATGGTTTGTGTCCTTAAAACTGTAATGCTTTTTTTTCCCACTTGATTGATATGATGATTTCAGGTGGTTTTTAGTAACATTTAGTCCTTGCAGGTTATTTCAATGTTGAGGGAGAAACTAGGATTACCTAAGGATAAACAGGTCCCTATGATTGATTACAGGTAGTCAACTTATTATTGGAGGCCTATAAGTGTGTTTTAATCGAGTGTATTGTTTCCCGGAGTCATTTTTGGCAAATTGACAACCCCTTCCTCCCAATTAAAGCTGTCATTTTCTTTAATTAAAAAAAAATGCCTGTTACTTGCTGTTGTTTAGACATCTAATCTTTAGATTGTTCATCCAACTGTATTTGATTGCTGTATCATAATCTCTCATATAAAAAGTAATTTCAACATCCTGCTGTTTTAGCTTTTAAATATTTTGGGTGAATACTAGTCATGGGGCTTCACTTACCTCTTATTTGAATTTTTAATTCTTTTACGATTTAAATTTCTCTACAAGTTGTCTGAGGAATAATTATCTTGTTTTGAATTTCCATATATATTGTTAAATTACCGATTGTCCCAAAAGATTAAACAATTAGGAAATGATAAATTTAATCACTTAACCATTATCCTAACACTCCATTGCTGATTGTCCAAAATCTTAAACTATAAGTAATGGTGAATTTAAACGCTTAACTATTATCCTAACATTTAGCCTCACGTGTGGGCCTAAACTCCTTAATAAGGAGGGCCAAAATGTAAGATTTTTAAAATTTGAAATGGGAGATAGAGTATAGATAGGGATCGAACTCAGGACCTCTTGCTCTAATACCATGTTAAATGATTGATTGTCCCAAAAGCTTAAGCTATTAGGAAATTGTATTAATCACTTAACCATCATCCTAACATATCCATGTGACTTTTTTTTTAAATGATATGTAAGCATTATTAATGATTTAGATTTACACTGCAAGGTGCATTAAGGTTTTTTTACAGCAATTCATAGCACTCTAAGAGCTAACTTTCTTTGCCTCACACACACTGACACGTGTGCAATCATTGTTGTCTTATCTATTTTGTATTAGTGATATATGAACATCTTCATTTTTCTGTGTGTGACTTGTGACCAATCTAAGACTTCCATTGGTTCAATCACTTGGATGTTTAAAGATGTGAATATTAACCTTACAGAAAATACTCTAGAGTTAGAGAATGGACTCTCGGTTTATCTGGTGGGAAAGACCAAATAGCTGTAATCAGAGCCTCAGGGAGCATTAGTCGTGTACGAAGTCCATTAAGTGTCTCTGGTTCAGGAATTGTTGGGGAGCAGTTCATTGAGAAGATTCGTACAGTGAGAGGTAATGCATTATCTTATAATTCCACTTTGCTTGATCTAATGCTCTTTTTCTTTCTTTGGATGATCAACTTGATCTTAAGATGTGACCTTGCCTTTTGAGATGGTGGCATGCCAATTATGTTCATGTATACAGTCATCACATGTTAAATAGAAACTATGTGATAGTATACACTTATTCCATGCTATTCGTTGTGAAAACATGGGGAACCATTCGAAGATACAATAAAAGAAAAACACATAATGTGCAACTTGACTTTGAGAAGACCTCTGGTTAGGTATCTAAAAAACTGCTAATGTAAAAGAAAAGAACAGAGTGAGTTAGTGCTATTCATTTGAATAAATGGTAATGTCCATATGCATCCACAACATTCATCTATAATTTTTGCTTTTGGAGGCCTAAGAGCAAAGCATAAAGTCTACAAGGATCATGTCTTATCTACTTGGGGTTGCTTAGTTTGAATTTAATGTCTGTATTCTTGCTTTCTGTTTTTAGTTACCCGATATTTGCGTAGTCATAAATTATTTTTCCAGTCATCTGTTTTTCCCCCCTTTGCCTCACCTTCAGAGTCTAAAAGATACAAGGCAGCAATAATCCGAATTGACAGCCCTGGAGGTGATGCTCTTGCTTCTGATTTGTAAGTTCTGGAATATTTTACCTCTATATATGTGTTATGAATCCATTGATATATGAACTAAGATAGTGGCCATTTCGTAGCCAAGTTGCCTATTATGTTTTGTTTTCTTTATAATCTACTCTTTTGTGATTCATTATTCTCTTTCAATTTTCTTACACCCTTAACCTCATGTTGGGTAATAAAGGATCCCACAACACTCCCAATGGGAGTCAATATGTGAGAAGGAAGCCTGCCCCAAACCTTAAAACCTCTGCAAGACCTCCTCCTCTGGAGCACCCACTGAAACTAATTCTTTTTTCTCAAAAATAATCCTCATATTTGTAACTACTTAAAAATGTATGAGCAGACATCTTAGAAAATTTATATCAGCCCCGAAATAATAGTAGTGTCATCTGCGCGTAGAAATTTGAAGTCACCAGCACTCGATTTGTATTATTATTACCAAAGGTAAAGCTTGATATAAACTGTCCTCTGCTTCTCTAGCCAACATATGCTGAAAACTTCCCTAACAAGAATAGAGAAAAGCTGCGAATGTGGATTACCTTGCCTAGTCCTATCAAACTGTTGAAGAGCGACAGTAGTTCTGTTTGCAAGAAATTAAATCTTGTGGTTAATTACAGTTGACCCACCTGTCATTTGCCCATTTTAATAGTGCCTACCCATGGTTTGGACTCTGTCACTTTACCCACTTGAAGTGGCCTCCGTTAGGTTTCTATAATCCACCTCATCACTTCATCTTTTAAAAGGATTTAAATGTAGGGTTTGTTAAAAATTAATATCCCTAATTCAGTAAAGCCTCAGCAGTGTTCTGACGTTCATAGGATCAGGAGCAGCAGGTTCTACTATTTTTGACATCACAGAATCAACATCCATGTGTACAAGTGTACCCAAGAAGCATAATAGTTGCAGTTGCAATACCATCTCCATCTCCACCTCCATTCCAACGCTCTTCAATGTTAGGACATTGGGCTTCCTCACAAACTGTGTTGAGTTTCAAGCATGAGAGTGAGCCTTTGACCTCATTGAATCATATTGGTGTTAATATGAGAAAGGAGAAAAGTGGCAATTGGGGTTTTGGTTTCTCTGTATGGCTTTTTTTATTGGTGGATTTGGTAGTTTCAAGTTTTAAATTTATTTCTACTTCAAACCAAAACACTTTTTTTGGTTGCTAACGGAGCCCTAACAATCTGTCTCTACCACTATTTCTTCCGTGTGTAAAGTAAACCACTGTCAATCTGTTCTCTCTACACTTGACAAAGGCATCTCCACCAAATCAGAGAAGCTTAACATGTGAAATTTCGATATGAGTTTTGCTTAAAAAGTGGTAAACTGGGCTGTGCTCCATCTGAAGTGTTGGTGGTGCCGCTTGAACCAGTTCCATCTTTTTCTATTTTTCATAACAAAAGACCCACAAGTTCATTTCTCTCTCCGCCAATCTGCCATGGCCGAATTCTAGTTCAGTTCTCCATGGGTGGCAGTTCGTTCCTTTTTTTCATCTCGATCTCTTCTCTAAAGCTTCCTAGCCAAAACCCCCCCTGAATTTGTGGGTTGTAGTGTTTGACTGGTGGTGTGGATGGAGGTTGGTAATTGAGATTGAGGGTTCTTTTGGTTTGGGTTTGGTGTGGATGGAGGTTGTTGTTGCTTCTTTGGTTTGTGGGTTGTTGTTGTTGCCTGTTAGTTCTTTTTACAAAACCCTGACTTTTAAATCTTCATTTATTTGTTTTTTGTTTTGTTTTTTTGTTTTTTTTTTTTTTTTTCCTGGTTGGTGAAATGAAAGGTGGGTTATAGAGATCTAACAAAGCCACCGCAGGTGAATAAAGTAACAAAATCCAAACTACGGGTAGGCACTATTAATCCTAAATCTTTTGATCATGGAAATCCAAAAGTGTTTAATCTCTGCTGTATCTCCCCAAATTTAGTTCACTCCAATTTAACGTGATCTCTTTTTCTGCATTGCTTGCAAACTAAGGCCAAGACTCCTGCTCTCAAAACTCGCATTAGTCTCTCATTGGGCACCAAAACAGAGTCTAGAATTTATGGTCCTCCCACTAGGCATTCTGTGACTCCGAAACAAGTGTGGACTGTGGCTAATGAGAAGGTTGAAGAGTGGTAGTTCTGTTCACAAGAAATTAAATCTTGATAGTGGAAATCCAAAAGTGTTTCATCTTTGATGTATTGCCCCAAAACTAATACACCCCAATTAACATGATTGCCTTTTCAACATCTAGCTTGCAAACTAAGACCAAGAGATGTCCTGCTTTCAAAACCCGCAGTAGCTTCTCATATGGCACCAAAACAGTCGAGAATTTATTGTCCTCCCACTAAAGCTTTTGTGGCTCTGAAACTTGTTTCTATGCTTGGATGGAGGGAGATGTAGGGAGAGGAGAAGGGAACTTCTCTTCCTCCATCCCCCTCTGTTCCAAACATACCCTGTGTTGACTATGGTTATTGAATAATATTGAGGCACAGTGGCGGTAAACATTCTGTGTCTACTTGTTTGATGTCAATCAAAAGTATGGACTGTGGAACCCTACTGTTAGATTTAATATGGCAAAGTGGAGGTAGGCATAGGACAAAAAATACACATTTCTCTGAATAAAAGTTATAGTTGTGGTGCTGAACATGGTGACTGTTTACAGGCCTTCCTGCTTACTCTTTAAATTTAGTTTCTGTGTTGCTTCTGGTAGCAGCACTTATGTAGTTATCTGCCATTGTTAAAAACTTATCCATTCCATTACACTTCTGGAGTCTGTCAAAAGTTTCAATCCTAGTATGTCTGCAATTGGTATTTTAAATCAAGGACCAACCTTCCAAGCAATGCCAACTGATAAAAAACTTGAACAAGAAGACAAAAAGAGAGTTGAGGAATAAGATATGAAGATTGGCATAGGGGCTTTGGTTGCTTTTATTGAATTATTTAAAGAAATTATCCTATGGCTTAATAACCCCTGGTGTTTTTGGTGTGCAGAATGTGGAGGGAAATCCGACTTTTGGCTGCATCAAAACCTGTCATTGCATCAATGTCTGATGTGGCAGCAAGTGGAGGATACTATATGGCAATGGCAGCAGGGACTATTGTTGCAGAAAATCTAACCTTGACTGGTTCCATTGGAGTTGTAACAGGTGAACCTAAGAATGCTTCACGGAAAGGAGAAAAAAAAAAAGTGAACTTCAGAATAACGCTGGTCGGAATATTAAATAGAAGAAATTTTTGTTGGTTATAGACTAATAGCAGTAAGAAACCTACATATGTGTGCAGAAGGTATTGGTTAAAAAGAAAAAGGTTCTCAGTCATTTTTACTTTTTACCTATTTTAAATTCTCGATTACATCTTGTGAAATATAACTGAGGACATATGCAAGAAGCTTAAGTTAGTTTAGTCAAATATATGGACTTCTCTGTCAAACGTTTCTTACAATAAAAACACCTTTTGGTTAATTTCTTTATGTAGATTCTCCAGATATTACTAAAGGAAGAACCTTAGTTTTATTTTTTTTAAGTAAATAAATTTTATTCGAATAGAAAACAGGAAAATCACATATGAGAGTTGTGAATCTTTCGTTTTCTAAAGAATACGATCATAATGAAAACTTATTAGTAGACACAACACTGAGTATACTAGTTGGAAAATATTGAATTCTACAAAGAAAATATATTTGTTTACCTTTTGTAATGATCTCAAATGATTTTTCTAATTAAATAATATTTGCTCATGGAAGATTGTGACTGAAAGTAAGCTCATATTGTTGTCTCCTTGCGCAATAAAAGCTGCAAGGTCACACTCCAAATGGCTACTTCTACCCTTTTCTCAGTCATGATTGAACTTTGGCTGATCAAGATTGAATGTTTTGATCCTTATCAACATCTTAATCAGAAATGGCCTTGAAGATCTGTAACTAGAGTTTTTTTTTTTTTTTTTGGTTTTGTTTTGTTTTCTTTCTGATAACTAAAGAAGTCATATGAGTAACTGTTCGACAATACACTGTTTCTCATGTTTGTGCATCACTCCTGGGTTAGAAAGTGCTTTTCATTTGGAAGTTGATCTGCTCTCTCCCTCTCTTCTTTTGGTTGCCTTGAAACAACACCCACACACAATCTCTTTCTCTGTATTTAAACCTTCTCTTGGCTCTTAAATATAATGTATTTGGCTTGTGAAAGAAGTTGTTAATGAGTTAGTGATTTTACTTTAGGGAGGTTTAACCTGGGGAAGCTGTATGAAAAGATTGGTTTCAACAAAGAAATCTTATCGAGGGGAAAATATGCTGAGTTCCTTGCAGCGGATCAAAGACCTTTAAGGTAAAGAGGCCTTGTTCAATTGCTAGCTTTACATTTCCTTTGTGAAACAGGAACGGATAGTATTCTTTTGTCCATATAAATTTCATGTTCAAATTGAAACCTGAATGAATCTGCCACCAACCATGTAAGCCTATTTTGTGTAGATCATTTTGTTTCCTTGATTATGCAGTTATGCCCAATCATTAATATTGGTTTAAATGTGAGAAGTTATGGATGAAATGGACATTAGAATTGCCCAAACAAATCCACGATCCTTAATATATCAACTATATTTAGAATTCATATTTCTAAGTATTTATACTGCCTATGTGCTTTGGTTTTTTGCATTGGTTTCTTTTTTCAATTAAGTTATATTACTTATAAATATATATATATATATATATATATATATATTTCTAAGTATTATGATGACCCATAGTTATAATGACACAAATACTGGATGTCCTTCAAGAATTGGGTTTTCTTAATATATCATTATCCAGGATGCCAAATCAATAACAAAGTTCAAGAAGGGTATAGTGAGATCCCAAAATTTGTCTATCTATTTCTATAATGAAAGAGGAACTGTATTTTTATATATGTAGCTCTCTCTCTCTCTTTCTCTCTCTCTCACAAACACACACACATAGCGAACAAGGCCTTGAAATAAGAAATTGAGTATGATCTTTTACTCTGGAGTGCTGAAATTACCATTCCATACACTTCAGTGTTTATCTTGTTTCCAGATATAAGAGAATTGTAGGATGGGAAATATCCACCCTAAATCATAAGAGCATTTGCAATGTGCATCCCAAACCAAAATATTTCTACAATCAACTCACTAATCTGAGATTAATCTGCTCATTAAATTATTAATTTAAATGCTAATTTGGATGGAGGAGTGAACATTGCCAATATACCTCTAATAAGGGTGTTGATTACTGAATTTTGTAGTTTAAGGTGTGCATTAAATGCAAAATGAGTTTACCCCTCTATGATTTTACAATTGACTAGTTACAATTTCTATATACAGACCAGATGAAGCAGAACTTTTTGCTAAGTCTGCACAGAATGCATATATGCAATTTCGGGACAAGGCAGCTTTTTCCAGATCAATGCCTGTATGTTGGTCATTTTAATTTTCAATAACAATTTCAATCGCTTTCGCTTTTCTTTTTTTTTTAACCTCCCCATCCCCCCCCCCCCCCCTTAAAATCTGAACGGTCTCCAATGTCGCTATTATATTGTTGCTAGGTAGATAAGATGGAGGAGGTTGCGCAAGGGAGGGTTTGGACTGGGAAAGATGCAGCTTCAAGAGGTTTGGTCGATGCTATTGGTGGACTTTCTCGGGCTGTTGCTATAGCAAAACTGAAGGCTAATATACCTCAAGATAGACAGGTTTTTTGTTTACTATTTTTCTTCTTTCTTCTCTCTTTATCTTTTGTGTGTCTTGAATTTGCTTTGGATGAATACTACTGCTGATTATTAATTCTGTAAAATTCATTAGTCTACTCCAGCTTATAATTATAGCACATACATTGGTTTTGGATTTGTAATCACATCATCATACGTATTATAAGTGAGAAACAGTGTGTGGTTGTCTTTCATTATCTTTACAGAATGTGTTATAATGCATTTGGTTGGACGGGTATAGGTTACTCTTGTGGAGCTTTCAAGACCATCCCCAACACTACCAGAGGTATTAAGTGGCATAGGGAGTACTCTAGTTGGAGTTGACAGCACACTGAAAGAACTACTGCAGAGTTGACAAATTCTGAGGGAGTTCAAGCCAGGATGGATGGAATCATGTTCCAGAGACTGGAGGGATATTCTTATGCCAATCCCATTTTTGCTTTGATAAAAGATTACATGAGTTCCCTCTAACCTTTATTGGTTATCCTGTGTATCACATCATTTTGATAAAAATCATCTTAATCCCTCTAACCTGTATTGGTTATGCAGAGTCTCACTGCTTCTACAAAATCTGGTTTTAGTTGGACATATATGTGTTCTAAAATTTGGCACAATGGAGGAGCGGTTAGTTTGGGGTATATACTTCGTTTGGAAACAGGTGAAAGCAAACAGAACCACCTTGAGGGTGTTTTTTTTTTTTTTTTTCAATTTCCCGTTTGGTTTGCATCTGTTTTCTCTATGCTTTTGTGTATAAATATACAGAATTATTCGAGCAATACCAAAAAAAGAAGAGAGAAATATTGTGTTGCAATTATTCATTGTTTTTCTCTTTATCTTTTGGATAACATGCATTCTCCCACCCGAAATTGTCAATTTCTAATGCTAATTAGTGTTTTGGGGATTTCCTTAATGCTGGGAAGTAGAAAGGCACGGAGTGTTTTTTTATCTGACAATTAACAAAGAATAGTTGTCAGTTATAAGCAGACTATGAATGCGGAATGCCACTCTACATTCAATTTTATGTATTGTTTGGCTTTGTTTTGATCACGAGTATTGCTTTAAACGAGTTTTGCAGTTAGAAATTCCCACTAACATGTCACTCTCTAAGGACTTCGGCTAATTTAAAATGGCGAAAAATAAATCCTAGGGTGGACTGTTTTCTTTTTAGTAGTGCTAGTGGCATTACAAATTTTACTACATTAAACTTATATATTAATGTCACTAATTTAAAATAGGCAATTCAAATATTTATTTATGAGGTAGTTGAAACTCACTAGTGTTAATATTTTAGTTTTTATAACCCTAAGCTACTACTATGAAGTTTAGGCTTTTTTGTAGTGATACTATGGTTATGAAATGTATTATAAGCTTGTTCTAATAAAGTATTACTATTTCCTCAAATATATATATATAAAAGCCTTATAGTATTTTTCATTTCTCTTGGATGAAATGCTGCAAGAAATAGATGGATAGGAGAGGGAGAGGGGGAAGAAGAGGTGAAGTTCAAACTATCGACAGATATGGGACATTATAAAAACTTATTGGATCCAAACAAGTGAGAAAACCTATTATCGTTGCCCAGTCTTTAATGGGTTAAAATATATTATCGTTATCCAATCTTTGATGGGTCAAGTCAATTTAGTCTGACTAGTATTTTTTTTACTTACACAAAAAATAACGATGAACATAATTTTTATTCTGATTTATAATATTAATAAAAGAACAGATAAACAAAAACTCTTAAAAAAAAAATACATAAATTTTTGAGTTTTCAATCCTAAATGTATCTATATATTTTCATAAAATAAGTTTATTATTACTAGTCTAATAATATTTATTACATGTTTAAATTGTATATGGTATAACTCTATACCTGGTGCAGTTCTGTTTAAGGTTACTTAATCAAGTTGAAAATGATGAGTTTTATTATATTGCATTGTCTCCTTACATATCTCATTGCATATATAAAATATTTAAAAATGATTTTTTAAAAATATTTTAAGAAGATAATTACAAATTATCTGCTTGTGACATAAACAATTTAAAATTTACCTATTTGTAGTTTAAAAAAGTTATAACTCATTTGACATGAACTTCATTTGTATCAGCTTTGTTGTGATTGGTTTTGTCACAACAAGCATTGTTAGGCTATGGCTTAGCATTCTCATCAAGAGGACCCCTTCAATATGGATCTTCAATATATATATATATACACACATTATGCTACTAACGCCTCAGCTCGAAACATTTCCCTTTAGACTCCTAAACATTCTGTGCATAAAAATGTGTCAATTCAATCACAAAGCCTTTGACTAGATCTTCAACATTTGTAGTGGTAGGAATGGATAGGTATACTGCTAACGCCTCAACTCGAACCCTTTTTTTCTTAGACCCCAAGTACTTTATGCGTGAAAATATGCCAATTCAACCACAAAACCCTTGCTTGGATCTTCAACATTTGTAGTGGCAGGAACAGATAGGTTAAAAGGTAGGAGGAGCCTATCTATGTAGATTAGAGGGAAAGGCGTATACTAGAGTAAGGATTTTAAAGGGGTATATTGGAGTAAGGAGATCCCGCCCCGGGGGGTGGGGGGGAGGAATAGGTCTATTAAAGTGAAGTGGGGGAATGCCAATCAATGTGGATTGTAGGAGTAGATTGGTGTAATTTTGTCAACTTTTCAAATCTCCTATATATTAACGATCACACTGCAAAAGTCGATTTTACAAAAAGAAAAAACCATCGATAATTATTTTCAACATCGATGGATAAAATAGAACTCAGAAGTGATCAAGTTGGCAGATTATTAGTATGGTCAATGATTGTAAACACCCTTACGTACGTTGTAGGATCTCTCTCTCTCTCTCTCTCTCTATATATATATATATATATATATATATATTGATATTATGATATACAAATTCTAAATAAATGAATTTGGTTTATTTTTATAGATATTTTCTCACAAACTCTTATTTATAGTGTTATACACTTATTTTTTTACTATAATAAAAAAGGGATATATTTTTGGTGTCTGTTCAGATTATTTGTTTTAAAAGGTGTGCTTTTTAAAATCACGTATAATTGTTTGTAAAAATGTGAAGAAATGTGGTTTCTATTTTTAAGCATTTGGATAGTACTATTATAGTTCCTATTTTTAAGCATCTGGACATTCTATCATTTTTAATTCAATCTCCACCTACACCAAAAACCGACCAATATTTTAATTTGATGATAAAAAAACTATTAAGAAGAAGACTAATGGTGAAATTGAATTGGAGGGGTAAAACAGAATTTAAGAATAGAAGCAAGTCTGGTTTGAAGAAAGGTATTGCATAGACAAGGCAAGGTGATCAAGGCATAAACCAGAAGAGGCTTAAGGTGTGATTGAAGAAGTTGCTTGCAAGGTTAAAGAGTTAAGTAAAAGCATGTGAGTTGCACGTGTGAGATAATAGTCAGTTAGTTAGTTAGAGGTAGGGTAACACTTGTCCTAATCTCATTGGAGGAGCATTTTTAGGAAATTATGTTAGAGTTTGTTAAGAGTTTTCCCACGCTATTCTTTTTTCTTTCTGATCTGTAACTGCTTGTATAAATATAGCTTGATATGTGTAAATTAGTTAGTTTTGTAATTCACGGATTCTAGCAATAAAGTTTTCTCTCTTCACTCAGAAATTTTCTCTCTGTTTTCTCGAGCCTTCTTGAACTTTCTGTGATTTTCTTTCTTGATTTGATACTTCTTGTTAAGTGGAAACTCCCACACAAGTTAAAATTGAAAAAAGAAAAGAAAAGAAAGGTATTGCAAAAGAAGAGGAAAAAAAATGGGAAATTACAATTTACCATCTTAAACTATATCATAAATTACAATTTGTACCATAAACTTTCCAAATGCACGTTATGCACGTTTTGCACCCTAAATTATGATCCTTATTATACTTTGCACTCGACGTTAAGTTTGCTATTAACTTAGATTAAAAAGTATAATATTACGTGAAAATACCAAATTGGCCATTGGCTCAATTTCTTAAAAACAAAGAAGAAATTATATTTTACCATCCTAAATTATACTCTCGATTACACATTGCATCCTAAATTTTGAATTTCCATTCAAGTTAACAACAAACTTGACGTTGGGGTGTAAACTGTAATGTGTAATAAGGGTCATAGTTTAGAGTGCAAAACATGTATTCGAAAAGTTTATGATGCAAAGTGTAATTTGAGGTATAGTTTAGGGTAAAAAGTGTAATTTCTTGAGAAAAAAAGAAAGATAAGAGTCCTAATATATATATATTTTTGTTATGATATGCTGTTTATTCCACAGTTTAAATCTTTTCATTTTTTTCCTTTAAATTTTCAAGTATTTTATATGTGAAAATGTGTCAATTAAGTTACAAAACTTTTAACAAGGACTATCGCTACATACTTCATCACAACTTATATAAATATTATCTTGTAATTAGATTCCATCTCTTATGCAAGGTTCTACACTAGTATTTTTGGCTTGAAGGGTTTCTTTACTTTGACCATTCTGTGTTACTGCATTTTTCGTTTGTAACAGTGCGAAGGTACCCACAATGAGATTTTTCTCAAAAAAAAAAAAAAAAAAATTATAATGGGATATTGATATTCGTTGATTTCCGAGGGTATTTGTGACAAATCACACTTGTAAAAGCAGTCCACAAAACGCCAAAATAGCACTTGTGAATTCTCACCTTCAGCTTCAAGACGCGCCATTTTTTTAACCTAATAAATAAATTAAATAAAAATAAAAATAAAAAGGCGCGAGCCAAATGTTCAGATTTTCACGTTTTCATGTGAAAACGCGCACTTAATCTTCTTACTGCCTTTAAGAGATGACACGCTGACCGTCCATATCCCACCCTTCCTGTTGGCTAATTATTAGGTAGTTATCGTAAATGTATTTTTTTTTATATAATTATAGATCTTATTAATTAAATTTATAGTGAAATTTATTTTTAAAAAAAATTATATTAGGACTCACAATTTACATGAGAAGAATGAGAAGGTACTCCGCAATATTTAATAATTTTCTCTTATTATTTTACAATTTTTTAAATTTTGAGTGATTTTATTGAGACTATTTTTTCTCAAACACACCTTATACCATGTCACAATTATAGTAAAAAAATTATAAAATAGTTTATAGTTTTAAATATTTTCTTTTCTTTAAGTTATTCCAAGTTTCAACATTTATAGTCTCATTTTTTATAAGAGTATTCATATTAGCTCATGTAATTTTTTTTTTTTTTTTTGTTTATTTTAGTAATAAGAACTTACTTTCTCTATTTTACTTAATTTTCAAAACAAGCAACATCATATTATTTATTTTACATTAAGTTTTATTAAAGTATCAATTTATCTTGATTTTTTTAATTGTTTATCTTTCTTTACACACAACAACCATTACTTTCTATTAATTTCTTACATTTTCTTTCTTTCTAATTTTTTTTAATTTTATTTTTTGCTACTTGTAATTAGAATTATTAATATATTCATTGTTGAAAGTTTGAAATCACCACATTTTCCTGCGTTTAGTTTTGACCTTGAAAATGAAATAGAAAACATTTGTGGTGGTTATTTTTTTTTTTTTTTTGAGTGTGTGATGTTTTGGTTTTGAACTTAATGGTTTTGAACCCAGAATCTCACCCTCCAGCCGTTCTTACGGGAGAAAGAAGTGTCATTTGAGTTAAAGGTTAGTGTGGTCTGTATGTACCTACATGACAGGCAATTTATTTTCTATGGACGTTCAGGTGCACTGTTTCTTTTAAATTGGAGTTGTGTTTGTATTATCTTAGAGTAAGAAGCCCCTAATACCTTTTTAGTTCTTCCATCTTCTTTTCATCACAAGGTCATTGATTTTGTTTGTTATGCCCAAAGTACTGTATAGCTGAGTTATTTCTTTAAAACTTCAAGTTTCTATGGTGATCTGCCAGCAAATTATCTATTTTTACAACCAGTAATTCATACTTGACATGCAGGGAAATTCATTGTGGCATATGTCCCTGAATGTTGTGAGGAAGAATATTACCTTGCCTGTGCGTGTGAAGAAATATATGCCCCTCCAAGTGCTTATTTTTCTTTGTTTGGTTTAAACGTTGAAGCATCATTCCTTAGAGGTAAGTTGATTTTCTTGCATAGTTTTTGTTAGAGTAATGGTTAATGATTAAATTTATCATTTCTTAATTGCTTAAGTTTTTGAGACAAATTGTAATTTATCATGCTATCAGAGGTGGTATTGTGTTCATGTACCATCTAAAAAATAAACATCCAACATGTTGGGCCCCACTTATTATTGGGGAGTTTGGGTTCACGTGTGGAGAAGTGTTACAATGATAGTTTTCTTTTTGATAATCTGTTACAATGATAATTAAAATGATTAAATTCATCGTTTCTTAATAATTAAAGCTTGCAAGGACAGATTTGTAAACCTTGTAGGTATTCTATCTCTATTTGGCTTGCTTGAACTTGCAGCTAATTTCTAGAATGGAGTAAGTGCTGATTTCTTCTGCCATCACAACGCAGTTTATCTTTCTATCTATGTTTGCAGCTTATAGTAGCCTTGGGTGTCATGGAACTGCTGGTTATAAATATTTTTTAATTAACATTGTCAGATTACTTGGACAGTATTGAATATTCATTGGTTTTCATTTTATCTCCATATTTTATAACATCTTTTGGGTTATTTAAAGCTGAGATTTACCACTTTCTATGTTTTCAAATGAAGACCATAATAAAATGAGAAAATACTTAGGAGCACTAGGACATTTTCTCCTTCGTGCACTATTGACTTGCTTATATCACTGATCTCTGTTTCAGAATTTTTATGCAGTAAAAAAGTTTTCCTGAATTCTAAAACTGCAAGACTATTTCTTTAGCTGTTCAACTATTAGAAAACATCTGAAATATTTCAACCAGAGCTTTCAAAATCCATATTTGCAAGTTGCATGAAATCCCATCTCAAGAAATTGGTGATCATCTCTGGTATAGTTTTGTGACATTTTGTTAATTACATAAATAAATCGTTGAAATATGGATAGCGTGGCCTTGGCTCTTTTATTATCACACAATTTGAAATTGAAAATAGATTGCATTTTATAGTAGTTGTGGTTAATCCTGAGTGCTCACATGTGTATCTTATAAATGTTTGTAAAATAAGTACTTGGAGTCTTTTGCTCTTGCATGAGTTTTTTAATGAAACATATACAAAAGTCCAGACCTAATTTTCCACTTTTTAAAAACCGTAGTCTGAGCTAACTTATGGCTCCAATTGCATTATTTGAATTTGATAGAGATTTCAAAAAATTTGTTGTAGGTGTCCTTGACAATGTAGGAATTGAGGCAGAAGTGGAAAGGATTGGCAAATACAAAAGTGCTGGGGATCAACTTACAAGCAAAACTATGTCTGAAGAAAATTGTGAGATGCTGACTGCATTACTCGATAACGTCTATGAGAATTGGCTGGATAAAGTTTCTTCTACAAAAGGTTCCTTTGCATCTGTTGCTTTTCTCAATCTTCTAGTATTAGTTAAACTCGCAGGATTCTACAAGTACTGTAGGAAAGACAAGGGAAGATCTGGAGAACTTCATTAATCAAGGTGTTTACCAAGTAGAAAAGCTAAAACACGAGGGCTGGATAACAAACATACGCTATGATGATGAGGTACAAAATTCTACTCCTAGAAGTCGGGGCTTGAAGTATATGAGGAAGAATCAATATCTGCTACTGCACTTAATAAGAATTCTTAAGGATATCTGAAGAGTGAGATGACATTTTCATTTAGCGTTCAGTGTACAAGATTTTAATGGCATTATACTTACAGGCTTACAGCCAGTTGGGAGGGTTTTCTAAAAATTGGTAAGTTATAGTTAAAGTTAGAACTTCTAATTCATGGTAATTAGCAAGTCTAAATGGATTGTTCTAATATAAATGTACCATATTGTTGTTAGATTTGATCACATGTTGGCCATTAATTCCTGTTCAATAGTTTCTGTTGAAGAGCATGAGTGTGACAGCCATTGGTATTAGGAGTGGTTTGTGTCCTTAAAACTGTTTAGGTTATTTTTCTTTTTTTTCCCAGTTTCATTGATATGATGATTTCGGGTGGTTTTTAGTAACATGTAGTCCTTGCAGGTTATTTCAATGTTGAGGGAGAGACTGGAATTACATAAGGATGAACAGATCCCTATGGTTGATTACAGGTAGTCAATGTATTATTGGAGGCCTACAAATATGAATGTTCTAATGTTTCCTGGAGCCACTGTTGGCAAATTGACAACCCCTTCTTCCCAATTAAAGCTTTCATTTTCGTTATGTATATATGTGCATGTGCATGTGTGTGGCTGTCACTTCTTGTTGTTTAGACATCTACTAATCTTTAGATTGTCCACCAACTGTATTTGATTTCTGAACCATAATCTGGCATATAAAAAATTATTTCAACTTGCTGCTGTTTTAGCTTTTAATTATTTTGAGTGAATACTAGCCATGGGGCTTCACTTACCTCTTATTTGAAGTTTGAACAATTTTATGATTTAAATTTCTAAATAGGTTGTCAGAGGAATAATTATTATGTTTTGTTTCCATATTTACCACGCAACTCTTCCATATTTCTATGATGTGTATCCACGATTAATGATTTGGATTTACAATGCAAGGTACATTGAGGTTTTGTTTACAGCAATTCATAACTCTCTAAGAGCTAACTTTGTTGTATTACACACTCTGACACATGTTCAATCGTGTCATCTGATCCATTTTGTATTAGTGATGTATGAAAATGTTCACTAGTCTCTGTGTGACTTGTGACCAATCTAAGAGTTCCATTGGTTCAATTGCTTGGATTTTTTTGGAGAACGTGAAAAATTAAGTATTAACCTTTATGAGGTTTTTTTTTTTTTTTTTTTTTTGGGGGGTCATGCTAACTTACAGAGAATATTCTAGAGTTAGAAAATGGACTCTCTGTTTATCTGGCGGTGAAGACCAAATAGCTGTAATCAGAGCCTCGAGGAGCATTAGTCGCGTACGAAGTCTATTTAGTGACTCTAGTTCGGATATTATTGAGGACAAGTTAATTGAGAAGATTCGTAGTGTAAGAGGTAATATATTATCTTATAATTCACTTTGCTTAATCTAATGCTCTTTTTCTTACTGTAGAAGCATGATCAATTTCCTCCTAAGATGTGACCTAGGCACCTAGCCATTTGAGATGGTGGCGTTCTAATTATGTTCATGTTAACAATGGTCACGTGTGTTAAGTAAAAACTATGTAACATTGTAACTATGTATACTTACTCCATGCCATTTGTTGTGGAACCATTTGTTGTGGAAACATGGGGAGCCATTAGAAGATGCAATGAAAGAAAACATATAGATGTGCAGTTTGACTGTTGAGAAGACCTCTGGCTAGGTATCTAAAAAACTGCTCATGTAAATGACCTCAAAGAACATAGAGAATTAGTGCTGTTCAACTGAATATATGGTAACATCATAAGCATCCACAACATTCATCTATAATTTTTGCTTGTAGAGGTCTTAAGAGCAAAAGCTGAAGTCTACAAGGATCATGTTTTATCTACTTGGGCGTTGCTTAGTTTCAATTACCCAGTATTTGCAGAGTCATAAATTATTTTTCCAATCGTGTTGGTTTTCTTTTCCCTTGCCTCACCCTCAGAGTCTAAAAGATATAAGGCAGCAATAATCCGAATTGACAGCCCTGAAGGTGATGCTCTTGCTTCTGATTTGTAAGTTCTGGAATATTTTACCTCTATAGATGTGTTATGAATCCAATGATACATGAACTAAGATAGTAGCCATTTTGTAGACAAGTTACCTATTATGTTTTGTTTTCTTTATAATCTACTTTTTGGTGATTCGGTATTCTCTGTCAAGTTTCTTACACTGAACGCAACCTCATACTGGATAATAATAGAGTCCCACAAAGCTCCCAATGGGAGTCTATGCGTGAGAAGGAAGCCTGCCTTAAATCCTAAAAACTCTGCAAGCCCTTCCTTCCTCCTCCTCTGTAGCTCCCACTGAAACTAATTATTTTTTCTCAAAAATAACTCTCGTAATTGTAACTGCTTCAAAACATATGAGAAGACACCTTAGAAAACTGCCTGTTTTATATCAGCCCCAAAATAATAGTAGTTTCATCTGCACAGAGAAAATTGACGCCACCAGCACTCAATTTGTATGATTATTACCAACTGGAAAACCTTCCCCAGCTTCCATAGTCAACATCTGCTGGGAACTTTCCTAACAAGAATTGAGAAAGACTCGAATGTAGATTACCTTGCCTTAGGCCTATCAAACTGTTGAAGAGAGATATTAGTTTTTTTCAATAGAATTTAAATCTCCTGATAGTGGATATCCAAAAGAGATATGGAATTTATTTTCTTACTTAAGACATCTAATGAAAAATATTGAGACCTTTAAAAATATTCGTATGATTTTCATTGATCTAAAGAAAGCATATGATAGGGTCACAAGAGAGGTTTTGTTGTGGGTTTTGGAAAAGAAAGGAGTTCCTTTAAAGTATATTAAGTTCATTAAGGATATTTATGGGTTGAAACTAGTGTGAGAATAGATGGAAGAATCACAAGTTCGTTTCCTATCACTATAGGTTTGTATCAAGGATCATCATTAACTTCATATCTCTTTGAATTATCAAGGATCATCATTAAGTTCATATCTCTTTGCATTAGTGATGAGCTCACTAAATCGATTCAAAAGGAAGGGAGGGTCTATGCTTTTTGCAGACCAAGAGCAAGAGCTTTTGATGTCTTGGATCAATGATTCATAAAGATATAGAGATTAAAGAGGATGTGACTCATAGGATAAGAGTAAGATAGATGGAGTGGAGAAGTGCATCGAGATTATTATGTTATTGTAGAATACCTATTAAGTTAAAGGGAAAATTTTATAAAATTGCTATATGACCAGTTATGCTCTATGATACTAAATATTAAGCTGTTAAGAAACAACATATTCATAAAATGAGTATAGTTAAAATGAGAATTTTAAGATGGATAAATGAAAATACACAGAAAGATAGGATTTGAAATGAGGAAATCTGCTTAAAGATAGGGGTACTTCTTATTGATGAAATGATGAGAAAGGGTTCTTTTGATGGTTTGGTTAGAGGTGAGTGATTAATGCACTAATAAGAAAGAGTGAATTGATCCCAATTGAGAGGAAAAAAAAAAGTATAGGAGACCCAAATTAACATTAGTAGAAGAAATAAAAAAGAACATATCAATTAAGGAGGTAACAAAGAATATAATTTTAGCCTAGCCACATCACACACGCCCCGCACATATGATGAGGGTTTTATTTTATTTTATTTTTAGTTTAATAAAAATTTTCAATTTGAATTTATCTATTGTTAGTGAGGTTACATAGGAAATGATTTTTATAAAACTAAAATTTAAGATTTAAAATGGAGTAAACTACTGGGTTTAGCGTGTGCTGGTTTTTAGGAAAAAAATGTATCAAACTTATGTGAGGAGAAATTATACAGTCCTATAGTGGATCACGTCACTTGTCCGTCATAAGGACCTTATAATTTCTCGTAGGTGAGATATGTTTAAATAGAAAGTGCGCTAATTTCTAGGGAAAAATTTCTCCGGTAGTTTTTTTTTTTTTTTTTTGAATTTTGTTGAATTAAAATTTTAACTAATTTTTGAATTCTCTTAATATATAGAGAAGAAATAAAATAGAATCAAGGAAAAGAATATATGTAGCTTATCCTAACAAATCTGTTGAGGATCCATAACAAACCCCAAAATTTTGGGATTATTGTTGAGTAGTGGAAATCCAAAAGTGTTCCTCTTTTTTGCATCTCCCCAAATCTAATACACCCCAATTAACATGATCGCCTTTTCTACATCTAACTTGCAAACTAAGCCCTAGGCTCCTTTCTCTCAAAACCCACATTAATCTCTCATTAGGGACCAAAACAAAGTCTAGAATGTACTGTCCTCCCACTAAGCATTCTGTGACTCTAAAACATGTGTGGGCCGTGGCTAATGAGGTTGAAAAGTTATGGTAGTTTTCCTCACAAGAAATTAAATCTTGATGGTGGAAATCCAAAAGTGTTTCATCGTTAAGGAGGTTGAAGAGTGATGGTAGATCTGTTCACAAGAAATTAAATCTTGATAGTGGAAATCCTAACGTGTTTCATATTTTCTTTTTCGCCCCACATCTAATACACCCCAATTAACATGATCGCCTCTTCTACATCTAGCTTGCAAACTAAGATGAAGACTCCTGTTCTCAAAACCTGCAGTAGTTTCTCATTAGGCACCTGAACAGTCTAGAATTTCATGTTGTCCCACTTTGTGTTTTGGGAAAAGTTTGGACTGTGGACCCCTACTATTCGATTTAATGAGGCAAAGTGGAGGTACGCATTGGACACAGCATATAGAGATCACAGAATAAAAGCTAGAGCTGTGATGCTGGCCATGCCTACAGTTTGCGAGCCTTCCTGCTTACACTTTAAAATTTAGTACCCATGTTGCTTCTGGTAGCTGCACTTATGTAGTTATGTATCACCATTGTTAAAAACTTCCTCCAGTCTGTGTCAAAAGTGTCAAACCTAGTATGTCTGCAATTGGTATTTAAATCAAAGAACCAACCTTCCATGCACAGTCAATTGATAAAAAACTTGGACAAGAAGGCCAAAGGAAAGTTGAGGAATAAGATATGAAGATTGGCAAGGGAGCTTTGGTTGCCTTTATTGAATTATTTTAAAAAAATTATCCTGTGGCACTTATTACCCCTGGTGTTTTTGGCGTACAGAATGAGGAGGGAAATCAAACTTTTGGCTGCATCAAAACCTGTCATTGCATCAATGTCTGATGTGGCAGCAAGTGGAGGATACCATATGGCAATGGCAGCAGGGACTATTGTTGCAGAAAATCTAACTGACTGGTTCCATTGGAGTTGTAACAGGTGAACGTAAGAATGTTTCAAGAAAACGAGGAAAAAAACAAAGTGAACTTCAGAGATATAAATTTGGTCGGAATGTTACATAGAAGAAATTTTTGTGGGTTATAACAGTAAGAAATCGAAATATGTGTGCTGACATGCATTTGCAGAAGGTATTGGTAAAATATATAATTTCTTATTCATTTTTCCTGTTTTCCTATATTAAATTATCAATTACTTCTTGTGAAATATAGTTGAGGACATATGCAAGAAGCTTTAGGTGACTGCTAACTACTTAACTTCTCCACAAACCCTTCTTACCATAAAAAAATTAAAATTAAAAAAAAATCTTCTGATTAGTTTCTTTATATAAATTCTCCATACATCATTAAAGGAAGACCTTAGTTTATTTATTTATTTTTTAAGTTAATAAATTTTATTTGAAACAAGACAGGAAAATCACATATGAGAGACTTGAATCTATCCTTTTCTAAAGAATACAACCATAATGATAACTTATTGGTAGACACAGCACTGAGCATACCATATATGTGGAAAGATTGAATTCTACTAAGCAAATATATGTGTACCTTTTGTAATGATCACTAATGAGTTTTCTTATTAAAGAATATTTGCTCATGGAAGATTGTAACTGAAAGTAAGCTCATACTGTTGTCTCCTTAAGCAGTAAAAGCTGCAAGGTCATTCTCTGAATGGTTACTCCATTACTTTGCTCAATCATGATTGAACTTTTGGTGATCAAGAAAATGGCCTTGCAGATCTATAACTAAAGTTTTTTTTTTTTGGGGGTTCTAAAAACTAAAGAAGTCATATGACCATATGAGTAATTTTTCAACAATTCACTGTTTCTCATGCATGTAAATCACTCCATGGTTAGAAATTACTTTTCATTCAGAAGTGTGTTTACTCTACCCTCACTGCTTCTAATTTTCTTGAAACAACACACATACACATAATCTTTCTCTCTCTCTCTCTCTCTCTCTCTCTCACGCGCGCGCACACACACATATAGGGAGAGAGAGAGATAGGTATAGTTTTATTAGCTGAGATGCTTCTACGTAATCCAAATTGCATCTGTGCTTATTGTTTCTGTAGTCAAGCAAATCACTTTGTGGTTCAAAAAAAAAAAAAAAAAAACTTCTATACCTTCCCTTGGCTCTTAAATAAGTTGTATTTGGCTTGTGCAAGTTGTTGATGTGTTAGTAATTTTGCTTGTAGGGAGGTTTAACCTGGGGAAACTATATGGAAAGATTGGTTTCAACAAGGAAATCATATCGAGGGGAAAATATGCTGAGCTCCATGCAGCAGAACAAAGACCTTTAAGGTAAAGAGGCCTTGTTGCATTGTTAGCTTCATGTCTACTTTGTGAAACAGGAACTGATAGTATATTCTGTTGTCCATATAAATCTCATGTTCTAATCAAAACCCATATGAGTCTTCCACCAACCATGTAAGCCTACTTTGCGTAGATCATATTGTCTCCTTGTTTTTTTATTGTGCAGTTATGCCCCCACATTAATTTTTGAAAAAAGCACACATTATTGTTGGTTTAAATGTGAGAAGTTATGGATGAATGGATATTAGAATTAGAACATGAATTCGTAATCCTTAATATATAAACTATATTTAGTATTCATATTTTGAAGTATTTTATGATGACCCATTGTTATAATGACACAATTACCAGATGTCCTTCAATAATTGGGTTTCTAAATATTTCACTATCCTGGATGCTAATTCAATAACAAAGTTCAAGAAGGGTATAGTGAGATCCCATGAATTTTTCAGTCTATTTTAATACAAGAAAGGTAATTGTATTTTTATATACCCAGCACTCTCTCTCTCTCTCTCTCTCTCTAACAAGGCTTTCAAATAAAAAATTGAGTATGACATTCCAAATAAAAGTTTTATCTTTTTCCAGATATAAGAGAATTGTATAATGGGCGGTATCCTCCCTAAATCATGTGGGCATTTACAATGTGCATCTCAAACCGCAATTTCTACAATCAAAACGCTACTATTAGATTAAGCTGCTATTAATTTATTACTTTTAAGTGTGTTGATTGCAGAATTTTGTAGTTTAAGGCATGCTTTAAACTCAAAATGAGTTTAACTCTATGCTCTTACAATTGACTGGTTACAATTTCTATATACAGATCAGATGAAGCAGAACTACTAGCCAAGTATGTGCAGCATGCATATATGCAATTTCGAAATTCAATAAGAATTTCAATCACTTAAAATTTTTTTTTTTTTCATTTCCTTTTTTTTCCTATATAAAATCTGTGATAGGCCAAAAACATATTGACCCTTTGTGATGAATTAAATTGATTAATTGGCCAAGTTATTAATTAATCAAATTAACATGCAAAGTGCGTGGTAGCACAAACAAATCACCAATTAAACTAAGTATGCAGCGGAAAATAAATGATACGGTGATTTGTTTACGAATAGGGAAAACCTACACTGCAAAAACTCCACTGAGTGAATTTAAGGTCACCACTTCCGAAATTCCATTATTATCACAACAAGCGGTTACAAGTAAAGGAATCTCAAGTACCTTATCAACCTATAATTGAATCCTTATCCCAATACCCAATTTGACTTGTTCTGTAGTGATAATTTCGCCTTTCGATGTACGGCTCCCAAGTACGTGACTAACTAATTGCGCAGATTTCAGTACGCGACTTCAATCACCAATTAGAGAAGATTGTTGGCTACAAAGTTCTTCAATTCATCCACACAATGAAGATTAAGAAAATGTTTGGTTACAAAACCCTACGATGCAAAGACACAACAACTTCTTCACAAGAGAGATGAATTAGGGCAAAAACTTTGTCTCAAGTTACAATTTGCATGAACAAAGATTTCTCAATGCTTGTGCAACTTGCCACACTTTGATGACCCTTAAAATAATCTTTTTATATGTTTAGGGTTAGGAGAAAAGAAGGCCCCAAAGACACATCCACAGATTGGAATCAAAACAGAACTCAAAATCTGTTTATCTTAAATCTCGACAGCTAAAGGTGTCGAGGTGCTGTCGAGCAGCTGCCGAGCCTCGGGGCCAAAACAGCTTCTTAAAGCTCAATAGATGCAACTGTCGAGTTTTAATAAAGAATACTTCTAAGCTTGTTTCTTGGACAGACTTGATGACTTCAACACTTGATCTTGAAACACAGTTTCTTGAAGTATAAAACTCATCATAATTCTACCAAATTACAAGTAAAGTACGTTTTGACAGAGGATTAGCCAATTACATAAATAATGAATGACATATATTCTAAACAAGTGAAACACATATGTCCTAATAATCTGAAAGGTCTCCAATTTCCCAATTATATTGTTGCTAGGTAGATAAGATGAGGAGGTTGCACAAGGGAGGATTTGGACCGGTAAAGATGCAACTTCAAGAGGTTTGGTTGATGCTATTGGTGGACTTTCTCAAGCTGTTGCTATAGCAAAACTGAAGGCTAATATACCTCTAGACAGACAGGTTTGTTTACTTTTTTTTCTTCTTTCTCCTCTCTCTTTATATTTTGTGTGTGTATATTACAAATTTACTTCAGATATATACTATTGCTGATTAAAAAAACTGTAAATTCAGAAGTTTACAGCTTATAAATGATGAATAGAGCAAATATTTTCTTGCCTGTCTTTACAGAATGTGTTATAATGCATTTGGTTGGACTGTATAGGTTACTCTTGTGGAGCTTTCAAGAACATCCCCAACACTATCAGAGTTATTAAGTGGCTTTGGGGATACTCTAGTAGGAGTTGACAGAACACTGAAAGAACTACTGCAAAGGTTGATATTCTCTGACGGAGGATGGATGGAATAATATTTCAGAGAAAGAAAAATTCTTATGTCAATTCTATTTTTAAGTCGATAAAAGATTACTTGAATTCCCTCTAACCTTTATTGGTTATCCATCGTCTCACTTCTCCATATTGATAAAAAAAAACCATCCTAATCCCTCTAACCTATATTGGTTATATAGTCTCGCTGCTGCTTCTATCAAGATCAAGGCAAAATAGGTGAAGAATTGAAGCAGAGGAAGCAAAACTCCACGGATGTGATTGAGGTTCAAGAAGCCATATTTGATACACTTGTAGTTTAGCAGCTATGTAAATAGCTATTTCCATACGACTTGTAGTTTTACTTGTAGTTTTCTATTTCGAACACGTAAGCTGATTAGTTAGTCACACGTGAGAAGTTATTTAGCTGTTAGTTAGATTAGTTGGCTCTGTTTCAATCACTAATTGAGCCCGAGATTGTATATAAAGAAACAAACTAAATTTATTCAATATAATTTTAGTTTTCCCAATTCTATTGTTTCTCATATGGTATCAGAGCTCTCTAGAAACTTTCATTTTCTAGGGTTTGTCAAAATTGGGAATTTCTTCTTGTCCGCCATTGTTACTCTTTTTCAAGCTTTCTCAATTCAAGCTTTCTTAAATCTTCACTACACTTCATTTCTCTAATGGCTAACACCACAGCTACTGCTAGCACTTCCACCACTGAATCCTCATCTTCTTCGCAAGAATCATACAATCCCAATGACCCTCTGTTTTTACATCTTGGTGAAAATCCAGGAGCTGTTCTTACTTCTCAACCATTAATTGGTGGAGAGAACTATTCTGCTTAGGCAAGGTCAGTGAGGAAGTCTTTGATTGCAAAGAATAAGCTTGGATTCATTGATGGTTCTTTAACCATTTCATCACCATTGGTGAATTCATCAACAGCCATGCAGTCTTGGATCCGTGCTAACAATATGGTTGGTACTTGGATCATCAATTCAGTTTCACCAAGGCTTCAAGCAAGTATTATCTACAGAGATACTACGCTTGAAATCTGGACTGATCTTCAAGACACATTCAGTCAAGGAAATGGCACTAAGGTCTTCAATCTCCAAAAACAAATTGCTGAGATTCATCAGGGAGAGCAATCACTCATTGATTACTTCACTCAGCTCAAGGTTTTGTGTGATCAACTTCAGAATCTTAGTCCATTCCCTCAGTGCACTTATGGAAAGTGTGTGTGCAACATCAACCAGAGGCCGAAGAGTCTTCAAGAAAAGGAATCCACAATGAAGTTTCTTATGGGAGTTAATGATGTGTTCTCAAGTCAGAACACAAATCTTGCTTATGGATCCATTGCCTTCTGTTAATAAGGCACATTCTTTGTTTATTCAAAAGGAGATGCAGAGGTCTAATTTTGTAAAGGTTGAATCTACTGTTGTGGCCACCAAGAGTTCAAGCAACAATCCTAAAGGAAAGGAATGGCCTATGTGCACTCACTGTGAAAAATTGGGTCACACTGTGGATAAGTGTTACAAACTCCATGGTTTTCCCCTAGGTTACAAATTCAAGAACAAGAACATTATGGCCCATTAAGTCTCAACTATTGCTGACCAATTTCAAGGCAATCACTCTCATCCAACTTCAGATCATGCTTCTGTTGTTGCTCAAGCACCTGCTTTTACTCCTAATCAATACCAGCAACTCCTTTCTTTAATTGGTTCTTCTTCAATTGGAGTGCACCAAGCCCCAATAGATCAGGCACCTCATATGGTCAATGTTGTTTCTTTGCCTTCCAATGCAGTTGCAGGTACTGTTCCTTGTTCTTCCCATTCAGTCTTTTCTGCCAAGATTGTGAATAGAAAAGCCTTTGGTATTAAAACTTGGGTTGTAGACACTGGTGCTATAGATCATATAGTGTGTTCATTACATTTGTTGACTTCCTTTACTGCAATTACACATATTGTGGTTGAACTGCCTAATGGGGAGGTTGCCATTGTGACTCATGTTGGTACAATTAAACTCTCACCACATATTACCCTAACAAATGTTCTTTGTGTGCCTGCTTTTTCATTCAACTTGATATCTATTAGTGCATTAACTCATTCTCAGCCCCTTTGTCTTGTTTTTCTTTCCAATTACTGTTTTATACAGGACCTTACCTGTTGGAACACAATTGGAATGGGCCAAATGCTTATGGACTCTATCTGTTACAAGGTTCAAGTCTTTCCAAGGCTTCCAGGTCTCTTGATGACTTCCTTCTCAAAAATAAGTTCAGCTCTTTCACTGCCTTCTCTTCTTCTGTTTCACATGCCAGCTTGTATTCCTTATGGCATTCTAGACTAGGACATCCATCTGATATGAAACTTCATTCTTTGAGTCATCTTTTTCCATTCTTACAACATTGTTGTACTAAAGATTGCAATGTATGTCCCTTGGCTAAGCAAAAGATGCTGCCTTTTCCTTTTGATAATAAAAGAGCTTTTCATTCATTTGATCTTGTTCACATGGATGTTTGGAGTCCATTTTCTGTTCCCACTACTGCTGGACATAGATATTTTCTTACCATTGTAGATGATGCATCAAGGGCTACTTGGGTTTTTCTTTTAAAAGCTAAATTAGAAGTTAGGCCTTTGATTGTTTCTTTTTACAATATGGTACATACTCAATTTAACACTTCTATCAAGTCCATTAGAACTAATAATGCCTTGGAGTTCAATATGGTTGATTTTTATAGTTCTAAAGGTATTATTCATCAACAAAGCTCTGTGTATACTCCACAACAAAATTTAGTTGTGGAGAGAAAACACCAGCACATTTTGGCTACTGTTAGAGCCTTATAAATTCAATCCAATCTTCCTCTTGTTTTTTGGGGAGATTGTGTTCTAACAGTTGTCTATTTGATCAATAGACTCCCTACCCCTTTCCTAAACCATAAGTCTCCTTATGAGGTCCTTTTTCATCAAGTTCCTTCTTATTCTCACTTAAGGACCTTTGGCTGCCTTTGTTTTGCTACTGATGTTACTCCACATAGACACAAGTTTACTCCTAGAGCTAGAAAGTCCATTTTCTTAGGCTATCCTTTCAATATTAATGGTTACAAGTTGTTTGATCTTCAATCTCATACCATTTTCATCTCTAGGGATGTAGTGTTTCATGAAAAAGTCTTTCCTTTTGCTTCATCCTCTTCTCTTCCCCCTACTGATCTCATTCCTTTACCCAATATCCCTTCTATTCCTTCTATTTTTCTTGATCATACATCCTCTGTCACTACTGATTCTATTATCCAACTTCACCATGATCTTGATTCAGATGATCAAGCTTTTTTTGATGCTTTTGATCATGTTTCATCTGATGCTATTGATCATGTTATATCTGCTGATCCAATTGTACTCCCTGCTGTTCCTAGGAAGTCTTCTAGGATTTCTAAACCTCCTTCTTATCCTAAGGCTTACCATTGTAACCAGGTTTCCTCAGCATCCATTCCCAATCAGTCCCAACCAGGTACTTCTCAACCTCTTTTTCTTTTCTCTCTTATGCTAATCTATCTCCTGCCTACAAATCATTTTGTTGTTCTATTAGTACTACCACAGAACCTACATCTTTCTCACAAGCAGTTTCTGACCCCAAATGGCAAGATGCCATGGATGCTAAAATTGTTGCTTTGGAAGCCAATAACATTTGGTTTGTCACACCTTTGCCTCCTACCAAACATCCTATAGGATGCAAATGGGTCTATAGGATTAAGTACAAGGCAGATGGGTCTATTGAACGATACAAGGCTAGGCTGGTTGCCAAAGGATTTACTCAAAAGGAGGGTCTAGACTGCCTTGAAACCTTCAGCCCTGTTGCAAAAATGGTTTCTATCAAGTGTGTTCTTGCCGTGGCTGCTATGAAAGGTTGGTTCCTTAGCCAACTAGATGTCAATAATGCATTTCTTCATGGTGACTTACATGAAGAAGTGTATATGGCTCTTCCTCCTGGCTTTCACAGCAAGGGGGAGCATGGGGAGCAGCTTGTATGCAAGTTAAACAAGTCCCTCTATGGGCTTAAGCAGGCTTCCAGACAATGGTTCTCTAAATTCTCAACCACACTCATTCAACTTGGTTTCACTCAGTCTAAAGCAGGCTACTCTCTCTTTACCAGGCAGCAAGGAAGTTCTTTCATTGTTTTATTGGTATATGTAGATGATGTTCTCATTGCAAGTAATGATAAAGAGCAGGTTGATCAGTTTAAGATGCTATTGAATCAAAAGTTCAAGCTGAAAGATCTAGGAGAGCTGAGGTATTTTCTTGGTTTGGAAGTTGCAAGAACAGATAAAGGCATTTCTTTGTGTCAAAGAAAATATGCTCTTGAGATTTTGGAGGATGCAGGACTACTTGGTTGCAAACCTGTCAAAATTCCCATGGATCAAAACTTGAAGCTTAGTAAACATCAAGGTTCATTGCTTGATAATCCAGGGCAGTATAGAAGATTAGTGGGAAGATTGCTTTACTTGAGCATCACAAGGCCTGACATTACTTATGCAGTGCATAAGTTAAGTCAGTTCATGGCTAGCCCAAGAAAACCACATCTTGAAGCAGCACTTAAGGTTCTACAATACTTGAAAAATGAACCTGGGAAAGGGATTTTCTTCTCAGCAAGTTCAGAGCTTCATGTGAAAGGATTTACTGACTTTGATTGGGCTGCGTGTCCAGATACAAGAAGGTCTGTCATTGGATATTGTGTTTTCATAGGGGATTCACTAGTTTCATGGAAATCAAAGAAACAATCCACTGTTTCTAGGTCCTCAGCTAAAGCAGAATACAAAGCAATGGCTATCTCCACTTGTGAAATTGTTTGGATTCTATATTTGTTAAAGGATCTTCAGGTTGATCACAACAGGGAGGCTTTATTGTTTTGTGACAGCCAAGCAGCTCTTCATATAGGTTCCAACCCTGTTTTCCATGAAAGAACGAAACATATAGAGATAGACTGCCATGTTGTAAGATATAAGGTGTTGGAGAAAGTTATCAAACTTAATCATGTTAGAACTCAGTCCCAATTAGCTGATTTGCTCACTAAACCATTGAACCACAAGCAATTTTCTGCACTTCTATCCAAGATGGGACTTATCAACATTCATCAACCTAAAGTCCATCTTGAGGGGGAGTATCAAGATCAAGGCAAAATAGCTGAAGAATTGAAGTAGAGGAAGCAAAACTCCACGGATGTGATTGAGGTTCAAGAAGCCATATCTGATGCACTTGTAGTTTAGCAGCTATGTAAATAACTGTTTCCATACGACTTGTAATTTTACTTGTAGTTTTCTATTTCTGACACGTGAGCTAATTAGTTAGTCACATGTGAGAAGTTATTTAGATTAGTTGGCTCTGTTAGTTAGATTAGTTGGCTCTGTTTCAATCACTAGTTGAGCCCGAGATTGTATATAAAGAAACAAACTAAATTTAGTCAATATAATTTCAGTTTTCCCAATTCTGTTGTTTCTCATAGCTTCTCCAAAATCTAATTTTAGTTGGACATTTATGTGTTCTTAAGTTTGGCACAATGGAGCAATTAGTTTGGGATATATACTTTGTTTGGAAAACAGCTGAAAGCCAACAGAGCCAACTGGAAATTTTCTCTTCATTGTTTACCCTCTTGGTTTGCATCTATTTTCTCTATGCCTTTGTACATGAATATGCAGAATTATGTAGTTTACTAAACACAGGCAATACCAAAAAGAAAGGGAAAAATATTGTGTTGTAATATTCATTGCTTTTCTCTTATCTTTCCGAAATTGTCAATTTCTAATGCTAATTAGTGTTTTGGGGATTTTCTTAATGCAGGGAAGTAGAGACGGGACTTTTTTGATCCAACAATTATAAAAGAATAGTTGAAACTAAACTACGAATATCCCTCTACGTTCGGTTATATGCATAGTTTGGTTTGATTTAACCATTAGTATTGCTTTAAATGAGTTTTGTAGTTAAAACCTCCCAATAATGTGACACGAGTTGTGTTGTAATCTAATTTTACTCTCAATTTTTTTTTCAGCATTGTTTGGTTTTGATTTAACCAATAGTATTGGTTTAAATGAGTTTTGTAGTTAAAACCTCCCAATAATGTGACACGAGCTGTGTTGTAATCTAATTTTACTGTCAATTTTTTTTTTTTTAATTTATAAGTACCACCGAAGTAATCGACAATGACAAACGAAAAAATGGAAAATAATAATAATAAAATCAAAGAGAAGGAATAGTAAAAAATATATATATCATGCATTATTTCCCCAAAAATAAAGGCGTCTACCATCTGCTTGGAAGGGTTTCTTTTCAGCCATTTTAAGTTAGCCAAGCCTGAAAAATGACCTGTGTCTCTCGGCCATTGGTGACCGATTTAATATCGCAACGACCAGTGGCCAAGAGACACAGGTCATATTTTAGGCTTGGCTAACTTAAAATGGCTGAAAAGGAACCCTTCCAGGCAGATGGCAGACGCCTTTATTTTTGGGGAAATAATGCATGATATATATATATATATATATATATATATATATATATATCAAAGAGAAGGAAGTCACATTACATACCCGTTGCGATATTAAATCGGTCACCAATGGTCGAGAGACAAAGGTCATATTTCAGGCTTGGCTAACTTAAAATGGCCGAAAAGAAACCCTTCCAGGCAGATGGCAGACGCCTTTATTTTTGGGGAAATAATGCATGATATATATATATATATATATATATATATATATATATATATATATATATAGTTTCTTGTCTAGTGATCATCTATCACAACATATTATTTATGAAACTAATACACATATATTTCTTCATTTACTTTCAGTGTCTCTCTAATTTTCTTAGTAGATTACGATAGAAGAGAACTGCGAAGGCTCATATATATAGGCAAAAGATTAGGATTTAGGGTTTAATGTGAGAGACTTACATCTATCACCCGTGAAGAGTAAATAGTTTATATCAAAAAGAGAAATAGTGTAAAACAAAAAGTGATTTGTATATAACATTTTTATTTTTTATTTTAGGAAAATGCATGATATAAGTAGATAGTAGGAACATACGAAAAAGGGGGTGGAGTTTGAACTATAATTTTGCTTATTTCATTTTTAATAGATAAATGAGTTAGTATACATGTTTTTTTTTTTTTTTTTTTTCAGAAGAATGTTTTTTTTCAAAGAATCTTTCAGGAGAATTTAAGTTACGTGTTGATGCTAAAAAATAATAAGTTAAATTGACAATAAATCTGTGCTTATTTTGCCATAATAAAAATTATAAGAATAACCATTATAGATTTTATAAATGGGAGAGGATATATAGCAACCTTGTATGCAGCAATTGTTGCATATAAGGTAAGGTGGCAACCAAAAAGAAGTGATAGGTGTGCAAGGGTTACGTATAATGTACATGACCAACTTAACACATGATTTGTTGTCATTTCTCTTTGTGTGTCACATAAATATGTAGCAATTACTACATACAAGATTGTAGAAAATTCTCTCTTTATAAATTTATCCTTTTTTAAAACAAAATAATTCGTGCGAAGCATGGTCAACAACTAGTATAAACTTTAAACATGAAAATAAAAAAAAGTTGACAACTAGTGTACACTTAAAGATGAAAAAAAATAAATAAATAAAAAGTAGGGATGACAATGATAATCAACCAAATCCAAATTTAAAGGAGATATTTGGACTATAGCCAAAATTTTAGAAAAAATTACACTTTATCACCTTAAATTATATTTTATATTTGCACCCTAAACTATAGTTTTTGTTACACATTACACAATGACGTTAAGTTTTCTATTAATTTTAATAGAAATTCAAAATTTATGGTGCAAAATGTAATTAAGAGCATAGTTTATAGTGGTAAAATTTAATTTATCTTTTATTTTTAAAGGATTGAAAAAAGAGATAATTAGATATTTTCACGTAGTGATGTCATGTCGAGGTGCAAAGTGTAACAAAGATCATAGTTTAAAGTATAAAGTGTAATATGAAATATAATTTGTGATAAAGTGTAATTTTTTCCAAAATTTTATATCTAGTAATATTCAAATAATTATTTTCAACATTTTAAAGCATATTTGAAAATAGATTTATGTCTAATAATCAAATATTTATCAAGTGTTTCAACTCTCTTAAACATCTTCATTTTTTTAAAAAAAATTGAAAAAATATTTTACAGCGAAACAAGTAGGGTTAATAGAATTTATTTATTATTTTTTTTTCTTTTTAGATTTTATCTTTATTTTTATTTTTTACATTACTTGAACTCCTCAAGAACTGAACTGAACAAATCCAACAGATAAGAGTTCCCTCAGCTCTGCAACACCTCAACATGGCTTCTACAGTGGCACCACCACTCTCACTACACCACCACCACCCCCACCACACTCCCTTCGTTCACACCCCAATATCAAACACTACCAAACATTCCCTTCTTCCAATCTTCACTCCAAAAGCAACTCTCTCACTCTCCTCCAAAACCCACAACAAAAAAACCAACCCTTTACTCCAAGAAATAAACAAGCTCTGTGAGTCTCGGAACCTCACTGAAGCTCTGAATTTCCTTCAAAGAACAAACGCTCTCAACAATGCAGAAGCTATGGGTGTCTTATTACAGGCCTGTGGTCGCCACAAGGACATTGAGACTGGCCGGAAAGTCCACGAGCTGGTTTCGAAGTCGACCCAGTTCAGCAATGACTTCGTTCTCAATACCCGTCTCGTTACTATGTACTCCATGTGTGGCTCTCCTTTGGATTCTCGTTTAGTCTTCGATGGGTTACAGAGGAAGAACTTGTTTCTTTGGAATGCACTTGTTAGTGGGTACGTTAGAAATGAGCTCTATCATGGAGCAATCAGCTTGTTTGTGGAGCTTATATCGGTTACAGAGTTTAAACCAGATAATTTTACTTTGCCTTGTGTGATTAAGGCTTGTGCTGGGCTTTTGGATGTGGGGTTGGGGAAGGTGATTCATGGGATGGCAATGAAGATGGGTTTGATTTCTGACGTGTTTGTGGGTAATGCGCTTATTGCAATCTATGGGAAATGCGGGTTTGTTGAGGATGCAGTGGAGGTGTTTGAATATATGCCTGAGAGGAACTTGGTTTCTTGGAATTCCATGATTTCTGGGTTTTCTGAGAATGGGTTTTTTAAAGAGTGTTATAATACGTTTAGGGAGATTTTGAAGAGTGAGGAGGGTTTGGTACCGGATGTTGCGACTATTGTCACAATATTACCTATATGTGCAGCTGAAGGAGAGGTAGTTATAGGAATGGTAGTTCATAGTTTGGCAGTTAAGTTGGGGCTGAATCATGATTTAATGGTGAACAATGCCTTGATACACATGTACTCAAAATGTGGCTACTTAACTGAAGCCCAAACGTTATTTGCCAAGAGTGATAACAAGAATGTGGTTTCATGGAATACCGTGATTGGAGGTTACTCTGGGGAAGGAAATGTATGCAGAACATTTGATCTGTTACGGGAGATGCAGATGGAACCATGGAAAATGAAGGTGAATGAGGTCACCATATTGAATGTTTTGCAAGCTTGTTTAGAGGAATCAGAAATGCTTTGCTTGAAGGAACTTCATGGTTATTCATTCAGACATGGGCTTCAAGATGATGAACTGGTGGCCAATGCTTTTGTTGCAGCCTATGCAAAGTGTGGGTCACTTAGCTCTGCCGAACATGTGTTCTATGGAATTGAAACTAAGACAGTAAACTCTTGGAACGCACTTATTGGTGGCCATGCACAAAACGGTGATCCAAGAAAGGCCTTAGATTTGTACATTCAAATGACATATTCAGGTTTAGCTCCTGACTGGTATAGCATTGGTAGCCTTCTTTTAGCTTGTGCCCACCTGAAATGTTTGCATTATGGCAAAGAGATTCATGGATTTGTGCTACGAAATGGTTTAGAAATGGATTCATTTATTGGAATCTCATTACTATCACTTTATATTCATTGCAGGAAAATGTTATCTGCAAGGGCATTGTTTGATAGGATGGAAAATAAAATTTTAGTATCTTGGAATGCAATGATTGCTGGTTACTCACAAAATGCACTTCCTGATGAATCCCTCAATCTCTTCCGTCAAATGCTTTCTAATGGAATTCAACCTTATGAGATTGCCATAACAACCATATTTGGGGCTTGCTCTCAGCTGTCAGCTCTGCGTTTGGGAAAAGAAATTCATTGCTTTACTTTAAAAGCTCACCTAATACAAGACGTTTTTGTTGGTTGTTCACTCATAGATATGTATGCAAAAAGTGGCTGCATAGAACAATCTCAAAGGGTTTTTGACAGTTTAAAGGAGAAAGATGAGGCATCATGGAATGTTATAATTGCAGGATATGGAATTCATGGACATGGAAACAAGGCCATGGAGCTATTTGAAAAAATGCAAAGATCAGGCCTCAAGCCTGATGGGTTTACATTTATAGGACTTCTAATGGCATGTAGCCATGCTGGGTTGGTTACAGATGGGTTAAAATATCTCAACCAGATGCAAAGTTTGTTTGGAATAGAGCCAAAACTGGAACATTATGCCTGTGTTGTGGACATGCTAGGTCGAGCTGGCCAATTGGATGAAGCTCTAAAGCTCATACTAGAGATGCCTGAAGAACCAGATGCTGGAATCTGGAGCTCATTGCTCAGTTCCTGCAGAATTTATGGTGATTTGGATATGGGGGTAAAAGTCGCAGAAAAGTTACTAGCATTGGAACCAGACAAAGCAGAGACTTATGTGCTACTCTCAAATTTATATGCTGGGTCAGGGAAATGGGATGATGTGAGAAGGGTGCGGCAAATAATGAAGGAGACTGGCCTTCAGAAAGATGCTGGCCGCAGTTGGATTGAACTTGGGGGGGAAGTTTTTAGCTTTGTTGTGGGTGATGAGTTGCTGTCAGAGTCAGAAGAGATCCAAGACGTATGGAGAAGATTAGAGGAAAAGATTAGGATAATTGGATATAAACCCAACACAGATTCCGTGCTTCATGAATTGAGAGAAGAGGAGAAGATTGAGGTGTTACGGGGACACAGTGAGAAGCTTGCAATTTCTTTTGGGTTGTTAAAGACGACCAAAGGTGCAACACTGAGGATCTGCAAAAATCTGCGCATTTGTGTAGATTGTCATAATGCGGCTAAGTTGATATCAAAGGCTGTTGAAAGGGAAATAATTGTGAGAGATAACAAACGCTTTCACCATTTCAAAGATGGGTTTTGTTCTTGTCAAGATTATTGGTAGGTGAATGTGGGGCTAGGCAAGTATTCTCCAATCATATTTTGAATGAAAATTTCTCAGAGCGTATCAAGGGGATTCCAGCTGCATAAATGATTGCTTCAGCTTATTCCCATGCTCTCCCATGTCCTTACGGCTTGTATGGTAATTAAATTCAATTGACATTGTCCTGATTTCTGAGCATATTCTATCTGAAACACATTGTGCATCTCCTCATTGAAGCTCTTTTCCTAGACAATAAATTTTACGTTGTAGATTAGAATTTAGAACTTTTAAAAGGTGGAGGTAAAAAATATGAGCTTTGTAAAATACAAAGATCTTAGCTTCTAAATGATGAGAAACAGATTTTTTTTACCATCAATGGTGGGAAGAATCTCTGTGTCTGTAGTCAAATTACTGCATAATTTGCCAAGCAGCACCCTATAGCTTCCTAATAGCCCGAGTCATATCTTGCTGTTTGAATATGGTAAAGAGGTTAGGAATCAATAGTAACGATTTGTTCACTCAGATGGTTAAGTTGTGCTGTGACACATCAATACATGCACCTTTATTATGTAATGGAAAGAAAAAAAAAACAAATAATAATGAGTATGTGGTGATTTGGAAACATCTTGCTAAGAAAAGTACCTTTCTAAACCTGTTTGCGGTACTAGTCTGTGTCTGTTATGTATCTCATCTAATTTGTAGTATTTATTTTAATATCATTCTCTATATATTGACATGCTTATAAAGTTTTTGACTTTAATATTTTCTTCTGTTTTATTTTTTTATATAGTTGACACTGAAGTGCTGATTCGCTTACCAGACTTTCCTACAATCAGTGAAAGGCTTCAATTACAAGTAGTCTATAAAATCAGGTAGCATTGTAAAGATTATATGTTACGACCTTAGGTAAAATTGCTCGTATATAAATGATGTGTGTTAGATTAATTTGGAAATTTAGCGGTTATATTATAGCTATTCTCTAATTTTTTCTGTTTTAATAAATTGCTGTGCGCTATGCCCTGGTTGTGGAAAGGTGAATCTGTGCTCCCAAGATTGGTACATGCTGCATATGCGCAAGCATTTGTTGCTTGTTGAAGTTTATTACATATATGCTGGGAGGATCCATGTGATCAGTCAGATAAATAAACTGGATGTCAGAATTATGGTCTTTGAAAGTAGTTGCATCATGATGAGAGGCTTAAAAGTAACTGTGTCTGTGTTGTATGCAAAGGTCTAAAGATCACATTAATGTGTAATGAATCAGCCTCTAGAGAATATGTTTGATATTGTATGTTGAAATCTAATTGCACAATTTGAAGAGGAAGTGTATGAATTGCATCTTGTGTTGCAAAAAAATATTCGCACTTTTTAAGTCTAAATAAATCCTTTTTTTTTTTTTTGGTTGAGGTGTTTTCTTACCCCTCAAATCAATGGTCCAGATCTCTTCTCTGTTTTTACCCTAACTATTGCTTTTATATAAAGTTATAAACACAAACTTCTTTTCAAGAAAAAACAGAAATCATACTATTTTGATTCCTTATTCATTTAATTTATCTTTGCTCTCTTACGATATTAATTCTTGCGTCTGTCATTTTTTTTTTCAAACCTAAATAGATGTGTGTGGGAAAAGTCAACTATTTTCATTGTTGCAAGATTGAGTACCCAAATTGTCTTCTCACCTGTAAGTGTTTGTTCTTTAATTTCTCTTATATCAAATACAATCCAAAGGTGAATTTGTCAAAATTTACATACAGTAAAAAGATATTAAGTGGAATTGTAGCCTTATGGTACAAACAAGTTTATTTCCAAACTTTGTCCTTTTGACTTGCTTGCATTGAGATCGTTGCACAATGTAGACATCAATTTGGTCTACAAGTTCATTAATCTCATGTAGTTTATATACTAACTCTTTATTTCTCTAATTTTGCAGCTCTCTATTTCCAATTCTAGTTCAAATGGACAACACATTCCACGAGGTAAAAAATAAATTTCATACTTTTGGAAAAGTAGTTGTAATTTTTAATCTCGGTAACCTTCTTTATAAACAAACTAACTCTTGAATACTTTGGTAAGCTTACTGACTTTTATTTATTTATTTGGTGTTTGAAATCTGATAATTTTTTGTATTTGGTGTTTAAATTTCAATTTCAAGTGTACGAGGAACTTGGGGGATTTGGAGGATCGCATAAGTTGGTTGCCAGATGAAATACTCATCTCTATACTGTCTTTGTTGACAATGAAAGAAGCAATCAAAACTAGTGTTCTTTTGCTTAGGTGGAAATATTTGTGGCTGTTCCCTGATACTTTGTACTTTGACAATCCAGATCCAGGACAAGTTCAGAGTCTGTTTTGAGTGAGTTAGACAAACATTTTACACATCACATTGATAAATGGATTGATTTTGCAATCTCAAAGAGAGTCAAAAGGCTTGAATTGGACTTTATGCCATTGATGACTATGAACCAATGTTATACATTTACACAAGCAGTTTACAAGGATTATAAATTCTATTGGAGATTTCCTGACATCCCTCACTCTAATGTGTGTCAATGTAACTGGCAAGCTTCTTGACCACTGCCTTTCCAATTGTCCTGTGCTTGAAAGGTTACATGTTGAACATTCTCTATCTCTGGTGAGACTGAAAATTTACGGTCCATCACTGCAGTTGAAGTACTTACACAAATTAAAAGTATTGAGATTTATGCTCCAAATCTTGAGTATTTTGGATTTGTTGGTTCAAGAATAGAGTTGTCTGTCAATTATGGACCCCGTCTTCTAGATGTACTTGTTGGTGGAATATATTTCTCACCTATGAGTTATTTATTTTGCCCTCTATCGAGCTACTTGTCTCAGCTACAGTGTTTGAAACTCGACATTTGCCATTGCAATTATGTAAGCACTTTAAATTCTTTTGCAATATCTTTCGTGTATGTTTATTCTGTTTTATTCACTGTTATCTTTATCTCTAGTTTGTTATATTTCGGAGTGAATTGGAATTCCCTGAATTGAAGTGAGAGTTGCTGCATCTGTTGATGGAAACCTCCTTGGCTTAATCTCTATAATAGAAGCGACACATGTTTTACGTAAATTTTCCATGGAGGTGACTATTCATATTTCATAACTTGCCACTTAAGCATGCTATTAGCTTTTTATTCTTTAATTTAGGTGATGCAATTTGCACATTAATTGTTGGCTTATGGTTTTCCATCTTTTTATCTATTTTAAAGATATTCCTTGACCACTGCGCGCCCTTAGTACGGTGGTTACTCTATAAATATAAATACTTGTGGGATGTGGAGGGTAAAAACCAAGGTTCAAGTTTGCAAGAGGGAGTTTCACACACATACACTTAGATTAGGCTAGAGTAGAATTTCTATCTTGTATAAAAAAAAAAAAAAAAAAAAAAAAGATATTCCTTGAAATTCCATGAGCATTTATATTATTGGATAAAGTTTGCTAGTTTGGAGGAGTCTCCTCCAACTCATTACGTGGCACTTCATAAAATTATCTATGTGAATTATTTGAACAAATCACATGAGTCATTAAATAAATTATGTGAATAAAATTATATGTGGATCGTTTTTTGAGTCACTATGTAATGGGTTGGAGGAATTTTCCTCTTAACTGCGGTTTGGAGGTCCTATATTATTGTTTCTAATTTCTAAGGAATAAGTGTTGAAATGAATGTTGAGTTCTATTAAAGTCATCATCTTCAATTTCCAAAGTTTAGCAGTTTCTTACTTATGATCATTATATCATTATATCATCATCATCATCATCATCATCATTATTATTATTATTTTTTTTGGATGAAGAAATTTTTTAAAGGATTTCCAAAATAGAGTACAACCGAGCAACATCAATCTACAAACAACTAATTATCAAATACAGAAAACATTGTTCTCCACAACCACATAACAATCAACTAAATATGGTTACATTATTCTTACAGCCTCTAACCTTGCTCTAACATCCTCTCTAATGGCTCTAAATATGGTTTCATTATATTTAACTTACCCTTCATGTTTTGATCATCATTATTTGTTTGATTTTAATCCATATATAATTTTTATTTGCTTACACATACTGCTTGAGTATCATTGCTATCTGTTTTGAACTTCCTTACTTTCTTTTTCCCAATTGCATGCATGGTTCGATACTTATTTTCTTTTTTCCGAATTGCAGTTGACATGTTCTGCGTGGTCTAAATGCCCACATAACTATAGAGAAGCAAGGAAGGCAATGAAACATCTAATGAACACCTCAAGGTGGTGGAAATAAATGGATTTGTGGGGTGTGAAGTAGAAATTGATCTTACAGTTTATTTACTCAAAAGTGCCATTAACCTTGAGAAGATTGTTATTAATCCTCGTACTCCACATTTAGTGGGAACTCCTCAGGATAAAGAGAACGAAGTCGCCAGAGAATGTGCTGAGCAGCTAAAGAAACATCTACCCTGAGGAGCTGAGTTAATTATATTGTAATCATCATCATTAATATTAGCAAGTGATTATGTGTGATTATCTATATGTTAGAGTTTTTAAATTGTTTTTACTGTAATGATATTTGATTTTATATCCAAGCAGCTGTGACATGGACTGTTAATTGTTAAAATGTGAAGGTTGTGTCTTCTATTGTTTCTGTTTATTTTGTTTATTCTGTTTTTTAATTTGGAAAACGAGCAATGTCAATTGTTCTAGGGAAGATGACTTTCTCACTCGCACACTTGACTTGATTTTGTGTGGGAATCCAATGAACATTGACAAACAAGTGTAATGGCATGTTTGTATTCTATAGATGGGTACATCTTTGATAGTGTATTGTGGGGCACGTGTATTTAATGTTTGGGTCTTAGTCCTATAGCATCTATTTGTTTGGCTGTTTGGTCTCTAATAGAAATTAGGTATTATTTGGGCTATGAAATTTGCTTTTGTGTTTCTCTGAAATAGGTTTTTATGTTCAATTCTGTTTGTTTTCTTAATGAATTAGTGCTGAAAGTACTTCATTTTCTTGCTCCTGATAGGGCAGTAGTCAGCCACTCATTACACTTTTAGGTGTTGATATTTTGAACTGTTCACATGGAAAAGGGTGGTTATAAACTTATAATATTGAGGCTCTTAAGCTGAGCTTGTACGACTGTTTAGCTCTCTTTATTGTGTGCATCAAAATTGTTTTGTAAGTTGGTTTAGCTCATCTTCTTGTTAAAAAAAGGGTTGTGGTAGATGATGGTTCTGAACTTCGTCTACACTGAAGTGTTGCGAAGAAAGCAGTTGGTCAAAGGGTTCGCCTAAAAAATAAAATTCCAGAACTGAAAGATGTTACAAGCTCAGCACGGGAAGAAAAACAGTCAAAACGTTTTCATGTTGCCGAGAGTGTGCTACAATTAAGTTTATCTAGTCAAATTTTTAATAAATTAGCGCTGAATATATTTTTAAATTTATAAAATTTAATCTAAATCATAAAATTGATCAATTTCAAATAAAGGCCGTAGTAATAAATTAATAATAAATAGCTCTTTATTCACATTCAACTTCAAAGTATTGTTCCCCTCACCACCGTGCACTTTTGGTGCAGTGGTTACTCTACCGGTATAAATATTTGTGGAGTGTGGGGCAAGGGTCGGGGTTTAAAAGAGATCTTCACACATATATATACTTAGATTAAGTTAGAGTAAAAATTCTATCTTGTATATATAAAAAATCATCCCTCAAAAAAAAAATTAAGTATTGTAAATTAAAAAAAAAATCTGAGTACTAAATTATAATGAAGGTGCTGGTGACATTCTAGACAATATTTTTATAATAATTTATTACACATAAGAAGTTATTGACTTTTAATGAGGGAAAATGAGTAATTTTTTTGGTAAACTCAAATTAGAACTAGTAATAGCTCATTATACTAAGATTTATTGTGAATAACTTATCACTCTTTTAATTTGTTGTGAAAATATTGTAGATATAGTATTAGAATGAACTAATAAAAAGAAAAAAATGATTAACAATTGGAAAAAAAAAGATTTATTTACTTAACAATAAAATTATATAGAAATAAAATATCTAAAAGCCAAAAAATAAAAATAGTTAGTAAGTTAATAAATCGAGAGAAGAGAATAAAAACTGGTGAGAGAGAGAGAGAGAACAACCAACCGTACAAAATACTGCAATATTATTAATTAGTCTTCTCTACTCTCTACCTCTCTGTTTCTCGCTTCTTCTTCACTTATTATTATTAGTTTGTGTGTGCCTTTCAAATAATAATAATAATAATAACTAATAAAAATGGCGAGCGTGCCATCAAGTTCACCTCCACCACCAACCTCTCCGCCGTCGGCCTCCAATTCGGAGAACTCCGCCACCAGCCCCACCACTGCTCTCACTCCACCTAACCCACTTCACCTTCAGGTCTCTCTCTCTCTCTCTCTCTATTTGCAAATAACACTGTTTTTTCTGTTCTGTCTTTTGTTTTAGATTCTTAACATTAAAGAGGGTTGGTTGTGTTTTGTTTCTTAAGCTTGTCGACGAAGGACCAACCACGAATAATGGATCTCTCAATGTCGACGACAAAAAGCCTGACTTTCCACACCACCACTTCCAGTTAGTTTTTATTTATTTATTTTTATTTTTTCTCTGTCTTTTGTTGCATGCATGTCTGTACTAAAATTCTGGGGTTGTGATCTTTATAGGTTTTAGAATTTAATCCCGTATTTGAATATGTTCGTCATTGTTTCTTGTTTTTTGTTTATTATATGATTGGTTTTTTTTTTTTCCACCAAACCAAATGGGTTCTTTTTAATAAAACAAAATAAGGACCTTAGCTTATGTTTCACTTAATCATCTATTTGCTCGTGTTCTCTAAAATTCAATGGAAATTTAGAAGGAAAAAAGAAAAAGAAAAAAAAACTTTATAACAAAAGAGAAAACAAAGAAATAATTAAAGAAAAAATGTGTTTTCACCTACAACCAAGGAGCTGTTGATTTCATAATTTGAATAGGAATATGGTCAAACTTTGAAGGGTAAAAAATGGTGAAAATTTGAAGTTCAAGAGTTAATTTCCTTTGCTTTGGCATCATTTTGACAAACCAGATGGATTATGAAGGAAGATCACAAAACAAACTTAAGTGATATTTTATAGGATTCTTCAGTGAATTAAACTGCCTTAAATACCTTTAAATGGAAAATTTTATGTATCAGATTAGTGAAAAGTTGGAAAGATTGATAACTGTACTAATTTACAAACTGAATTTCCCTTTAATGTTACAACATTGTTGAACTAAATTGCAAAAACCAGCTTTCAATATGTATCAACATACATGGCTTGAAGAGTGTGAGCAGAGGATGCCAGTAGATGTGAGAAAACAAAAAATTGGAGCTGTTCATAAGTTGTAAGAGCAAGCAATGATATTACATAAGAATGATAGTGCATGGGTCAACTAGTTTTGAAATGAGAAAACATATAGACATGACCATTAATGAAATTGTTAAAACGATGGTTAAAAAACCTCTAGAATCCATTAATATATATGCTGACACAAGCATAGTCTCTTATATGGATACAAGGTATCTAACATGGTGGCTGCAACGAACTGCAACATGGGCATAAGTACCTGACAAAGCATCCCACGTGTATATGTCAAAGTAGGAGAGAGAGAGAGAGAGAAAGAGAGAGAGGTGGGGTGGGGAGCCAAAACAGGTTATGTGGCTTGGAAATCTCCAAAGGATTTAAAAAAGGTTGAGCTTTGTTTCCCATCTCACTTGATGACAAGAAAAGAAATCTGTCAGTGTTAATTTAAACAACAAAATTTGAGGATTTTACGGGCTCCTAAGCTTGCCAAGAGCTGTGTAGCTTAACTGGTTGACACTTCCTGGTGTTTCACTTCCTTTTTCTTAGTCCTTTTAAAAGATGATTGAAGCATTCTAATTTTCACTTCAGGGTTTTTAAGGTTTTAATAATTTTGTTAATTTTTGTTCTTTGTCTTGTATTGGTCTAAGATCAAGTATGTCCTTCCTTCTATGGATTTCACGTTTATTTAAGGTACCATAAATTGCTACTACGTGGAATTTAACCATCAGAATTAATTAGAAGCAATGATATCTTTCTACATGGGATTTCCTTAGATTATATTAGTGATGATGCTGTTATTTCTGTACTGCTAGGGTAAGCCCATATAAATGAATTTCAAAAATAAATAAAATTTATTGCTATTTTTTTCCTCTCAAGTTTAATTCACTTGGAGAAAATTCTGGCAGCAATAATTTACCCCTTGTTAGTAACATCTTCTGCAATGCTTTAATTTTTATTTGTATTACCAGTTAGTGTTTTCCTTGTGTGGTGTTGTGTGACCATACACAGTTATACTACATCACGATGAAGAACCATAAATATTCATCTAAATTTTGAAAGTTGTTTTGCAATACCAGTATACCACCTGATGTTATTGTAAAGAATGTGTGTGTGTGTGGGGGGGGGGCATGACTCAAGGGTAAAAACATTGTTTCAAATCTTTCTCTCTCCCTCCCTCTCTTGCACGTTTGTGCATAGCCACTGCACAAAAGATGACTAAGTCACCAAGTAATTTGGTCAACAGCCTTCATATGATTTCAAACATGACTTTAAGTATATTTTAAAAAAAAAATTATGGCTTTAAGCTTAGACGTCCATATTATGATGCTTGGATTTTATTTCTTTGTTTTGGTAACTGCTAACCAGGTTCACACTTTAGATAATGTACATGAGTTGTGTATCTTTAATTAGAGCTTGTAATTATGTAGAAATATTAAGCAACTTAGATCAGATGCTAGTCTCAAGTATATCTGTACTGTCCAAAAATAATAAGTCTCAAGCATATCAGTAGAAAGGATAGCTGATGCTTTTTCTGTTGTCTACAATTATACTAACCTTTTTGTGCTATGTGAGTCCTTATAATTTCTTTTTCTTTCATTTTTGTTTTTAAAAAATATATATCTTTACACTTACGTAGTTTTAACTCCCTGTCCCAAACAAATGCCTTTTTCTTTTTTTGATATGTTAAATTTTGTACTTTTCCAATGTTTTTGTACAAATTATATCCCTTATATGGTTATACATTTGAAATGGTAATTACATAAGAAATTACTAAAACATTATTTGTCAATGCATTTCGTTATTCTAAAAAAGTTGTCCTTGTTTGAACAAAGACACTCATTTTGGGACAAGGGGATACTATCTTTAGATCTATATAAGAGGCTACATGATATAGCGTGATCTTCATTTTTATTAGGTTTCTTGACAGCACAGACTATATTGAGAAGTTCAAGAAATATGAAGCTGACTACACTTTCCGGTTGATGGCAAAATACTTCTCTAAGAAGAATCTATATGGAGGTAAGCAGTAATTGATATAACTTTGAATCTTATAATAGGGGTTATTTTATTTGTCTCTTTAAAAAAAAAAAAAATTCTTTTGTGCCCTACATAGTCTTGGACAATTTGGCTTCTCATTTTCGTACTTAATTGAGTGGAAATTTGGCAATTGATTTTCTTTATTCTCGGTTCTCTTCCTCATTCAGAGTAAAGATTTTGTGGGTGGTCAGTTTTCTTATCAACTTAATAAATTCTTCAATAATGTAATTTTCAGTTACTGTCATCAGCCAAAAAATTTATGATTTCAACTCTCTCTCTCTCTCTCTCTCTGGTGTGTTCTTTTTATGTAATAATACCTTTGTCCTAGAGTATTTTTTAATCTTTTATTCTTATTACCATAATTATCCGCTAGGAATTTGAGATTGCTTTTTTTTTGAACCATTTTGTACTTACCATCATTTAGTCGCTTTTTTTTTTTTTAATGAATCTGTGTCAAAATCGTATCATTGCGGAGCAAACCATAAAATGTATTTGCATTTCTGTCCTTCTGTTGGCTTGTGCACCTCTCATGTAGCTCTCGAGGTGTAATTGCCGAAATCCTATTTAGTGTACATGTTGTCTAATAGATTTTAAGCCCAATGAAAACTCTTTGTATTCTAGTCATATCTCAAGCAAGTTCAGGATCTTCCTGATAGCCATTTAATTTTGCACTTCTTTCATATTTTCTTTCTTGTTGCCTGCAAGGTAAAGGATTTGTAGATTGATGTCATGTATGAAGTGGTGATTGTGTAAGTTTCTCAGGTTTTAATGTTGAAGGGCAAAGTAGAACACAAGACAAAGATTCAATTTCCACTGGTTGACCATAATATAGTTTTTCTTCAATGAACTTAATTTTTTGTTGTACTAGAATGAATATTTATGATGCATGTAAGTTACTTAATGATCCATTATTGTAGTGGATATCATCATCATCATCATTATCATAATGATTGAGTTTTATCTGTCATTTGCAGGCAACATATTTGATGAGAACATGACAATAGATGATGAGGTCATAAAGTCAAGCAGGTACAATGAAATTGAAGCATTTGTTTTTTATCTGGAATTTGCATATGCTGCAGCAGAAGCTAAGCTATTTTAGGCCCTATTGTGTGAAGGTGGCCTTGTACCCGATCATATGCAAACCCAGTGCAGGGTTTTGAAGACCAAAGCAGCAGTATTCCAGCTTATTCAGATGAAACTCCAACTGATATATCAAACGGGAAGCACCCAGTAAGAAAGACTAGCTGAAGACATTTGCTACCTTAACCAAACTCTTAGACCTACCTGTATGGTACGTGGTACCGTATATTATTTATGATGTAGACAATCAGGTTACTGGATGAAATGAACCACAACTTCACGCAACCCCCCATTTAGTGTAAGAAATGTCCACGGTTCAGAATTTACATTGTATCAACGCTATTGGATCCGGAAACATACAATTTATCAATGCTTTTGCAACCAGAAACACAAGTAAATCAGCCATCATAAATAATTAGGTTGGAGCGAGCAAAGTGCTGAAAAATGACAGCAACTATATTCAATTGAAATGGAGATCTTTCCCAACATCAAAATAGCTACATGGATTAAGTGGAAAAAATTTGAACGTATTCTGCTGATCATGCTAAATGTCTTGTACTTACTAAGGTTTTTGTAATATTAAAATGCGAGGAGGGATGGTTTTATTCTATATCTTTTGCAATGATTTCAATTCCTAAATGCAAATTTTGATCTCTTCCAGGAGGACCTCTGCTTTTGAGGACCTGGTCAACAGAGATAACTAAGCAACTCATCCTTGACTCAATTTCATGATTTGCATGATGAGCCTTGTTCGGCTCCATAAGCCAATCCTGAATATGGTTCCGAAAGCTCAAGCTGCCCAAATTTGTTTTGACTGAGAATTAAAAGAACGAAAAGGCATCCAAATCCATATGTATGTCTCAACCAATATGTTTAATGAATTTGGTGATCTTGCATTTGTAATGCCGTGTTAAGCATACTATATACGACATCACATACCATGCACAATTGGTATCATTTCTCTGATTATTTGATGTGATGTACTGGAGGAGCCTCTCAGTTATGTTTGGTTCAATCTTAGTATAAATTACACATTAACAATGCCAAATGAAAGACGTACCATTGTAGGCTATACCTCTATATGTAATGCCCCCACATCATGAATAATAAAAGTCTATTCAATCTAACCCAGGTGGGTAAAGTATCAAATTTCAAATTACAGGTAAACAACTTAAATTTCGGCTAAATTACAGGTGAGTAGGTTGGTGTCTTGGTCTGATGATAACTCTTTATCATCAGACCAAGACACCAATCAATTTTTGGTGTAGGCAAAGATTGAACTTCAGATCTCTTATTCAACCGTTAGAGACTTTACTAGTTAAACTAACTGGAACCCTCCACCTATATTTGAAGTTGATATCTATTACTTCCCTTTCAACAGCCTTTGATATCAACTTAGCCGCATCTTACGACAAGAGTAAACCTTCAGTGCAGAGTTGGCGTAAATGGGCTAATTTATGCCACCAATAAATGAATGCCATGTCAGATTTGTATTGAAAAACCAATACACTCTTGCACACAATTATATCTCAACTAGTTGCTAACCTGTGCTATGCATAGAAACTTACCTATTTGTGAAGTATATTAAAATAGTTTTTTAAAATTTTTTAAGAAACTACACCATTGCATAATTTGCTCTTGTATGATTTATTTTGTGTTACAATTTGATGAACAAGCCATTGCTTGAACTTACAATGGCTTACAAAAAATTTATTAGACAATTTCAGATATAGCAAAAAAATAACTCAAATATTAAAAGAAAGACCAAAGTATATTAAAGAATCAAATGATATACTACTTAGAATTATTAAAGGAAAACAAAATATATATATATATATATATATGACTAAAAAATAGAGAAATATAAGAGAAAGATGAGTTACATTCAACAGAATAATTTCAATTATTGCAAACTTTTTTATCTCGTAAAAAACGGCTAGAGAGAGTTTGATAGTTCATATATGAAAATTACTTTTAAAAAATACATGAAAAACCATAAAATAATTTTTTTTAATAAAATGGAGGAGAAGAAAATAACATAAGAATAGCTTATACCTTTACTCAGCTTAAAAAAAGATATATTGAGATTTGTTTTACTTTTATAGTGTTCATGATTAACCTTGTAAATTTAGAGATAAATTATCAATGTTTGAGTTTAAGCTAAAGTTTGACTTATTAGAGGGATAGAGTTTCAATCCTTATTAAGTTTGGATTAAATAAAAATAATTTTGTTTTAAAAAAATGATAATGATGCACTTGAGTTTTAGTTGAATTTTTTAGACAACTTTAGATATAGCAAAAAATTAACTAAAAAATTCATATATTAAAACTTTTGAAAGACCAAAGTATATTAAAGAATGAGATGATTTACTGCTTAAAAATTATTGAAACAAAACAAAATATATATGACTAAATAATTGAGAAATATAAGAAAAAGATGTGTTACATTCAAAAGAATAATTTCAATTATTGCAAACTTTTTTATCTCGTAAAAAATGGCTAGAGAAGTATGGTGGTTCATGTACAAAAATTACTTTTTAAAAAATACATAAAAAGCCATTAAAATAATTTTTTTTAATAAAATAGAGGAGAAGAAAATAACATAAGAATAACTCATACCTCTACTCGGCTTAAAAAAAATATTGAGGTTTGTTTTGCTTTTATAGTGTTTATGATTAACCTTGCAAATTTAAAGATAAATTATCAATGTTTGAGTTTAAGTTAAAGTTTGACTTATTAGAGAAATAGAGTTTTTACTCCTTGTTGAGTTTGGATTAAATAAAAATAATTTTGTTTTTAAAAAGTGATAATGATGCATTTGAGTTTTAGTTGAATTTGTTAGGATTGTTTTTCAAAATAACTATAAAAGCCAAACAATTTTGTTAGTTAGCAACGTTTTCAAACTATTTAGGAAACTAACAAATCGAGTCAATGGGGCTCGATTTCACTATAGCAAATTAAGTTTAAGAGACTCGATTTCTATGCGCTAGAAAAACTAAGGTGGAGTAAAAGATCCATGTGGAACTCGAGTCTTTAAGACTCGATTTCCTGTTCACCATCTTCTTCCTTCTTCCTTCGTTCTTTTTCTCTATCTCTTTTCTCCATTTGCCGTCCCACTCCCTTCTTCCAAGCCCCCAAAAACCGAAGACAGTGCTTCCTTCTTCATCTATACCCATTTCTCAAAATCCCAAGCCTAAATCACAATCTCAATTGGAGCAAAGATCCAAACCCAAAAATCATTCCCTGTCTCACTTCCTTCTTTCATGTTGCCCAACCATCGCGCCTCCTTTATTTCCACCGCTGTCGCCGTTGTCGGTCTCTCTATCTCCTCGCCACCAGTCGTGGATCTCAACGGCAACCACCACCAATTCAAGCTCCAATTCACAATCTTAATCTCCAAAAACCACTCCTATTCTTTTTCCACAAGGTAAATTCAAAAAAGCACACAACTCTTTTTGCTCTCTTTCGTAATTGCTACTACTTGATAACCCTGCTTTCATGGCCTCAAAAATCATCCAAATTGCTTCCTTTGAAGCTGAGAACCAAACCGAATTGTCTCTAAGGCAAGCCTTTGAGCTTTTGAAACCAAAACTTAGACCCCCATTTGACTTAACAATCCCAGACCAATTCTGGGTTTCCTAATTCTGGGTTTTTGGAAAGAACCTGAGTCTTAGAGACTCGAGTTCCACGTGAATTTTCTTAATCCACGTCAGCCACGCACGTCATGGAAATCGATTATTTGAGGCTTGATTTGCTACAGTGAATTAAACTCTCCCTGACTCGAGTTATTATTTTCCTAAATAGTTTGAAAACGTTATTAATTAACAAAATTGTTTGGGTTTTGTAGTTATTTTGAAACAAAATTTGAATTTGTTACGGAGATAGAGTTTTACTCGTTAATATTAGACTAAACAAAAATAATTTTATTTAAATAATATAATAATTTTATTGAAATATTGTGCTGACGTGAAAATTGTGAAAGTTGCAATATATTAATTTTATTTAAATATTGTGTTAACGCAGTGAAAATTTCAAAGGTTTCGATTATATATATATAATAATGATGAGTTTGAGTTTAAGTTAGACTCGTTAGAGAAATATAATTTCAATCCTTGTTAAATTTGGACTAAACAAAAATAATTTTATTCAAATAAAATGATAATTTTATTTAAATATTATGCTAACGTGGAAAATTGTGAAAATTTTAAAGGTTTCTGTTATATGTGTGTGTGTGTGTGTGTGTGTGTGTGTGTATTAACTATATAAAAAGAGGCAAGGCCTCTACAGTGCCCCTTTTGGTGTAGAAAGCCTTTTTTTTTTTTTTTTGAACAGTTGCTATAGTGCCACTTTGGTTTGTTTAAGTGGCATAAGTGGCACTGTGGCTACAATAGCTACAACCTTTTTTTTTTTTTAGTCTTATGTTTGTACTTTTTTTCCCCTTTTAAATATTTATAAGAACCCACATATATATATATATATATTTTTTTTTTGTTATACTGACACAACAAATTTTACAATATTTTCACAATTATTGAGGTATCAATTTCTTATAAATCAAAATAAAATAATAAAATATAAAACTATGACTAACTACAACTGAAAAATAAATATTTTCTGAAAATGTTGTGACACTTGTTGGGTGAATGTGTAAAAGTTACAGTACTTTTAGTTTGTTCAATATGTACTGTCATCGTTGTTGTTGTTTTTTTTTTTTCCAGTTATCAATTTGTGCTCTTTTTTCTATATATAAAAAGAGCGAATAGACTTATAAATAATATTATGAACAGTATTTTTGGTTTTGTGACTTACCTTCCCCCTCCCCCCCCCCTCTTTTTTTTTTCTTCAAGTTCTCTAACTTCGTTTGAGCTTTTTTTTTTTTTTTTTTAAGATCTTTATATGTATACTTTATGAATAGTATTTTTGGTTTAGTGAGTTGTCTCTTTCCCTTTTTTTTATTTTTTATTTCTTCAAGTTCACCAACTTGGTTTGAGCTCTTTTTTTTTTCTTTTCTTTTTTTTCTTTTAAAGGATCTTTATATGTTTACTTTCTACTTGTAATTTAAGTTTACATTGTATATACACAAAAAGTAGCAAATATTATATACACTTGCAAAAAAAAAAAATTATACAAATTTTGCAAATGTGTGCAACATTTACCAATTTTTATGTGTTTACAATAAAAATTTACATTGTAAGTGCAATGTATATTTCTATATATATATAGAGTGAATGTGAAAAGCTACAGTAGTTTTGGTTTGTTCAACTCACGCTGTTTCACATTATAATAAAATATTAACATCACAAATTGGCACAATATTTTCACAATTTTTAAGACATTAATTCATTATAGGTCAAAATAAAATAATAAAATATCATACTATAACCAGTTACAACTAAAAATAAAAGTATTGTGAAAAAGAAGTGTTATATCCACAAAAATTTTCACAACAAACCATATATGGTAAATTGTTATTGGTTCTAATTTAAACTTATTAAATGAAAGTACTTTTTCCCCCACCAATAACAACTTGTAGTAACCTACTACTAATGATTTTTTGTGAAAAATGTTAAGACGTCTTGATATTGTCACAATATTTTCAAACTGATGAGCTGTCAATTCTTTACAAGTTAAAATAAAATATAACAAAATTATAAAGGTATTATGAAAATGTTGCGTCATTCTATTGTGTTTTTAGAAAATTTTTGTTGGTTTAATCAACTTTGTTGAGCCCAAATTCACTATTCCACATTAGAGAGTAGATATATTGTCTTTAGCAAGTAGATACTAAAAAACTATTATAGTTAAATAAATATTTATATGTTAAATAGCTACCCTAACTTTGTGATTGATCAAAATTCTTAAGCGAATGAGATAACTTTTTACGACATAATTATCAAAATTCTTAAAATTAATGTCTCTTTTGATTAATGTAAATCTATATATACTTTACAAATCAAATGATTCATATATTTGTTTTGTAATACAAATAAAATCTAAAATTGACTTCAATTACTATTTTTTTTTTCCACGGCAAGCACATGCTTTGCACATGTTGCCCTAACTAGTGTGTGTGTGTGTGTGTGTGTGTGTGTGTATTAAACCCAAATTCTCAAAAACGTATACCCTATTCAGACGTGAAGAACAGCTCCTCCAACGCCTAAACCCATTCCATCTCCTCCTCTCCTTTGAGCACCGGAGAATAGTGGCATATTCAAAGGAACAAGTGCGTGGAAGCTACTTAAATTTAGCCAAATTTTTATTATTATTATGATGGGTAAAATATGGGATCCACTAATTAAAGTAGTGAGAGATATGAAAAAATTTCAATAATTCTAGAGTCACAAATTTTTTCATAATTGTTAAGTGATTAATTGTTAACTAGTAAATAAATAGGAATGTCGAAGATGAGTCCAAATAAAAATAAGTAAAAATTTACTAACTTAATTATTGTGAAAATTATTATGTTTCTTACTATTTAAATAAAGTAAATAAAAAAAGCAAAAGTGTTGTGAAAGTGAAAATCTAAGACAAGCCAAAATGTTAGAGGTTCTTTTGACTTTGTTGTGTTCAGATCAAAAATAAAAAATATAAAAAATTTTAATGTGTTAGGGAACTTCTTGCTGCCTTTATTATAGCGGCAAGTTCTTCCATTTTTTTTTTTTTTTTGATGCTTTTCCATTTGTCCCTACATTTTATTTTTATCACTTTTAGTTCCTAAACTAATTAACGCATGTTATTTTCGTCCTTTCCGTCAGTCAATCGACGGAAATTGCTGAGGTGGCTGCCGGAGAAATTAAAATATTATAAAAATGCCACATCACCATGACACATCAGCATATAAATTTAAAATATATATATATTAATTTTAACAAAATTCAAAAACATAAAAAGAAAATTCAAAACATAAAAATATATCATATTTGAATAAAAATAACCAAGAAGATGAACCAAATCACAGGAACACAAGAACATGAACCCAAATCATAAGAATACAAGAATACGAACCCAGAGCATAAGAACACAAACCCAGATAACAAGAACAGTACTAAAAAAATGGGTGCTGTGTTCTTCCACAAAAATCAAAACCTAAACCATCAATAAAAGGTGTTGGAGCGGCGGTGAAGGAGAGTTTTGTGGGGACGATTATGGAGGCGAGATTATCATGGTCAAGGGGCTGAGGATTGCTAATCAGATTTTGGTGGGTTTGCTTGGTGGGTCTGGGGCTGAGGATTGTGGTAGATCGACGTCGTGGGCCGTTGGTTTCTGGCGGTGGAGATCCCTGAGTTCTTGTGGGTTTCAGGCGATGGAGATCGGTGCGTTCTTGTGGGTTTCTGATGATGGAGATCAGTTGGGTTTCTAGGTTTCTAGATCGGTGTGTTATGGTGGTGGGTCGTGGGTGATGGGTTTTGGCGTGGATCGGCATGGTGGTGTTGGTTGTGGGTGATGGGTTTGCCTCTTGAGTCTCTTGACCCTTTTTGTTATTATCCTTTGTTTGGTTCAATCTACAAGAAACAGAGATATCACATTACACCCTCTCTTTCTCCCTCAAAGCTTCCATGGCCGAACCTTGATCATCTCAGCGCCTTTGCCACCATGGTTTTGCTCGTAAATCCCTTTCTGATCTCACCCAGCTCTCTTTATTTGCTTTGCACCAAGGTTAGCCGCAGCTGAACCACAACGGACCACAACCACCACCAGTGATAGCGGTGGTTTATAGTTATGGTTTATTCACTTTCTTCTTCTTCTTCCTTTTCTCTTGGGTTTGGGGATTTAGATTTGGTTGTTAAGATCTGATGTTTTTGCCTGCATGTGCTTTGGTTTGGATTTTGATTTCAAATGTATTTGGATTATGTGAATCAATGGGTATGGTGGATTTTGGTTTGAAATTTTCTTAGATTTTGTTGTTTGTGTTGCCGTGGGTGTAAATTTATGATTTGGGGTTTGCTTCAATATGTATGATATGGTGTTATAATAATTTCCATAGAAGAAAAGAGCAATGAGATTTGGTTCAGCTGAAAAGAGCAACCGACGGAAAACTCTCCTTCCCCTTTTAGTTTTTAATTCTTTGAGTATTGTTCTTGTTCTCTAGGTTTGTGTTCTTATGCTCTGGGTTCGTATTCTTATGATCTGGGTTCATGTTCTTGTGTTCTTGTGATCTGGTTCATCTTCTTGGTTATTTTTATTCAAATATGATGTATTTTTATGTTTTAAATTTTCTTTTTATGTTTTTTAATTATGCTAAAATTAATATATATTTTTAAAATTTATATGCTAACGTGTCATAGTGATGTGGAATTTTTTATAATATTTTAATTCCTCCGGTAGCCACCTTAGCAATTTCCATCAGTTGATTGACGGAAAGGACGAAAATAACACGCGTTAATTGATTTAGGAACTAAAAGTAGTAAAAATAAAATATAGGGAATAAAATGAAAAAACGTAAAAATGTAGGGACTAAAAGTGCATTTATGCCTTTTTTTTTTTTTCCTATGATAATGAATTATAGGGGCAAACTCTTCACATATGCCTATAGCTATGAAAGTTTTGGGGGAGTCAGGGGGTCAGTTGCCCCCCTCCAACCCCCTGGCTCCACCCCTGAATTCATCACACATCCACTCACTTTATATACTTTTAAGTTAACAAAATTAAAGTTAAGAATATATGAAGAAGTGAAGAAGTAAACCTAGTTATATTTTATGAGAATTACATCTCTATTAGTAATAATTGGTGAATTAGTGTCCGTTTGGCAAAAATTATTTTTGTCAACTTATTTTACTATTCAATTTATTTTTGCTACTATTCATAGGTCACACTACATTTTTTGGTACTATTTATAGGTCTCACTGTATTATTTCAGCTAACTTTTACTTTCAACAAAAAGTTTTTAGTTTCTAAACTTAATTTTATTATTCAAAAAGTTTTTAGTTTCTAAACTTATTATTCATTGGAGGAAAATAGAGACCCCGAAGATATATTTTGCTGAATATATATGTTATAAAGTTATTGTTTTCTCTTTATTTTTTACTCGTCTCTGCTCCACAAGTCTCGATTATTGGCTTGATCGCGTTCTACATTTGGTCTACAAGGTCGTTAATCTCATATTTCTCTAATTTTGCAGCTCTTGTTTAAATGGACAAGTCATCCCACAAGGTAAAAAATAAAAATCACACCTTTCAGAAAATTAGTTGTAATTTTTAAGCTCATTGAACGTTCTTTATATACAAAGTTACTCTTTTTTGAAATTGTTGAATACTTTGGTAAAGCTTACTGACTTATTTTTTCTTGTGTGTATTTGATGTTTGAAATCTTTAAGTGTATTAGGAACTCGGAGGATCTCATTAGTCAGTTGCCAGATGAAATACTCATCTCTATACTGTCTCCCTTGAAAATGAAAGAAGCAATCAGAATTAGTGTTCTTTCTCATAGATGGGAATGTTTGTGGTCATTCACTGATACTTTGGACTTTGACGATCCAGATACAATGCAGGGCATTGACGCCCGAAAGAAGAAATTGAAAACCGAAAGGAAAAAGTTGGTGAAAAGGGTGAACCGTATTCTAGGATTACATCAAGCCTCAACTATCGACGAGTTTGTTTTGAGTTAGGCAAAAATTCTACACGTCATTTTGATAGCTGGCTTGACTTTGCAATCTCAAAGAGAGTCAGAAGGCTTAAATTGGACTTCACCATTGGAAAGTATAAGGCATTATTATACATTTCCACATGAGCAGCTTACAAGAATTATAAGTAAAATTGGAGTACCTTGTATCAATTTCCTGACATCCCTCACTCTAAACTACGTCAATGTAACTGGTGAGCTTCTTGAGCACTGCCTTTCCAATTGTCCTGTGCTTGAAAAGTTACATGTTGCCCGTTCTCAATCTCTAGTGAGACTGAAGATTTCCGGTCTGTCACTGCAGTTGAAGTACTCACATATAATAAACTGTACACAAATTAAAAGTCTTGACATTTTTGCTCCAAATCTTAAGTCTTTTGGATTTGTTGGTCCAAGAATAGAGTTGTATGTTAATTATGCACCCTGTCTCGTAGATGTACTTATTGGTAGAATATATCTTGTACGAATCAGTAATTCATTTTGCCCTCTGTCAAACTACTTGTCTCAGCTACAGCGTTTGATGCTCGACATTTGCAATTTCAATGATGCAAGCACTTAAAATTCTTTTGCAATCTCTTGCATGTATGTTTATTCTGTTTTATGCACTGTTCTCTTATCTCTAGTTTGTTCATTTTCAGGATAACTTGGAATTCCCTGAATTACAAGGCTTGCTTAATCTTAGACACCTGGAAGTGAGAGTTGCTGCATGTGATGATGGAAGCCTCCTTGGCTTAATACCTTTAATTGAAGCGACACATGTTTTACATAAATTTTCCTTGGAGGTGACTATTCGTACTTCATAACTTGCCACTTAAGCATACTGATAGCTTTTATTCTTTAATTTAGGTGATGCAATTTGCACATTAATTGTTGGCTCATGGTTTTCCTTCTTTTTATCTATTGAAGAGATATTCTTGAATTTCCGTGAGCATTTATATTATTAGATAAAGCTTCCCGCCAAACTGGTTGGGAGGAATCTCCTCCAACTCTCATTAAATAAATCATGTGCTAAAATTACACACGGACGGTTGTTTGTTTTTTGAGTCCCTATGTAATGGGTTGGAGGAATTTTCCTCTTAACCCTCCTGGAGGTAAACTCTGTCCTTCATTATTGTTTCTAAGGAATAAGTGTTGAAAGGAATGTGAGTTCTATTAAAGTCATAATCTTCACTTTCCATACTGTAGTAGTTTCTCACATACGATTATTATACCACTATTTATATATTTATTGGATGAAGAAGAAAAATAGAAAACAATATTCTCCAAAACCGCATAACAATCAATTGTGAATAGAATTCTTTACTTTCTTACAGCCTCTAACCTTGCTCTAACATCCTCTCTAATTGCTCTAAATATGGTTTCACTACTATCTGTTTTGAAGTTCCTCTCTTTTTCACAATTACATGCATGATACGATCCTTATTTTCTCTTTTCCAATTGCATTTGTCATGTTTTGCACGGTCTAAACCCCTAAGAGAAAGATAATTAAGGAAGGTGATGAAATGTCCCCTCAAACACCTCAAGGTGGTGGAAATAGTGGGATTTGTGGGGCGTGCAATAGACATTGAACTTATGGTTAATTTACTTGTAATTGCCATTAAACTTGAGAAGATTTGTATTAATCCTCGTGATCCAGATTTAGTAGGAACTCCTTGGGAGACTGAGAAGGAAGGTGCCAGAGAAAGTGCTAAGTAGCTAAAGAAATTGTTGGGTTCTAAGACTTAGAACTTCAATTTGTAATGTTGGCAACCCATGATCAAAACGTCTAGTCTTGTTTTAGACTTGCTCAAAGTATGTTTAAGTTGTAAAGCTGAATCGAGTGTTTTACAGGATTTACTGTGTAAATCTGTCTGGCTCGATTGATAGAAAATTAGACTCAATTGATCGAAGCTCGTGCAGATTGTTTTTCTGCAGAATTTTCCAACTTAACCTAAGCCCGTTTTACGTTTAGGGTTTTATGTTTTGCCCTAGGTATAAAAGGGAAAACCCTAGCCACGTTTTAATGATTCTCTTTATGCTGTGTGTGTGAATCTTTTGTGAGATCTAGAGGTGTTTGTCTTCACATACACTTAGGGTTTCAAGATCTAGATTGATGTCAAAAGCTTAGTGATCAATTCAGTTGCAGATTCAAGAACTTAAAGATATACAAGTGGGAGTGCTTGTGCTTGTGCTTGTTGGGAATCCAATAAAGAAGTAGTTCGTGGACTCGAAGCTGTCACGTGGTCATGGTAGTAAGTTTCCTACTTGAGATAGCAATAGGATGTTAGTGGTCTAAGTCGCTATTATGTAAACTTCAATTCTTTCATAGTGGATTTAGTTTACCTTGAGAATAGTTAGGTTAAATCCTACCCAGGTTTTTTTTCGATTTGGTTTTCCTGGGTTATCATATTGTTGTGTTCTTTATTTTCCGTACTTTACAATGATATGATTTATATGTGTTAACCTAGATCTACATAATTTACCTAAGTTAATCACTTGGCTAAATAACTCGGTTAATCTAGTTGTGTTTAAAATGTATAAAAACACACAAGTGGTATCAGAGCGGGTTAGCTCTAGTGTTTAGATCTTTTGATCTAAGAGTTGATCATTGACCCCTGTTGTCGTGGAACACGGTCACTCTCTTATGATCCCACCTCACTTTGAAGGGAATAATTATGCTTATTGGAAAGTAAGGATGAAAGCATTCCTGAAATCTATTGATGAAAGAGTTTGAAACTCCGTTGAATACGGATGGGAGAAGCCCACTACTTCAGTGAGTGAGTGGCAAACTTCTCAGAAAGAAGCAACCGCTTTTAATAGCAAAGTTATGAATGCTATTTTGAATGTTGTTTCTATGGAGGAATTCAAAAAAAATCTCTAATGTTGAGGTTGCTCACACTACATGGAATATTCCCCAAACTGTACATGAAAGCACGAAGGTAGTTAAGATCAATAAGCTACAGCAGTTAACAACTAAATTTGAAAACACTAGGATGTCTGATGATGAAACTTTTGGTGAATTCTATGCTAAGCTTAATGATATTGTTAATTCTTCTTATAATTTAGGTGAAATCTATGATCAACTTAAAATTGTTAGGAAGATTTTTAGATCTTTAACTGAAGATTTTAGACCCAAAGTAACTGCCATCACTGAAAGCAAGGATGTGAACTACATCCCTGTTGATGAACTTATAGGATCTCTTCAGTATTATGAGTTGGACCTACCTAAGACTAGCAAATTCAAATCAATGGCTCTTAAGTTTGTTGATAATGTTGATGTGAATGGATTTGATGATGAGCTCTCTGCTATAGAGATTGCCTATCTTGCCAAGAACTTCAGAAACTTTCTTAGGAACAACAACAAAAGGGCAAGAGGTAAACAATAATGAGGAATGAACCCACTAAGGTGAGCAATAATGAGAAACCTAAAGAGAAAGTTGGTCAACCTTCTAATAATTCTATGGGTAAAAAATGTTTTAGTTGTCGAGGGTATGGTCATGTGAAATCTGAATATCCAACATTCTTGAGATCTAAGGATAAGACTATGGCTGTAACTCTTAGTGATGATGAAGTTTCTGACAATGAATCTGGTAATGATGAGGATGGAAACTTCATTGCTTTCATTGCTACTGTTGTAGTTGATGAAAGTGTTGCTATTCAAGAGAACCCTTCTGATGGGGAACTCTCCGAGGAAGCAGATTTACAAAAAGCTTACAATAAGTTTTGCAAAGTTGCTGCAAAGGATGCTATAAGTGTTGATTTAGGCTTGAAGAAAATTGCATCTCTTGAACTTGATAAGAAAAATTCACGTGTAAAACTGTTTGATATTAATGAACTGTTGAATAATGTGTAGACTAAGAACGTGCTTTTGCTTGATAAAGTTAAGAATTTGGAACATGAATTATCTGTTGCTAGAGAACAAAATAATAGGTTTGCTAGTTCCAAACTTAATCATATGCTGAGTGTTCAAAAGTTTCATTCAGACAAAACTGGCTTAGACTTTGTAGAAAGCATCTTTGTTCCTGAAACACATTCCACAAACTTTATTCCTTCTTCTAAGCCCCCTATGAGTGAAGTTGTCAAACCTGTAGAAGTTACACCTCCTTGGAAGATTAGGGTTGATCTTCAAGAGTCTAAACATAAAACTTCTAATCCTCCTAAGGGCGAGTTACATGATAGACTTGCATGGGTTTGTCATTTTTGTGGAAAGTGTAGACATATTCGTCCAAACTGTTTCAAGTTGCAAGCTGCTAAGCGAGCAAATAAACCAAAAGTACATGTGCCTCAAGCACACGATCCTATGGTACTTATTGGTGAGTTGGTAAAGGCTTTAAACCTTTATTCCAATCCTGGAGTTACTCAGAATTCTAATGTGAATAATAACTCCAATGCTAGAGTTGCATCTAAAAGGCTTTGGATGCAAAAGGCTCGATCTAATTGAATCTTTCTGACATGGTCTTTATGCTTCATCACTCTTCTCTTTGTGACCATTATTCTTTGTTGTTTTTTTTTTTCTTTGTCTTTCTAGGATTTGCATTGCATAACATTCATGCATTTCATTCTAGGTTGTTTTTGTTATTTCTTTAAAAAAAAAAAATTAAAAGGAAGGAAAAGGGAAGCAAAATGTGTTTTGCATTTTTCCTTGGATTTGAAATCAAGGTTGGCCAATTTATTTTTACATAACATGTTTATGTACCTTGTTTAGCTTGAATGAACTTATTTTATTGCACTTTACTAGTTTGAGTTTTGCAGTGCATTGTGTGGGAAGATGTTTATAGTTTTTGATCACTTTGTCTTGATCTTGAAGTTACATGCCTTTGTCGAACTTGATCTTAATGAGAAAGACATATGTAACCATCTCACCACTGTTTACTAGCCAATCATGAATACCTTAGTGCATATCGTAAGATTTTGTGCTTACGAAAGTGTAGCACATACACAAAAAGAACATAAGGTGTAGCCCCAATTTAAAATAATAAAATTGGTGTGTACATTATTGGACCATAATTAAATCAATCAAATAAAATTAGTGCGTACATTATCCCGGCTATTTTTAATAAGTTTCTGATCAAATAAAATTGGTGTGTACATTATGAGGCAAATCAAGAAATTTACATGATTACAAGCTTTTATTCTAGAAGATGTGAGAGTTATATGATGTAACTTTTTAAGGGATAGTCCCTTTTAAATGAATGTGATGGATTTTGTAAAAATTGTGCTTAATTACTATTCATATATCACCTCACATGTACCTCAAGCTTTTGCTAGTTGCACACACTACACAAGTTACTATTTACTAAAATTTGTACATGTTATTATGTGTGATTTTGGTTTGGTTAACCAAGTTTGAAAAATTCCTTGAGTTTTATGCAAAACATATTTGAAGTTTGAGAATTTAAGGTTATTTGATTGAAAATCTTAATTTTTGGGAAAATTGGGTTTAAAACATGTGTTTTTGAAAAGTATTTTATCTCATACTCATGCATTTTATTCATAAATTAATATGCTTTGAGGAGTCTCTACATAAAAATGCTTTGTTTTTCAAAAAATTGGTTTTTCCAGAATTTCGATTGATCGAACCTATTTCTTGACTAATCAAAATTGCGATTAAAATTTTGGTTTGGTTCTGTGTGTTTCGATCGATGCTCAATTGATGGTTGATCAATCAAATGCTTTTTCGATTGATCGAATCTATTTTTCGATCAATCGAAAATCATATAGAGAGTTTTTTAAAAAGTAAGTTTTTCACGTGTTCATTCACTATTTCAAAGTTTTCAAAACTCTTTCTCTCTCTATTTGATCGGTCTAAAAGTCAAAGCAAAATTTTTGTCGTTTTCCATCAAATTTCTTCAAGGGTTTTTGGCATCTAAGGCCGGTCAGATCTTTATACCCCTCCTTTTTCTTTTATTTTCAAGTTTACATGCATTTTCACCATGCATTAAAGGGAGATTTTGAACCTAAGGGAAATTGGGATTTTTTATGATTCAAGCTTTTTCTTTGGAAATTGAATGGGTTTTTGTTGTGGGATGATATACAACTGTTCTTGATGAATTAATTTGATCAATTTGATGGATTTTGAAAAATGGAAATTTCTAGGGCTTGAATTTACCCGAATTGTGGATTTTGTTCAATTAGGTTTAATTTGATGAAATTGGCTTGTTGGATTGATTAATTTGATCATTATAATGTGTTATCTATCTTGTTTAATAATCAATTGGTCAATTTCTTGAAAATTGTACAAGTGGTTTTTCAAAATTTTGGGATTTTTGATATAAACTCTATGCTCAAGCCAATCTTGTGATTTTAAAGTTAAAATGAACTTATTCTCACTGCATTAGATCATGCATCATCTGATTATACTGTTTATGCATCATATAGATTGTTATTTTTTCTATATTGTTTTGTGCTAACTTGCAGTCTGCCCTTGGTTTTTCTTTTCTTTTGGTTCCGTCTGTGTGTCTTGTCCTATCCTTAACACCATGCTTAGGAAGACTAGAGCCAATAGGAAAGTCTCCTCTTCTTCTACACCTTCTTTTAAGAGTGATAGGTTTCTAAGTGAGAAAAACCAGGAAACATATGAGACTTTGAACCTTTTGAGAACTGTTTAGGCTGAGAGAAAGGTTGTTTTAGATGAGCTTGATCCTGAGATTATGAGAAACTTTGAGCGTAGGGGTTGGTTACCGTTGCTGGGTATTTCACATCCCCCTCCGGCTACCTTGATCAAAAAGTTCTACTCGAACCTCTCGGTCCACTCCTATGATTCCAACACTCTTGTGAGAAGTTGGATACGGGGTGATGAGTATACCATTACTCCTTCAATATCTCTTTTTTCAGATTTCGTATCATTCCATCTGGCCTATCTCTCATCTGCACACCATTCCTATAGAGAGATGTGCATTTTTGTATGCCCTTATTACTAATGCTCCTATGAATTTTCCTTACCTTTTCATTCGTTCTTTGATTGAGGTTCATTGGAGTAGTTCTGTTTCTCATGCTCTTTTCTTTCTAGTTTTTATACATCGGATCCTTTTGCATTTGGGTTTAGGAAACTTTCCTGCGTCTGAGCCTGTTCATATTGTTGCTCCTATAGATGCCACCTTTCTTAGGCAGAGGGCTGCTCAGATGAAAGCCAGCTTTAAACATCCAAGGGTTGAGACTTCTGGTGTCACTCCTCCTCCTCCCTCCTCTACAAGTGATACTTTTGCTGAGGCGTCTGTCGATTCGTTTGCTGCTGCTGCTGTTATTCCTCCACCTTCTACTTCGGATGATTCAGACATTCGTCGTATGTTGGAGACTGTCATGATTGTTCAGGCGGCTCATGGTCAACTTTTGGTAGACGTGCTTAATGAGCTTTGTGCTTTGCGAGTGGATTTGGAGAGTATTAGACCGCCACCTCTTTTTGATGATGAGTGAGTGCCCTTTGGCAATTTATCACAAAAAGGGGGAGTACATATATTGTAGAGAGGAGTTTTTGATGTTAAGGGGAGATTTTGATGCTATGGAGCTATGGTGTTTTTAGATTGTATCTAGGTACTTCATTTTGTATTTATATTTTTTTGGCTCATGATGTATTGTGTATGGGTTATCCATGATAGGGGAAAATACTTTGATTATATACGTTTCTTGTTTCACTTTATTTATTGATTTATATTTATGAGGTAATTCATGATATATGTCTTTATTTTGTGTTAAGTGAAATCAAGAAGTTATATTTGATTACTTGTATTTTTCACACATGCGTTTATGTGTTTGTTAAGTGTTACAGGAATATACAGGTTGATTCAGTCGTTCGGCTATCTACACTTACAACTGATGGATAGTAGTTAGGTTGAATTTGTTGTATTGGGCTATGATTTTGTAAAGGGTGTTTTGTTTGTAACTTTGAGCATTTTGTTTAAGTTTTTGTTTTGTCATGGATTGCCAAAGGGGGAGTTTGTTGGGTTCTAAGACTTTTGGTTTAAATGTATTAGAACTTCAATTTGTAATATTGGCAAACCATGAGCAAAACGTTTAGTCTTGTTTTAGACTTGCTCAAAGTATGTTTAAGTTGTAAAGTTGAAATCGAGTGTTCTGCAGGATTTACTGTGTAAATCTGCCTGGCTCGATCGATTGAAAATTAGACTCAATCGATCGAAGCTCGTGCAGATTATTTTTCTGCAGAATTTTTCAACTCAGCCCTAGCCACATTTTAATGATGCTCTTTATGCTGTGTGTGTGAATCTTTTGTGAGATCTAGAGGTATTTGCCTTCACATACACTTAGGGTTATCAAAATTTAGATTGATGTCAAGAGCTTGATGATCAATTCAATTGTAGATTCAAAAGCTTAAAGATATACAAGCGGGAGTGCTTGTACTTGCGGGGAATCCAAGAAAGAAGTAGTTCGTGGACTCGGAGCTGTCACGTGGTCATGGTAGTAAGTTTCCTACTCGAGGTAGCAATAGGATGTTAGTGGTATAAGTCGCTATTATGTAAACTTCAATTCTTTCATAGTGGATTTAGTTTACCTTGAGGATAACTAGGTTAAATCCTCCCCAAGTTTTTTTCTGGTTTGGTTTTCCTGGGTTATCATATTGTTATGTTCTTTATTTTCCACATTCTACAATAATATGATTTATATGTGTTAACCTAGATCTGTATAATTTACCTAAGTTAATCACTTGCCTAAATAACTAGATAATATTCAATTGTTTGCCATATATAATTCATTAACTTTAAGAGCCCCTAAAACATATGTTCACAAAATATATAAGCAAAAATATTTTGTAAAAAAATCCTTTCCTTTTCCAAAAACTAACTCTTTTTATTTTTCATTTTACATACTACAAGATTGCTAGGGATATAGAAATGCATATATTTTTTTTTTTTCTTGTTAGAAGAAACAATAACTCTATAGTCACAATTTTCACAAAAATATGTCCAACTACCAAGATGTAGATCTAATAACTACAAATTATAAAGTGATGTTAGTAATAGTTCAGATGAGAGCAAAAAAAAAATCACTTATCTATTTTGAAAAATGTTGTGTTTGTAGCATTACTTTGAAAGAAAAGATATTGTGAATTATATGGTTGAAAGTTTGAGACATGTTCTACTTTGTCATCCATAAACAAAAGAAAATTTTTTCATTTAAATTACCTTAAATTGATTTATATGTATACATTTGATGTTCTCAAAAAATAAATATTATACTCTAAAATCTAATCTTTAATTTAGTTAATAAAAAACTTTGATTTTACTTTTAAAATTATATTAATTGTGTATATAATTTAAAAGATAATTATATATGACTCAGAGTATCGTTTTTCATTGCAGCTTCATGACGAAAAATAGTGATTTTAAAAGAAAAAAGAAAAAAATGGCTTTCCATTAACTACTTCACCAAGTGAGTAGAGACAAAACCCTTACTTTAAATGGACTTACTCTTCGCCTGGTCGCTCACAGGCAAATGGGCAATTTGAAGTGACCAACATGGCGTTATTAATTATGATCAAGGTTCAAGAAGTGGAGAACTAACAATTTCTACTGGAGCATACTTGTTAGTTCTTTGGCCATGGTCTATTAACATGAGCATTGAACCAATTTCTAATCAATTCTACTCAATTCTCCTTTACTCTCCCTCCCTCATCCTCTATCAAAACTGACCATTAGAGATCATAGTAGAATCCGCTAAAGTGAGTGTTACCTCACTAACACGACTCGGGGGAGGTGAAAGGTATTGCTGTTGTACCACTAATGCTCACTGAGGACACCCTATAATGGCTTATTATCTTAGACAAAAGTGAAATCATCGCCCTTGACTATGCAGTGAGCTAGTGAGTCAAGGAAGTGGGCCAAACCCCACGTCTTGTATATTTGCTTCAAGTCTAGCTTTAAGGATCATTCTGATTTCACCACAAAGGTGGATGACTATGCAGTCAAAGTAAGTAGTCCAAGTCGCAATCTGCTATTTTGCACCACACCAGTATACTTTAATTGACCTTTTATCTGAATACAAATTCTCTATATTATTTTTTATGTTCTATTTTATGTTCACTTGCCATGTATTTGTTTAACTTTCCTTATAAAATAGTCAAAATTTAAAATGAAAAAAAAAAAAAAAAAAAAAAACACATGACAAATTGTGATTGGTGGAACATAAAACGAAACACAAAATGTGGTATGGAGGAATTGTATTCCTTTTATCTATACTAGACAACATAAACCACCAAAAAAAAACTATTGTATTGACAATGTTACTAACACACCACATTGTAAGCATACAACACTAAACACAACTATAATAGATATAAAATACCTAAAACTTTTTTTTTTTAATCTCATTTCTAGCACCAAAGGGAGACCTGGGAGGGATATAGCAAGAAAAACTTCAAAAAGAAAAAATACATATCTGATCAGTTGGGATACTCACTCTTTAGTGCATCAGCATACCAATCAAACCAGTTGTGAATGGTTAGAGAAAAAAGCATTTTTTGCTTTAGAATTTTGTACCACAACCTTATTACTCACGCGTGAGTGGTGATTAACTCTATTTTCCAGTGCACCTATGTGTTTTGGTTCCAACCTAGGGAAAAAGGCACAACCCATTTTTTATCTTTTCATCAACAACAAAAAAAAGGCACAACCCAGTGTAAAGGATGACTGAAATTACTACCTATAGAGACATTCCTATTTATGATTAGCTTTTGAAAAATATATAGTTTTGGTTCTTGAGAAACCGTTTCATTTTGAGGCCATGTGGGTGTTTGATCCGGATTGTAGAGAAGTAATTTCTAGGGCATGGGACTGTACTCCTGATGGTACACCCATGTTCAAGGCAACTAAGAAACTTTAGAGATGTAAGAAGTGATTAAAAGCTTGGGATTGAGACTATTTTGGTAATGTGAAGAAAATCATAAAGCAGATAAAAGAAAGGCTTTGGAGAGCAGAGGAGGTTTCAGCAAGGACTGGGGTTTATGATGAGGTGGCTCGTTTAAAATCTAAGTTGAATGTGCTTCCCGATAAAGAGGAAAAGATATGGCAGCATAGGTTCCGGATTCAATGGCTAAAGAATGGTGATCAAAACACTAAATTCTTCCATGGGTCAGCTACCCAGAGAAAAATGAGGAATTTTATTAAGAGGTTGAGAGATGAGAATGGTGTTTGGCAGGAAAATGAGGAGGTGGTTTCAGATTTGTTCAACAGCTTTTACACTCAGCTTTTTACCTCTTCCACTCCACAAGATTTAAAGTGTGTGCTGGATGGGGTTCAAATTGTGGTTCATGAGGAGATGAGGGCTGATCTGGCTCGTCCTTACACAAGTGAGGAGGTGGGTGCTGCGATCAAGGAGATGGCTCCGCTTAAAGCTCCAAGTCCGGATAGTATGCCCCCTTTATTTTTCCAAACCTATTGGACTGATGTTGGTATGGATATTACTCAGGCTGTTTTATCTAGTTTAAATTCAGGTTCAATTCTGAAGTCTATGAATCATACTTTTATTACTTTGATTCCCAAAGTTCAAAATCCAGAAAGAGTGACAAAATTTAGACCTATAAGCTTATGTAATGTGCTCTATAAAATTGCTAGTAAGGTGATTATTAACTGTCTCAAACCTTGGCTTAATTCTATAATTTCAGAAACCCAGAGTGTTTTCACTGCTGATAAATTGATTATTGATAATATCTTGATAGCATTTGAATCTTTACATCATATTAAGACTAACTGTACAGGCAAGACTGGCTTTATGGCTCTGAAGCTGGATATGAGTAAAGCTTATAATAGAGTGGAGTGGGTTTTTCTTGAAAGAATCCTTCTTAAAATGGGTTTCCAAGATTCTTGGGTGACTTTGATTATGGAATGCATTACCATAGTTACGTATTCTATTATGGTGAATGGTGAACCTAAAGGCTTGATTAAGCCGTCAAGAGGAATAAGGCAAGGGGATCCTCTCTCCTTGTATCTATTCCTATTTTGTGTAGAAGGGTTGAATACTTTGCTTAGTGGTGCTGCTATTAGAGGGGAAATCTGGGGTTTTTCAATCTATAGAAATGAGCCTAAACGAACTCACTTGTTCTTTGCAAATCTACCTTGGAGGAATGCACTAAATTTCAAGAGTTATTAGCTTATTATGAGACTGCTTTCGGTCAAATGATAGATAAGGAGAAAGCAACACTCTTCTTTAGCAAAAACACATCTGAGCAAATCAAAGAAGCTATCATGATGGCTCTTAATGTACCGACCATTTAGCATTATGAGAAGTATTTGGGGTTACCTTCTTTTATTGGCAAGAATAAGACGGCCTACTTTACTCAAATAAAAGAAAAAATTTGGAATAGAATGTGGGGATGGAAAGAGAAGCTCCAATCGCAGGTAGGTAAAGAAGCTATGATTAAGGTTGTGGTTCAATCTATCCCTGCAAATTCAATGAGTATATTCAAGTTACCGGTCGGACTGTGCAAAGATATTAAGGCAATGATTCGTAAATTTTGGTGGGGTAATGGTGAGTCCAAGAAAATCCATTGGATCAATTGGCAGTCTTTGTGTTCTTCAAAATCCATTAGAGGTATGGGGTTTCGGGTTTTTCAAAAGTTTAATAATGCTTTGTTAGCTAAGCAGGTTTGGAGATTTGTTAATGACAAAGATACTCTCTTATATAGAGTCTTTAGTGCCAAATATTTTCCAAATGGTTGTATTCTCGAAGCTCAGGTTCATCCAAAAATGTTCTTATGAATGGAGGAGCATTCTGCAAGCTAGGGATGTTATTAACAAAGGAGCTATTTGCAAGGTTGGAGATGGTTAGAAAATTGATGTGTGAAAGCACCGGTGGTTGCCTAATCCTTCATACAGTAGAATTAATTCCCCTAGAGATGCCTCGATGCTGGCACAAGTTTGTGATTTGTTCTTTCTTACCAATACAAGAGTATAGGATCCCAGTAAACTAGAGAGTTGTTTCTTGCCTTGGGAGGCCAATGTAATCCATCAAATACAGGTGCCCGAGACTTTGATCAAGCAAATAGGCTAATGTGTTAGTTCTTGCATGTTAGACGAGACAGTAACAGGTTGGCTCATGCCTTAGCTAGAAGAGTAGTTTCATCTGCAGATACTATTGTTTGGGTAGAAGAACTACCAGTAATTTAGATGATGTATTCCAATTTAATTTTACTCTTCTTTAATAATATTTCACTTACCACTTTAAGGTGTGGTTGGAAACATTGTAAAATTGGAGATAAAATTTTAGAGGGGAGTTTTCAATTCTTATAAGCATGTAATGTAAGTAACCTTTTTCCTAATTAGTTTTATTTTACTTATATTACTATATCTACTAAATATTGTTTACAATTGTTACAATTTTATGTTAATTGTTTAAGCTACATTGATTTAAAGTAACGAATAACAAATCTTCATAAATGTATTTGACTACTATATATATGATTTTCTATATGTATTTTGAATGAGATATATATTTATTTGAACTATGATTTAATATATCTGATTTTGGATAATCTAACTATATTTTGATCTTTAATACCCAACCAATGTGGGTTATTCATTAGTACCGAAACTAGTTTCATCTGGGGCATCTTGAGCCTATCGTGTTTCTGGACCCAATTAATGAGGGATATACATTAGCATGAAATTAGTTTCATCTGAATCTGATAGCCAGTTACAGGAATATAGCGTAACCATAGTCATAAAAGATTGTTAAGAATATGAATTTTGTTTGAGTATTTGGACTATTATAAGTCCATGAAACTTATGTTTTTGGAACCCATTTTAAGTTATAGCTTTTGATATATGAAAAATTGATTATCTTCTCATCAATTTTTGATATATTTTTAAGAATAAAATATTTGACCAATGTACAATTTACTATTTTACTGATCTACTTGCTTGATCCAACTTATTAGGACTTTGGTTACTTATTGAGTTGTCAACTCACTCCCTTCTCCCCCTCTAGTTTCATATTATGAAGAATAGTAAGTTTTGGAACTTTTGCTGAAGGTGTATGCATGAAAGGAGATTAATAATTTTTGAAATAGGATGATCTTGTAAATAGTACATCTTTTGTTTAATGGTTATGAGGTTTGAATTGTTGTTCTATTGGTACTTTGGAGATCTTTTAACAGTTACATTATTGAGAATATTTTTGGATTTATTGATGAAATTTTTTTTAAGGATAACTTTTTAGTTGCAAAGAAGCCTTGCACACTTGTAGGGTGAAATCTTTATAAGCGTGCAGTCATTGTCACGTGCCTATCTTTATGGTTGGGTTTGGGTTGTGATACTTAATAAGCTAGACGTTACACTAATCCCATAAATGCACACTATTATAATAATCTTAATGCAAATATCACAACATCAATGGATTAAAATTAAAATTAGCCAAATAAATTTAATTAGAAACGATGCTCACATTGTAACTTCCTATACTTGATTGATGAAAACAATTGTACAATTTCTATATATTTTCTAACAAAATCTGAAATTAATGACAATGTTTCTAAGGTCATATAAGCTACTATTTCGTTCTTATATATAGATTTAAAGAAGGAAGAAATGAGGATTGTACAAAATTAGCTATCACAATATTTCCAAGTCCATATAATTAAGCTACAATTTCATTCTGAGGAAGGAAGAAAGGAGGTATGTTATTCTCGGTAAATGATAAGTGAACTATCTTAACTACCACACATCAGCTTGCTTGCATCTTCAAATACGTTTTTTTTTTTTTCACCAACCAATTAAGTTCTATACTTCCTAATAATTTGTTATTTGTTTTCGGTATCTAATGATATATTATTATCCAATGGATGTTTTCATAATAATTCTATGGTATTTGATTGAGCATAAAACTTTGATTTCTACATTCTTTCTTCTTCTTTTTGACAATTCAATAGTTAAGTGAAGAGATTTGAAGCCTAAACATCACTATTAAAAAAGTAACGTTAGTGGTGGGCCTAATGACAACTAGTAAGAAGTTGGCCACATTAACAATTTGTAAAAATATTATGAAATTGTTTGTGGTTGTAGCATTACTTGTTCTTATTAAGCGCTCTTAGCTATATATTAATTATTTAAGTATCATGAAATTTTGAAGTTATTTTTCTAAGGTTTATATGAGAAAATTTTATATATATTATTTTTGCTTAAATTTTGTTGCTTTTGCAAAAACTAAAACAAAGTCCAACAAAAGAAGAAAAAAAATTAATAATACACAATCAAGAATATAAAAATATATATAATTGAAGGATTTTTGCATTTTTATTTTATCAAAACAATATTTGCATTTTTAGTAAGCATGAAACATATGTATCTATATCAATCACTATATCATGTAATTTCAAGCATATGAACACTTATAGTATGATACTTCACTACACATGACTTTGTCTTTCAATTTTGTTTATAAAATAGAATACTAAAAATTATAATTTTTTAAAGAAAAATTATTGAAATATTTTTTTTATCCATCGATCGATAGTTGGGGTGAGGCAATTTAAATAATGGATGCCTCCAGTGGAAACACCAGGTGCCAACCAGTTGAAGTACAAGGCTTTTAATGAAAATTATTGAAATATTGGAAGAAACTAATAAGTGTCAAACAAACTTCTTGCACCCATGTCACTGCTACTTGCTGACATTGTGTTGCTTTTTCTCAAAACTCTCCTTTTTTGATTGAAGTCTCCTCACATTACGTTGAATTTCCTGAATCTACTTCAACCTTTCTTTTATTGTGGGTGCCATACTGCATTACATCAATACACCCATGTAAGGCATCATTTTTATTTTTTATTTTTCCTTTATTTCATGATAAATAAAACAATGTTATCAAGTCAAATTAAGAAAATACAAACACAGTAGACTGTAATATTTTAAGCAAGAGGAGAAAAACTCTAACCTTCAAGGTTATACATAAACAATGCAGATGGGACAAGATGTAAACTAAGATCAAAACATCTGTGAGCTCCTTCTACACAATCACCAAGCAACCTCACTCAATTCTTATACCAAACATGTCAAATTGATTTAACTTCAACCTTAAACTCCTTCTCAACTTGTCCACTAAATCAAAAACAAGTACCGCAATTAAGCTTTTTCTACCATAACCCCCGCAACATAAAGCACATGCAACACTTGTTCAACAAGTAATCAAAACCTAAAAACTCTTAAATTCATAACAAATTAACAAACAAACATATCGACAAATATCCATTTGAGCTAACACGTCAAACAAACATAGTAACAAAGAAACAAACAAACACGATAACTGTAAAAGGCTCAAAAACCATCTCTTTGAACACCTGCAAACCAACTTGAGCTTCCTCATTTTGCACATAACCACTAATTATCACACTTCAAGAGATACACATCTTTTTCACACACTTCATCAAACATTTTTTGTGCATTCTCCATGTCAGAATCTGCATACAAACTCAACAAAGAGATCTGGACTAAAGTAATGGCCAAAAACCCACTTCAAAAAATGTAACCATGTACTTGCAGTACATGAACAATGAAAACCAAAAATTTTCCTTAGTTATCTTAGCAAACGAATAAAAGGAAATAAAATTCTAGTGCCTGTAGCATTTTTTTTTTTTTTTTTTGGTAGAAAGACGATTCATTAAAAACTAAGGGGGAGCATCAAGCTCATTACAGATCCTATTAAAGAATCTGCCATTACAATCCTCATCCAAAACACTCCTAATATCCTCAGGAGGATTATCAAAACAAACAAAGTTTAAAACCTGCACAGTTCCTACTCTAGCTAGCATGTCCGCGCAACGATTAGCTTGTCTGTAGCAATGCTTAACTTGAACTTGTTGGAACATCCCCAATATCTGCCTGCAATCATCCAAGATAGGAGAAATTATATTATTCTTAGAATTCTGCAATATATCAACAATTGCTTTGGCATCAAGCTCAACAATGAGGGAAGGAATATTGAGATTATAGCATAATGAGAGGCCATCTCTAAGGCCCCATAACTCCACCACAAAGCTGGTAGTTGCCCCAATTCTCCTTGCAAATCCAGCAAGCCAGTTACCGTGCTCATCCCTAAGCAAACCCCCATAACTTGCTAGCCCCAGGTCTCTATTAACAGCCCCATCCGTGTTAAGTTTTACCTAGCCATGAGGTGGTTTCTCCCAACGCACCCTCTTGATACTTGGCGTGTCAGACCCCTTGGAGCAGCAACACAAAACACATATTCTAGAGCTTGCTTTAAAATATTAGACGCCAAATTTGGATTCTGATTTCTCTTATTGAAAATTAAACCATTCCTACTCTTCCATATGCTCCAAATGGCAATAGGAAAAATAACTGTCCAAGGAGGTTTCCCAACAATGTGATTGGTGTTCGTCCTACCATTCATATCTAGCCATTCATGCAGATTAGACATCCAGATACCGTGATTACTCAGCTGCACACCAAGAGGTCTCCACACCGATTAAGCCCAGGGGCAATCCCTAAGAGCATGTAAAATGGATTCAGCTTCCCTTCTACAAATGGGACAAACCACATCTTCCATCACACCTCTCCTAGCAAGACATTCCTTCACTCCAATGCTATTGTGAGTGCATTGCCACATGAAGGTTTTAATGCGAGGCAAAGTTGGAGCTTTCCATAGCCATCTCACTGTGAAAGGAGAGATTGGATCAGCCCCCATTACAACTCTGTTGGCACTCTTAAGCTCAAAACAGCCCTTCAAATTCTCAGCCCAAGCAAGCTTGTCACCACCTCTACTAGTAAGGGAAAAATGAGTAGCTTGAAGCTTTTCCTTAATGTCTGTGGGAAAATCAAAAGGCATTCGGCTCCAATCCAACCCCGATTCCACCATAATATCCTTAGTTTCCCAATTGGCTGCATCCCGAGTTAGGGGGCCCTGAATGAGCTGTCTGAGAGGGCCTTCGTTTAACCGCTTACCATGCCAAAAGCTTATAGTACTGCTCCTCCCTACCATCCAAACACTTCCTTTAGTAAACACTTCTCTTCCTTTTTTAATTGCAGCCCAAACCCATGAGCAGGGCAACTTCTCTGCATTTGCCACATTCACCCTTCTATTGTTACAGTATTTTGATCGTAAGGCTTGAGACCAAGGAGCATCATTCTCTGTATGAAGTCTCCAATTGAGCTTGGCTAGCATGGCTATATTTCTTCCCCTAGCTGATTGAAGGCCTAGACCCCCTTCTTCCTTTGTCTTGGTAACCTTCTGCCACCTGACCCAATGTAATTTCCTTGCTGATTCTAAAGTGCCCCAAAGAAAATTAGGCTTAACTCTATCTATCACATCCAAAATTTTCCCTGGTAATAAGGTACATTGCATGACATAAGATGGAATGGCTGCTGTGGAAGCCTGAATGAGTACATTCCGACCATCCAAAGATAAAGAAGTTATGATTAAGGCTGTGGAAGCACTAGTGGTTTCCTAGTCCTTCATACAGTAGAATTAATTCCCCTAGAGATGCCTCGATGCTGGTCCAAGTTTGTGATTTGTTCTTTCCTACTAATACAAGAGTATAGGATCTTAGTAAACTAGAAAGTTGTTTCTTGCCTTAGGAGGCCGAGGTGGTCCATCGAATACAAGTGCCCAAGTCTTGGAGTGAAGATATTTTGATTTGGCCCCATACCACAGATGGTGAGTATAGTGTGCATAGTGCTTATCGTGTGTTAGTTGAGGAGGATGGTCAGGGCCTGCTAAGTTCATCCTCTTCGGGTGATTTTAAAAAGTTTTGGAAGATTCGAGTTCGCAATAGAATTCGGCATTATCTTTGGCGAGCTGTTAAAGATTCCCTGCCCACAAAAACAGAACTTGAATGCATGACATGTACTGGTGAATGTTACCTGCGATTGCTGTGATGATCACCCCGAGACTATCTTGCATTGCCTTTGGTTATGTGATAAGGCACACTCGGTTTGGTGGTCTGACCTGGGCTTCTAATTTTTATGCCGGAAGAAATTTTGTTCCTTTTATGATTTGGTGGAGGTATTGCTCAATGAAGGGTCGACCTATAGGGTTGCTTTGTTTGCTACGATCGCTTGGGGATTACGGTAGAGGCGTAACTGATTAAGGGAAAATCAACATTGTCGGCAGCTTCAGGAAATTGGTGGTCATGCAAAGGAGTTGGTTAGAGAGTTTTTTGAGGTGCATGACTCAAACTTGCTAGTGTCGATTCCTCGTCCTTGTGCTCACTAGTGTCCTTCTTAGCTTGGATGCTATAAGGCGAATAGGGATGCTGCTATGTTTGTCGACTTGGATTGTACAGGCATTAGGGTGGTGTTTTGGGACCATGAGGGTTGTGTCATTGTTGCGCTGAGTCAACGTATTCCTTTGTCCCAATCAGATGAGATGGCTGAAGCATTAGCAGTGAGGCGAGCAGTGGTCTTTGCACAAGAGCTTAGCTTGACAAATGTGATTATTGAAGGGGAATCCCTTAGGGTGATACACGCTTTGGGCAAATCAGGTTAGTGCAAAACATTGTTTGGTCAGGTGATTGAGGAAACCAAGAGGCTTGGGGAGTCACTTCAGCTGTGTTAGTTCTTGCATGTCAGACGAGATGGTAACAAGTTGGCTCATGCCTTAGCTAAAAGAGCAATTTCATTTGCAGATACTGTTGTTTAGGTAGAAGAACTACCTAGTAATTTGGATGATGTATTCTAATCTGATTTTACTCTTCTTTAATAATATTTCACTTACCTTTTCTCAAAAAAAAAAAAAAAAAAAGAGTCTTGATTTTGTATTTAAGAAGTACAAATTGTATTGTTCAAGTTTTACCACTTTAAGGTGTGGGTGTAAACATTGTAAAATTGAAGATAAAATTTTAGAGGAGAGTTTTTAGTTCTTATAAGCATGTAATGTAAGCAACCATTCTCCTAATTAGTTTTATTTTACTTATATTACTATATCTACTAAATATTGTTTACAATTGTTACAATTTTATGTCAATTGTTTAAGGTACATTGATTTAAAGTAACAAATAACAAATCATCATAAATGTATTTGACTACTATATATATGATTTTATATATGTATTTTGAATGAGAGATATATTTATTTGAACTATGTTTAATATATTTGATTTTGGACAATCTGACTATATTTTGATCTCTAATACCCAACCAATGGGGGTTATCCATTAGTATCGAAACTAGTTTCATCTGGGGCATCCTGAGCCTATCGTGTTTCTGGGCCCAATTAATGGGGGTAGGACTATCTAACAACCCATAAGACCCAAACCGCACGTCCGACCCAAAGGCCCACGGGCATATTAGAATGCCCAGATAGGTCGGGTACGGGTCTCTTAGAGTTAAAAGTTCAGGTTTTTAGTTCAGTTCGGGTTTTTAGTTCAGTTCGGGTTCCATATTTACTAACCCGTAGAAACCGACCCAACCCGTGAGAAGTTTAAAAGGAAAAAGGATGGGTTTCACGCTTCAGTTTCAGATTCACGTTCGCCTCTCTCTCTCTTAAATCCTTAAACCTAGCCCCCTTCTTACTACCGCCGCTGTCAAGTTGATCGCATTGCCTTCTCCGTTAACTTGTGGTCATCATTGCATTCACTATCCTTAGGTTGATTCTCGCTCAAACCCCACTCTGCCTCCTTTGATCTGCCATTGATCTTGTGCATCTGATGGTGAGTCAAAGTTTTTTTTTCCTTTTTAATTTCACACTGACCTTGTGATGGATGTGGTGATGGTAGATGATGGAGTGGTGGTGGTGTTGCTGCTGATTTAGTATTTTCGCTCTCTTCGTTTCAGTTTCATAGATTTGGGGTTTATGGACTCATTTTCACTATTTGATTCTCTGTAGGTTTGGATTGTGGTTTCTGTCCTTTGGTTTTTTTAATTTCTCTAAGTTGGCTTCTCTTGCCTGGGTTTTGATTTCTGGGTTTGGGTTGGGTTTTTTATTTTCTCTAGGTTGATTTCTCTGGGTCTAGATTTTGATTTCTCTATTTGCTTCAGACCCAAAATCACACGATGGGTCCGACCCGCTCAACCAATAACCCGTGCCAACGGGTCCACTCCGAACATTCGGTCTGCCGCAAGTCCAATTTCCATTCATCCAATTCTATCGAGTCAGGTGCGGGTCAGTCCCAAACCCGATCCGACCCGACTAATGGATAGCCTTGAATGGGGGATATAAATTAGCATGAAACTAGTTTCATTTGAATTTGATACCCAGTTACAGGAATATAGCGTAACCATAGTCATGAAAGATTATTAAGATTATGAATTTTGTTTGAGTATTTGAGCTATTATAAGTTCACGAAACTTCTTATGTTTTTAGAACCCATTGCAAGTTATAGCTTTTGATATATGAAAAATTGATTATCATCCCATCAACTTATGATATATTTTTAAGAATAAAATATTTGACCAATGTACAATTTACTATTTTACTGATCTATTTGCTTGATCCAACTTATTAGTACTTTAGTTACTTATTGAGTTGTCAACTCACCCCTTTCTCCCCCTCTAGTTTTATATTATGATCTTGTAAATAGTATATCTTTTGTTTAATGGTCATGAGGTTTGAATTGTTGTTCTATTGGTACTTTGGAAATCTTTTAACAGCTGTATTATTGAGAATATTTTTGGATTTATTGATGATTTTATTTTTGAGGATAACTTTTTAGTTGTTAAGAGGCCTTGCACACTTGTAGCGTGAAATCTTTATAAGTGTGCGGTCATTGTCACTTGTCTATCTTTATGATTAGGTTCAGGTTGTGACACTTAATAGGCCAAACCTTACACTAATCCCATAAATGCACACTATTATAATAATCTTAATGCAAATATCACAACATCAATGGATTAAAATTAAAATTAGCCAAATAAATTTAATTAGAAACGATGCTCACATTGTAACTTCCTATACTTGATTGATGACAACAATTGTACAATTTCTATATATTGTCTAACAAAATCTGAAATTAATTACAATGTTTCCAAGGTCATATAAGCTACTATTTCGTTCTTATAGATAGATTTAAAGAAGGAAGAAACGAGGATTGTACAAAATTAGCTATCACAATATTTCCAAGTCCATATAATTAAGCTACAATTTCATTCTTATAAAGATTCGAGGAAGGAAGAAAGGAGGTATGTTATTCTCGGTAAATGATAAGTGAACTATCTTAACTACCACTCATCAGCTTGCTTGCATCTTCAAATACGTATTTTATTGTTTTTTTTTTTTTTTACCAACCAATTAAGTTCTATACTTCCTAATAATTTGTTATTTGTTTTCGATATCTAATGATATATTATTATCTAATGGGATGTTTTCATAATAATTCTATGGTATTTGATTGAGCATAAAACTTTGATTTCTACCTTCTTCTTCTTCTTTTTGACAATTCAATAGCTAAGCGAAGAGATTTGAAGCATAAACATCACCATTAAAAACGTGGGTTCCTATTGAGTAATGCAAGAAATGCAAACTTTTTTACAAATTTTTTTACAACTGTTGGTGTAGTGAGTGGTTATTGGTAAATGAAAAGTGATGTTAGTGGTGGGCAATGACAACTAGTAAGAAGTTGGCCACATCAACAATTTGTAAAAATATTATAAAATTATTTATGGCAGTGGCATTACTTATTCTTATTAAGCACTCTTAGCTATATATTAAATATTTAAGTATCATGAAATTTTGAAGTTATTTTTCTAAGGTTTGTATGAGAAAAAAAAAAATTATATATATATTATTCTTGCTTAAATTTAGTTGCTTTTGCAAAAACTAAAACAAAGTCCAACAAAAGAAAAAAGAAATTAATAATACACAATCAAGAATATAAAAAAACAATAATTGAAGGATTTTTGCATTTTTATTTTATCAAAACAATATTTGCATTTTTAGTAAGCATGAAACATATGTATCTATAACAATCACTATATCATGTAATTTCAAGCATGTGAACACTTATAGTATGATACTTCACTTCACATGACTTTGTCTTTCAATTTTGTTTATAAAATAGAATACTATAAGTGAAAATACCCTTCGTGTGGTTTTCAATGTCACATAAATTCTAAAAATGTCATCAAAGTTTTCAAATCCAGACCGAACGAGTTAATCGTGAATCAAATTGAAATCTGGTTTTTTAATCATGCAGAACCGAATTTCAAAGAAATTTTGTGAATCACTTGACCCGTAGTTGGACCGTACGGTTCAGGTAGAACCAATAGGGTTTAATCACCTCATGAAAATTATTAAAATATTGGAGAAAACTAATAACAAATGCCACACAAACTTCATGAATAAGGTGCACATATTAGGCTTAGAACCTGATGTGCCTTGGTTGATAAATTGGAAATGTACCTTGGTTGATGAATTGGAAAAACAAAAAAAAAAAAAAGCGATTTCTTATGTCACATGAATTTTGAAGATGTTTGCAAGGTTTTTAGATTTATACTAGCCGGTTCGACCAGATTAACCGTAAACCAAATTGAAATTCAATTTTTAATCATGCTGAATTGGGTTTCAAAGAAATTTTCTGAACTACTGGACTCACAATTGAATCATAGGGTTCAAGCAAAACCGATTGGGTTCAAATACTTAATGAAAATTATTGAAATATTGAACGAAACTAATACTAGGTGCAAAAACTTCTTGAATAAGGTGCACCTATCTAAGTTAAAGTCTAAGTTTTAGGTCATGCTTGCGTGTTGATGCTCTTAAATGGAAACTAAATATATTTGAAGGAAACTTTTTTCTTTTAGGAAATATTTGAAGTAAAAGTAATATAATTACATACTGCTTTTATTTGCTGCTTTTATTTTATATTATAACTAGTATTTATAATATTTTATTATATTATATATTTTGATTAGCTATCTCTAAAAGTGAAAATATAAAGTAAATTCATACTCTTATATTTCAAAAATTAATTATAAATTTTTATTTTTTTAATGTTTTATTATTTTATAAGAAAATTACAAAGTTAGTTTTTATCATTTACATCATATTTTAATTTGGTCCCTAACTTTTTTAATGTCATATCAATTTAGTCCATGCTGTTATCCATTAAATGAAAAAAGTTGATATGTCAAACGAAATAATAAAAAATTATTTTTTTATATCACATCATATGCCAACTGTACCACCATGTCAATTAAAAAATCAATAAATAAACTCAAATTAAAATTGAGTCACGTGACCACCAAAATCCCTAACTCATCTCCCCCCAAAAATCCCTGAACCATCTTACTAGAACCTCATAGACCTCCCAGGTCCTGATGAACTAAATCCAAACGGGCTGATTCCAGAGAATTCCACAAAAAAGTCCTTTGCAATCAGAGGGTTAAACCTATTCACAGAAAAAGATTGAAGATATTCATATAAAGAAAGGGAGAGCTAAGAGAGGTAATTTTAATTTGTGTCTAACAGCCTAAGTAAACATTGAAACATATTTTCCTTTGGCTGACCAAACTATTGAATAAAGTATATGGTAACAATTTTTTGACCCTTTTGCGCATATGCAATCATGTGCACACCAAACACATGTATTGGTAAGGTGTGTTTATCAAATAAAAAAAAATACTCAGTTTTGTCGAGTCATCTCACATCGGTAAGGTGTAATATTGAGAAGTGGTTTAATACTTGCTCCGCGACACTAACAGCCACATGCAGTTTTGGTGTTAGCGTGTGAGTGTATTTCCTTATCTTATCCATCTTCTCCTATATGTGTGTGTGTGTGTGTTTATAAAAAAAAAAAAAAACAAATAGGTAATCAAGTACTATTATTACAATGCAACTGTCTGAGATAAAGATTCTAGTTATTAAGGTTGATGACTCTTAAACTTTTCCCTTGACTTCTCTAGCCTAAATTCCCTATTTGCTTCCAATGAGAATCGATTTTTTTTTTTTTTTGGTATTGTGTATCATATGATACACAAATACTAAATAAAATTATTAAAAAACTATTGATATACATATATAAAATAGTATGTTCATTATAAATTTCGAAATATATTGAATAGATGACCAATTTAATCATTAATTATGTAATAATATTTAACAAAGCTAACTAAATAATTTAAATTAACATATGTTTATACACATTCAAATTGATTAAACTAAAAAGTGATAATACAAGATATATGAGCCAAAATAATAATTTATTTTCATAATTAGTAATAATCAATTTTATCTAAGTCAATGCTATCATCATGTTCATCATCTTAAAAAATTATATTTTTCACTGACATTTTCTTCATCTTCTTAGTCTTTTTTTATCTATTTTTAATTCTAATAATTTTTTTTTATATTTTTTCTTGGCATTTTAGCTCTTAGACTAATAACAATAATAACAAAATAAAAAATAATTATATTTTCATTTTAATACATTATTCATAGGTTTTATATATATATATTGCAAATATAGAAGTGAAGTGTCAGAGTGCACAACACAAATTTTGTCGGAGAAAGAGAAGGGGTGAAAAGAACTCATATACATGTTTTTATTAGATTCAATTAAGTTTCCAAATAAATTTTGTGTTAAAAAAATTTTAGCAACTTTGTTCAAATCAAATAAAACCACATTTTTATTCAAAAAACTCATTTTCAACCCACATGTTTATATATCGTATGATTCTATAATACAATATGCACCTATATATCGAACGATCTTGAGTTCTTATGGTCATGATTTTAAAACCCGAACCATTTAAGGGACTGAAAAAAATAGAGATTCATGGTTTTTGAGAGAGGTTGAGCTGTGATGATGTTATAATTATTTTAATAATTAATTTAATATGAAAATAAATTAAAGAAACATATGAAATTACCAATTTTCCAAGACTAGTATTATTTCAAATGTTTAACAAAATTATAAAGCATAGCAATATTTCAAAAAATTATTGTACTATTATAATTAAAAAGTAATTCTTAAAAATTTAAACTGAGAGAACCTTTTCTTTTCAGAAAAACAAAAATTAAGACTTTAATATATTAAATAAAAAACCTTGAAGTTCAGATTTTGTGCAATGCCAATGCCAAATAATTTTTTTATTTAAAAAAAATATATAACTCAAGAGAACTAAATAAAAAACAAAACAAAACAAAAACAACCAACTACACTATCCTACATGGCAACCAAGTACCAAGAGAACTTAGGCTTATTTAATGGCATATGTTTTTTTAAACCCACCCTACTTCCCAAAGTGCATCTAGCCCCCATTAGGCGTTCTTCCCTAGTTACCCACCTAGCCTTTCTTTCAGGTCTTTATTTTCAATTTCTCCAAAAAAAAAAATCTTTATTTTCAGTTTTCTCTCACTCCGTTTCTCTTTCTCCTCCCTCAGTATGTCTTCTTCAAATCAAATCAGAGATATTAGACTCCCATCCAACCAAATTTAGAGACAGATCTTGTGATGATGAGTTGTCTGCAACGAAAGAATGAGATTGAGGGCTTGGACTTCAAGCAGCGAAGAAAAAAAGTCAGTTATAACCCATTTTATAAAGATAAGCCAAAGGAAATATCCGACCGGTAATCCCATGTCGAGTTCCAAAAACCAGGAGGTTTGACTGCTATTCCCTGCAAAAATCAAATTTCCGGTTTTATTGATTTTAAAAGCCGGATTGATGACCATGACCAGTTTCCAGTTCGCCTGGTTCAACCATCCAGTCCAATTTTCAAAACCACGCTGCGGAACTTTTTGCGGAACTTTTTGTACACCATACGAATTGCGTCTGTACAACATTAACAACTATGCCTAGACCATCAGAACAGTGAAAAAACCTCAGCAATTAACATACGCCAACTCCATCAGCAAAACTCACATTCCTCCCCACCAGAACAAAAAAAAAAAAAAAAAAATGGCAAATTTATCGTATGCCAACTTCATTACCCCTAAAACGCAATTACTCATGCTGCATAAAGACATAATTATCCATATTAGTTCCTACTCCTCAGAGTTGGGATTATTGGTCTGGCTATAACAGAAACAATTAAATCAGTATTTCACAATATTCTAGAATATAGAAACAATTATGATATTCCCATCTATTGATCTATTATGATGCCTCATTCACCACAGAGGCTGCAAAAAGGTTATATTTAATTCATATCTAATAACCAGATCCAAAATAAAATGAGATTTACAAAGAAAATGTCATCAAGACAACATAATCTCAAAGTCTGCTACAAAAACTGACACCCTAAATATTCTCTGGTTCACAAGCATACAGTAACACTGCCTAAAGTATTTCCAGTTTTCCACCAACTTAAACCACTTCCAGGAGACAATGTGTACACACAATAAACAAAATTATCCAGATTGTGGCTCAACCTTCAGAATTAAGGTACCTGAAGAAAAAACTTAACCAACCAAAATTTGAACAAATTTAGTATATTCTACAGTCGTACCAAATTGGCATCAGTTTGAAGGCACAAGCACAAGCAGTGCATAACTTATTAAAATTGTTTAAGTAATGTGGAAAACTCAAAATAATACACAACCCAGTAATAAAATTCTTATGCTCATCAAAGCACATAAAACAATCAAGAATGTCATTATCTTGACAGAGAGATGGACTCCTTCCAAAACAATATCTACATTTTTAACAACTAATGCTCAAGGATTTTTTTTTTTTTTTTTCCAAAATCATATCTGACCATAACTTACCATCAGGCACCATGAGCAGCTCTTTGTGCCTTCCTACGCTCATACTCAGCATCATCTGTGGGCAATTCATACCGGCAAACAGGGCACGTATTCCTAATCCCCAGCCATGGCACAATGCAGTCACCATGGTACCGATGGGCACATGGTAGCTGCTTAGCTTGCTCCCCAACACCAATATCATCCTTACAAACCGCACAAAGTGCATTTTTACCCTCCACATCTTCCTGGGTCATAACCACAGAGGACAAATTCTTAACAACAGATTTGGAAGCCGGAGGCTTACCCGTTGTATCATAATCATTAAATTGCCCAAACAACATTTCATACTCAGCATCTGTATTATAAATGTAATCCTCATGATCACCAAAGTAAGGTTCAGCATCGCTATCCAATCCAAGATTCATCTCCAAATTATTAGCAGTCAACAACACTTCCCACTCCAAATTCTCCAACCCTACAACTCTCACCACACCCGCTTCCTCTACTGGGGGGCCAAAAACGGGCACCAACCTCTCATCCTCTTCAGCATCATCATCGATAAACATGCTCAAGACCTCTCTCTCGTCAACGCGACCATCAACTTCCTCCACTTCCTCCCACTCGAAATCTTCATTAACTTCCCTGTGATCCTCCAATTGAAGTGAATCCCAACAAAGATTTCTGAGGCTCATGCTCGTATCATTGTCATCATTGTCATTACCAACCTCAATCTGAACCTCATGTATACCATCCAATTCTCCAAAACAAGAATCATCACCATTCATCGAGTGCAAATCGATCCCCAACACGAGGTCGTTCTCATCCTCCTCCGAATCAGACCCAAACCCAACAACACGAACGCAACCCTCAAATTCCACAGCGCTTACCGTAGACCGTGCCTCACCAGATTGAGCCCTCGAAACCCTCCTTCCCACAAAAAAATCATCATCATCATCCTCATCCTCATCATCATCAAGATCAACAACACGACACGTCTCGTTATGGGCCCGATCAAAAAAATTCCTTTCAACCTCAAACCTAGACCCAAACCCTAACCCTAAATCAAGGTCCAACATCTCAATACCCACATCACGATTATTGATATTATGGCTACTATTACCTTCAAAAACACGAAAGGTTGAATCTTGAAGAGCTTCGCAGACGAGATCTGGGTCGCCCATCATCACCTGAGACTGCTCGACGCGTTGGTGGAACAGATCCATCACGAAATTCACTTGGTTCTCACGGTGGCCAAAGAAGTAGGTGCCGTTGGAAATCGAATCGATGTCGGAAACGTCGTCGTCTTCTTCTTCGTCTTCGTCTAGGAGTCGAATCCGGACCGTTGATTCAAGGTGATGAATATCGGAGGGTGGTGGGAATACGAGGTCGGAGGAGTGGAGGTGGGAGTGGGAAGAGTAAGAAATGGTGGATAGGGTTAAGTTTTGGTGAGGATCGTCGATGGGAGAGTCTAGGTCGAGGAGGTTAAGGTACGAGGTGACCTCTGCCATTTGATGATGTTTTGTGAGTTTCTCTGCTTTTCTATTTTTCGTTTTTTTGTTTTTTTTCCTGTTGAAAAAGAATGCTAGTGTGTGTGTGTTTTTTTTTTCTTTTTTTTTTTGGATTTAATGGTGGTGAGGTGTGAAATTACGAACGTGTCCTACGTTGTTTCGCGGAATGGACTTTTCTCATTTGTTGGGGCCTAGGTTCAGACATCAGGGTTTCCTAGCAATTTCGTTGGAGACTGTAGGACATTTGTGTCCGTAACGAGAGGGACAACTGAGAATTCTTTGCCAATTTTTTTGTTTTTTTTCCTTTAGTTATGAACAAATGTATTATTTTTTATTGAGTTTGAGATTTTAGTTACCATGTTGGGTGAGAGATTGACACATTGATTGGTATATTCACTATATTGATTTAAGATTTTAAATACTATTAATGAATTAATAATATTTGAGTTTGACCAACATATATATATATATATATATATATATATATATATATATATGTGTGTGTATCCATATTTTAGCATGTCTAGTAAAATTGGTCACTGGACACAAGTCTCCCTCTCTCTCTTTTTATATATATATTCCACTGGACACAAGTCTCTCTCTCTATTTATATATATATATAAATGATAATTGCAATCTTCAAACCAAAATGGTTTTCATTATTGGCCATGAGTTTCGTAAATCAATGATATAAGTGGGTGTCATTTATTAAGAGAATTAAGTTTGTCGCATCTCAATATGTCCAGTGAAATTGGCCACTAGATACAAGTCTCTCTCTCTCTCTCTCTCCATATATATAAAAGTGATAATGGCAATCTTCAAACCAAAATGGTTTTCATTATTGGCCACGAGTTTTATAAATCAATGATATAATTGGGTGTCATTTATTAAAAGAATTAAGTTTTAAATCCTACTTTCCTATTATACTATCGAATTATTAAAAAAAAATAAAAAAAAGTGGTGTTACAATGCAACTATTTTGAATTTAATTTATAAACATGATATATTGTATCTAAGTTTTGTTTTTTTAAAATACACAACCAAATAAATATTAAAATATTTATTTATTATGTTGTTCATGTATGACCAATCACATTTGTTGTTACTTCAATCTGTTTTAATAAATTGACAGTACCTTTAACATTTTTCTTCAGTAAGAATTTTATAACTCAATAACACAATGTGATATCCTTTATTAGAATAATCAAATTAGAATCCTCATTGATTAATATCCATTAAACTACCAACACATGTTTTAGAAACCAAAATCTTAACTTGGCACGCACTTGTTTTCTTCTTTTTTTGTTGTATGGGTTTTATAAATGAGTCCAAATCTTCTGTCCTACTTTTCCTACTCCATTATATACTCTACCAATAAAAACTTGTCGTGTGTTCACCTAATTAATTAAATACTACTATTAATTAATAACGGTAGCATTAATAAGTCAATAATTATAGTATTTAATTAATTTGGTAAACATGTGACAAGTTTTTATTGGTGGAGTATAGAATGAAGTAGGAAAAGTGGACAGAAGATTTAGACTCTTTATAAATTATGGATCTTCATTCATATTGAGGTTGGAAGGCCCCCACTTGTCCTAAAATATTTTAAAGGTTTTAAAGCCCCCATTAAACAAACTAAAGGCCCCAAAATTGTACCCAACAAAAACTCCCAAAATTGTTGAATGATAACTAAAATCCCCCAAAATATTTTTTCATCTTCAAGAAAGCCCCCAAAGTATTAAGCTAATAGAAATCCAACACATTTAAATCCTAACTTGTTTATTAAAAAAAATTTATGAGTTTATTATGAATGCGCTGAATCATCATTTAAAATTAATTTCCATAACATCAAGTAAAAGATATTCCCATGAAAATATGAAAAAAATATTAATAAAACTTAAATGCAAAAAGTAGTTTTGTATCTTAAAAAGCAATAAGAACCGTTTTTAAACTATATATATATATATATATATATATATGTTTGCAAATTTTGAATAGCTAATATTTAACATATTAAGAAAATCACAAACATTTATCGCGTAAGACCCCAAAGTTGAAAACTAGTGAAGTTACTTGAGTTGAAATCCTGATCAATTATGTTCAAAATTGTTAAACAAGACAGTTTGATAATCATACTAGTGTCTTGGAATTTTTTAGCTTTAGCTTGCGTGGGCTCATTGCCAATTCTAGAACTTTGTGGGTACAAAAGTTAGTTGGAGCTTAGCTTTAAAACAAATTCTATTTGGGATTTGTTAAATATTAACGTCAGTACATGAAACTCAAGTGTTTTATTTATTTATTTTTATTTTAATGTATTTTCCTAAGTTGGAACAGACTCAAATTTACATAAGGAAGCTTAACCAACTATAATAAAGGTGCCAAATCTCACCAAACGAAACCAACTCACACAAAAGACAAAACCATGACAAGAATGTTCGCCTAATATAATAATGAAAATGAATAATCCTTTGTTAGAGTAATAGTTCAATATTCAATAATCGAAAGTGGGCTAATTTGAAAATTAATATATTTTAATAATAATATTTACTTAAATTAATATCATTTTGAAGTTATTTGAGAACCTAGTCTCTTGTTTTTTTCTATGATTTCACTAAAGATGCCACGATTTTCACTTGAAATTGTTCTTTGAAACCACCATTTTAGCACTTAAAATCGATTTAAAAAATCTAAAGCCCATTTGGTACGTATGTTTAAATAACAATTTTTAAATTTTTTAAAAGTAAGTGTGAATGAAAAAATGTGTAAAAATACATATAATATTATTAAAAAACTAAAAACACGTGTTTAAATTAATTTACCAAACACGGTCTTAATTTTTGAAATAACTTTTAAAATAGTACTAATTCAATAAATTATTAGAGAATAATATTGTTTTGAAAATTTTGCGAAAAGAAAGAGGATGCTTCAAACTACGGCAAAGACAAAAAGATTACGCTCGTTTTGTCATTCTCAATTCCCACAACCCACAAGTGTCAAGTATCAACTAACCCCTCACTGAATTCCACTATAGGTGGCTTCCAAGAAACCACAAAAAAATAAATAAATAAAGGGCCACGCTTTCATTCAATAATAGTAATAAAAAGGTTGAACTTAGAAGACAAGTTTAGCAAAATATATATATATAAATATATATATTTTTATAAAAAAAAACACTAAAAGACTAGTCATGATAGGAGGATCACTTTGTGAAATGTACGGAAGGCAATCATTTCTTGTTTAGTGAAAGAAAGACGACACTTATCTTCCCAATCATTGATCCAAAATGATAGATAACACAATTGCAAATACTTAAGGAGTGAGACTTCAAATGAAAGGTGCCACAACATAATGCTCCTCTAGGCTCTAGGATAGTTTGCTCGTCATTTTTCACTCCTTTTTCCATCAAGAAGGTTCAGGTATTTGACGCCAGAAACTTAGGCCAAGGGGCTACGGGCCTTCGGCTATTCTTGCCAGCTTCACAACCATCTGATCACTTAATTTGTATCAAGTTTCTAAGTTTTTATAAACTCAGTTGCTACAGAGAACAGTTCAAAACTGAATGACACTAACATTACAATTGATATCCAATGTGGTTGCTTGTTGTGATCAAACATTGTGAGAGGAGCAGAAATTTAGAGACAAGAATGAAGCCCCCATGCTTCTCAAGTACATAATTACAGACTAACACATTCCATAGTACCTCATTTTATTGTGCCTCAGAAACGTAGATCAAATTTTCCTCAATGCATGGTGACCCAGAGATAGAATGGAAGACAGAATGCTGGTCTAGGCCATCTCAGCTGGGGTTAAGGCAGATTACATGATTTGATCTTTATCTTTTACCTGTCCCTGCTGTCTTCCTGATATTAATTGGAAGGATCAAACAGAAAGGACTTCACTTAACAGATGACTTTAGAAATGGATTTGAAGGACGATGAGATTGTAGTTGATTCTCCCCTACTTTCTTTACCTCCTGCTTGTTTGATGACTTTGTAAACGAATTAGATGGGCGATCTGTTTGTATCTGAGACATTTCTCCTATCTTGCTTGCTTCCCCTGCATTTTTTACCTCATCCACCTTCTTTTCCTTGTCAATGTCATCTAGTAATGTAGTTTGTTTCTGTTCTGTTTTCTTTATTCCACCTTTAGCACCCTCTTGTGATTTGGCCTTCTTAGTAAACAGAGGAGCAGTCAATTTTGGTGAAGATGATGAAATTACAGTTTCTGATGTTTTAATTGTTTCAGAAGTAACTAAGGTCTTGCCAACTGCAACATTAGCCATGACAGGTGCATCACCGCTTGTGCTTGGGAGAGTGGTTTGCTTCATCGTTTTAGCTTCATTAAGCAATCTTTCCTGTTAAAAATAGAGGCATAAGACAAAGTGAAGATGAAAACAGATTGTGTCCAATTTGATTGACTAGTGAAAAGTTGTACAACCCTCTTTGGACAACGAAAGCTTACCTCCAACACACTATTGAACCGTTCGGCCAAGTTAGGAAGCTTCAGTGCAGTAACAAGCTTGATTGCACCCTTCACAGATTTTTCCAATGATAAAAGCTTCACAAGTTCAATAGCCCTCACAAGCTTATCACCTGATATCACAAGTACAATTAGGATCATTCAATTTCTTCATTTTTTTAGAATGTAAATTAGACAAATGGGAAAAGAGGGTAGGAGATAATAATTATATGACTCACCATTGCAGCAGGACGCAATAAGGCGCAAGATGCACCTATCTTGAGCTGCTTCAGTATTGAAAGCCTCATCATCAAGTGAAGTTGTGTCCAACCCAGCACCAGCCATTTCTTCCATTCTTTTTTGAATCTGAGAGAAACATAATTCTAAAAGCCTCAGCCTCTGAACAGCATTAGTGGAAGATTTTTCATAACCTTTTGTATAGAGAAAAATTTGAAGCAAACCAATCATCCAGAATATAAATTAAACAGTAATGTTCTCCATTACAACACATTAATCAAATTAACAATTAAAACTGGAAAAAAGCTGATAGTTCATAAAAATTTATGAAAGTAGGCTAAGTACGAAGGAGGAGAAAGGACCAACCTGTAAGAGATGCATGTTGTTTAGTATAAACTCATTCTCAAGGGCTTCAGCTCCAAGGTCCGAGGATGCCACAGGAAATGAAAGATTTAGCAAGGAGAGAACTGGTTTGGGCATCACCTAAAAAGAGGGAAAATGTCAAGCAATAATTGAAAAAATATAAAGCAGAAAGAGAAGTCATGAGCTATCCTACCTGTGGGAATAAGTCTGGTTTTTTACAAACAATACAAAACAGCTTGCTTGCGTTCAACCCAACCACCCAATAGTTTTCATCTGACTTCTCTTTACTAGCACTGCATAGCAGATCTTTGTTAAAGAACGTTCTGGGCAAGGAGGTTATATCTTGTAAGAGAAAAAATTTTATTTAGAGAACAATTCTATATTCTTAGAATAAACTTGAACCTGAAGAGTGGGAGCCAACTGCCACCATATTGGCTGGTATACACTCTCAGCACACCCTACAAATATACAAACTCGGATTTAACATCAAGAAGCAACCTGCAGGACGTAGAAGTCATATCATTTCAGAAAAGAGCTGAGACTACCTTAGAATCATAGGAGCTTAATTGGCCTTCTTCACTAAACCCAAACCATGCTAGATGGGAACCAGGGGTTAATGGAAGATGTCCTTTGAGAGACTGGGTTCCAGTAGATATGTTGAATACTGTAAACTCTAACATCTGCAAGTTACAAAAGGGTTTACATTTCATAAGAGAAAGTAGCAAATATTATGATATAAATTCAAACAATCAACCCTCACAGTCCTCAGCCAGCAGATGGTTATTTTATCCAGAAGACTTTGAAAACCAATATCACCATGGACTCCAGGATTATTGGTTGTGGATTTTGTAAATGTAATTGTTCTAATTTATACAAAGATAAGTCCAGGGTTGAGCCTTGGACCAATCATCACCCTGAAAAAAATTACAGAAAGTTGAAACAAGACCTGATCATTTGAGGGAAGACAGTCACAAGCATGAGTGACAATTGCAAGTTCATCCTTGAAGCCTGATGCGGTAACCACTGGCCCGTTAAGGGAGAGAATATGTCTCTGCAACCAATTGCATTCAGTGAAATAGATGGCACATAAAAAATATTATCAAAATTTTAGAAAAATGCTGGCTTGTTAAGGGAGAGAATATGTCTCCGCAGCAAATTGCATTCAATGAAACAGATGGCACAGACAAAATATTATCAAAATTTTTAAATAAAAGATATGAAATCATTTTTTATATATATAATAAGTATTCATGTTAAATCATACATTCAGGAAGCACAGAGCCCATTAAGGAATTGTTTCGATACGTTCAGTTTCCTCATTCAGAATCACTGCTAAATATGAGAGAACATAGATTTTCCCTTTTGTTTTTCAGCAGCATGAACCAAACAATACCTATCATTCTCACCATAATTGTAAAAGCCCTATCCCCTACAAGCAATCATTCTTTGTCTCTTTTTTTAATACAATGCAACTGTCCAGCCATCATTTAAAGTCCAAAAATGCAAAAAGAAAAATGTATCCATGAAATTTCTCATCCATGATTTGAAATTAATTAACAGTAAGAAAGCCACAATTATCTGAAGAACTAATATTCATTTTATAATTTTGTCAATGAGAGATATGTTTAGATGAATTCCAACAAATACAAGTTTCTCCATCTGTGTTGCTCTTTGAGTTAGAAGGTTACTACAACCAATTATAAGGTTTCCTTCCCTCTTCCTACAAAAAGTATCTTATTCAACAGGCATATGCAACGTGTATCCCACATGCATGTGAGAGTGTTGTTGCATATACCTGTTACACAAGGTACCACCTCCTACCTACTTGGAGCTGCTTAAACATGTTGTCCTCCCTACCTTAGACAGGATAATTACACCATTCTATTATTGGTGCCATTGTTGCACCCTTTCTTTCCAGCAAATTATTACATCATTTTGTCATTGTTGCTATTGCTGCACTCTTTGATTCCAGAAATCATAAATAATAAAAACTAATTAAGAAGTTAATAGATTAACCATCACAGTTGCACCACTCTCATTTATGCAAATAACATATTTTGTCAAAAGATAATTCTTAAAAATGAGCAAACTGCAAAGTGAAAGCATAGATTCATGATTCCATGATTACAAACCAAACAATTTTAACCACACCCCCAACCCAAAAACAAAAGATGAACAAAGAAGGTTAACACACCTGCAAACCACTCTCAGAAAAGATACGAAGAAAATTAAAACTCGTAATTGCAGCCACCCAGGCAGTACCAAGTGCCACAGCCTTCACTTCTTCCCCTTCTAATCGCATAGACCACTGGGTTTGCATTAAACATCCAAAGTCAGCACACAGAAACTTCATATTCATTGTGCACAGAAAATTAAACATTGGCAGGGGCAAGAATGTGCATGTCTAAATTACCACATAAAGTATGAACACTAATAAAGGTAAATGATTGTACCTCACTATTGTTTGCCCAAGTACTGAATGGGCGATACATAAGAGTACTCATGCTCTTCTCACCCTTGCAGGGGTTAGCAAAAATACTTCCATTTTCATTTAATGCAGCCATTGTAAAGCCAAAATGATCAGTCATTGACGGAACTCGGGGACCACTACCTGTGTCATGAAAGTCTATCTGCATCCATGAACTATTAGTACATAACACAAGCTTCCCTGGCCAAGGCATAATTCTTAATAAAAGTATGACTGCAAAAAAGAACAAAAGAAAGGAAAAGAGAGAGACTAGAAACTGATAATAAATTAATGAAAGGATTACCTCTATATGGGAGTATCCATCATGCTCAATTGTGGTTATACTTCCAACCATGTTGTAGCACAAAAAACTCCTTTTTCCAGGCTGCACAGGAGTAGCACCTGGCTGAAATGACTCCTGCATTTTTGGCCTAGCAGATGTTATGCTTCTTAACCCCTCATTCCTGTTATTCAAGCTTTCCTTCTCAACACGATTCGCTTTCTTACGAGATTCAACCTTTGGACGCAAGCTCCATTCATCATTACCATTCTCCTCAAAATTTTCCTCATATGCAGATTGTTTGCGTAGCCTTTTTCTGCTAGGAGGCTCAGATTCACCATGGCTACCTTCACCAAGATCACTTAGACTACCAGAAGCACTAAGATCTTCTTCCTCTTCATCAAAAAAAAGGAGCCCATTACTATTCTTTGAATTTAAATTTGGAATATCCTCGGTAGGAGATTTCATTGACGAAGGAACAACTGATTCCCACATGCCATACTTTCCCATAACATCAATAATAGCCAGTGCATTGCCAATTGGCTTCCATGCCATGCAACATATTTTATCATCAAATTTCTGCCTGTCAATATCCTGCTTCCGATCAACATCCCAGATAAGAACCTGCCTATCTAAACCTGAGGTAGCCAAGTATTTACCATTGGGTGACCAAGACAAGAAACAAATAGGTTGTATGTGATCACCTCTCAATGTAAACAGTTTCTCAGCTGTATCTCTATCGTACATCACCACATCATTTCTCAAACCCGGGACAGCTAAGGTCTCCCCATCAGGACTCCAGCTAATCACATTCATGATGGAAAGGTCTAAACCAATGTCAGGAGCTACGCCTTTAAGAGTGTGCAATGCTACTCCAGACTGAAGCTCCCAAAATATGACAGTCCCAGTTGAATCAACAGATGCTAAGTATTCACTCTTGGGGTCAAAAGCTAAGCCAGTTACAGGCCCTTTATGTCCTTTGAGAACCCTTGCAATTGAACCATCAATTGTGTTTATTAGCTTAATCCCCTCATCATCACCCGCGGCTGCCAACATGCTCCCTGATCTATTAAACGCAAGGGCACGTATTGGTAATGTGAATCTAGTAATATTAGTCTCAAACTCTCCACCTGAAAAGAACCCAAAGAAGAAAAGTCTAGCAAAATTAATCAAACTATATAAACCGAACTAAATTAAACTTTATGATTATTAGACGCGACTAAGTGATTTTGCACAGCAAGTTTAGGCATGTTCCCAAGAAGCATTACCAGGTAGTCAACTAAGACGCGCAATTAAGAGATAATATGAAGAAACTCAAACAAGAGTTCCAACTATACCTAATTTCCATCAAACCAAAACCAATTCCAGCAATTTCCACACTCCAGACATTCAGAGGAAAACATCAAAACCTACTTTTCAAGACACAAAATCATTTCACACATTCCATCAAGAGAACCATACACTTAAAATTTAAAAAAATCAGAAATATCTCAACATTTCACACATCAGATCTATACAAGCAAACCAGCATTCCAACAAAATTTAAAACGTTTCACACATCAAGCTTGATCCTTTAAAGAATCCCAACAGAGCACAAAATAATTACCATGCCAATCTAACAACTGAATCGATAAATGACACCCAGAAATTAATAACCCAATTTTCCATTTTTTTAAAAAAATCCCAGCATCAAAATTCCACAAACTTCATACTCAACGAAAGAAATGGAGAAACAGAGATTGTAATACCTGGAAACTTGTAGAGCTTGACGGAGTGATCGATGGATCCGGATGCGAGGCAAGTGGAGTTGGGGCTAATGGCGATGGCGGTGACGCCGTCGCGGTGGTGGCGGAGGATCCTGGGAGCGCTTGACGGAAGAAGAGGGTCGTGGATGGAGATAGAAGGATCGGAAGCGGAGGCAGTGACGAGGTGATGTGCTTGCTGGTCCCACACCACGGAGCAGAAGGAGCCGCCGCCACGGCCATTGCCGGAGGAGGAGGCCTTGTGGGCCTCCCTGAGCTTCACTGACCGGACTTTCATGGCGGCTTTGGAAATGGGTTTGGCTTGGCTGGGTGGGTGGGTGGGTGGGAATTTGATGATTTGATTTTTGGAGTTGGGGGTTTTGTGGGGGTGTGTTCGGGGATTTGGCGGGAAATGGGAGATTTTTGGTTTTGGATTTCCCGGGAGGGATTTTGAGCGAAAGGAAGAGAATGAAATTACCAAAGAGGGTATAGAGTTAAGAGATATTTTGCTTTGGGGGCCATTGGTGATTCTACTCCTTTGAATCAGGCCCATTTGGAATAAAATCAGGCCCAATTGGAATAGACAGTTTTCCTCCAAAGTCCAAATTCACTTTCATTACATCATTCATGTCATGTGTGATAATCAAGAAAAAAAAATCATTCGTGAGTATTAAATCATACAAAACATCCCCTCTTAAATATACTTAGTATATTTTTAAAAAAAAACATACAAAACATCCATATCGATTTAGAGGAAATTGTCATGTCGCAATTAATAAAATTATTCAAGGTCACGTTTGTGTACATGAATTTGGATTTGAATTTTAAAGTAATAGATTTGAAATACCTTAATTCCAAAACTATAAATATTTAAGTATGTCATAATGTCATATGAATCTCTAAAATTTTATGAGTTTAAAAGTTATTTCAAATTCAATCTTTGGTGGATTTGCCAAATCCAAATCCTTGATTTTTTTGTAAATTATCCAAACAAGGTATTTGGATTTTAATCACCCAAATCCAAATTCATGTACTCAAATCATGCCATCCAAACACATTGCAAGTGTATTTTATGTTACATGACGTAATTAATCAAGTCATGTAACTTTTTTAAAATAATACATATAAATGAATTTAATTATAAGTCGCTGCGTGTCTTTATGTTAGAACAATTTTTCCTCTACCTTGTATGTATGTGTGTTTGTTTCAAAAAAAAAAATTATTAGTCATCTTGTAATGGGATGGGAAAAAATTCCTTCAAGCCACTTTGGACTTTGGAGGATTCCCATGACTATTAAGGGACCGTTTGGACCAAAAAATCACAATTGCAATTTCAAACGTAATTTTTTGTGTTTGGTAAAATTTTCAAATGGTTCTTTCTGAACTCTAGTAAATTTAATTTTTTTGTGTTAACGCAATGGACCCTTGGACAGTAATTCCAAAACATGCTTTTCGGCCCACCACTTATAAAAAAGTTCCTTCAATAGTTTAGAAGAGAACTCTGTCTATTTGGAATTTGACAACTTGGGAAAGAAATTGTATTTGGTCATTCAATTTGGTTGACCCACTGGAATTTTTGTCCATTTGGGGAATCCTATATAGTTTGATCCAGGTATTTATTTCAATATGGTAAGTACATTTTCTCCCTTTTTCTTTCTTTTTCTTGTCACTTGTCTGAGTCTTGCCCCCTTCCTATTTTTCTTCCGTTAGTGTTACCTATCATAACTTCCTCCTACTCCTTGCCCACTCAAACTTACTACTATCAAAGTTGTGGGTTTATTAGCATCGTTTGTTAGATTATCAATAAATTTGAGTGTGTTCGGACTTGGGTAGTTTGGTGGCAATGAGATTAAGCTATTATGATGTGAACCTCAATCGACACGCTTTGAGACCCAACAAAAATATTTGAATATTTAATACCGAATGATGCGAACTTCAATCGACACGTTTTGAGACCCAACAAAAATATTGGAATACTTGCCTAAGAAAGTTAAAATTCAGATTTTTGATAGAAACCCTGACCCAACGTTTATAATCGAAATGCAACCAAATGTATAAGTATGAAACCTTGACCCAATGATTATAATGAATCACGAACCAAAGGTATAAAGTTTGAACGTCACAAGGAAGAATCCTGATAAGTTCACAGTTCTTGAATAACTAAAAGAAGAGTAAAAGCCTCACCTTTTTGATTTTTATTAATAATATATGAAAAACGTTTACAGACTTAAGAGCCTATTTAAGGGCTCATAAAACTTGATAGACAAAAAAATATTCTAAAATAACTTCTAATTGATACCTAACCATATCAGGAATCAAATTTGACCTAAAAAGCATTAAATGCGCCTAAAAAGAAGGAAAATACCTAAAAAAACGTTCTAAATAATAAAAACCCTAAATTTAGGTAGATTTTGTCTGAAATAACAGCTCCAGAATAGGAAAAAATCTCATTAACTAATATAGAGCTAGAAAGTCAATCAGCCACTAATCCACGCCATAAATCACTCCCACTTAAGCCAGATCAGTTCTCAATAGCTTGAATTAAATTTATTACGTTTTCATATTCCTTTGGGCCAAGCTTGGAATGTCCTGTACTAGAATTAGCCTAAATCTCTTGAATCAGCCCATTAAGTGCTTCTTTGATCTTCTTGAATCCTGCTCTTGTAATAGGCCCAACTGGAACATGCAATGGATCCTTGAATGCTTGTTGGAACTCATCATATTATGGCTTGACCAAATTGGAGCTAAACTGGTAATAAGATTGAATATGTGTGACACTTTGATGAATTTGTTGGCAGCTTGTAAGTTTTGTAAATTTTGGGTGGTTTTGAAGATGTTAGTGGTTTGTTGTGGCTTGGCCAATAGGGGCTACTGGTGATGATTTCTTTTTTCTTTCTTTCTTTTTTCAACTTGTATGTTTAGTTTCTTAAATTTTTATTCAAAAAATAAAATGCATAGAAATTTGGAAATTATCATCGGGTTGAGACTTTGAGGCAAGTAGGTGATAAGCTAATGCATATTCCAACTGAAATAGAATATTACTACAAAAATTGCATTGTATATCCATTATAGGCCTAAAAAAGCATGATTCCAAGTGAATACTTGGTGAGTCCCCCTCTTTTAGGTCCATCACAAAGGAAATGAAAGTCGAGATTTGGTTTATCTATGGTTGGTCTACGACCATTGGATGTTGAAGGCGTCTTGGGGTGATCTGTTAGGAACCCCTATAGGTATATAGATAATAATTGTTGTAATGTTTCATTTAGTTAGTTACAATTCTAAACATGTTAATCACCTTTAATATATGTTGGAATTATCAATACACACGGAGAATAATAGAACCATTAGGATAAGACCATGTGGCCAAGAGAATAGTCATATGGTCCTATAAATACCTACTTGCAATCACATTTCCATTCATTTAAAAATAAACCAATTGATTGCTTAGTGCATTTCTTCTCCCTCTCTCTCAATATTTCTCTATGAAAGGTGACTACATTAAATTAAGTCAAAGCCCCTACAATTCTTATCCATCCCCATTAGGAACCACTAGGTTCCTAACGAGTAGTATTAGAGCTATCGATCTTAAGATGACCGAATCTATTGCACTCATCAAGCTTTCACGGAGTTTTATTTCAAAAGTGGAGATCTTTTTCAATAGCTTGTCAAGCTTTATGAATTCTTTGCTCTAGACAACACACCGCCACATTGCATGGTTTTCATTGCCTCTTATTACATAGAAAGAGAAGCGTGTGAATGGTTCCAAGATGAGAGGGCATTGGGCTTATGCACAAATTGGGTGCATTTCATATGCACCCTACAAGATCGGTTTTGAGCACCAATCCTTGATGCATCAATGGAGACTGCAACTCAAGAATCTAAAGGGTTGTTTGGTACTTGCTTTTAAATAATAGAGTTTTCAGTGTTTAAATAATAATAACACTTCTAATATGTATTTTTATAATACTCAAACAAGTATTTCCATAACACTGAAAATTGAACAACAATACTTAAACACTACTATTAGACGGGCCCTAAGATGCAAGAGCTCACAAATTTCATGCCGAAAGACTAGGAACCAATTTTTGATGCATCAATGGAGGCTTCCATTCAAGAGTCCACGATTCAAGAATTGGAAATCCAAGTGTCAATGATCCAATAATCAAATATGCAAACGCCAACAATTCTAGTGGTTCTAGAATCAAATGAGGTCTTAAGAATCTAAGAACATTCCAAGATTTAAAGAACCAATGAGACCTTGAAGATTGAAGAACCATTAAAGACTCAAGAATTTGAGGGAAGTTTGAAGATCTACAAAGAAGGAAGCTTCATGTACATGGGACCACTTGTCAAAGAGAAGTGCATGAATATGCTGATCAAAATGTCACTAAGGTATTAGTCCATTGGAAGATCTTCTTTGATGAAGATGTCAATCACAACAACACCTTGTGGACAAGGTGTTTTGAAGGAGAGGGAAATGTTAAGAAACCCTCTAGGTATAAAAATAGAAATTTTTGTAATGTTGCATTTAGTTAGTTACAATTCTAAGCATGTTAATCATATTTAACACATGTTGGAATTATTAATGCATATGGGGAATAATAGAATCATTAGGATAAGGCCATGTGGGCTGATAGAATAGTTTTATAGTTTTATAAATACCTACTTGAAATCACATTTCCATTCATTGAAGAATAAATAAATTAATAGCTAGTGCATTCTCTCTCTTCTCTCTCTCTCTCTCAATTTTTTTCTATAAAAGGTAATTACCTCGAATTAAGTCAATTTCTTTACAATTCTCAAACATTTCCCTCACAATTTTATCCATCTCCATTAGGAACCACTTGGTTCCTAACAAGATCTCAAGGGTGGAGACAATGGGCCCATGGACTTTCCTTTATTTTGTTACATTTCAGTTAAGGGGTTGAGAGGAGATAGTGCATCAAACTACTTGCAAGGGACAATCCATGTAGGAAAGAGAATAAACAACTTAATAAAATTATGTGAGGCTTTATTAAATGTTTTTTTAAGAGTTAAACTTCCATTTGTCCATATTTCGAGAAAAAATATCCTCATAACTTGAAAAGAGTTTGTTGTCAAATAGTAGGCAATTCACCTATAGGATACAACAAAGTCACATTCGGTAGACAATATTTCTGAAGTTTCATTATAAAATAATTTATTGTAGAATTGTGTATTTTGACTAGAATAATGAAAGAAAAATAAAAATTGCACCCAATTTATTTCAAACCCCTAATGTATAGATAGAAAAAGAGTAACAATTGAAACATCATTATTCTTCGGCCTTCATTTGAGTTGGGACCTTTTAAAAATAATGACTTTTCATAATGTATTTTGTTAATTTATGACCTCACTTTAAAGATCTTTTAAAAATTATATATCTCTGCGTAAAAAAATAATTTTACATATTTTGATCCACTATATATATATCCTACCTTATTTTAATCAAAAAAAAATTGTATGATCTTGATTACACACAAATGCCAAGTGCATCACATGGTAGACACATATGCATGTTCTAGTGCCATATGCCTATATATTCTTTTAAAACCAACTTGGGTCCAGTGTTCTTGTGCATTGAACCCATTGAGATTTGGATATGTGTCAAATAATTGTCACATGACTATATCCCAACAAATCTAGTGCATGGGAGCACTAGATCCAACCTAACCCAATTCTTTTATAATTTATTTGTTGGTGTTTGTGTTAATTGTATGCTCATAGAAAATTTAAATACTCTTTCTATACGTGGTACAAGTCTATTTGACATACAAAATTACTTCCTTGCAATTCCATATCACAACCTATAGTAGATATTTTAGATTTTTTAACAATTTCTGTGTCGATGTAAAGGAGGACACCAAAATATGCTTTCTTTTCCCTTCCATTTGATAATAAAAATTGAGTTAATTGAACATACAACTGATCTTAATTTGGAGTGAACTGATCTTTGGCACTAGGAACAAAAAGGTTAATCTTCTTATTAGTCATATTTCAGATTATTAAATAGTCACACATGCTTCGGAAGATCTCTGATAATGTAAAACAATGCTCATTCTTGGTCAAATTCCAATATAGGTTTTAGTCGTGGCCACCATGTGATAATAGTGTCTTTTGAAGCCAAACCAGCTAACCTTTAATAGAAATTAGAATCCCAAGCAGTTAAAATAGAATCATACATCCATCCCACTTTTTTTCGAATCTTTGTAGTTATTTTGATAGGAGAATTATTCAATGCTAGGGTAAATAATTGTCATTATTCATCTAAAATTTTTTTGACATCTATTTTATGTTTTATTATGAACAAATAATAGCAATGCATTTATAAGCAGATCTCCTAGGTAGGCTATCCAAATTTGAATGCTCGAGTCATGCACATACATGACAAACAAGATATGAAACATTCTTTTTGCGTCCAAAACAGAGGAAAAAAAAATCTTCAATTTAACAGCTTTCTCTTTCTTTTCTTTTTTTGAGTGCAAGAGTGAAATATTAAAATAATAAAAGTTAATAAAAACAACCCAAAATCTGTAGCAATAGTCCTCATCAACACTCTATTTGTTGATATATTTAAAATCTTATTGTCATTTTATAGAATTAATATTAGAAACACCGTGATCATGTTTTCCATATGCTTTTTATAATTCTGCATTTGGGATTTTGTGAATTAGAAAATGATAAGGACGTACACAATGTACATTAACAGATTAACTACAGAAAGTAAACTTCTTATTCTTTTTCATTTTCATTTTTTTTCTCTTTTTTACCCTTAGCATTTTTTGCACATAGGATTTTTAAAATTTTTTTTAAAGGAATCTTGAGTCTTGACAACTATATAAGTTAAAAGAAGACATAAGTCCTAGTGAATACTTAAATGGTCAAATATTTAGGTTGACAAATCCATGTGGAGGTTTAGAGTACTAATATTCTCTCATAAAACCAAACTCACAGAATTCAAAAGCTAGCTATTGTAATGGTTATTATTATATTGCCTATGAAACAGACTAAGCCACGAAATCTATTTAGGTTAATTCCGGTAATATATAGGTGTACGAGATGCGAATTGCCAAGGCCAGAAGGGCAACGATGGATTCAAATGGTTAGGTGGATGAATACTAATGAATAATGATTAAGACTGAATGGGATCATTAATCATTTTCTTTTTTGGAAATTCAATTGTTATGAGTAAGGGAGGATTCCAACCATACTACTGAACGAGTAATTCTTAGGTACTTCCGAAGCACGGAGAATGGTGCTCCCTCCTCTCACATTCATGGTGGGGTTGGCTCATTAAATTCATGGCGGGATCCACCATGAATGTGAGAAGAGGGAGCATTATTTCACTATACTCCAAGACTACTTAAAATTTTCCACCACTGAACTACATGATTCTTGACATCATTATTCATTAACTACTTTCTAATCAAAATACTTAATACATTTTTCATTCTTTCTTTGATTGAAGTTATTGTTGTGGGAATAATCATTAATGCTTTATTTTTAATTAAAAAATATTCATTAATTGTGGCATGTATCATGTTTCTCTTAGCAATGGAGAATAGACTGTGTTATTGAGTTACAAGACTTTTAAAAAACTTTTTTGAGCTATCAGCAACACATAGAACATGTAATAATCAACAAATAACATGCATTAATTTATAAGTTATAACTAGCATGAGTCGACTTTGTTTACCAAATTTCTTTGTTGTGCTAATTATTATTGCACACACTGGATTATACATTGCTGTATACACTTTAGCTAAAATTATGTTTTGAAAACACAATCCTACCCCCCCCCCCCCCTCCTCGACCCAAAGAAAAAAAATGTGGGCCCCCCTGGCCCTTAAAAAAAAAAAAATTTGTTGGTTACATAGTTTTTATTTCTAAAGAAGTGCCTCCCTCTTCCAAAAATTTAGACCCCTCCCTTTTAATTAGCCTAGCCCAACTAGCAACTACTCAACTAAAAAACTTAACAAAAACAAAATTTTAAAATAAAAATCCTAGTCAATCTAGTATTAGAGTATCAGATGTTCTAAATGCTAATATTTGTATTTAGAACACCAAATACCAAAAATACTACTATATGAGACATTTCAAATGTTATATTAAAGTAGTAAGTCTTGGTATGTGAAAATGAATTTTTTTGGCAGCAGCTGATGCTCTTAAGAAACAATATTATTCTGTATTTTTTGTCATTGTTGATAAATAATTGCATCTTAATGTATTAAGAAATAATAGTTTTGTTTATTTATCTTGGTTGATAGTTTGTTAATACCATATAAATACCTATTTGTTTTTTCCCCGTTACATTTCGGCACATAACCAAAATTATGTTTTCAATAAACAAATGAAAACATGATTTGATTTATGTGTCTTGTACAAACAGGTGTAAGTGTGCGTTTAGCTCCAAACTAAAAAACTAACTTATTTTACTATTTAGCTTGTTTTTGCTACTATTTTTAAACTATATTATACTTTTTTATACTATTTATAGATTTTACTGTACTATTTTAACTAATTTTTACCTAAACAATATACTATAACTATCACCGTTTTATGTGCTAAACGTGTTCATCTCGCGCCTAGTGTAAACACTGAACACTGGTCCCAGCTTAGATGTTTTCTATTCCCGGTGGCATTTGGTGCATGTGGCATCACCGACTAACCCGCGCCATGACACCAAATCCAATGACGGCAGAAATATTGTAAAAATGTTGTTTTTAGTTTTACTGTTCACCTTTCAATAGAACCGACACCGTTGTTGTCGTAGCTAGCTGCGCAGTTCCCATTAACATGAAAGTTGGAGGCCACGTCCTCGTGTTCCACACTAGCTTAACCACAACAAAAATTATTTTTTGTGAAATTTATTGACGTTGTTAATCATATATATGATGGGATTAGTGATTCAATGTGGTAATTAATCACTTGCCTCTTGGAATCTATGTTCGCTAATCACCAAGTTTCCATCTAAGGAAAAAATAATAATACAGAAAGCTAAGCTAACCATATTTTTTTACTGATTTTGCTCGATCTTCAATCAACAAGCTTTAGATATTTGCTCACAGCTCACCTTGTTGAAGTTTACAAAATAAAAACTATATTCTTTGCATTTGCAAGAGCTAGCACTAATTCTCTGAAATTGCCCCATTCAAGTTATAATACATATATACAGTATACTACTCGATTCTCCACAAAAAAAAAAAAAAAAGTTGTAACTTGTAACATACTACTCCTGTAATTGATCGGTAATTATAACTCCAAGGGCACAGGGTATTAAATTAAATCAACTTCTCTCTCCTTGAGATCAAACTCAATCATTTAAAAATAATAAGTTAATAACAATAGGATTTTACTATTCTTTAAATTTATAAATGTGAATACCTAGTAAAACTAATTAAAAAATTATAGTAATATAATTATCAGATATATATTTCTTTCGCTAGGCAAATATTTATTTTTCTTATATGTTGTTCTACTCTTCGATTTGTTTATACATACACACTACACAGTTGAATTTTAACTATATATATATCCTGTCATTTAGCGTTTAACCACCAATACCTTGGTTGAATATCTGATTCATAAACTCGCAATATATTTATCGGTAAGATTGAAATTTTAAACCCATTTATGTCTTCTAGAAGGGACTAGTTAAGGACCATATCATGACCTGCACTATCTTGTGCAGTGTGTTAAAGCAATGTTTGGCAACCTACCTAAATTTAAGAAAAAGGAACAAATTCATAGAATTGAGACTTATTTATAATTTGATAGATGGGGTTGGGGGATGTAAGCTCTGTATGTTTTAATTGAAAATATCATGAGATACTAATTGAGTAACAAGGTTTATGACCATCTGGAATTGACACTTATATAAATGATTTCCAAAAAATCAATTTTACATGCATGAGCCATTTGTAACATCAAAATGTATCAAAATTTTCACTTATATCCTTCGTATTAGTACATAAAAAATTGTTAATGCTTTTTTTTTCTTTGATCATACATCGAGGCTTGAAGTCCACACTAAGTTATCACTCAATTTATTCTAACCCATGATCAAAGTCAATGGATAATTCTAAGTCTGTAATAAGGGGAGAAATGGCTTGACAAGTAGGGGAGTGTCTTTATTATTGGTTGAGTTGTTAGCCTAGGGTCCTCAAATGGGGGGGTGGGTGAGATAGAGAATGTAAATACTATATATTTTTTAAATGTGAGTTGTATCTTTTTTTCCTCCACTTTTAAGAATGTCTAAAAAATTGAGTGATATTAGATATGCTACAAATTTTATAGTATAGGTCTCACAAGTTGATGTATCGCCATTTACTAAGAAGAATTCAAAATTCAAAATACTGATTTATTATTTTGTAATAGGATTTGTAGTAATTTCAGCATATTCTCCAAAACAAATATTATGGATTAATACAAAACCAACTTAATCATCTTTAAGTGAATTAATCATATGAAAAAGTAAGAATAGTGGAGTTTGAATTATATATATATAATATATATATATATTGATGAAGCTGAAAATATCACCAGTAAGTTGCGAGTACTCCTTCGACTTAGTCTACCTGCAAAAGGGAAATAAGGGACCTAAAGAGAGCACCGGTGTGGTGCCGGCCAAAAACCCTCCGAAGGTCAAGTTAGAATCTTGTGATTCTTACCCTAGAGTGTCAGGGTCAAGAATATTATGCGTACCTTTTGCCGTGGGAGTTTTGGATGTATTTATAGGGGTGGAGAATTGACCTTTTTCCTTGATCATCAAGCTCTTTCCTTTTATGACTAAAACTCTTTCCTTATAAAATTCATTTGATTAAGGCTAACATGTAGCGCAAATATTCTTTGTATTTACATTTGCGTGAATCTCACACAGTGCCACTCAGCCCTAGTTACATAGCTTGGATTGGGTTGGCCTGGAGAACGACGCGTGATTCTCTCTGTCCGTTTGCCACCCATCTGTCCCCTTTAAGTCGCAGTGCCCGTCACCTTCCATACCGTCATGTTTATTTTGCCCTTATCAGTTGCCCCCTCATTCCGTGATACCGTCACCAACACAAAGCGGTTTCATGGAATGACGGTTAGAAATTATGACGGACAGGCTTGATTCGGACATAAATGCTTGGGGACACGTGGGGAGATTTAAGTGGTTGTTCGCTGGAACCGATGCGTCGCTTCGTTTCCCGCGCTATTACCTCTATATATATCACCCTTAGTGCTCACTTATACACTTTTCGCAGACTTTTCTGCTGTTGAGAGCGCTACCGTCAACCTCGTTTCAAGAGCTACCGTCTCCTTTAGGTAATCGCGAAGCAACATCTCAACAACTTCCCCGTCGTGGTTTCCTTGCCGTTCAATAGTAAGTTACTTTTTCAAATGCTTTGTTTTTTACTTTTCTTGTTGGTCCCGTCGTCGACACAAATCTAGAGCCTTAGGTTTCCTTTACCCGTCACATGTAGGTGTCAGATGTCTAGTGAGGCGTCAAGTAGTCAGTCCTGCGCCCGCGAGGGAGTGGGTTACGAAGAGGTGTTCTCGTCAGGTCGAGCAGACCAGGACACCTCCAGTGAGGAGAGGGAACCGTCATCAAGCTCTCTTTCCCATGAGGAAGACGAAGGGCAGGATGGAAATGGGTCAGAGTATGACTCGTTCGATAACCTAGACGGTGTCGACCCGCCCATTCAATCTGTCATTGGACCTGACGGCTTCAGGGAGTTCGCCCTGCTGCCTTTGTGGACGGTGAATGACTTCGTGTCGACTATCAAGCCGGCGCATTTCAACACACTTAAGCAAAAATATCAAATACCCGACACCATATCCATCTGTCTACCATTCACATCGGAAAAATGTTATTACTGCGGCCTCGAAGACGTCGGTGTCTATAAGCAAATGCTAAAAGCGGGTCTCCGGTTCCCCTTAAGTGCGTTGCACCGTCGTCTCCTTCAGTACCTAGGTCTAGCCGTCGCTCAGATATCTCCGAACGCCTGGAGGGTATTCCTGAGCGTCGAGGTACTGTACGGCGTCATGTCTGACGGAGCCGGACGGTTAACAGTGGAAGAATTTTTTCATTGTTACCGTCCGTCCGAAATCACTAAGTCTAAAGGGATGTACAACTTTGTACCAAGGAGTCCGGCACTCAAGCTAGTATCCGAGACCTCAGACTCCAATCGTAACTGGAAGGGTCGTTACTTCTTCCTTCGAGGGGATAACTGGATGTGTCGTCCAGGCGACGACGACTACATGCCGGTTGATAAAACGTGGGGTATAATGCCCCCGTCTGGTACGAGCCCGTCTATTCACTATCCGTCATTTATTTTATGAATTTTCTCTTAACCTTTTTTTTTTTTTTTTTAGCAAGGGACCGTCCACCTCTCTCGACCGAACAGTTTGGTTTCTTAGAGAAAATTTTCCAAAAGACGAAGCTATCTGAACGGACGTGGTCGAAGCTCGTCACCTTGGACACGCTGCACTGGTACTGTGACGGCCCTGAACCTACACCCGCCGCAAGAAGATACGGCACAGGTGTACGCAAACGTAAGTGCTGGGATCCCTCCATCGATAACTTGACTTCATGTTGCTTTTTATTGACCGTCTACCTTTGCAGAAATGGACGATGCTAGGAGACGGGCGCTCATCAAACAAGCAGCCAAGAAGAAAGGGAGCGATGCTTCAAAATTAGATCCGTCGCAGCCAGCACTAAAAAGGCCATCCGTCGATCGGTGGGACCGTCAATCTGAGAATCAAAAACTCGTGACGGGTCTACCTGCCGGTCAGGGGTTCGGCATGGCAAAACCAGCCCCTAAGCTTGGGATCGGCAAGGGGAAGGGTTTGATGACCAACCCGGACCTCGTGAAGGAGAAGCCCCCTGTCCTGCTTCGTGAAGACCCCCAATACGCTCTCCGTCGTATAGGTTCCATCATCACTGATGAAGATTATGAAGACTTGGGGAATCATGCCACCGAGACTATGGGGGAGACTTGTTTGTACAGTTTAGCCCAGGTTTGCTTCCGTCATTTTTGCTTCCATCCTCATTTTTGTGTAGTTCTTTTCCGTCATGAATTGACCTATCATCGAACCGTCACAGGGTGTGTTAATGGCCAAGGGTTTATCAGACCGTTGCCTGGCTCAGGAGAGAGCCCTTGAGCGGGTTCGCGCTAAGGCGAAGGCGACGGCGGAAGAGCTGGACGAGCTGAAGTTGTGGAGAGTCCGTCATGAGAAGAAACTGATGCTTTCCGAGCAAGCTCGCGAAAACCTGGAGAAGGAGGTGGAGCTGCTTAGGAAAACGGTGAAATCTCATCACGACGATATCCAGCGGGCGAAAATTGAAGCCGTCAAGGAATACCGAGATTCCGACGCACTTATAGCGAAGCTGGGTTCCTCTTTTAACGACGGGTTCGATGATTGCCTCCGTCAGGTAAAGGCATCGTTCCCTGACTTGGACTTGGCTCATATCATGAAAGATACTGAAGCCCGAACCCCTGCTCATACCGTCGACTCTGAAGGGACAGAGGAACTCTTCGGCGAGGTTCCAGACGACGACGGGGTTGCTAAGGTTTCAGAAGGAACGACCGTCACTGAGTCCGTCCAGCCGTTGCCTGAAGCTCCTGAGGAACCCGTCATTGTTAAAGATTAGTTTATCTTGTATTTATGACGAACAAGTTCATTTTCTGTATTCTGTTAAACTCTTTTGGACTCTTTTTTGTTGAATTGTACGGTATCATTTGTAATTCTTTGATAATCCGTTCATATTTTGATTCGTCGCTTTAATTTCTTGCATGATATGTTCTGACGTTATCCGTTCACTATTTTCCGATTTTGTGATTGGTTTCGCTTTTGAACTCATTAGCGGATCCGTCTACTATGTGGCCAGAAGGCTTTTGTGGACTTGTAGAATCTTTTAGTGGATCCGTCTACCAGTGATCCGTCCGCTCTGCACACTCGTGGAGCTTTGATCCTTTGGATGATGTGATCCGTCCACTTGGTGGACTCGTAGGTTCCTCATCCTTTGGATGATCCGTCCACTTGGTGGACTTGTAGAATTTTTTATTCTTTTTATGATCCGTCCACTTACTGGACTTGTAGAATTTTCATCCTTTGGACGATCCGTCCACTTGCTGGACTTTTTGTAGAGTTTTTCATCCTTTGGATGGTCCGTCCACTTGCTGGACTTCGTAGAATTTTTCATCCTTTGGATGATCCGTCCACTTGCTGGACTCTCAGGTTTTTCATCCTTTGGATGGTCCGTCCACTTATTGGACTCGTAGGTTCTTCATCCTTTGGATAATCCGTCCACTTGTTGGACTTCGTAGAATTTTTCATCCTTCGGATGATCCGTCCACTTGCTGGACTTCGTAGAATTTTTCATCCTTTGGATGATCTGTCCACTTGCTGGACTCTCAGGTTTTTCATCCTTTGGATGGTCCGTCCACTTGTTGGACTCGTAGGTTCTTCATCCTTCGGATGATCCGTCCACTTGGTGGACTTATTGTAGAATTTTCCATCCGCGTGTGTTTTCTCATTTTCTTAAATAAAAATTTCATTCTCATAAGTTCAATAGACCAAATTGTCAATGGGAAAGAAAACAAATTGCCAATGGAAAAGAAAACTTAAGTTCAAATAAGTTGAAATGAGGACTGCCTAAAAATGAACTAAAAATAAGGTAATAGGCTTCCGTCTGACGACAGCTGCCTTACTGGTAGTATTTCTTCAGGTGTTCCGCATTCCAGGGGTGGCCCAACTTCCTTCCGTCTAATGCCTCCAAGTAGTACGTTCCTTTCCTGTTCCATGAGATGATTCTGTATGGGCCTTCCCAGTTGGGACCCAGCTTTCCTAGGGATGCATCCTTCGTAGAGCCAAGCACTTTTCATAACACTAGATCGCCAACTTTGAAGTCTCGGTGCCGGACCTTGGAGTTGTAGTGTTTAGCCATCATGTCTTGATATCGCGCCATTCTTTGGGCTGCTGCTGCCCTGACTTCGTCTACAAGGTCAAGCTCTAGACGCAATGCTTCGGTATTTTTGCTCTCGTCATAGCTCTCCACGCGGTAGCTCGTTAACCCCACTTCTGCCAGTATGAGGGCCTCAGCGCCGAATGCCAATCGAAACGGCGTCTCTCCTGTTGGCGTTCTTGCCGTTGTTCTGTACGCCCATAGCACACTTGGTAGTTCATCTAGCCATATGCCTTTTGCCCCCTCGAGCCGTGTCTTGATAATTCTTAGCAAGGATCGGTTCGTGACTTCAACTTGTCCGTTGGCCTGCGGGTGCGCGGGAGACGAGTAGTGGTTCTTGATTCCCAGCTGAGAGCAGAAGTCTCGGAATGCCTCGTTGTCGAATTGCTTCCCATTGTCGGAAACGAGCACTCTCGGGATTCCATATCGGCAGATAATGCTTCTCCATACAAAGCTGCGAATGTTTTTCTCCGTGATAGTAGCAAGGGCTTCGGCTTCCACCCACTTGGTGAAGTAGTCGATGCCAACCACCAAGAACTTCAGTTGTCTTGCCGCTGTTGGAAATGGACCCATGATATCTAACCCCCACTGCACAAACGGCCATGGGGCCGTCATGGGTGTGAGTTCCTCCGTTGGCTGTCTAATTAGATTGCCAAATCGTTGACACTTATCACAGGCTTTGACGTACATATTGGCATCCTTTTGCATTGTCGGCCAGTAGTACCTTGCTCGGAGTAGCTTGTGCACCAAAGATCTTGATCCCGAGTGGTTGCCACATATTCCTTCGTGGACTTCCCTCATCACGTAGTCTGCTTCGTCGTGACCAAGGCATCTTAGATACGGTCGGGAGAATCCTCTTTTGTAGAGTATCCCTTTGATCAGTATGAATCGGGCAGCCCTAACCTTCAACTTCCTTGCTTCTACCTTGTTTTCTGGCAGCTTACCGTCCTTGAGGTATGCTACGATTGGAATCGTCCATTCGTCTTTTGTGCTCAATTCCTGCACTTGAGTGTTATCTAATAATGAGGAATTTTGGACGAAGGACAATACCTGCTCTGGGACGATCATAGGTTCGGCTGAAGCAGCCTTTGCGAGTCGATCCGCCTCCTGATTCTCCTCTCTTGGGATTTGAGCTATCTTGAATTGGAGGTCACTGGTTCGACCCTTCACTTCTCCGAGGTACCTCCTCATCCGTTCATTCCTACAATCATAGCTCCCGTCAACTTGACCAGCTACAATTTTGGAATCGGTGTAGGCCATTGCCTTCCTAGCCCTAGCCGCTACTGCAAGCTCCAATCCCGCCACCAGGGCTTCATACTTAGCTTCGTTATTTGTTGTGGGGAATTCTAGACGGATCATGCATTCAATCTTATCCCCTTCTGGGCTGTGGAGTACAACTCCGACTCCTCCCGCATGCTTATTGGAGGACCCGTCGGTATGAATTCTCCATGTGGGCGTTTCTTCTGCCCCCTGCTCCTCAGGAGTAGTGAATTCTGTGATGAAATCTGCCAATATTTGCCCTTTCATTGCTGTTCGTGGCTGGTATCGGACATCGTACTCACTTAACTCAATTGCCCATAAAGCCATCCGTCCGGAAGTTTCTGCATTAGTCATTGCCCTTCGCAGGGGCTGATCCGTTAGGACTATAATGGCGTGTGCTTGAAAATAGGGCTTCAGTTTTCGTGCTGCGGTTATAAGAGCGAAGGCAAGTTTCTCCATTCATGGATATCTTTCCTCTGCACCCCTTAGCGCTCGGCTTACAAAGTACACGGGCTTCTGTATCTTTCCTTCCTCCCTGATGAGAGCTGCACTTACGGCTGTTGACGAGACGGCAAGGTAGATGTACAATTCCTCCCCTGGTATGGACGGACTAAGCAGCGGCGGGGCGGAGAGATATGCTTTTAACTCCTCAAATGCCTTTTGGCATTCGTTCGTCCATTCGAAAGATCTTCTTAGTGTTTTGAAGAAAGGCAGACACTTGTCCGTTGCTCTTGATACAAACCTGTTCAGAGCTGCTATCTTCCCTGTCAAACTTTGCACTTCCTTCACCGTCCTTGGAGGAGATAGCTCCAAGATTGCTTTTACTTTCTCGGGGTTGACCTCAATGCCCCTCTGGGACACCATGAACCCTAGGAATTTTCCAGCAGTTACTCCGAATGCGCATTTGCTTGGGTTCAACTTCATGTTATACGTTCAAAGTGTATTGAAAGTCTCCTGGAGGTCCCTCAGATGATCCGACGCCTTCACGCTCTTCACCAGCATGTCGTCTACGTAGACCTGGACGTTCCGGCCAATCTGGTGCGCGAACATTTTGTTCATTAGTCGCTGGTACGTGGCTCCTGCATTCTTCAGTCCGAATGGCATCACCTTGTAGCAGAAAAGCCCTTGGCTTGTCACAAACGATGTTTTCTCTTGATCCGTTTCCTCCAACCTGATCTGATTGTACCCTAAGAAGGCGTCCATAAAGCTTAACAACTCATGTCTAGCGGTGGAGTCTACTAAGGCGTCTATGCGTGGTAGCGGGTAACTGTCTTTAGGGCACGCTCTATTCAGATCCGTGAAGTCGACGCACATTCTCCACTTCCTATTTGACTTTTTGACCATCACCACGTTTGCCAGCCAGTCGGGGTAGTACACCTCTCGTATGAAGTTTGCATCCCGTAGCTTCTGAACTTCCTCTACTGCGGCACGATCCCGTTCGGGGGCAAACACGCGCTTCTTTTGTCGAACTGGAGAGAACGACGGCGACACGTTCAATTTATGGACTATGACTGTTGGATCTATCCTGGGCATGTCGTCATGGCTCCACGCAAATACGTCTTGGTTATTTTTGAGGAACAGCAGAAGCGCATGTCGAACCGTTTGGTCGACCGAGGTTCCTATCCTGGTGGTCCAGTCGGACCGTAAGTCGTCCAATTGCACCTCTTCCAATCTCTCCACGGGTTCCGCCGTTGTTCTCTGTTCTTCAATGTTCATTACTTGTACATGATCATCCATCTCCATCATGGCCACGTAACATTCCCGTGCGGCCACCTGATTTCCGCGCAGTATTCCAACCCCATGTTCAGTGTGGAACTTGATCATCAGATGGTAGGTAGAAGTGACGGCCTTCCATGCGTTGAGTGTGGGTTGTCCGAGTATGGCATTATACGCTGAGGAGCAATCAACCACTAGGAAGGAAACGTCCTTGGTTATTTGCTGCGGATAGTCTCCTACCACCAGTGCGTCGTCATGAGGGTGGTGAAGGCGTCGGGCCTCTGCTTCAGAAAACTCGATGCTGAAGCCATTCCGCCGTATTCTCTCAAGTGAAGTGCCTGTCGACTGGACACTCTGCACTGCCCGTAAATAGGTCTTTCTGGCCTTTTTAGACGACCCTGCTGGAGTACTGCCTCCTATTATCATCCGGATGTCTGCTACCGGTGGTCTGGGCCGTTCGTTTTCGCGTCTATTACCCTGCTCCTGGGGTTGATCCATTCTCTCCTTCCTCACGAACCTTTGCAACCTTCCTTGCCTGATAAGGGCTTCAATCTGTTGCTTCAGGTCATAACAGTCCGTCGTATCGTGGCCGTGGTCACGATGAAAGCGGCAGTATCTATCACGTGGCCTTTTGTTCGGATCTCCCTTCAACTTGCCCGGGAACTTCAAGGCTCCTTCATCTTTGATTTGCATTAGCACCTGGTCAATCGGGGCTGTGAGGGGGGTGAAACTTGTAAACCTCCCCAAGGGTGGTCTGGATCTCCGATCTTCTCGCCGATCTTTGGTTCTTGCTGTTTTTGTCCATTATCTAGTTTCGTATCTTCCTGTCTTTCCCTTTTCCTTGGTTTATGGTCGTCTCTGGCCAGCAAGGCATCCTCCGCGTTCATATATTTTGTTGCCCTGTAGTATACATCGGACATAGTTTTTGGGTCATTTTTACATAGAGAGAACAAGAACTTACCCTCTCGTAACCCGTTCGTGAACGCCGCCACCAATATCTTATCATCTGCTTCGTCTATCAAGAGGGATTCCCTATTGAAGCGGGCTATATAGGACCTTAGTGTCTCGTCTTCTCGCTGCTTAATACCCAGTATACATGCAATAGACTTCTTGTGACGATGACTTCCAATAAAATGTGACACGAACTGTGCGCCTAGCTCCTTAAAAGTGCCAATGGAATTTGGTGTCAGCCTAATGTACCAATCCCTTGCAGGTCCTTTCAAAGTGGTGAGAAAAGCCCGGCACATTATCTCATCTGGTACACCCTGAAGATGCATTAGGGTTCGGAAGGACTCCAAGTGATCCACTGGGTCTTTAGATCCGTCGTAATTTTCCACATGGGGCATGCGAAATTTTGGAGGAACGGGGCACGAGTTCACCAAAGCCGTGAAGGGCGAATCCGTTCTATGAACTAGGTCATCCAGGTTGCTGGATACTCGTCCTCTAAGGGCGTTCATCATCGCATCCATGCGTTCTCTCATCTCCTGCATCTCAGTGGCGATATGAGGTGGCATGGAGTCCGAGGCAGATGGCGGGTTTGTCTCCGGCCGGTCTGGCCTTGTCAGTGCGGTGCTACCTTCAGGCCTGACGGCATTCCTCCCCTCAGGGCTCGCGACTTCCTGGTCCTCCGCTGGTGCGCTCTAGTGCGCCGTCATCTGCCGTAGTTGTTCTTCCAAATCGTGATTCTGCTTAGTGAGGCGCTCAACAACAGCAGTGAGCGTCTGAACTTGCCTTTCTAGCGCTGTAGCCTGCGGTTCTTCGCCTTGGTTGTTGACTGTCGCCATCGATCTGGTGAGTACCATGCAACTTTTTGTCTCTAGAATAGAGGAAAAGGCTGAATTAATTTTCCTTTTACTCTCGTCGTTCCCCACAGACGGCGCCAACTGATGAAGCTGAAAATATCACCAGTAAGTTGCGAGTACTCCTCCGACTTAGTCTACCTACAAAAGGGAAATAAGGGACCTAAAGAGAGTACCGGTGTGGTGCCGGCCAAAAACCCTCTGAAGGTCAAGTTAGAATCTTGTGTTTCTTACCCTAGAGTGCCAGGGTCAAGAATATTATGCGTACCTTTTGCCGTGGGAGTTTTGGATGTATTTATAGGGGTGGAGAATTGACCTTTTTCCTTGTTCATCAAGCTCTTTCCTTTTATGACTAAAACTCTTTCCTTATAAAATTCCTTTGATTAAGGCTAACATGTAGCGCAAATATTCTTTGTATTTACATTTGCGTGAATCTCACACAGTGCCACGTCAGCCCTAGTTACATAGCGTGGATTGGGTTGGCCTGGAGAACGACGCGTGATTCTCTCTGTCCGTCTGCCATCCATCTGTCCCCTTTTAGTCGCAGTGCCCGTCACCTTCCATACCGTCATGTTTATTTTGCCCTTATCATATATAAAATAGAATATTAACTAAATATTATTTAAAGTGATATTTAAATGGAAAAATGTCCATTTAAAGTTATCGCTGTAGGTGCCTAACTATATTAAGTTAGTCCTGTGTTACCCATCCCCTTTATCAATGTGTTAGCTTAAACCAAATGAACGAAGGATTTGACTCAAGTCAGACTGGCATGCATAACTTTTTATTTTATTTCCTCTCAATTTCCCATTAATATAAATTGTCATCAATTGCATTAAATGCACTCAATTATCGTTTACCTTTTCAAGAAACAATCTTTCCATTTATAGCTAAAACCATGTATTACTTTCATCTTAATAACTTTTGAGCTAGAAAATAAAGCCAAGTCAGCTGCAAGGCTCAAGGCAAGCCTTCTACCCAATGTAGAAGTATTTTGAACCTTTCAAAGATCTATAGATAACCACACCCTTAGTAGAAGCCATGATTTGTAAAGTAAATCAAAGACATTTTTATTCCATAGAAACCAAACCATACAATTAAAGGCTTCCAGGTAACTCCCCCCTACTCCCCTCATCCAAACTGGCCCAAAGGGACAAGAGGCAAAAAAAAAAAAAAAAAAAAAACAAAGAGTACAACTAATTTATCTTGCCTCATCACTCACATTGTGCCATTCTTTATCTCACTCGCTTATCTTTCAAAAGCATCCCATCAAGCATTCACCCATCAAATCTCATTCTCTCCTTTCTAGGAAAATTTCTCCTTTTATTTATGGGAAAAGTTGACGAATGTCATAAGAGCATTTGTTAAATAATCATTTTTAGAAAGTTTTTATGGGGAAAAAAACCATTAATATTTTGAAAGTTTTTTGAATTTTCCATAAAAGTGATATAAAAACTTTTCTAAAATGGTTAATTAACAATTGCTCTAAAAAAACCTGTTAACATGACCATTAACTTGAAAGGTAAGCACATTTATTGATTTCAACATGCTTTTGATAGAGATTCTTGCAAACTAAATTTCTAGCTTGATTGACTAGAATGTGTTCTCACAGTCAGGGTCTGTCCTAGGTTTAGGCCAGTTAGACCATTGCCTAGGACCCCTTACTAGAGAAGACCCCAAACTTGGGAGCAATTTTTATTTTTATTTTTTATATATAAATACTTTTGGGAGATTGTAAGTGTACAATTGCACCTGGACCCAAAGATAGGCGTGGGCTTAGGCCCAATGAGCCTTAAACAATAAGATTTGTAGAGTGTGGATTTGAAATCTAGTTTAGGGGCATTGGAAACTTGATAAGCAAGCTAGAATGCTACAATCTTTGCAAATGATAAACAAATATGACAAGGGAACCTCCTCAAACGTAAGCCGAGGACGATTTGTATATTGCTTCTCTTTCTATGCCAAAAATTACAATTTTTCTTCTTTAGTTAACTGACCGATCCCCTTTTCTTTCCTCTCTTCTCTTCTTAAATACTCCTTCTTCTTCCCTATTCGTCCACGTGTCACACGAATCTTATCCCTTTGATACCTCCCTCTTCCACCACCTTCTTGAAGTCTTTAAATAATAGCAGGAAAGTTGAATTCTATTGTTCAGATGTCATTTTCCCATTAGTGCGGTCAGTGAGGTAGGTGCAGGATCTTCAATATGGAGGTATCAGCATTTTTCTCAGATATTTCTATCACACCGTTGCATCTAGAGGGTACTTGGATCCTCCTTTTACCCAATAGTTTTTTTAGAACTTTGCCTTTAATCTTCTTGGTAAATCCTAGGGTGTTCGCCGAGCCCATCCGAGGAGACATTCATCCTTGGACGGTTCCTCGGATGTCTGTAGTGTAGGTTGACTCGTGGGGTTAGGGGCCCAATGACAAAAACAAACTGGTACCAATTGATCAAGGCCACGACCCATTTGTTTAGTTTTTAAATCTTACCCCCCACAGAGATATTAAAACATTTTAATTTACATTTTTTTCACTGTTAAAAAAACGCAAAGAATTAAGTAATGCTAGAGATAGAGATAAGATAAATTTAAATAAATAGGTCTTACAAATAGATATGTTATTAATCACAAGTAACTTTTATTTATTTAATTATTTTTATACAAGATAAAAATTCTATTTTAACTTAATCTAAGTGTATATGTGTCCGAAACTCTTTTCTAAAAACTTAAATCTCGACCATTGCCTCCCGCACCCTACAAAAACTTATACTTGTGGAGTGATCACTTCACCCAGGGTGCGTGGTGGTCTCCATAATTTTTATAATTTGATATGACAATGAATATGATAGGTGAATTTCAACAAACTATTGAATACATTTTTTAATGAATATTTGTGATTGGTGATATATTTTTGTAATTATCATGTTGTAAAATTTTATAATATTTCTAGTATTTTTGTAAGCCTTATATCATTGATCACATTCATTACAACACCAGTTTGTAGTAAAATTTGTATAACTTTAGCATTTTCTCAAAAGAAATCATATTAAAAAGTAAAAAAAATGGATTTAAAAAAAATTATTGTATAAAATGCTAGATAAATATTACTTAAATGATAACATAAATGCCCCATTTGCAAATTTCGCCTGACCTCCAAAACATTTGGGCCGGCCCTGCTCATTGTCTAAACTTTTCTGACTTTAACTATTTGAGCACTAATCTGCAGAATAACTACGCTCAATAGTTTGTATGTTGTTGAATACTTACAACACCACCAAATGCTTCTTGATGTTCTTTGCTTAATGCCTCAATATGACATCGTGACACTACTAAATGCCTCCCTCCTCGAAAAAATACCTGGTATATTGCCGTGCCATATACTTTCCACCATTGTTGACTGTTGGATCTAGCATTGGTTTGTATTGCAAAAGTAACCCTTAAAAATTGTAAGACAAGTCTTGCGTATTATTATTTTCACTATTTTTTATGTATAAACATTTTTATTCATGCTTACTTTATAACAGGGGCAGCGCTACCTTAAGGCTAGGGTGGTCTCAGGACCACCCTACCCTAAATTATATATATAATAATAATTTAAAGGCGTAAACGCACTTTTAGTCTCTACATTTTGGCTCTATTTCTATTTTGATCATTACATTTTTATTTTACCACTTTTAGTCCCTAAACCAATTAACACATGTTATTTTAGTCCTTACCGTCACCCAACTAACAGAAAATACTGACGTGACTAATGGAGGGATTAAAATATTATAAAAATGCCACAACACCCATGACACATCAGCACGTTAGCATTTTAATTAATAAAAAAAACCCAAAAAATAAAAAGCTAGGTTAGAAAATAAATAAGAATTTTAAAATAAACATTAATTTAATTTTTTTTTTACTTTTCATTTTTTTTTTCTATAAGAACCTACATGCTCAAGCCCAAAAAATTTCAAAACCAGAAAAATTCACATCTCGGTGGACTTTTGAATCCTTTGATCTTAATTAATTATTTCTTAATCTAAATGAAGAACACACAAGTAAGAAGAGAAAAAAAATCAAAAGCACCCACATCACAATAACCAAAAATCTAGCTCTAACATTCCAATTTTCAAAAACTTAACATCAACCATTACCCAGCTCTAACATCAACCTCACAAAAACTTAACATTTTCCATTACCCACATCACAAATAACCAAGAATCCAACATACCCAAAAGATCTAAAATACCCACAAGAAAAACAAACCAAAAAACTCATCAATCATCAAATCTCAAAGGCCAAAATAACCAAGAATCCAAGCTCCAAATCCCTATCACTGACAAAAAAGCTGCTCTACTGTGGGCAAGATTCCAAAGCATGTCGAGGATCACCACGGGCTTCGAGTAGACCCATATGCAAACACACACAAACCCAAATGCAAAATCAACAGATTGGCAAAGGATGATGTATGAATGGAGCTGGGCTTCAAAGATGGGTGAGGATGATGATGAATCAGGTCGGCAATGGTGTGTGGGTCAGCGATGATATGTGAGCTTCGAAGTGATGGTGCGTGAGCTTTGGTGATGGTGTGTGAGCTTCGGTGGCGGCAGTGAGAAGGATGATGAATCAGTGAGAATGATGGATGAGGAACGGCACGGCCTAGCGGAGGCTTTGGCGCTGCACGAATCGGCGTTGATGATTGGGTTTTCTCTGGGGTTTGTTGAGGATTTGTGGTCTGGAATTTATGGATTTTGGTTTGATGATTGAGTTTTGTTTTGTTGAATGATTTAGATGTTTCGTTGTTGATTTGGTTGGGTTTTGATTTACTGGTTTTGGAGATATGTTTGGGATGGAATTCTATGTATTTAGTTGAATTTGTGTTATGAGAAATGTTGGAAAAGAAAATCTTGAGTACTATGTTCTTCATTCTTGTGATTTGGGGTTGTGTTTTTGTAATCTGGGTTTAAGATCTTGTTTATACATGTTCTTCAACATGATTTGAATTTATGTGTTTTTACGTTTTTAATTTTTTTTTTCTGTTTTTTAATTTTTCTAAAATTGATAAATTAACATAAGTGATGTGTTAGGTGATGTGACAATTTTTTAATATCAAAATAGATTTTTAATTATTATTTTACTGTACCGTCAATCACGTCAGCATTTGCTGTTAGTTAGGTGACGGTAAAAACTAAAATAACACGTGTTAATTAGTTTAGGGACTAAAAGTGGTAAAATAAAAATTTAGAGACCAAAATAGAAATAGGGCCAAAATGTGAGGACTAAAAGTGCATTTACGCCTAATTTAAAAGTTTTTATTTGTTTACCCTTAAAAAAAACATTGAGAATACCCTCAATTTTTTTTTTGCAATAAAATTAAATTTTGCTCCTTAATTTGTTCTATATTGAGTGGATGAATGATTGCTTGGTTGTGTACATTGAAAGAGATGTAGTTTGTAGCATTGATAATGAGACTATCATGCAACGATTTCAAAATATAAAAACTCATACATGGCAATTGTAAACTTTATGTATTTGCGTTATTTTTTATTTTTTATTTATTGTTCTTGTTGTCAATATATGAATTTCTCTTTTTATTAGATTATACTCCCTCCGTCCTAATTTGTTTGTCCTGTTTGAAAAATCAAACTTTGTAAGAGAACATCATTTGTTGTCTTGTCTGCCTTATAAAAATGTATAAGTTTACAAAACTATCCTTAAATAAATTTATCAGATTAAAAAAATAAAAAAAAGTTCTTTTTAATGAGGCAACTAAAAAGGTGCCTCAATTAGATTGATTTAAAAAAAAAAATATTTGTTAGTTTTTTTTTCAAATAGTTTTGAAAATAAAGTAGGGGTATAATAGGAATATTAGTAAACTAATAACTTTTATTTTTAGAAACAAGACAATATTTTAGGACATCTCAAAATGAAATAAAGGACAAACAAACTAGAATAGAGGGAGTATAATTTATGCTTCTCAAAGAACATCTTGAAAAAAATTTCTGAAGCCGCCACTGCTTTATATCGAAAAACTCATTTTCCATTATTCACACGTACATGCTTAGTTATTGTGTTATTTCATTGCCTAGGAAAAACATAATGGTAGCGGCCAACGAATGACCCAATTGCAGGAGTTCTGGACTTAATTTTTCAACAACTTTGGGTTTAATTGTCGACGAATCAAAGTGCGACGTGTCCCAGCCACAAAAAGACCCTTAACAAAAAAAATTATAGTAATATCACAATTAATTCCTCCTAGAGATTATTCAACTTGTGATGATTATGAACAATCTATCTCTGATTTTTCTTCCTACATGGATTTTCTGAAGGGAAATAATTAAAATAATTTTTCATTTTTTTAGAAAAATAATTAATGAATTTTGGTTTGAATGAGAAGTCGCTCAAGGGTCCCATTACAACTACAAAGCTAGAATGTTTTCCTTACGTACCGCAAGCCGAATCGGTTGTTAGTTTAAGGAATGTGAATGCTGCCTTACCTTACCGTTCAATTGACATGTCTAGATGGAAATAGAATATTTCTGTCAGGTTCTTTTACAGCACAGTATACAACAATGCATAATCTTTCTAATTAAACTCTGATTCACGGGCAAAAAGAACACGTTCATTACCATAGAGAAATATTTTTTCGTTAATTATTAAATAATGATAAAATATAAAAAAGAGTACACTTTAATTCTAGCCCTAGAACTCTTTTTCTTTGTCCTTCCCAATACTACCACCCTGTCCTATAAATGCACTTGACCCCAAGTAATTCTTTATTTGGTCAAAGCTAGACCCAACTCAAGCAAACATTTAAGAATAACAAATGGACAAAGTATGAAATAAAGGTCTCTCTTCACACTTGAAAAAACCTTGGTCTAAGAAAATAATAGGCAAAGCAGCCTCCATTAGTATAAGAAAGTGTGCGAGTTGCCAAAGGCAACATGGGCAATTGCATGTGTTTCACTTACCAAAACAAAACTGTATGTGTCTCTCTTTTGTCTCTACTTTTTTTTAGTTGTCTTACACTTTATGATGTTAACCTCAGGACAATGCTTAAGTTTATATTTATATGGGGACTGGAGCCCCCAATAAAATAGATATTTAAAACCAAGGTTGGTCACAAACAAACCCTCCTCGTTGCATGCATGGCGGCAGACAAGCGCTGAACACCGTATCTTCCATTCCACGCGATCAAAGGCCTTTTTCCTAACACTTCAAAAGCAACCGGTAAACCATTTTCAACTTTTCAACACAAGCTTTGAATGTTGCTCTTTTTTAAATAAAAATTTATTCTCCCTAAGTAATTACATGTACCCCTAATTATATTTTATCTAGGAACTGTGAAAATGCAAGGGCCAGAACCCTAGCTTTGACTTGGGTTGGACGATCTATAAAGATCAACTTCTCTTGCATTTAATTCCTCTCTTTTGTTTAAGAACTAACAAACATCCCAAGAAGAAAGTGCGGAAAAAAATGGCGTCCATAAGGTTCACTAGCTTTATGGTCATGTTAATTTTGCTACATGTAAGAGAGACTAGCGCACAAACTAAAGGTACATAACTTTCTTTCTCTTCATGTTTGTTGCAAGTTAGATTTCAGTTAAGGGTTAAAAATGTCTCTTTGTTTTTACTTTTTTTAGCTGTCGGCGAGGTACCAGTAACAGATAAAAATTTGCTTCCAACAGACAGAAAGAGTCCTATGAATGTGGAAAAGGTATAAAATAAAATTTTCCTTCAGAGTTTCTCTATGTGATCAATGTAAGTTGTATTTTTGGAAAATTGTTATTATTCTAACAGAAACAATTTTACCAGGAAACCTATGATGGTGTTTCAGCCCCGGCTGAAGTTGGAGATGCAAGACTTATAGGAAGGAAAATGATGATTAAAAGAGTTTTGGGAATAGTGAAAGAGGAGGGTTTGAAAGGAGAGGATTCTAAGAATATTAAAGGTGCAGTCCCTTCTGTTGGAAACTGTAACCATGAAGGGAAGGGAGTTCTTAATGAAAATTGTAAATTGAGAAAAAGAGGTCCTAAACCAATGGATGTCAAAATGGCAGGTTTTGTAGCTTTCAATGCTGATTATCATGTCCCAAGATCTCATCCACCTAAGAATAATTGAGGAAGAAGAGCTGTAGAGAAGTCCTTAGGACTGCAATTTTGGTTAATTCTACTTTTTCTTTTACTTTCTTTTATTTTTTATTTTTTTTTCAGTTTTCTAATTTTGGTTTTGTAAGCGTTCACTTACAGTTAAAACAAGTACGGAATATGATACTTGTATGTATGCAATAGAGGCTTAATGTCTGCAGAAATTTTATGCTAAAGGTGCAAGAAATTTTTCTCAATTTTATCTCTTGTACTACAGTACTAGTGTTATGGCAATAAACTGAATGGTGTGTACAAACGGAAATTTGGCTCAAACGGAAAGCAATGTTATGTTTTTCAATTTGAATATATGGATGATTGTATGCAGAAAAAGATACGCATGCATATGCTTCAACAGCATCGTCCCAGCCCCGAAACTTTTGTTTTAGTTTATAAAATATGTTCTTCCATTAATTGTTTACATTTGCCATATGTGAAATGAATTTTTCCTTTACTTGGCTATTTTTAATTCATAAAGGCAGCAGTTGATACCCTAGCTGATTTATCTCATCCATTAACTACCATTTCTCAGCTCCTCTAGAACGTTTTTTTTTTTAAAAAAAAAAAAAAACTGATTTCTTATCTCATTTTTTTTTTTAAAGAATAAATTCAATAAAGATCCAGTATATATCATTCCTTTTACACCCTTAATGAGCATTTTCATTGGCAATTCTATGTGGCATATGTTAGTATATTTTATCATCAATGCACAAAAAACCCACTCCATTTGGCCTTGTAAACTTTTTTACAATACTGCTACAGTACCATCTTATATGTAGAATGGTACTATAGCAGGCTTGTATAATTATTATATTATTTTTCACACACTCTCTCTCCCACTTAGCTATTTCTTTCTTTTTCTTTTTCTCTTTGATTCTCTCTTTCATCCTTAGTTCTCTCTCTCTCTCTCTCTCTCTCTCTCAAAGCATGCCACCGAAGTTGGGTTGGATTCGTCATGGTCACGGTATGGTCATGGCGTGGCATGGTCTCGATGGTGGCAATGTGGGTTTGGGTCAATGATCGATGGCGGCAATGTGGTAAGGTCTCGATGGTGGGTTAATCTGAGTTTATGGTGTGGGTTGGTCTAGGTTTGTGTGGGTTTGCTTGGTCTGGGTTGATCTAGGTTGTGGGTTGTGATCTGGGTTGTGGGTTGATCTGGGTATGTGTGGAGGTGTGGAGGCATGGAGATGATGGCGATGAGGCGTGGAGACAACACCAGTGGAGGCGTGGAGATCAGCTTCTGATTGGTTTTGATGGGATTCTGAACTTCTAATGTTGATTTTTCTTAGATTTTGGGTGGAGGTCGGGTGGGTTTTGATGGAGTTTTGATTGGCGCGTTAGGAGCTCGGTTTCTAATTTAATGGCTTTTAGTTTCTGATTTAATGCATTTAATTTCTTTTGATTGGGGTTTGTTGGTTTTCTGATTTAATGGGTTTGCTTTAATGGCTTTTGGTAGTTGGTGTGTGGCATGGTGGTGGTGATTGGCTTTTGTGGTTGGTGGTAGTGGCTGGTTGGGTTTGGGCGGTGGCTAGTTGCTGATTACTGGTTGCCAGTGGCCATTGGATGAGGTATTTGGCTTTGGGTGGATGGTGGTTCCAAGAAAGAGACACCAATGAAGAGAAACATAGAGATGGGAGAGAAGAGAGAGGGAGAGTTTTTTTTTTTTTCCATGAGAGAGTAGGAGAGTTGTATTTGAATATATTATATTATTTTAGTGGGTAATATATATTATTTTAATGAGTAAAATAGGAAAACAAAAGTTGAGATGTTGGAAATATTGTAAAACGATATAATATAATTAATAAAATAGTTTTTTGAGATGGTAAAATAGAATAAAATGATTTTTTTTGGATGTAAATGCTCTAATAACACCCAGCAACACCATCACATTCCACATTGAGCGTGGTGGTTAGGGGTGACATTGGTGTTGACGTGTTGTGGCCTTGGTGGGGATCCCAAGATTTTCTAATAACATTTCATTTGCATATATCTAACATTGTTTTGATTAAGGTTAATCAAATGGTCAAACCTTGCAACACCTTAACAAAATGGAGCAAATGATGAATAAAAATTATTAACAGAATTAAGATTTAAGATTGAATGTTGGAAGTCATTTAATTTCTTTCAGAGTTTTTTTGAATGTTGTGAGTTAAGATTGTGTTAATCATTCAATTTGAAGTTTATTTATAACCAATGATTTTGAAGTTTATCACTTTGTTTTAAATTTAATTCCTTTTTGTTTGAGATTAGAAAGAAAAAAAAAATTGCTTGATTTTACATTTTTCAATATTTTTGAAATAAAACAAAATTAGAGGGTATCGCTTATTTCAGAATTTGTGTGAACCACTAAAATGAGAATCCCATATGACCCATACACAATAAATCTCTTAAATAGTACACAATATTGTTTGAGACACTAATAACTCCTAAGGTTTTAATTTTTTTTTTTATCAAAAAATTATAACTCTCTAGGGTGCGAACTTCTGAGTACTATTAGGGATTTTTTGTAGGCAGTACGAAGAAACCAAGAATTATATCCTCTTATATATATAAACTAGCCACATTAGCATTACACTTCCTATGTGTGTGCAAAGAGAGGTTTTTGATTCAATATTTCACCTGAAAAAATATATAGACAATTGCTTGATATTTTATTTTTGATAATTCAATAATTGAGGGTGGAACACCTCAAACCCTGGATAGTGCTTGTTGAACTATAAGGTGGTATTTTATATGCTTTAATCATATTAAAGGGATATCTAAAAGTAGGTTTTTTTTTATTAGTGATGGAATTCATAATAAATGTATGTGTGCATGCAACTTAAAATTATACTTTAATGTGTGAGTTAAAATATATATATATATATATATATATATATTATATATATATATATATGTAGTATATATATTCAGAGAGAGAGAATGATGAGGCTAGGACCAAAAAATGAACACATCCACAAATAAACAAATAATAGTTTTAGATGTTGTGCTAGTTTTTGGGTTACATATGTGAGTGAAGTTCCACATTGAAGAAAGATAAGAAGAATGAGTGGTTAATATAACATAATTGAGCATGTACCCATTAAGCTTAGGCCTTTTGGTATAAAGTGTGTCTCTATATGTTATATTAATTACTCCAGGAAGCTCCCCAAAGCGTTTGCTAACAAGAAGGTGCATTTGATGAAGAAGTTGTTTAGTTTGAAGAAGGCAAAAGGCACTTCTGAATGAGTTCAATACAATCACAAATCAATTATCCTTAGTGGAAATTGAATTTGATGATGAAGTTTGTACATTGATTCTTTTGGCTTCTTTACCAAATAGTTGGGAATCTATAAGAATGGTGGTGAGTAATTATACAGGGGAAAACAAACTCAATTATGATGATATTTGAGATTTTCTTTTAAGTGAAGATGTTCATAGGAGAGATTCGAATTTAGACAACGCACAAGATCAAGCTTTTGTCATGGAGAACAAGAGCAGAGGTAGAAGCAGATGACCTAATAATCGAAAATTCAATAGTAGGTAAAAAGGGACATATAAGAAAAGATAATTGGCATTGGAATAAAAAACAAACTAAAGGTAAAGATGATAAGAATGATAATGAGAAAAATACTACAACTGCTATGATTGTTGAGGATGTTGTGGTACTCTCCGTTGAATAACAAAAGTGTGAGCATGTTACTAATAATGATGTTGAGTGGGTTGTTGATTCAGCAGCCTGTCACTATGTTATCCCTACGAAAGGGTTGTTTACAACATGCAAAGTAGGAGACTTTGGTACGATGAAGATGGGTAATTCTAGTTACTCCAAAATTGTGGGAATTGGTGATGTGTGCATCGAAACCAATGTTGGTAGCACTATAAAGTTGAAGGATGTGCAACATGTTCTAGATTTAAAGATGAATATGTTTTCTACATTTGCTATGGATCGAACGGGTTATTGTAACTACCTTGGTAATGCAAAATGGAAACTTATTAAGAGGTTGTTGGTTGTTGCAAGAGGACATACTTGCTACAGTATGTAAAGGACTCATGTGAAGACCTATTAGAAGAAGTTTAATGAGATTAAATATTTGAAAAGATTCCACAGTTGAGAGTTGAGATTAATGGTGTTGATACGAAAAGGGTAAAATTCTCATTTCCTAATAGTGCTTCAGGTGAGGAAGTGATAGGAGATGAAGAATATGAAGATGCCAAGGCTACCTGGGATGATGATGAAGTGAAAGACGTTGGAGGTCTTGAGCAAGGGTAGCAATATCCTTCACTAGAAATTTTTTAACCTCATGAGAAGAGAACTATTGGAGAACATCGAATTGTTAGCTTCAAGAATAATTGGGCTTCTGATGAGGGGGAGCTAAGGGATTGGATTAAGGAAATTCAAGATAAGATTAATTATTTGAGAATGAAAGGCATTGATGAGGTGTTCTCAGTGTTGGTGAAGATAATGAAAAAGGTCAAGCATGGTGTCTTCTTGACTGGCATGGATTCGAATTGAAGAGTTGAATTGAAAATCTCCCCTCATTGGTGGGCTGGAGGGGAAGATTGTTGGGTGCATCAAGCACCATGGTCCAGTGCATATAAGAATAGAGCTTCTTAATGGGCTTGTCCAAAGTTAGCCATCAACTAGCCACTTGCATGACAACGTGCATAACAAGAATTCTAGTTAAAGTAGTGTTAGGAATTCATATATTCCTAGGATTCATGTTGGATGGTAGACTTGCAAAGCAAGGATTGGTGTGCCGCATAGTGCAGATAGCTGCAACAAGTGTGTGTTGCATAAGAAGAAAAATGTGTTGCACAAGAGAGAGAAAGAAAAAAAGAAAAAGAAAAAGGAGAACAGCCAAGAGGGAGCCAATTAGAGAAAAAGAAGACAGCCAAAAGAGAGTCGTGCATGAAGAAAAAAATATAGAGGATAAAACAAAGTGTTGTTGCCTTTAAGAGAGATAATTAGTGTGTGTGTGAGCAAAGAAAAATTAGAGATATTTTTCTTTAGCAATGAGACATACACAAGAATTATTGTAATTGATTTGATAATAATAAAATCATTTGGTGTTCGTCTCATGGATTTTTCCTTCAAAGAATGAGGGTTTTCCATGTAAATATTTGTATTTTTGTGTGTGATTGTTATTTTGAATTGCTAATATTGTTGATAATATTATTTAGAACCCAACAAGTGGTATCAGAGCCCATGGTGGTGTGGGGTAAAGGTGGCAAGACTATCGGGGTTCCTTTTGCAATTAGAGCGGGAATGAGGTGTGTGTACTTGAAGCCCTTTCGTAAATGGAGCAAGACGGACCATTTTGCAGTTGGAGCAGGGACAATATATTGCACCAAGCAAGCCCATAAAGGCTACACGAACGATCTTGGAAAAGACCCAATAAAAGAGTATTATTGACAATGGTGCTAGACAACGATGATGTGCAAGGTTCCCATGGACGATAAAAGACATGTAGGGTTGACACGTAGAGGCTCATGGATGATGCACTAGTGAAGGGAAGACTCATTAGGTAAGGGAGAGAGAGTAGGACTTGTTCATGGTCCATAGAGAGGTCTTGAATAAAGATAAGAAGAATAAGTGGTTAATATAACATAATTGAGCATGTACCCATTGAGTTTAGGTCTTTTGGGTTAAAGTGTATTTCTATATGTTATATTAATTACTCAAGGAAGCTTTCTAAGATGTTTATCTTCCCAACACTAGTTTCATCATTCTCTTCATTGTATTAGTAATTTACATATGCATAATATTATTGGACAAACACATAAACTTCAAATTGGGAATTAGGATGAATGAAAAATTTTGACCAAAAAATAAAAAAAACCTTTAAGCACATGCTACATGCGTGCAATTTGGCTAATATTGATAATACAAATAGAATGAAGTAACCATGTTGTAATTAAACAAAGAGATTTCATTTAGCATATTTTTGCTAAGATCGTTTTAGGTACCTGATCAATAATTGGAGTAAATTTAATTTTTCTCTTAAGCTAATTAAAATTGAGTTTAGATTAAATCATTTACGAATATTGTAAATTGTTCTTAAGACCAACCCTCTATGCTCACCCATATTTCTTGTCTAAAAATCTATAAATATAAGAATTTGGTGTCTGATAGACCTTTTCAACCTAGCCCTATCAATTGGGATTGTTATAAATGAACACATTTTCAACCTAGCCCATTCAATTGGGATTATGCAAAAAGAACACATTGAGAGTTACTCTCATCTCATGACACTCTTAGTTGTATCAGTAATTCACAAATGCATAATATTATTGCAAAAATATGTAAATCCTAAATTGAAATGAATGGAGAATCATGACACTAACTCCCCCTCTTCAATAATAAGAGCCAAGCACCCATGAAGTGTGTGTAATGAGGCTAGTTGAATATATATTAATTTTAATAATTTGTTTAAGGTAATTAACCCATTTTGATAAGGGAGATCAATTTTCATTTGAACTTTGTATTGACTCAATTGAGTGACTGTCTTTGGTGGTGGTGTTTGAATTTTTCGAACTAGCCCAGTAATTTCTATGTTTGGCCTACTTATTTTATGTTCTTAAAACTTGTGTAACTATTTAGCAAGGTCAAATTTGGAAACATATTAAATTGGACAACAAATCCTTCACATTATATTTTTTTTTAATCCTTTACTCTCTATATCATGTATAGCTAAGTGATAAGTTTGTATCATTTAAAATTTTGTAGTTAGAACATAAACAAAAAATATTGTGGTTAACCCAAAATTTTGGAAGTGATGTGTGCTAAGAACTTGGACTTTTTATTATTATTGGACATAATTTTTTTTGAAGCCATTATTGGACATAATTAATTTCTAAAGGTTCAGAGATTGTGATACAAGAAGATGGTAGATAATTTTGACTGAATTTTTGTTTAATACCGTTAAAAGTGATAAAATCATTTTTTAATTTTCTTTTTGACTTTTTTGAGAAAAGCCGTTTTAACTTTTGGATAAGGCTATTTTAAAATTTTCTTATTTCAATTGACTTTTTGCTAGCTTTGATACGTTTATTGTCAAATAATCTAGTTATGCAAATCTAATTATATATATTATAAAGAGAGAGAGAGAGAAGAGAGAGAGAGAGAGAGAGAGAGATAGAGAGAGAGAGAGAGAGAGAGAGAGAGAGAGAGAGAGAGAGAGAGAGAGAGAGAGAAGCCTCTAGCATAGACTTTTTTATTTTTTTGAGTAAAAGTTAATAATTTGCATCTATTATAATTTGGGATTACTACATTTTCTAATCACAAAAAAATATAAGGGTATAATGGAAATAATTTTCACCCACAAACGCATAGTACTTATCAAACTCTTAGGATTTGTTTTGTAATTGAAAAATATAGTAATCCAAAATTATAATAGATGCTAATTATTAACCTTTACTCAAAAAATAGAAGAGCCTCTTAGTGTGCTTAGAGACTAGTACTATTAATAATAGGATTCTTGTTTGGATTTCAATATTTTGCGTACTAAAATAACTTCACACAAATTCTTAAACTTTCTAAAATACCCATATCTTTGAGTTAAAATAATTTTAAATTAAAATAAAAACTGGTTAAAAGAATAATTTATTGTTCCTAAGTTTTAAACTTTTTCCTTTATCTTTCTCATTTGGCCTAAAACTTAGGACACTATTTCTATATCATTTTTAAACATTATTCTACGTTATCTTATCTTTTTTTTTGAGGGGCTTATCTTATCTCTTTCTTAAAAAAAAATACTCACAGTTATTTATATATTACTTTTATACACTATAATACTAAACCAAAATAAATAAATAAAAGTATTATTACACGCACAAAAAGTACCTGAGATGGTTCTAGTGCGAAAATAATTTGTTTCATTCTTTGATCATACTAAAATATAAATAGACATTTTACAACTTACTGAATTTGATCTCCTCTTATAATAGAGATATTTGTCTCTAGGTGGCATTTTTATAAATAGACATTGTAAGGACACAATTCAAATTCCCAAACCACGACTGGGAGGAGATAGGCTTGAAAGACCTTTCTTTACAATGAATTTGTAGAGAGTGGGTTTGTAATCTAGATTTCAAGGATGGCTTGGACAATTACAAAAAGAACGGGCTTTGGGCCCAATGGAACAAAACAAAGAATCGTTGGCAAAGAATAAGACTGAGAATTCCTCCTCGGACTGTTTCCGAGGATAGTTTATAATAGTATTTCTTAAGTTTGGATACAAATATGGACTATCTTCTACTATTGACTCTCTTTTTTTACTCAATCAAATCCTCTCCTTTCCTCGTCTCCCCTCACTTCTATTTATCATCTTCCATTTTGTGGTTGCAATCCTGATTTTGGATACTTGTCCCATCCATTCTTCCCTAAAGCCCACTGGGATTAGGGACCAAGTTTCAAGTTCTATGCTCAAGTCCTATCCATTCTTCCCAAAAACCCGCTGGGATTAGGGACCAAGTTCCAACCTCTATACTCAGATCCCATCCTTCCGTCTATACAGTCAGCGTATCAATCACAGAACTTTTAATGTATGGGCGGTGGTAGCAGCTTTACTTTTAGACATTCCACCGCTCTTTCTATTGTCCTCCACGTATACTGTGTATTCCCATAATTGTAGGATTCTTTATAAACTAACTCGGGGACACTAAACTTCTCTTCCTATGTCCTCGGCTTAACATTCCGAGGACAAAGCTACTCCTCGGACGTATTTGGACATTTCAATACTCCACGATCATTTTGATGTTTTCGGATTTAGGTTGCTAGCCCAAAAGATTTCGTTGAGCCATCCTTCATATTTTACTGGGCCCAATACCCCTACAATAGCCCCCTCAGATTTCTTTATTTTTCTTCACCTCGGGAGGAAAATAGGATCTTGACTTAAAAGCCTTTTTACCTCACAGAATCCTGGAATAACTGCTGACGAAAATAACTTCTGAACCTCATAACGTACCTGCCACACTTTTCATCTCCCCGTACTCTCTCTTTCTACTCAAGTACCCTGTCCGAGGTGACTGTGCTTTCTTTTTTTTAAAAGTAATTCTTCAATACTCTTTCCCCTCCTTATCAGCTTTTGTTTCTGTTTTTTCTTTTCCTTCCAGCTTCTCTTTTTCACTGTATCTTTTATCCTCGGCGTAGTTAGTTTTCTTCACACCCTTCTTTTTTCAAAAAATGGGTAGATTTGCGTCCCTTGTTGATTCAAATGAAAAAATAGAGCAGTTTAAGGTTAAGTACAAAATTCCCTCGGATGTATCCATTAGGTACTGTAACGAGGAAGAATATTATACAAAAAGAGAAACGGGGGAAGTTGTAATCCCGATGATTGCGTTCATCGAAGGGGGAATGAAAATCCCCATGGGAACGGTGACTAGGGATTATCTTAGGGCCTTTAGATTAGCTCCCACCCAGTGCGCCCCAAATGTCTTTAGGATCTTAGGTTCCATAGATGCCTTAAATGAGAAGATGAACCTAGGGCTCACTCACCATGATGTGAACTGGGTTTATAACCTCCATTACTTAAGCAAAAAAGACGAATATTACCTAAAGTCTAGATACCCAGAAGTTAGGCTAATTCAACGACGGCCTCCCCTGTCCGACAAGGGAAGGGACTCCAGGTGAAATTTTTTTACATACTATTATCTTTCGTCTTTTTACTTATTCTTACCCATTTTTACTTGGATAACTCTACAGATCCACACGCAATGGATCGTCATCCTAACCTTGTTGATTTCGGGCGGTTGGATAGGATCCTACAAGCCGAGGTCTTCGTGCATACTGATGGCCAACTCCGTGCGGCTCATCTGATCCTCGGCTACACTCTAATATCCAAAGCTTTTCAGGCGCCGAAGTGCGTGATTAAAGCCCACGATCCTCATCTTCCTCGGATTAGCGTTGCCGTTGAGGGTTTCTTGCTACCAGAGGGGACTACCATTCCTCAAGGTACTTTGGTCACCCAACCAATCCAACCATCACAATTCGTTCCAGTTGGGATCCCTACAGTCCCTTTCTCCACAAAATTAACTCCCGGTGAAGCTGCGTCTTCCCATTCTACTATAAAAGAAGAAGAAGAAGAAATAGTCGAAGTAGCAGATTCCGAGGACGAGTTTGAGGTTTTTAATCAACTTCTCTCCTGAAGATTTAACTTCCATCCTCGGGCACCTCTACCCAAATCTCAAAGGCTACAACTGAAGAACTTGGCATATGGGCATTAACGAAAGATTAAGCCCAGCCTAAAGATGTCCTTGAGGGCGCTGACAAGGGCCATAGAGTCCAAGAACCTTCAAAAGAGGCGCGCCCTCGGACATAAGAAAAGGGTGCTGACAAAAGCCCTGAAGCTAGGCTTCCTCCTCCTCCCCCATCCTCCTAAACTCAACGCACCAACACAGCTGATCCTAAAAGAAAAAGGGATCAGCTGAAAGGGAAGGAAGTGGTGGAAGTAGGAAAGGGCTCTGTTTCCAAGGAGCCCGAGGTGGAAAAGGGTGGAAAGCAGGCCCACCCCATGCAGACTAGGTCAGAAAGAAGAACCGACCAACAGGTGGCCGTGTGCGCCCCTGTATGGCTCCCTGACATGTCCCTAGACGACGAGGTCATTACCGTGGAGGCGTCCATTAGAAATTCTGATGAAGGGATAGCTGCATGCGTCGCAGATGCGTTGGAGCAAGCGTTGTTGCTCCCCGAGGATATGGTTGAGCTTAGGAAGAAAAGGGACCATGCTGTCTTCATGACTTTGAAGAAGGAGCTTGCAATGGTGAGTTTTTCTTTCTCTAAAAACCTTTGGCTCTTGTTTTTATTTCCTATACATGTATATATGTCTAAGTTTTTAAATGTTTCATTCGTAGGCCGTTCAATCTGCCCACAGGGCAGAAGAGATTGCCATCAGCTCCTACAAATCTCTGAAGGCCTAGGAATCCAGGCGTGAAACCGCCCAAAAGATTTCGGACCTTCACAAGAAGAAACTGCAGGAGGTCTCAGAAAAGTTGGCTAAGGCAGAGAGTGATAAGGCAGGTCTAGAAGCTGATCTGAAGACAACGACTAAACAGGCCGAGGATCAGCGCCTAATGCTCCGTGAAGTCGATGATAACCTCTCAGCAGCACGCAGGCTCGTAGAGGATCTTAAGAAAGATCTGTACGAGTCTGAGAAGGCCAAAGAGGAAGCCATCAAGGGCAAAGAGGAAGCCCTTCAAGTAAAAAAAGAGGCCGAGATCTCAAGGGACCAAGCCAAACAGGACGGTTATGACATAGGTGTGAAGGAGGTCACCGAAACCTTCAAGGCTCAGGTTCCCGAGGTATGTAGGCATTACTGCCTCCAAGTGTGGAATGAGGCACTTTCCCAAGCTGGGGTTGATGCCTCTTCCACTCTTTGGAAGGCAGAGAGTGTCTACTATCCTCCCGCAATTCGAGCTTCTTCCATCCCTGAAGCTGCACAAGAAGCTGCCCAAGGATCATCCGAGGATAAAGGGGGTGATTTGGCTGAAGACTCAACTCTTCCTGAAGATGTTCCTAAACAAGTTGATCCAGCACAAGAAAAGGCACTTGAAGACGTACAGCCTTCAAGTGACCTTCAGGAATCTTCAAAGGATGAGTTGGGTGATCAAGCAAATCCAATAACCTTGATAGATGATCCTAAAGGCAAAGGAATTGCCGTTGAGCCCTCGGTCCAGCTTCCATTTCCTCGAGACCCTAAAGGCCCTCTGAAGATTAAGCTGAAGCAGTGACTGCTTGTTGTCTTTCCTTTCTTTACTTTTAATTTATTTTATCTCTAATGTAATATCTAAGTGTAGGTACAAAAGTACTATTTTGGAATCTAATATAAGAATGAATGTTGTTTTAGATGTTTCTTACTTTTTTGCTTTATTTTGATCATATTGTTCAAAAAGTACCATTCTTTTGCTCTTTTTTTTTTTTTTTTTTTTACCGAACTTAATAGCAATAACCTGGATTGAAATTGATACTCCAGGAAGGTTTAATCATGCCAGGATCTGCATTTAAGTGATGCATTTAAGTAATTGATTCTTCACTTTGTATCTCTATTTGAACTATATAAAAATAAGACACATGGTCTTTTAACTTAGGTATGTAAAGATTTCATGTTTTGACAAAAAAGAAAAGAAATGTTAATTCTTCCCAAGTAAATGATCCGAGGACCAGGCCTAACTTAGGTTTTGTTTAACATTTGGTAAAGAATATTAATCTAGACGAGGTACGTGATCCTAGGATCCAGGCATACCAAGTTTCAGCTTGATCCTTAGACGAATAAATTGAAATGTTAATTTTCCCAAAGTAGATGATCCGAGGACCAGACGTAACTTAGGTTCTCTTCAACACTTAGTAAAGAATACCAATTTAGACGAATAAATTTTGAAATGTTAATTTTCCCAAAGCAGATGATCCGATGACCAGACGTAACTTAGGTTCTGTTTTAACATTTAGTAAAGAATATCAATTTAGACGAGGTATGTGGTCCGAGGATCCAGGCATACCAAGTTTCAGTTTGATATTTAGATGAATAAATTTGAAATGTTAATTTTCCCAAAGTAGATGATCCGAGGACCAGACGTAACTTAGGTTCTGTTTAACATTTAGTAAAGAATATCAATTTAGACGAGGTATGTGGTCCGAGGATCCAGGCATATCAAGTTTCAGTTTGATATTTAAATGAATAAATTTGAAATGTTAATTTTTCCAAAGTAGATGATCCGAGGACCAGACGTAACTTAGTTCTGTTTAACATTAGTAAAGATATCAATTTAGACGAGGTATGTGGTCCGAGGATCCAGGCATATCAAGTTTCAGTTTGATATTTAGATGAATAAATTTGAAATGTTAAATTTCCCAAAGTAGATGATCCGAGGACCAGACGTAACTTAGGTTATGTTTAACATTTAGTAAAGAATGTCAATTTAGAAGAGGTAGATAATGAACGTAATGCAGTTTACAACAAAAAACGGCCGAAGTGCCTTTTTATTTAGTAATAGTACCTTCGTAGATTATTTACATTTCAGGGACGTTGTACAACACGTTCGTCCAAATCTTCCAGATTGTAGGCCCCTATTCCTGCGACCGAAGTAATACGATAAGGTCCTTCCCAGTTGGGCCCCAATTTTCCCCACGCAGGATTCTTCGTCGTGCCCAAAACTTTCCTTAATACTAAGTCACCAGGTCCAAGAGGTCGAAGTTTCACATGAGAATCATACCCCTGCTTGAGCTTATGTTGATAATAAGCTAGTTGAACCATGGCGTTTTCTCGTCGTTCCTCAACTAAGTCTAAATTTCTCATTAATAGATCATCATTGCTATCTGGAATAAAGGAGCTTTTCTTCAGGGTTGGGAACCCAGTTTCTAAGGGTATTACTGCCTCGGCTCCATAAGTCATAGTGAAGGGTGTTTCACTTATGGATCTTCGAGGTGTAGTCCGATACGTCCACAAGACATGTGGCAGTTCTTCCACCCACCTCCCTTTGGCGTCGCCCAACCTCTTTTTGAGTCCGCTCACTATTACGTTGTTGACAGCCTCGGCTTGCCCATTTCCTTGGGGATAAGCCGGAGTGGAATACCTATTCGTCATGCCTAGATCACCGCAGTATTTCCGAAAGGCTTTGCTATCAAATTGCAAACCATTATCTGATATGAGAGTATGAGGGATGCCGAACCTGGTAACGATATTCTTCCATACAAACTTTTTTGCTTCCATGTCTTTGATGTTTGATAATGGCTCGGCTTCAACCCATTTGGTGAAATAATCTGTTCCCACGAGGAGCCACCGTCTGTTTCCTGTTGCTTTGGGGAAAGGGCCAACAATGTCCAAGCCCCATTGAGCAAAAGGCCAAGGGCTAGATAGAGGATTCAGGACCCCCCTGGTTGATGTATATTGGAGCGATCTTTGATCTTTGACATGGTCACACTTCTTTGCATAATCTTGCGCCTCCTCTGCATATTTGGCCACCAATAGCCCTGAGTAAGGGCTCTGTGAGCTAAAGACCTTTCCTCTGTGTGACTTCCGCAAATCCCTTCGTGTAACTCTTCCAAAGTAATCAATTTAGACGAGGTATGTGGTCCGAGGATCCAGGCATACCAAGTTTCAGTTTGATATTAGATGAATAATTTGAAATGTTATTTTCCCAAAGTAGATGATCCGAGGACCAGACGTAACTTAGGTTCTGTTTAACATTTAGTAAAGAATATCAATTTAGACGAGGTATGTGGTCCGAGGATCCAGGCATATCAAGTTTCAGTTTGATATTTAGATGAATAAATTTGAAATGTTAATTTTTCCAAAGTAGATGATCCGAGGACCAGACGTAACTTAGGTTCTGTTTAACATTTAGTAAAGAATATCAATTTAGACGATGGGTATGTGGTCCGAGGATCCAGGCATATCAAGTTTCAGTTTGATATTTAGATGAATAAATTTGAAATGTAAATTTCCCAAAGTAGATGATCCGAGGACCAGACGTAACTTAGGTTATGTTTAACATTTAGTAAAGAATGTCAATTAGAAGAGGTAGATAATGAACGTAATGCAGTTTACAACAAAAAACCGGCGAAGTGCCTTTTTATTTAGTAATAGTACTCAACATGGACTTTCCATAATGAAGGCCCTCGCATTCCTCTGGGATATCAAAACTAGTCCTACACCAGATCCCCTTTGATTTGCTGCTCCATCACATGGACTTTCGCATATGAAGGCCTTCGCACGAAATCATGCCTACTGACCTTTTACCCATGCTTCCTTGATAGTCTTCTAACGAAGGCCTCATCAATTCCACCACAAGGTCCGCGATGACCTGTCCTTTATACGGTGCGGGGCAATATTGATATCAAAAGCCCCTAGGCAGTTCCCCATTTGGCAATTCTTCCCATATAATCTGCACTTCGCAGAATTGATTTAAGAGGGAGTTGCGTAAGAACAACAACCGTGTGAGACTGGAAGTAAGGGGAAGTCTTCGTGTAGCATGTACCCCCGCCAAGGGCTTTCTCCAGTGGCAAATAACTCAGCTCGCCTCATGCAGAGATTTGCTTCATAATAAACCGGTCTCTGGATATTATTGTCACTCGGATAAGAACCAAACTAACTGCATGGTTAGCCACTGCGATATATGCAAACAGAACTTCATCAATTTCTGGTCGAGACTAATTGGCGGTCGCGCGAGAGATATCTTTTAGCTGTTTGAAAGCCACCGCGCACTCCTCGGTCCATTCAACCCTTTCCATTTATTCAATAATTGAAAGAAAGGTCTGCATCTGTCTGCGACCGAGATATAAATCGGTTTGAGGGCAGCAGTCATACCTGTTAGCCTTTGCACTTCTTTAGATTCCGAGGTGGGTGTAAGCTGTTTATTGCCTTAACCTGAGCAGGATTTACTTCAATTCCCCTGAGTCACCATATATCCTAGAAACTTGCCCGACCCCACACCAAAAGAGCATTTAGAGGCATTGAGCCGCAATTATACTCCTCTTAGCTTCCTTCTGAAAAGTGTTGCTCAGATCTTCCAGATGGTATAAAAACTTCTTTACTTTTTACCACCATTCCCACGTATACCTCAATAGTTTTTCTAGCTGTGCCCAAACATTCTCGTCATCATCCTTTGGTAGGTAGCCCCTGTGTTTTTCAACACCAAAGGGCATTACCTTATAATGATAATTTCCCGTAGGAGTGACGAATGCATCTTCTCCTGGTCTTCAACGCTAAGGGTATCTGGTGATAACCTTGAAAGCATCAAGAAAACTCATCCGAGGATGTCCAACAGTAGCGTCAACCAACTGATCAATCCGAGGCATTGGGAATGAGTCCTTCGGGCAAGCTTTGTTTAAATCTATCTGTGATCTACACAAACTCTCCACTTCCCATTCTTCTTTTTCACCACCACCGTATGGGCTACCATTCAGGATAAAACACTTCTTTGATAGCACCTGCCTTTTGAGTTTGAGCACTTCCTCTTTTACGGCTTCGGAATGTTCTTTGGAGGATCTCCGAGGTGCTTGCCTCCTCGGTGCTACAGTTGGATCGACCCTTAAATGATGACATATGAAGCTCGGATCCACCCCAGGGGCCTCATACGCGTTCCAAGCAAATACATCCATATTTTTCCTTAAAATTAGAATCAGCTCCGTCTTCTCTTCCTGTGGCATTTGAACTCCGACCTGAAAGAACTTCTCAGGGTCATCGTCTATGAGAATTTTCTCCAATTCCTCACATACCGCTTCATCTATCTCGGCTATGGCAAGAGACTTTGATTGCTATGCTTCTCCGTTAGCCGAGGTCGAGGAGTTTGGTTCTGGTCGTCGCAGAATTGCAGCCGTGACACACTGTCGAGCCACAGATTGACTCCCAAGTAACTCCACCACTTGGTCTCCAGAATAGAATTTAACTTTTACATGCAAGGTTGAGGAAAGCCCCAACGCATGCAGCCACGTCTCGCTACTATAGCCGTATAGGGAGAATAAGCATCGACCACAATGAAATCTACGTCTACCACCTCAGGGCCTGATTGCACAGGCAGTCTAATTTGTCCCATTGGAACTACAGCTCTCCCTTCGAAGCTTATCAGGGGTGAGTCATATGCCATAAGATCTTCAACTCTTAATTTCAAGCCCCTAAATAGGTCAGGTACATGATATCTGCGCCACTGCCTTGGTCAACCATTACCTCTTCACCATAGTTCCCTATTTTGAGGGTTACCACCAAGGCATTGTCATGAGGCTGGATAGTCCCCATCTTGTCCTCCTTAGAGAAACTCAGGAACCGTAGGATGCTTGCCTTAATCCCTTCGGCTGATCCCGTGACTCCTCGGCCAATGTACGAGCCACGGACATTACCCTAATGGAGCTGAGCCAGTCCTCCCAGGTGCTGCAAAATGACATTGATAGTACCTAGAGGAGGTCTCGACGAAGGGCCGTCGTGGTTTGCCACTCCTGATGGTTTCCTCTCCCCATTAGCTGGTACAGGGAACTGTTTCAGCTTTCCTCTTTAACCAACTGTTCCAAATGATTCCACAAAGTGCGACAGTCCTCGTGTTATGTCCCCCTCCTGGTGGTAATGCCAATGGAGGTTTTGGTTGCGTCTCAAGGTCCCCTGCCATTTTATTTGGCCATCTGAAAAAAGGCTCATGCCTTATCTTCTCCAACAGCTGCTGCGCTGGTTCCCTGAAAACGGTGTTGACCACCTGTGGCGGCATGTGACCAGCCTGCCTGGAAAAATCCCTTGCCGGCCTATTGTAGTTGTATCTGTCCGACCTGAAATCCCTCCTTTCTGGCTGGATCACCTTCGCCTTGCCTTTTCCCTGCTGCTGATCTTCCTCAACCCTTTTGTACTCGTCGATGCGATCCATCAGTCGACGTACGCTTCTGACAGGTTTCTTCGTTAAGGACTTCCTCAAGTCATGCTCTGTTGGTAGGCCGACCTTGAAGGTCCTTATTGCTACATCATCAAAGTCTCCGTCAATTTCGTTGAACATTTCCCAATACTGTCTGAATACGTTTTCATGGTTTCCCCTCCCTCATAGCCATGGATAGTAAGAATCCAATGGGCGAGGAAACCCTACTGCACGTGATAAAGCGAGAGCCAAATGCTCTAGTAAGCTCTTTGAAAGAATCAATGGAGCCTGCCCTTAAGCCGTCAAACCATCTCATGGCCACGGGCCCCAGGCTGGAAGGAAAAATCTTGCACAACAACATTTCATTCTTGGAATGCATTGCCATTCTCTGGCTGAAATGGCTTACGTGCTCCACAGGATCCGTTCGACCATTGTAAAGAGTGAAGGCCAGTTGTGTGAAGCGCCGAGGTAACCTCCCTTCTTCCAATCTGCGCGTGAAGGGTGATCTAGAGATTTGGTGTAATGCTTTTCCCATTGCGTCATTTCCCAAGCCCCTATAGGGGTAGCCTCTACCACGCCTCTCATGCAAATTGTCTTCCTCAGAAGAGAAAAATTCACCTGGGGGAGTTCTGGATCTCTGCCCGTAATTGTCATCCTCAGATCCTTCCGATGAGGGGTCAGAGACCGGAGGAGTTCCCCTTCGCCTTTCGTGACGCAATCTCCTCTTTAGGCCGTCAATCTCCTTCTGCATGGCCCTGACATTTCTTTCATAAGGAACTCTGCTTCCTCCTTGCGAATGACTTGCACTTCTGATGGTGTGTGTAGTATGTACACTTCCTTCTCGGTTCTCTTCGTGGTCAGGATGTAAGGAGTGATCCTCACGCTGGGAGCCCACGGACTCCGCGCTGCGTTGTGGTCCTGATCCTACCATGATGTAAAGATTTCCTAAACTTCCTTAAAGACTAAATTCCCACAGACGACGCCAATTGTAAGGACACAATTCAAACTCCCAAACCACAACTGGGAGGAGATGGGCTTGAAAGACCTTTCTTTACAATGAATTTGTAGAGGGTGGGTTTGTAATCTAGATTTCAAGGATGGCTTGGACAATTACAAAAAGAACGGGCTTTGGGCCCAATGGAACAAAACAAAGAATCGTTGGCAAAGAATAAGACTGAGAATTCCTCCTTGGACTGTTTCCGAGGATAGTTTATAATAGTATTTCTTAAGTTTGGATACAAATATGGACTATCTTCTACTATTGACTTTCTCTTTTTACTCAATCAAATCCTCTCCTTTCTTCGCCTCCCCTCACTTCTATTTATCATCTTCCATTTTGTGGTTGCAATCCTTTTTGGATACTTGTCCCATCCATTCTTCCCTAAAGCCCGCTGGGATTAGGGACCAAGTTTCAAGCTCTATGCTCAGGTCTCATCCATTCTTCCCAAAAACCCGCTGGGATTAGGGACCAAGTTCCAACCTCTATACTCAGATCCCATCCTTCCGTCTATACAGTCAGCGTATCAATCACAGAGCTTTTAATGTATGGGCGGTGGTAGCAGCTTTACTTTTTGACATTCCACCGCTCTTTCTTTGTCCTCCACGTATACTGTGTATTCCATAATTGTAGGATTCTTTATAAACGAACTCGGGGACACTAAACTTCTCTTCCTATGTCCTTGGCTTAACATTCCGAGGACAAAGCTACTTCTCGGACGTATTTGGACATTTGAATACTCCACGATCATTTTGATGTTTTCGGATTTGGGTTGCTAGCCCAAAAGACTTCGTTGGGCCATCCTTCATATTTTATGGGCCCAATACCCCTACAGACATTTTTACAACTTACTGAATTTGATCTCCTCTTATAATAGGGATATTTGTCTCTAGGTGGCATTGCTTTATTATTAAGAAAAATGCTAATGAATGCTCTTAGGGCCATAATTAATAATTCATTTAAAAAATAATAATTAATATTTTGACAACCTTTCCTATTTACCATAAAAATAAAGTCAAAATTTTCTTAAAATAAATGGTTAACTATTATCCTATAACTTAAAAAAAAAAAAAAAAATTTAGTACCACAAATTAGTGCATAACTGGCCATGTGATAAATTGTGGTTGGTAGAGAGGTGATGGTAGGTCACTCTTTCACCAACCACAATTCACCATATGAATGAGAACCAATTACAACTCATCATATGGGCGAGTTGTGCACAAATTAATGACACTACGGTGAACTCAACTCGTAACATGCGCGAGTTGTGCACAAGTTCGTGACCCACGTGAACTCAAAAAAAAAAACACTTATGCCATCGTCAGGCATGACGAACTCAGCTTTATTATTCACCTAAAATTGGATATTTAGATTAGCCCACGCGGCGAGACAGAGTCAAAAGCTTGTGTGATCCAAAGTCTAAAGCTTCTCGGCCATGTCCACCACCACCGCCGCCGGTGCACACATCCTTGCTTACACCTACCCAGCCTCAGGCCACATCATACCGCTCCTCGACCTCACCCACCAATTACTCCGCCGCGGCCTCACCGTCACTGTTGTAGTCATCCCCACCGACCTCCCTTTGCTCCAACCCCTCCTATCCTCCACCCTTCTTCACTCTACTCCTTAGTTCTCCCAGCTCCTGAACCTCCCACACCCTCATGGAAAAGTCGCATGGCCAAGGACCAAGCCATGCGTGATCTTCACTACCCACTTCTCCTCAACTGGTTCCATTCTCACCTCTCACCCCCCATAGCTATAATCTCCGATTTCTTCCTCGGCTGGACCCACCACCTCGCTAAACAACTCGGCTTGCCACGCGTTGTCTTTTCTCCCTCCGGTGGTTTTGGCTTGTCAGTTCTTTTCTCACTATGGCGTGACTTGCCCAAAAATGAAGATCCTGAAGATATGGATTTTCAGGTCTTGTTACCTAAAATCCCGAATTCCCCAGTTTACCCTTGGCGGCAACTCCCTAATCAGTATAAGAACTGTACAGAAGGAGACCCAGATTGGGAATTTAACAAAAACAACATGCTTGATAATTTCGCTAGCTGGGGTTTGGTTGTCAACTCGTTCACTGAGTTGGAGCGAGTTTACTTGGAGCATTTGAGGACCGAACTCGGGCACGATCGAGTCTGGTCTGTGGGCCCGTTATTGCCTCTTGAAGATGACGTGATTGGATCCTCTAGCAGAGGTGGATCCAGCTCAATACCATGTGAACAAGTGATGGCGTGGTTAAATTCGCGAAATGACAATTCCGTTGTTTATGTTTGCTTCGGGAGTCGTACAACGCTGAGTACTAAACAAATGGATGTGTTGGTTTCAGCTTTGGAGCAAAGTGGGGTCGAGTTTATTTTGTGTGTGAGGGGCTTGGATGAGCGGCATGTGGGTGTGATTCCCGATGGGTTTGAAGACCGTGTGGAGGGTAGGGGTTTGGTGATTAAAGGATGGGCCCCACAAGTGGCTATACTGAAGCACCGAGCTGTGGGTGCATTCTTGACTCACTGTGGGTGGAACTCGGTGTTGGAAGGGATCACTGCTGGGGTGGTGATGCTGACATGGCCAATGGCTTCAGATCAGTTCACGAATGCAAAACTACTGGTTGATCAGCTAGGCGTGGGAATTCGAGCTGGTGAGAATATAGAGAATATTCCCCAGCCCTCTAAGTTAGCTCATCTATTGGTGGAGTCAGTGAGTGCAACAAGACTAGAGAGAGTCCGAGTTAAGGAGCTTAGTGATGCAGCTTTGGGTTCGATCAAAGGAGGGAGCTCGAATAAAGATTTGGATGAATTTCTAGAGCGACTAACTAGGTGTTGTCAAAATTAGAACGTATACACTAAGAATTTGACAACAAATTTGCCACATGTTAATGTGGTTGATTGTTCGCTGTAGGTATTATGTGAGAATTAGTATAAGTTTCCCACATCAGTGAGTGAGCGTAAAAAATGGAATGAATGTTTTGAAATTTTACTTTTTGATCATAATGAAGAAAAAACAGAAAGGAATAAAGACCACATCTTTATTGCATTCTTTTCCATGTATTGAGGCTGGGTTTGGATAGCAAAGCGTTTGTGTTTTTTGGTTAGGTCTTGTGCACTGTTTACAAAATTTACAAGTATGAAAAAATATAAATCTAACTTTAAAATTGAGTTTCATGATATTATTCACACATTTAAAAATTATTTTGTTACAGTGTTTTTAGTTTTTAACAATAAATGATATTCAAACAGATTCTAAAATGCTGATAAAGAGTATTTTTGGTTTGAATTATATATCTATGATTTTTTTTTTCATTTAAGAAACAAACACATGTAAAGGAGATAGATGCGGTTCTAATATAAAAGCACATCACAAGCTTCATTTAAAAGCATGTAGATTATTTGTTTAAATTATATGTAATTTTTCAAAATATCTCCCTTTTTTGTGTGGATACATCAATAATTTTGGAGTACATGTTTTGAACCTTAGATGTTTTCATTGGAAACATAAATAAGTATCAATTAAGATCTTAGCATTTCTCTCTTTGATTTGTTAAAATACAATTGTATTTTTATTTACTTTAAGCAAATTAATACATATGGGAGTAAGTCAACAAATATAAAAATTAGTTATAGGAAGTTAACACGAAAAAGTTTCAAACATGTTCAAAATTCTTATTTTGTCTTTAATTGATTAAGATTGAGAGAAAAGACAAGGAAGTTAAAATGAAAAGCTAAAACTTCAACCACATTGCCAACAGCCTTATAGGTTGGCCCTTCTTAGTGAGATGATGTGGAAATCATCAGTCGAGTAGGTTCTTCCAAATGAGGCAGCAACCTCGTCTCTGTGCCTGCAATCGTTGTGAAAAGCCCTCTTTAGGTGGTCACTGATGTAGTGTCTGCCACAGAGTCTCCGATAATAAAGCCAACGTATGGAAGTTTAAAAAAAAAAAATGAAAGCTTAGAATATTAGAGCTACAATGTATTAGTATATTAAGGATATGTGTATGTACCTTGTCTGGTTTTGAGGGGTGTTTATATATGACTCCATTGCTTCTAGCCATTGTAGCCTTTATCGTGTTTTTAGTGCTTCTTTTGTAATGCCTTTAGTTTGATTAATGTGGGTCTTGATGAGCCTCCAATGGTCTAACAGCTAATTGATAATTGCCCGAGGTATTGAATCATCTATTAATGGATTGCCTTCCTTCGTCCAAGACGTGGATGGGATTGTCTAGGCAAGAAGGTTTATTGGTCCCATCAACTGTCCTCCCAAATTTTGTGGTCATCCTTGTGTGTCATGACGACCATCAGAAGGTGAAAGGTTTCTTACTCAGGCAGTTTCTAATAGAGACATTCAGTGTTCAAATCTATACCTCCAATCAGCAAATTATAAATTTAAAAAAATTGAAAAACATTATATGTAGTTATTAGATTCTTTTAACACCCACTATATTTTAAACACCAAGTTCTTTTGGCGTAGAAGTTTGAAACTCAAGTAAATTTAATAATTCCCATTATAGATAAGAAATTTCCCTCCACCTGAAATAATCAAATTTTACCTTTGCAATTTTATTAGTATGCTAGGGATTGTGATTAATTACTCTACCTTATCCTACTAAACATTAATTACTAACTAACTAAACCAGAATCTCTATAATCTATGTAGGGGTGGCAAAATTGGATATGACCCGTGAACACGAAATGACATGACACGATACGATACGATACGAAATTAGCAGGTTATGGGTTGAGATTTAATGAGTTCATGTTATATTCAGGTTAACACGACTAATCGTTTAATTAACAAGTTGACTTAGTGTTCAACCTATAGAACTTGTTTAACCCTTTTGACCTATTTAATTAAATGACATTTTACCAATATACCCTTCAAACCCTAGATATATAAACTTGTTGGTTGTTGTGGTTTATTTTCTTTGACATATTGTGATTAATTATTTGTAATAATATGCGTTAGTTTTAAATGATTACTTGTGATACAGTTACTCGTTAGTTTTGAATTTTATATTAAAAATATTTATTTGTTTGTTTGTTCTTAATTTTTTTTTTGTTGATAAAATTTGATAAACAAGTTGAGACGATTGACCCATTTATAAATGTCATGTTAGGGTTGAGGAATCTTGATTCGTTTAATAAACATGTTGGGTTAGTGTTGATTTATATAGTTGAATACTCATGAGTTGATACAACACGAACACGAATTGTCACCCCTAAATCTGAGATTTTAATAGTCATGCAAAGCTTGGACTACGCGTATGGAAGTGAAAATAACCCGCCATATGAAAATGTAGATGATTGGAATGATGATTGTCAATCTTAGGCCTAATAAGCATAGTTGTCAGTATTGTATGATACGCGATACGTATCGTACGATATGTATCGTATCGTGTACAAAAAATATCGTATTGTAAGTGCTCATGAATCGTTCAATACATAGGTACGTATCATATGAATCGTATCGTATCGGTGAATCGTACTTATCGTACTATACATAGACATGTGGGTTTAAAATGATTTTTTTTTTTTGGTTAAAATTTGTGGTTTTATTTAATTTAAACAAGTTGTTAGACTTTGTTAACACAAAATTATTGGGAAACTTAATTGAGTCTAATGAAATAGCAAGTCCATGAATTTATTTCGTCCATTCTCTTTCTCCTACAAAATTTAGACTATACTCATAACACTCACTTTCATATGTGTAAATTCATTTTCTATGCTATTAATAATGTATTAAATGAAAATATAATTATTTTTATTTTGTTATTATTATTTTGAGTCTAAAAAGCTAGAATGCCAAGGAAAAATATAAAAAAAAATTATTAGAATAAGAAAAAAAAAAGAGTAAATGTTGATAATAATAAAGAAAATGTCTATGAAAAAATAATGTTGCAAGATGTTGAACATGATGATAACATTGACTTAGATGGAGTTAATTAGCCAAGATGGTGAAAAGATATTATTATTTTGGTTTGTAAGGACACAAATTGACCCAAAGCCCAACGGATATGAACAATGGCCCAACAAGCCCCCAACAATAAATTTGTTAGAGAATGAGTTTAATAGATGAAGACTTAATGAATCAAGTAAGAATCATAGTGAATTGGTTTAATGTTATAGTGATTGAGAGGTATAACTTGAAGAGAAAAACACTCCTCATTCGAATTCGAGGAAGGTATGTTCTTGTGTGTGTGTGTATATATATATTTCAAACTTGTACAAATATCCATAGTTCTTAGTTACATTTCTTTTTCTCTCCCCTTTCTTTTCTTAGATGCCCCCCCTCATGTAAATGAATTCTTTCCCTTTTATACTCCTTCTCCTTCTCCCATCTTAGCCTTCTACTTGTTCATCAAATAACTAATCTTCTGGATGCTTGTCCCATCAAAACTTTTCTGAAGTCTTTGTATGTAGCTGTAAGGATAAAAATTACTGGTCAGACATCACATCTATATTAATGTGGCGAGTTGGTTAGGTGCAGAGTATTCAATGTGGTGGTAATAGTCTTCTCCCTAGATATTTCTTAGTTCTTTGTTGACTCACGTCTCTGAAACTTATTCTCTCAAGCATGGTTGCCCCTTGCCCAGCATTTTTTAGGTGGTCTAGCTTCAGACTTCCATTCTATTGTCCGAGGAAGTTTGGCTCCTCAGGCAACATCATCTGTTTGTTGTTATCGGCCCTCGTCCTCGGCCTCTTAACCCTCTTGTCCTTATTAATACTTGGTTATCCTCGGGTTCCTTGGCGCCCTCGGTCATGGCCCATGGCCCAATACCCCTACTCGGCCCTTTCATCCCCACATGATTCATATATCATGTATTACTTCTGAGTTTAATCAATTTGAATGTGCATCTTATAAACATAAGTTAATTTGATTTATTTAGTTAGCTTTGTTAAATTTTATTATATAAGTAATGATTAAATTGGTTATTAGTTAAAAATACTTTGAATTTATAATGAATATACCTTTTATATATGTATATCTATAATTATTTTATAATTTTATTAGATGTTTATGTATCTTACGATACACGATTTAATACGATACATGATACAAAAAAATCAAAAATTGATTTACAATATGATTCACGATTTGACAACTATATATTAGTGTCTTTGGATATGCATGCTTTAATGTGTTATTTGGCCTTTAGGTCTAGGAACTCAATTTTTTCGAGTTTTGTTCTCATTCCTCCAATCATTTGTATTCAAAATTTACCCATTATTTTTTGATAGATTCTTTGACTTTGAACATTGAAAGAGAAATCACAAAAAAATTTATTATATAATCAATTTTGATAATATTAGGATTTATAACATGGTTCAATTAAACAGGTGTCATATTTGTTAATGAATCATTTTAGAAAAATTTTAATATTATTTTTATGTGAAATATAAAATTTTATAAAAAATAAATATTGTGGGGAGTAAAAAAACCCTGGTGGGCCTTTGGGCCATGCTAAGGAAGGCCGACCTGCTTTTGGGTTTAGAACTTGTTAGTACTACGGGTCGACCCATACGCCAAGGATCCGAGGATCCAGCCGAGGGTGATTTTCCCTTCGGACGGACACCGGAGAACCCGGGACTTCATTGTAAAGGTTAGGGAATGACACGGTAAAGACCAACGGTTAGAGGGTGAACCCTTGAACAACCTAGAAGCACCAATGTTGGAGATATACTCAAGTTAAAGACTGTCACCTCCACATTAAATACCCTGCACCTACCACCCTGGCCGCATTTATGGGGAAGTGACGCCTGAACAGTAGAAGTGAAACTTCTGGTTACTATTCAAAGTCACTAGGAAGGGAAATATCTAGGTCAAAGGGAGGTGAGGGCAACACGTGTCACAAATATCGAAGTGAGTAGTATTTAAGGAGGGATCTGGAACAGAAAAAGAGGAGGACTCCCTATTTGTAACCTAAAAAGAAAGGAAAGGAAAATTATATAAGAACAGTCATCGGCCTATCTCCGAGGAGGTGGAATTGCAATATTTCTTATCGTTTTTAAGTGTTTATAAGTTTTAGCTTGTCATATAATCCTTAAACACTTCTAACCTGAGTTTCAAGCCCACACTCTCAAATTCATATTATTCAATGCTCATTGGGCCTGAGCCCATAACTGTTCTTAGGGCCAGGTGCAATTGTGCACTTACAATTGGCGCCGTCTGTGGGAAATCTAGTCTAGGAGAGGTAGGGATACTATGGCAGGCTTAGGTGCTTACCATGCAGAGTCACAAGGATCACAATCGGAGGATCAATTCGAGTGTCTTGAACGTCAAAGGGATCGCGAGGGGAGTGTCCATACAGAGTACCCAGATGTCAGCCGTACTCATGGTGGGGGTAGCGCCCCCCAAGAGGATGGTTCTAAAACCATGCAGAAGGAGATCAACCGTTTGAAGAGAAAGCTACGCCGCGCCAAGCGTAGGCCTTCACTGTCCTCATCGGATTCTTCCTCAGAAGAGGATAGGCGAGGTAGCTACAGTTCGAGGTTGTGCTCACCTGCCAGCTCAGCATCTTCTGGTGAGAAGGACGACTAGCCAGCTCGCAGACGCAAAAGCCTTCCTTCTAGGGGCTTAGGCAATGACGCTATGAGTAGGGCGTTGCACCAACTCTCCAAATCTCCGTTTTCAAGAAGGATTGAGAAGGGGAGGCTTCCCAGGAGATTTACCCAGCCCACCTTTACCATCTACAATGGCCGGACTGATCCGGTGGAGCATGTGAGTCACTTCAACCAAAGGATGGCCGTGCACTCCCACAATGAGACTCTGATGTGTAAAGTCTTCCCCTCTAGCTTGGGCCCGTGGCTATGAGGTGGTTCAATGCCTCAAATCAGGGTCTATAGGTTCATTCGGGGAGTTGACTAGGGCGTTTGCCTCGCGATTCATTACTTGTAGCAGAGTTCCTCGGCCATTGGACTCGCTACTATCTATGACCATGAAAGAAGGGGAGACGCTGAAAGCATACTCCGACCGATATTGGGAGATGTTTAATGAAATAGACGGTGATTTTGACGAGGTGGCACTGAATACCTTTAAAGTAGGTCTTCCTACTGACCATGACCTAAAAAATTGAAAAACATTATATGTAGTTATTAGATTCTTTTAACACCCACTATATTTTAAACACCAAGTTTCTTTTGGCGTAGAAGTTTGAAACTCAAGTAAATTTAATAATCCCCTTATAGATAAAAATTTCCTCCACCTGAATAATCAAATTTTACCTTTGCAATTTTATTAGTATGCTAGGGATGTGTGATTATTACTCTACCTTATCCGACTAAACATTAATTACTAACTAACTAAACCAGAATCTCTATAATCTAGTAGGGGTGGCAAAATTGGATATGACCCCGTGAACACGAAATGACATGACACGATACGATACGATACGAATTAGCAGGTTATGGGTTGAGATTAAGAGTTCATTTATATCAGGTTAACACGACTAATCGTTTAATTAACAAGTGACTTAGTGTTCAACCTATAGAACTTGTTTTAACCCTTTTGACCTATTTAATTAAATGACATTTTACCAATATACCCTTCAAACCCTAGATATATAAACTTGTTGGTTGTTGTGGTTTATTTTCTTTGACATATTGTGATTAATTATTTGTAATAATATGCGTTAGTTTTAAATGATTACTTGTGATACAGTTACTCGTTAGTTTTGAATTTTATATTAAAAATATTTATTTGTTTGTTTGTTCTTAATTTTTTTTTTGTTGATAAAATTTGATAAACAAGTTGAGACGATTGACCCATTTAATAAATGGGTCATGTTAGGGTTGAGGAATCTTGATTCGTTTAATAAACATGTTGGGTTAGTGTTGATTTATATAGTTGAATACTCATGAGTTGATACAACACGAACACGAATTGTCACCCCTAAATCTGAGATTTTAATAGTCATGCAAAGCTTGGACTACGCGTATGGAAGTGAAAATAACCCGCCATATGAAAATGTAGATGATTGGAATGATGATTGTCAATCTTAGGCCTAATAAGCATAGTTGTCAGTATTGTATGATACGCGATACGTATCGTACGATATGTATCGTATCGTGTACAAAAAATATCGTATTGTAAGTGCTCATGAATCGTTCATACATAGGTACGTATCATATGAATCGTATCGTATCGTGAATCGTACTTATCGTACTATACATATACATGTGGGTTTAAAATGAGTTTTTTTTTTTTTGGTTAAATTTGTGGTTTTATATTAATTTAAACAAGTTGTTAGACTTTGTTAACACAAATTATTGGGAAACTTAATTGAGTCTAATGAAATAGCAAGTCCATGAATTTATTTCGTCCATTCTCTTTCTCCTACAAAATTTAGACTATACTCATAACACTCACTTTCATATGTGTAAATCATTTTCTATGCTATTAATAATGTATTAAATGAAAATATAATTATTTTATTTTGTTATTATTATTTTGAGTCTAAAAAGCTAGAATGCCAAGGAAAAATTAAAAAAAATTATTAGAATAAGAAAAAAAAAAGAGTAAATGTTGATATAATAAGAAAATGTCTATGAAAAAATAATGTTGCAAGATGTTGAACATGATGATAACATTGACTTAGATGGAGTTATTAGCCAGATGGTGAAGATATTATTATTTTGGTTTGTAAGGACACAAATTGACCCAAAGCCCAACGGATATGAACAATGGCCCAACAAGCCCCCAACAATAAATTTGTTAGAGAATGAGTTTAATAGATGAAGACTTAATGAATCAAGTAAGAATCATAGTGAATTGGTTTAATGTTATAGTGATTGAGAGGTATAACTTGAAGAGAAAAACACTCCTCATTCGAATTCGAGGAAGGTATGTTCTTGTGTGTGTGTGTATATATATATTTCAAACTTGTACAAATATCCATAGTTCTTAGTTACATTTCTTTTTCTCTCCCCTTTCTTTTCTTAGATGCCCCCCCTCATGTAAATGAATTCTTTCCCTTTTATACTCCTTCTCCTTCTCCCATCTTAGCCTTCTACTTGTTCATCAAATAACTAATCTTCTGGATGCTTGTCCCATCAAAACTTTTCTGAAGTCTTTGTATGTAGATGTAAGGCTAAAAATTACTGGTCAGACATCACATCTATATTAATGTGGCGAGTTGGTTAGGTGCAGAGTATTCAATGTGGTGGTAATAGTCTTCTCCCTAGATATTTCTTAGTTCTTTGTTGACTCACGTCTCTGAAACTTATTCTCTCAAGCATGTTGCCCCTTGCCCAGCATTTTTTCGGTGGTCTAGCTTCAGACTTCCATTCTATTGTCCGAGGAAGTTTGGCTCCTCAGGCAACATCATCTGTTTGTTGTTATCGGCCCTCGTCCTCGCCTCTTAAACCCTCTTGTCCTTATTAATACTTGGTTATCCTCGGGTTCCTTGGCGCCCTCGGTCATGGCCCATGGCCCAATACCCCTACCGGCTCGGCTTTCATCCCCACATGATTCATATATCATGTATTACTTCTGAGTTTAATCAATTTGAATGTGCATCTTATAAACATAAGTTAATTTGATTTATTTAGTTAGCTTTGTTAAATTTTATTATATATTAATGATTAATTGGTTATTAGTTAAAAAACTTTGAATTTATAATGAATATACCTTTTATATATGTATATCTATAATTATTTTATAATTTTATTAGATGTTTATGTATCTTACGATACACGATTTAATACGATACATGATACAAAAAAATCAAAAATTGATTTACAATATGATTCACGATTTGACAACTATATATTAGTGTCTTTGGATATGCATGCTTTAATGTGTTATTTGGCCTTTAGGTCTAGGAACTCAATTTTTTCGAGTTTTGTTCTCATTCCTCCAATCATTTGTATTCAAAATTTACCCATTATTTTTTGATAGATTCTTTGACTTTGAACATTGAAAGAGAAATCACAAAAAAATTTATTATATAATCAATTTTGATAATATTAGGATTTATAACATGTTCAATTAAACAGGTGTCATATGTTTAATGATCATTTTAGAAAATTTTAATATTATTTTTATTGAAATATAAAATTTTATAAAACTAAATATTGTGGGGAGTAAAAAACCCTGGTGGGCCTTTGGGCCATGCTAAGGAAGGCCGACCTGCTTTTGGGTTTAGAACTTGTTAGTACTACGGGTCGACCCATACGCCAAGGATCCGAGGATCCAGCCGAGGGTGATTTTCCCTTCGGACGGACACCGGAGAACACGGGACTTCTTTGTAAAGGTTAGGGAATGACACGGTAAAGACCAACGGTTAGGGGGTGAACCCTTGAACAACCTAGAAGCACCAATGTTGGAGATATACTCAAGTTGAAGACTGTCACCTCCACATTAAATACCCTGCACCTACCACCCTGGCCGCATTTATGGGGAAGTGACGCCTGAACAGTAGAAGTGAAACTTCTGGTTACTATTCAAAGTCACTAGGAAGGGAAATATCTAGGTCAAAGGGAGGTGAGGGCAACACGTGTCACAAATATCGAAGTGAGTAGTATTTAAGGAGGGATCTGGAACAGAAAAAGAGGAGGACTCCCTATTTGTAACCTAAAAAGAAAGGAAAGGAAAATTATATAAGAACAGTCCTCGGCCTATCTCCGAGGAGGTGGAATTGCAATATTTCTTATCGTTTTTAAGTGTTTATAAGTTTTAGCTTGTCATATAATCCTTACACCTTCTAACCTGGTTTCAAGCCCACACTCTCAAATTCATATTGTTCAAGCTCATTGGGCCTGAGCCCATAACTGTTCTTAGGGCCAGGTGCAATTGTGCACTTACAATTGGCGCCGTCTGTGGGAAATCTAGTCTAGGAGAGGTAGGGATACTATGGCAGGCTTAGGTGCTTACCATGCAGAGTCACAAGGATCACAATCGGAGGATCAATTCGTGTCTTGAACGTCAAAGGGATCGCGAGGGGAGTGTCCATACAGAGTACCCAGATGTCAGCCGTACTCATGGTGGGGGAGCCCCCAAGAGGATGGTTCTAAACCATGCAGAAGGAGATCAACCGTTTGAAGAGAAAGCTACGCCGCGCCAAGCGTAGGCCTTCACGTCCTCATCGGATTCTTCCTCGGAAGAGGATAGGCGAGGTAGCTACAGTTCGAGGTTTGTGCTCACCTGCCAGCTCAGCATCTTCTGGTGAGAAGGACGACCAGCCAGCTCGCAGACGCAAAAGCCTTCCTTCTAGGGGCTTAGGCAATGACGCTATGAGTAGGGCGTTGCACCAACTCTCCAAATCTCCGTTTTCAAGAAGGATTGAGAAGGGGAGGCTTCCCAGGAGATTTACCCAGCCCACCTTTACCATCTACAATGGCCAGACTGATCCGGTGGGCATGTGAGTTCTACTTCAACCAAGGATGGCCGTGCACTCCCACAATGAGACTCTGATGTGTAAAGTCTTCCCCTCTAGCTTGGGGCCCGTGGCTATGAGGTGGTTCAATGGCCTCAAATCAGGGTCTATAGGTTCATTCGGGGAGTTGACTAGGGCGTTTGCCTCGCGATTCATTACTTGTAGCAGAGTTCCTCGGCCATTGGACTCGCTACTATCTATGACCATGAAAGAAGGGGAGACGCTGAAAGCATACTCCGACCGATATTGGGAGATGTTTAATGAAATAGACGGTGATTTTGACGAGGTGGCACTGAATACCTTTAAAGTAGGTCTTCCTACTGACCATGACCTGAGAAAGTCTTTGACAAAAAAGCCCGTCCGCAGTGTACGTCGCCTCATGGATCGTATTGATGAATACAAGAGGGTAGAGGAGGACCAGCAGCACGGCAAGGGAAAGGAGAAGGTTATCCCTTAGGAGAGAAGGGATTTCAGGTCGGACAGATATCACAACAACAAGCCAAGGAGGGATTACTTTGGGCAATCTGTCTCGGTAGCACCTCAGGCTGTCAATACTGTGTTTCGAGAACCAGTGCATCAGTTACTGAAGAAAGTTCGTAAAGAGCCCTTCTTCAGATGGCCTAGTAAGATGGCAGGGGAGCCTGTGAAAAGAAATCAAAACCTCTTCTGCCAGTACCATCGGGATGTGGGCCACACTACTGAGAACTGTCGGACCTTGTGGAACCATTTGGAGCAGCTTGTCAGTGAAGGAAAGTTAAAGGAGCACTTATGTCAGCCTACTGGTCATGTCAGTTAAGTTGGTTCTAACAACCAGAGGAACAATTCATCTCGGCCAGCATTAGGAACGATTAATGTTATCTTTGCTGCGCCGAAGGACCCGGTTCAGGTCCCACTAGGGTTGACTCTCCCACCCTCTGCTGGATGTGGGCAGGGCCGAAGAGGTTGAGGGGCACTTTGCCCGTCCTAGGTTTCTCTGAGGAGGATAAAGCGGGACTATCCACCCCATGACGATGCCCTTGTAGTTACGCTGAAGATAGGTAATTATGATGTGAGGAGGGTGATGATAGACCAGGGTAGCGGCGCGGATATCATGTACCCAGATCTATTTAAGGGGCTAAGGTTGAAGGTGGAAGACCTTACTCCTTATGATTCACCGCTCATAAGCTTTGAAGGAGATTGGTTATGCCGAGAGGACAAATTCGTTTGCCCGTTCAATCCGGCTCCGAAACGGTGGAAGTGGACTTCATTGTCATTGATGCGTACTCTCCATATACGGCCATCCTCGCTAGGCCTTGGCTGCATGCGCTTGGGGCTGTTTCCTCTACCTTGCATGTGAAAGTCAAGTTCCCCTCGGGAGATTCCGTTGAGGAAATCCTCGGCAGCCAGTCTGTGGCCAGACAATGCATATCCGCTGCAGTGTTACATCAAACAGAAGCCGAGTCTTCGGCTGTGGTCACTAAAAATTCATAGCAGTTAACACATCCTGACGCATCTCGAATGCTGACAGGAGAGGAGACATATTGTGAGAAACTAGAGAAGTTTCTGGTGGCTGCTGATCCGGAGAAGTTCTTCCAGGTTGGTATACTTCTGCCACGCCAGGAGAAGATGGAGTTGTTAGAATTTTTGAAAAATAACATTGACGTTTTTGCGTGGGATCCTTATGAAGCCCCAGGCGTGGATCCAAACTTCATTTGTCATCACTTGAATGTCAACCCAGCCGCTGTTCCGAGGAGGCAGCCACCTCGGCGATCTTCCAGGGAACATTCAGAAGCTGTAAAGGAAGAAGTTCTCAAACTCAAGAGGGCTGGAGCTATTAAAGAAGTTTTTTACCCCGAGTGGTTAGCCCATACTGTGGTTGTTAAGAAAAAGAATGGGAAATGGAGAGTATGTGTGGACTTCACTGATCTGAACAAAGCATGTCCCAAAGATTCGTTCCCAATGCCGCGTATAGATCAATTGGTGGATGCCACTGTTGGACATCCTCGGATGAGTTTCTTAGACGCATTCCAGGGTTACCATCAAATTCCTTTGGCGGTGGAGGACCAGGAAAAGACTGCTTTTGTTACTCCAACAGGAAACTACCATTATAAGGTCATGCCATTTGGTTTGAAGAATGCTGGGGCTACCTATCAAAGAATGATGACCAGAATGTTCAAAGAGCAAATGGGGAAAACCATTGAGGTCTACGTGGACGATATGGTGGTAAAAATCAAAACAATACCCTCACATGTGAAAGATTTGGCCGATACTTTTCAGATACTAAGAAAATACAAGTTGCGTCTCAACGCCTCAAAGTGTTCTTTCGGCGTGGGGTCTGGAAAGTTCTTGGGATACATGATTACTCATAGAGGCATAGAGGTAAATCCAGCTCAGGTCAAGGCTATCCAAGACTTGCAGCCTCCTCGGAACCCAAAGGAAATTCAAAAGTTAACAGGAATGATAGCTGCTTTGAATCGGTTCATATCGCGATCAGCCGACCGCTGTCGTCCTTTCTTTCAATTGTTGAATAAATGGAAAGGGTTTCAATGGACTGAGGATTACGAGTTAGCTTTCCAACAACTCAAGCAATACCTTTCTCAACCACCCATCCTGTCTCGTCCGGAGGCACATGAGCTTTTGTTTGCATATTTAGCAGTAGCCGTCCATGCGGTCAGTCTGGTCCTGATAAGAGACGATGACGGGGTGCAAAGACCGGTATATTATGTTAGTAAGTCCTTGGGTGAGGCCGAAGTCCGTTATCTGCCCTTGGAGAAAGCGCTCCTGGCTGTGGTTCATGCCACGCGAAAGCTCCCCCATTATTTTCAGTCCTATACAGTGGTTGTTCTGACCCAATTGCCCCTTAAGGCAGTGCTGCATAGCGCCGACTATTCAGGAAGAGTAGCAAAGTGGGGGACCATCCTGGGGGCTTTTAATGTTAAATACAAGCCTCGCACCTCGGTGAAGGGTCAGGTCCTTGCTGACTTGGTGGCGGAATTTTCTAAGCCATTGTTGGAAGAAACTCTAAAAGACGCCCCCATGGGTGAAAAATCAGTTGGTGTGATCACAGTTGCAGTACCTTCGATTTGGAAAGTGTATGTGGATGGGGCAGCCAATCAGAAAGGGTCCGGTGTTGGACTTGTCCTGGTATCCCCCGAGGGAATTATTTTCGAAAAGTCCCTGAGATTGGCATTCTCAGCCACTAATAAAGTCGAGTACAAGCGGTACTGGGGGCATGAAATGGTGCATAGAATGGGAGCAAAGGAAGTCCATGTCTTCTCGGACTCTCAACTGGTGGTTGGCCAGGTCACGGGACCATGGAGGCTAGGGACCTAAGGATGCAGGAGTACTTGGCCCAGATCAAGCGCCAGCAAACTAAATTGACTCTTCGCTTTAACTCATGTTTCTTGAGCGGAAATACTCATGCAGACTCCTTAGCCACGCTGGCAACGTCCGGATCAAGGTTTGCCTAGGGTTATCCTCATTGAGGATTTGCTGGAACCCACTCTTGTCATTGCCAACACGCCCATTCATCTAATAAGGCATGGTCCTAGCTGGATTGACTCGGTCGTGTCTTTTCTTAAGAATGACATCCTTCCCGAGGACAAGTCCGAAGCTGATAAGATACGTCGAAAAGCACCATGTTTCTGGTTGTCCGAGGATCAGAAACTCTACAAACGTCCTTTTCAGGACCGTATTTGTTGTGTGTACCCTGACTCAACGGAAGGGCTTCTGGAAGAGCTGCACGAAGGGATTTGTGGCAGCCACACTGGGGAAGATCCTTAGCTCACAGAGCTTTGACTCAGGGTTATTGGTGGCCCAATATGCAAAGAGAGGCTCAAGACTATACCAGAAAATGTGATCAATGTCAGAGGTTTGCCCCTAATATCCATAAACCTGGAGGAGTTCTTAATCCCCTTTCCAGCCCTTGGCCCTTTGCACAGTGGGGATTGGATATAGTTGGGCCGTTTCCTAGGGCCGCAGGTAACAAAAGATGGCTTCTCGTGGGAACAGACTATTTCACTAAATGGGTTGAAGCCGAGCCCTTAGCGAATATTAGGGATGCTGATTCCAAGAAGTTTATTTGGAAAAATATTATTACTAAATTCGGCATACCATACACACTTATCTCTGACAATGGTGTTCAATTTGACAGCAAGGCTTTTAGGCAATATTGTGGTGACATGGGCATTACAAACAGGTACTCCACCCCAGCTTATCCTCAGGGAAATGGGCAGGCCGAGGCCGTTAACAAGGTCATTGTTAATGGGCTGAAGAAAAGGTTGGACGATGCGAAAGGTAGATGGGTAGAAGAGCTTCCTCATGTTCTGTGGACATATCGAACTACACCACGCAGGTCCACTGGAGAAACACCATTCTCCATGACTTATGGAGCCGAGGCGGTGATCCCTCTAGAATTTGGTTTTCCCACTCTAAAGACGAGTTCTATTGATTTACTTGAAGAACGACGTGAGGCAGCTATGGTCCAAATGGCTTATTACCAACAAAAACTTAAGCGGGGATATGATGCCCACGTGAAGCTAAGGCCACTAGGACCTGGGGATCTGGTACTCAGAAGGATTGTGGGCACTACTAGGAACCCAACTTGGGGTAAGCTTGGACCAAATTGGGAGGGCCCTTATCGGATAACTTCAATAGCGGGCATAGGCTCTTATCGGTTAGCTGATTTAAATGAAAATATTGTGCCACGTCCATGGAATGTAAATAACCTGAGAAGGTATTACTATAATAATGTATTTTTTTGTTTATACCCAGTTTAAATTCAATAACGTTTCAGGGAGTTTAAGTTACAATTTTATAAGAATCAAACAGAACTTGGTAAAGTGTAGTCCTCGGACTATATACCTTGTGGAAATTGATCTCTTATCATTTATTAAACAGAACCTTAGTTATGTCGGGTCCTCGGACCTCCTACTTTGGGAAAATTAATATCTGAAGTTACTGTTCTTAAGAATCAAACAGAAACTTGGTAAAGTGTAGTCCTCGGGACCATACCTTGTGGAAATTGATCTCTTATCATTTATTAAACAGAACCTAGTATGTCGGGTCCTCGACCTCCTACTTTGGGAAAATTATATCTGAAGTTACTGTTCTTAAGAATCAACAGAAACTGGTAAGTGTAGTCCTCGACCATACACCTTGTGGAAATTGATCTCTTATCATTTATTAAACAGAACCTTAGTTATGTCAGGTCCTCAGACCTCCTACTTTGGGAAAATTAATATCTGAAGTTACTGTTCTTAAGAATCAAACAGAAACTTGGTTAAGAGTAGTCCTCGGACCATACACCTTGTGGAAATTGATCTCTTATCATTTATTAAACAGAACCTTAGTTATGCCGGGTCCCCGGACCTCCTACTTTGGAAAATTTCACATCTGAGTTCCATGATCTAAAGGATCAAACGTAAAGTTAGTTAAATTTCGTCCTCGGACTGCCAACTTGGTTAAAGTTAATTCCTTATTGCGCCTGGAAATTGGTGCCTTATAGTTTGTTAGATCAGGTCTTAAAACCATACGAATTGATTAAGTCTACTACTCGGATCATAAACTTGATAAAAATTACTTCTGATTGTGTTTGGGAGTCAGCACCTTACCATTCATTAATTCGAATCTTAAGTTTTATTTCTTTAAGTGGTAAGCAGATCTATGTCAGGAATGGTCCTCGGACCTTACCTCCTACTAAAAGCAATGCTATACGTTGCAAAGGTTTAGTTATTATATGAGGCCTCTCTTTTTTAAACTAAGTCATGGTTAAAATAGCCCAACCTTGCCACCTTCTGTTAAGTTTTTAATGACATACGTATGAATGCGTGGAGGTTATGATTGTGCAATCCTTGGAGTTAGACTTGTGTACTTTGAGAAACTTTTGCTATGTATCAATGGGAAACCTTTACGATAAGTACAAAAAGAATAAAATATAAACAGGTGTAACACAGTGAAAATCAAATAAAATTGTTGTTCATTAGTCATTTAGACGTTCATTACATGTTAAGGCTGGATACAAGACAGAGAAGTCCTAAGCTAGGTCCTAAGCTCTCGGAGGAGGATCTTGCTGAGAAGTATTCGTTGCTTCGGTCTCTTTCAACTCCAGCTCAAAGGGGGTCAGACTTGCTTTCCTTGTCTGTTGTCTTCGTTGAAAGGACGTGGATTCCACCTTTTGGCTCAAGTCCTTCTCGGCATCTCCTCCTCCTCCCTTTTCTTTGTTGGAACTTGAAGGTTCTGTAGGATCGGATTATCTGTGGAAACCATCTGGGGCAGAACTGGTAGAGTTGAGTCAGGGGTGGGGGTAGCAGCAGGAGCCTCCTCAATCTCCTGTATTTCCAGGGGAAGCCAAACGTTTTTGGATTTCCTCAGTTCCGAGGATGGAGGAATTCCAGCTGCGTTTAGGGCTTCCCCCCAAACCTTCTGGCAGTACTCACGGCACAAGGCCGCGAAGGCCTCGGTCAGCTGCTCCTCTGTGTTGGCCACCCCTTCCTCGTAGCTCGCCTGTTTGGCAGCTTGTAAAGATTGTTGAAATACGCTAGCTTCTCTCTTCAGCAGTGCAATTTCCTTTTCCAAATCCGAGCGTTCCCTTTGGGCTCGGGAAATCTCATCATCTTTGTCATGAAGGAGCTTGCGCTGCCCTTCTATTTGGGTCTTCATGGTTTTGAGACTTGCCTCGGCCCCATCTTTCTCTCTCTTTACTTCGGCCCCATCTCTCTCTCTCTTTACTTCAGCCACCTCTGAGACCAGCTTCTCATTTTCAGCAAGTGCTGTCCCCAGGGACTTCTCCGTCTCCAATCTGATCTCCATCTCGGCTCTGGCCTTCTTCTGAGTGTCTTCTATAAACTTTTCAGCTACAAAGACCTCCTAAACGGCCTGCAATAAAGTATGATGGGGTCAAGTACAACAAAAACTTATGAGTATTGTTAAAAGTGGAATCTTCCTAAGAAGGGGGAAACTTACCAGCGCTAAGTCTCTTTTCAGAGAAAGGAAAAGTTGTGGCTGGCTCATTTTTTCCAAGGACTCCATGTCCTTGGGCAGCAAAAGAGGGCGTTCCAACACCTCGGCCAAGTGGTGGGCATGGCCTTGTTGAACTGCCCTTATACTGGATTGGCAGGAGATAGGAGCGCCGTCCAGCTTTAAGTCAGGAGACCAGGCGGCCGGTGCCCTGCGCACGTCGGCTACTACACCAATCTCCCCACTTTCTACTGAACGGGCCCTACCCTTGCTTTTGTCCAGCTTTTGCTGCTGAGCCGGTGGGGGTTGGTTGCGTGGTTTCTTGGGGCCTTGTTGGTCGCCCCCTTCGTCTTCCCCCTTTCTTTTCTTCTTGGGGTCCTCGGCTGGAAGTTTTGGCTCAGCTGGAGAGAGGGGAAGTGGCAGAGTAGGAAGGACTTGGGTCACCCTGTCCTCTTCTCTGTGACCTTCGCGGCTCTATTGGTGAGAAGACCCTTCATCCTGTCCATTTCCTCCTCGGATTCGTCTTCTGGGAGTGCAACAACTAACCCAGCAATTCTCGAGGCCTCGGCAGTTTCTTCCTCCTCGTCAGAAAGTACGACAAACTGGTTCCCTCGAGGTTTGTCGGAGTCTTCGAGTTGGAACTGGTCTATCTCGTCGTCTAACGTATGTGAGGAAGACACCTGCTCTTCTGGGATAGCAGTTGCCTGGGAACGTATGGCAAGAGGAACGGCCGCTACGGGCTGTAGGTGCAAGACGGTATGAGGGGCGTCGGGAAGATCGTGGTTGTCCAGGAAGTGAGGTCGAGCTACGTTTATCCTCCTCCGCCTGCGGTTACCCGCGATTATGGTGTTTTCTATCTCCTGGAAGTCCGAGGAGATGGGGGTGTATCCTAAAATCAAATGAGCGGCTCGGAGTTGAAAGTCTTCGCTGACGAACACCTCGGATCGAAGCACTTGATTTAGGTTAGCAACGTTACAATGGCTCAAACGGGGGCGCACGTGTTGCTTATCTGCAAAAAATATGTCAAACCAAACAAGTTTGGTCAGGCTCACCCAGATATGTAATGAATGTAAATAAGTGTAGAAACGCATTTCGGTGTGTGTTGAAGGAAATGGTGTTGTGGGAAGGTTAGTTCTCAGGTGTCGCACCTGGATCCCCCCACTCAACTGGGCAGTGGAGGCCGTCGTGCCAGTTCCCAGAGACGATCAGGTGGTCGTCCTTCATGCCTTTGTTGGACTTGGCCAGGCAGGAGATTAGCCTAACTATACTGGAGCGAGATTTAATGTAGTAACCTACGTTGGAGAGCTTATGGGACTCATATAGATAGACAACATCGTGCCAGGTGAGGTTTAGACCCATTTGCTCGTTTAGAGCATCACCGCTACCTAAAACTCTAAAAACGTTAGGGAGGCATTGATCGGGACATAACCTGTGGTTGCAAAGGTACTCCCTCATTACAGGTTTCATCGGGAGGGTCATCCCACCTTCTATAAAGGCTATCATTGGGATAATGACCTCTCCCTCCTTCCTAGAACCGGCCACGGCTTCTGCCGAGCAATACTTTAAACCTACGTCACCGGGAATGTTATACTTGGCTCTGAAGCCTTCCATTCCGGCGGCGGTATCAACGAGACACTTAAATCTACCCATTAGAAAGGAACGAAAAGCTAAACTCTAAAGGGGGAGATGTCTACAGGGACAGCCGAGGACAAAGTCCGAGGATAAAAAGGTTAAGAATGAAATGAGCAATGAGCAAGAACTTACGGAGTTTGAGGATGTGCAAGTTTCCACGGTTTTCTGAAGGTAAAGTATGATTGCTGATGTTTTGATGTGATTAGTCCTTGGCGAATTACATGAAGGCGCGGGTTCCCGAAGTGTCACGACGTACGGAAAAGCGGCCTCGAAATTAAGTTTATCCCGCCCAAATTTTCGTGGAGAAACGAGGGCCGTTAGATGCCCATCTTGCCGTTGAACGTAGGGGACAAAATGTAACTTACGGTAATAAATGAGCGCGATTTTGAAAATAAAATCGCCAGGGGGCATCTTCTGGGACACGAAACGGTTTCCACACGTGTAGTCATTTACCAAATGTGTGGAGTAGGTTCTTGTCGGATCAAAACCCTATTTTTTCTCCTAGGACGTCAAAAATTAGAATTTTGAGGGGCTATGTGGGGGGAAAAAAACCCTGGTGGGCTTTTGGCCATGCTAAGGAAGGCTGACCTGCTTTTGGGTTTAGAACTTGTTAGTACTACGGGTCGACCCATACGCCGAGGATCCGAGGATCCAGCCGAGGGTGATTTTCCCCTCGGACGGACACCGGAGAACTCGGGACTTCATGTAAAGGTTAGGGATGACACGGTAAAGACCAACGGTTAGGGGGTGAACCCTTGAACAACCTAGAAGCACCATGTTGGAGATATACTCAAGTTGAAGACTGTCACCTCCACATTAATACCCTGCACCTACCACCCTGACCGCATTTATGGGGAAGTGACGCCTGAACAGTAGAAGAAACTTCTGGTTACTATTCAAAGTCACTAGGAAGGAAATATCTAGGTCAAAGGGAGGTGAGGGCAACACGTGTCCACAATATCGAAGTGAGTAGTATTTAAGGAGGGATCTGGAACAGAAAAAGAGGAGGACTCCCTATTTGTAACCTAAAAAGAAAGGAAAGAAAAATTATATAAGAACAGTCCTCGGCCTATCTCCGAGGAGGTGGAATTGCAATATTTCTTATCGTTTTTAAGTGTTTATAAGTTTTAGCTTGTCATATAATCCTTAAACACTTCTAACCTGGGTTTCAAGCCCACACTCTACAAATTCATATTGTTCAAAGCTCATTGGGCCTGAGTCCTTAACTGTTCTTAGGGCCAGGTGCAATTGTGCACTTACAAATATCATTTAGTCATCCGTTAACAAAATCATTTAAAATAATATCAAGTTCTATTTTAATAGGTGATTGAGTTTAAATGTATTGAGAAATCATTATTATTATTATTATTATTTATATTTTATTAATAACGAATAGATTCTAATTAAATTACCATATGTTAATTTAGTTTAATGGGAAAATAATTTGTATCGTTCCCTGATCATACTAAAATATAAATATAAAATTTGACAACTTACTGAATTTGATCAAATTTGATCTCCCCTTATAATATATGAGTTCACTTCATGTTTTCTCTCAGAGTATATATTGATTATTCATTTTAGGAAGTTTTTTATAAAAAATTAAAAAAAAGTTGTTAAGAAAGTCAGACACCTAGGGCCTGTTTAGTCTCTAAGTTCAAACTCACATTTTTACATTTTAAACAAACATTACACATATTTTTACACATTTTTGTACTCACATGAGTTTCAAAAAATTACAAAAATATCATCTTATGTACGAGAAGATGCGATCCAGGAAGGACGAACCTTTGTCCAACATCGGAGAAAGTGTCCGGGTGAAAGGGAATTTCCTCCGTCACACCGATTACTTCGTCAACCCCCGGGATTTCTGGTGCCGACATTACAGGACGGCCTCGCCGGCTACTTCAATAGAGGAGATCTTGACCCCGGCTTCGAAGAGGCCTCGTACAGCGGAAAGGGGGAATGAGGCTAACTTCTTCGTCGCCCATTTGGGATGACGAGAAGTTGGCGATGGACCGGGCTCGTGGTGCAGAAGACCTAAAGGTGTTCTCCGTGCATGCCCACAATGAGTTGATGGGTCGTCATCTCCAGAAGCTCGTCCAGGTAACATATATGTCTGTTGGTTTTGTTTGAGCTAAATGTTGCCGTGTATAAACTAACATGTATATATATATATATATATATTTTTTTTTTAGGTGCTGGGGGAGACTGTTCACCTTTCGTCTGAGTATCTTGCTCAGGAGGTTAAGGTTGAGTCTTCGCTTTCCCGGATCAAGGTCTTGGAGATGGAGAATTCAAAGCTAAAGAGGGAGTTAATTGCTTCGATGGAGGGCGCCCAACAAGCCAGGGAGGAAGCCAAGAAGCTAAGTGACGAGCTGAAGGTAGAGCAGCAGCTTGTGCTTGAAAAAGACGGGAGCTAGCAATTGCGAAGGAAAAGATCAAGGTCGTCGCCTCCAGAGCTATCGAGGTTCTAGCAGACGGAGGAGTACAACATCCTGTCTCTTCAGCTGTACTTCAAAGGGTTTGATGCTTTTAAGGAGGTACTGCCTCAAGCACCCTTCTGGGATTGACTTGGAGACATTGGATATGGAAGGAGACAAGGAAATCTCAGCTGACGAGGCTGCTCAAGCCGCGGTTGCTGACGCTCCTGGAGGCCTTCTTGCTGTTGATGTTCCAGTTGTCGAAGCTCCAGCTCTGAAGTCCCAGCTGAGGATGATGTCGATCCGGACATTTGAACCTGTTCTTGACCAGCAAAATTATCTCCTTTTTTTTTTTTTTTTTTTTTTTTGTTTTTTTTGCCCCATATGTTTTAAGGCTTATTTTCTAGAACTTTTAAAAGTTTCTATGTGTATTTTTAGCCCATGTTTATGGTTTCTTTTGTACAAACAATGGCCTTGGTTTTTAGGCTTCTATAATATCTAATCTATTTTCACATGTTCTCCTATATATCAATTTTTTTGTATCCGTCAGTAATGTACGGTCATTTGGTGGGAACGTTATTACTTAAGCCTTTTTTGCATTCGTCAGTAACGTACATCCGTCTGTGCGGAATCTTATTACTTAGACAAAATTTTTTGCTTTTGTCTTCGTCAGTAATGTACATCCGTCGATGCGGAATCTTATTACTTAGACAAAAATTTTTTATTTTTGTCTTCGTCAGTAATGTACACCCGTCGATGTGGAATCTTATTACTTAGACAAAATTTTTTTTTGTCTTCGTCAGTAATGTACATCCGTCGATGCGGAATCTTATTACTTAGACAATTTTTTTTTTTTTTTGGTTTTTGGTAGCGGGCCTCCAGGACTTTCTATTGATGGTACCTGTATGAACACATTATTTGATTTAATTTTGAGGAATCGGTACACTCTTGATTTACATTTGTTGGTGGTACTTCTTCAAGTGCTCTATGTTCCAAGGTCGCGGGAGTTTTTGTTCGTCTAGGGTCTCCAAATGATAGCTACCCTGTCTGGAGTAGTGCACGACCCTATAAGGTCCTTCCCACGTGGGACCGAGCTTCCCGTGGGCGGAGTTCTTGGTCGCTGTAGTCACCTTGCGTAGGACGAGATCGCCAATTCCTAGTCTTCTGAGCTTGACCCTCTTGTTATAGTATTCATTCATCTTCTGTTGGTATTTCTTCGTCACGTCCAAGGCCTTATCCCTAACTTCATCTAAGCAATCCAGATTGATTCGAAGTTGGTCGTCGTTGTCCTCCTCATGGAACACTTCTCCCCTGATGCTGGCCATACCAACCTCGACGGGAATTACAGCTTCGGTGCCATAAGTGAGCCTGAAAGGTGTCTCTCCCGTTGGGGTTCTTGCCGTCGTTCTGTAGGCCCACAAGACATTGGCAATTCTTCCGGCCATGTGCCCTTAGATTCGTCTAGCCGGGCTTTGACGATCCTGAGCGGGTTTGATTATTACTTCTGTTGTCCTTTTGACTGCGGGTGTCCAGGTGACGAGAATTTATTCTTGATGCCTAGCCCCAAGCAGAAGTCCCTAAATCCCTAGCTGTCGAACTGTCGGCCATTATCTGAAATAATTGTTTGTGGGATCCCGAACCTGCAAACTATATTTCTCCACACGAAGCTACGGATTCTCGCGTCTGTGATCGTTGCCATTGCTTCCGCTTCGACCCATTTAGTGAAGTAATCGATAGCGACGAGCAAGAACCTTACTTGTCCTCTTTCTTGGGGTAATGGACCGACGATATCAATCCCCCATTGTGCGAATGGCCACGGGGAGGTAATCGTCGTCATCTTTTCTGCTAGCAACCTCTGGACATTCCCGAACCTTTGGCACTTGTCGCACCTCTTGACGAGCTCCGTGGCGTCGGCCTGCATGTTGGCCAGAAGTACCTGTGCGACAACTTTGCTTACCAGGGATCTGGGCCCAGCATGGTCTCCACAAATCCCTGTCGTGGATTTCGTGAAGGACATACTGGCTTCTTCCTCGTCGAGGCACTTCAGATAGGTAGGGAAACCCTCTTTTGTATAAGGATCGTTCAAAATTGTAAACCTAGCCGCTCTTGCTTTAATCTTCCTGGCTTTCGCTGAGTCACGGGAGATGCCCGTCTTGGAGATATGAGACGATCGGTTCCATCCAACCACCTCTGTTCTGGACGGAGAATACTGGACTTCCTCGATGCTGTGGTGTTTCTGAATCTCCATTAGAATTTCACTGTTCATTGGTTCTTCGTCGGACGAGGCCATTTGGCTACCTCGTCTGCCACCGCATTCTGGTTCCTCGGGATCCGAACAAAATCCATTATCGAATTCACAGGCTAATATTTAATCAGCTTGAGTACTTCTGCATCCTCCCTTTCTCGCCTCATATTCTTCCCGGATCTGCCCTATTGCCAACTTTGAGTCACTTTGAATAAGCAGGTTCTTAATCCCAGGCTTTGCCAAGTCTCAATCCCGTCAGTATGCCTTCGTACTCAGCCTCGTTGTTGGTTGCCGGGAATTTTAATTGGACTCCATATTGGAGTTTTTCTCCATCGGGTGTTTATAATGACCCCTACTCCTCCTCTCTTTGGGTTGACGATCCGGCCGTTTGGATCGTCCACCGTTCCACCTCTTTTTTGTCATCGTCATCTTCTGGAAGGGTGACTCGGCTATGAAGTCTACCAGAGCTTGTGCCTTGATTGCCGTTCTGGGATGGTATTCGATGTCGAACTGGCTGAGTTCAATTGCCCATTGGACCATTCTCCCCGCTACTTCAGGCTTGTTCATGGATTTTCGGATAGGTTGGTCCGTCATTACAAGGATAGGATGTGCTTCGAAGTATGGTCGTAGCTTTCGTGAAGCCATTATTAGGGCGAAAACAATCTTCTCGATCCTGGGATACCTGGCCTCCGCTCCTTGGAAGGCTTGACTGATATAGTACACTGGGAGCTGCTTCTTATCTTCCTCTCTAATTAAGGTCGCATTGATGGTCGTGGCTGATGCTGCCAGGTATAAATAAAGGCTTTCCCCTGCTTTTGAGGGACTCAAGATGGGCGGGCTACCGAGGTAACGCTTGAGCTCTTGAAAGGCTGCTTCACATTCATCGGTCCAGGCGAAAGCTTGCTTCAATGTTTTGACAAATGGGAGACATTTGTCCATCGCTTTAGAGACGAACCTATTGAGTGCAGCTATCCTCCCTGTGAGCTTTTGGACTTCCTTGACGGTCTTGGGTGATGCCATGTTGAGTATTGCTCTTCTCTGGATTTGCTTCTATCCCCCTTTGGGATACCATAAACCCTAAGAACTTTCCTAAAGCTACCCCAAACACACACTTACTAGGATTGAGCTTCATCTGGTATTTTCAGAGGGTGTTAAATGTCTCTTCCAGGTCGTCCAGGTGAGTCAATTCTTCTTTGCTCTTGACGAGCATATCGTCCACATATACCTCCATATTTCTCCCAATTTGCTTGCTAAACATCTTGTTTACCAATCTTTGGTACGTTGCTCCTGCGTTCTTCTCCGAAGGGTATTATTTTATAGCAGTAGAGTCCTTGGCTTGTGATGAAGCAGTTTTTTCCTATCTTCTCAGCCATCTTTATCTGGTTGTAACTGAAAATGCTCCATGAAATGTTATTAACTTATGTCCGCCGTAGAGTCTACCAACTGATCTATCCTCGGCAGGGGAAAACTATCCTTCGGGCAAGCCTTGTTCAGGTCCGTGAAGTCCACACACATTCTCCACTTTCCATTTGCTTTCTTCACTAGCACGACGTTGGCTAGCCATTCGGGATAGTAAACTTCTCGGATGAAGCCTGCCTGCACAATCTGTTAACTTCTTCCGTAATTGCTTGGTTTCGTTTGGGGGCAAAGACCCGTTGTTCTACTGGACGGGTTTTTCTCGGGATCTGTCTTCAACTCGTGCTGGATACCTGGCATGGTATACCTGCATATCTTCGTGACTCCATGCAAATATGTCCAAATTTCCTTAAGGAAACGACGTTCATTCCTCATCTCGGGCTTATGTTACCTATCCTCGTCACTTTTGAGTTCTCCCCTTCAACGAGTTCCACCGTTTCTAGGGCTTCTATGTTGTCTTCTTTTTCTCCCTCGATCGTCCATGTGTGGTTTTCTCCTGTAGCCAACACGGCCTGGTAGCATTCTCTGGCCAAAACTTGGTCTCCTTTTACCTCACCGACTCCGTCTTTGGTTGGGAATTTTATCTTCAGGCAATAGGTGGACGTGGCTGCTTTTCCACCGTTTGAGCGGGGTCTCCCTGATCACATTGTACGAAGAGGGGCAATCTACCACTAGGAAGTCCAGATGACGGGTCTACTGCTTCGGGTAGGCACCTATTGTGACTTTTAGTGTCACAATGCCCTTGGGATATACTCTGTCACTGCTAAAGCTAATGAGGGAGGACTCAAATGGGCGCAATCTACCAGGACCTAGTTTCAACTGTTGGAAGGCCGATAGGTACATGATGTCTACAGAGCTACCGTTGTCGACGAGGATCCTCTTAGTGTTGAACCCTTCAATTGTGAGTGCTATCACCAGAGGGTCGTTATGGGGCTGCCTGACTCCCCTTGCGTCGTCTTCGCTGAAGAATATATCCTGGTTCGTCCGTTTTTGTTTCGGTAGGGGTTTCATATGGACACTGTTTACTTATCTCTGGCATGCTTTCTTGTGGGACTTGTATGATCCCCCCATGAAAGGTCCTCCTGCTATTGTGCTTATCTCCCCGATCACCTCTTGTGGTTGAGATTGGTGACTCTCGTTCTTGGATGAGGGCTCTTTGTTGGCTCGTGTCACCCTCCCTGAACTTGCTGGAGTCCCCCTTCTTTACGTACTTCTGAAGTTTTCCTTTCCGTATCAATTCTTCTATCTGTCCTTTCAGATCTCGGCAATCTTCTGTGTAATGGCCGTGATCCTTGTGAAATCGACAGTATTTGCTTTTGTCCCGCACATTTAGTGACGAATGCAAGGGCCTCGGCCACTTTAGGTGGTGTTGATCCTGGATCTGTGTCAAAATCTTGTCAACAGGCATAATTAGAGGTGTGAATTTTACCGGTCGTGGAGCTTTCTCGTCTTTTCGTCTGTTGATGTCACCTCCCCGGCGACTTGGGCGCTCCCTCTTTTGTCCCATGCGTTCGTCTTCCTTCCTTCCTTCCATCTTCAGCTTTCCCTCGTCTATGATGGCCGCCAGTGCGTCCTCCGCATTCATGTACTTTTGGGCCTTCAATAGCATCTCCGCCATTGTCCGGGGCAGATTCTTTGCCAACGAGACGACGAATTCTCTGGACTTAAGTCCTGCTTTAAATGTCGTCAGCTAGACCATATCGTCTACGTCATCCACCTCTAGGGTCTCTCAAGTGAAGCATTTTACGTACGACCGCAAGGTCTCCCTCTCTCCTTGCTTAATAGTGAGTAGGTGATCCGCTGGTCTCTTGGGGCGTTGCCCTCCGACAAAATGGCACAGGAAAGCATTACTTAACTGCTCAAAGTTGTCTATGGACGAAGTTGGTAATCTTGTGAACCACTCTCGTCCAGCTCCCCTCAGCGTAGTGGGGAAAGAACGACACATGATCTCATCAGGGGGCTGTTGAAGGCCTAAGGTCGTCTTAAAGGTGTTGAGGTGATCTTGGGGGTCCTTGAGCCCGTCAAAAGGCTCGAGCTGAGGCAACCAAAATTTCGCCAGCACCGGTCGTTCTAGGACTGCCATGGAAAAAGGGGAGTCTGTCGCTCTGACCATTTTATCCAGGCTTCGATCGGTCTTTTCTTTGATGGAATTTCTTAATTCGTCCATCTCCTTTCTCATCTCTTGAGGATGTCGGAATGCTGTTCCTCTGGGGTTACCGTTCTCCGTTGGTCACTCCTTCCATGGCTATCCCCTTCGTCCTCTTGGACAGCTCTTGACCGGTTTCTCTCTGCTGTAACCTCTGTCTTATCTCTGGTTGTGTCTGGTAAGTTCTTCGACGGTGGCTGCGAGATTTTGGACTTGCTGTGCTAAGGCCGCTGAGTCCTGGTTGGATTCCATCTGGAGCTGGTAGGGACCACGTTCTAGTTGTATGAGAAAAACGTTCCCACAGACGGCGCCAAACTGATGAAGCAGTATCTTGTCGGTTCCTCTGGGATTCGTCCAGATGATTCCCGTCAGTACTCTGACAACCTTGAATGAGCAAGAACTTACTCGATGGGTCACCGGTGCGGTGCCTGCCACAACGCCTCCGATGGCAAAGTCAGTACGAAAGAAGGCAGTAGTTGAAATATCAAGAATAAAATTAGTTAAAGTTGTGTTGTTGTTTTCGTACCTTGTTTTGGTGTTGTGAGGGCTTTATATACCCTTGGGATTATACCCGTTGGGGTATTAATGATCCTTCTGATAATGTTTTTAGGGGAGTAATGGGCGTTAATGCCTTTCCATTGGTTCGTCCAGCTGGTCTTGTAACGGTTGAGGTTTTATTGGCAGCATTTAATGACATTAACTCTTCCTCTGATGACGCTGATAACTGGTCAGGTTCGTCCGTAAGACCACCTCGTCTATGTTTAACTTCGTCAGTCCCATCAAGAATGATCAATTTTTTATTTTTGATAATCTGAATAAATCGATCTAGGTCATGAATCCACACTATGTTGGTAATAATAATTCCTGTACTCGTACTTAGTTGGAGAATTGGAGACTTGCTGCAATCTAGAGGTGACACAATCACACAATGGCAAAATCACTTGAAAAATTAAGTAGAGTTTAAATCTAAATGGCCACTCAATCCCAACAAAGAATATAGCCAGATTCAGATTATATACCCAAACAAATTTATGAAATAAATGTGTGGGTGAATGGTTTATCCTAGTAGGCCACAGGCCCACGAGTCTTAGGACCATAAGGACAATAAGGGAAGTCAAGGGGAGAGGCCCAGCCAGGGGCAATGACAGGTAGGAGGAGTTGGAGACTATAGGACCAACGATGGCATTCTAAGAAAGGGTCCCATCTCCCTGGGAACCCAAAGGTCCAACCCAGCTAGCCTCACCACCTTGGGCTAACCAAATCGATGAGAAGATCACCTCGACTTAGTAGGTTAATACACTGCCCGAGGAAGTAAGCTTGGCACGAAGGGAATATGGTTGACGTAACCGTCACTTTCGCATTAATTAATTGTTTTTACCTAATAGGGACTGCATTTATTATTTAATGATCTGTTTGGATAGTATTGCACACCCAATAACCTACTCATCCTTTCTTTTTTGGTGGAAGAGACATTTGATGAGATAAGTATTTTCTGACCTCCACCATAATAACCCACTACTGACTAGTGAGGGAAGGGCCAACAAGCATAAATAGGACTTTTACCAACCAGATGATCATGATTCATGGGATTTAAAAATTGAGAGAGAAAAGAGTTTTCCAAGAGAGAAATTGTATTTACTTGTTTTTAAATATACAACATTGGCAAATCAATTCCCATATTGTGTTGGTAGATCCATCTCTTTGTCATCTAGTTTTAGTCTATTTTATTGATTATTTTTTTAGTTCTTCCACTGTAAAATCTCAACCCATACAGAAACAAATTAGCTGTGCCGATCAAAGATACTAAAGCCCCGTTTGTTTGGAGTGAAAATAAGGAAGATGAAAAACAAAGGGAGGAAAATACACACTTTTACTGTTCGTTTGAAGAGAAAACAAAGGGAGGATGGAAAACCAGGAGGAAAATTTTCCTCCCAGGCCCACAAATATTTTTCTCCCAAATTGGGAGGAAAGTGGTGGGGAGAAAACTTTGGGATGGGGGCTTTTACTAAAAAGCCCCCATCCCACATGTACGTTGTTTTTTTTTTTCTTCAACGTTATTGAAGTTTTTTTTTTTTTCAACGTTACTGAAGGTTATTGTTGTTTTTTTTTTCAACGTTACTGAACATTATTATTTTTTTTTTTAACATTACCTGAACATTTTTTTTAACATGAACTAATCTAATTTTTACATTATAATAATAAAATAATAATAAAATTTATATATATATGATGTGATAAATATTATGATATATAAAAATTATATATATGATGTAATGAGTACAAATAAATCTATTTCTTACATATTATGTAATAAGGGTATAATAGTCAATTTATATAAATTACATTTTTCACCCTCACACTTTTCCACCCCTCCAATCAGACACACAAGAGGAAAAATTAAATATTTTTCATCCTCCTATTTTTCCATCCTCCCACAATTTTTCATTTTCCCACTTTTTCACTTCTCCAACCGAACAGACCCTAAGATCCTTCTTCGTATTTTTGCCCCTACAAAATGTATGATCATATTCATTACCTTTATATGTTTTTTGTTTATACGATCTCTTGCATGAATATGTGATTCTTGAATAGAGTATTTTTGTGCCTTTTGGTGGCTGAATTTGTATCTCTTGGTCATCGTTTATTAACCCCCCCCCCCCCCCCCCCGCCGCAAAAAAAAATTCATACAAGAAAACAAATTTAAGAAAAAAAGACTTGCATATGGACATTAGGTTCTTGAATTGTTTTTTTTTTCTTTTTTTGGTATTAATCTTTTTTGATAATCTGAATAAAGATTTTAATGCCAAAAGAAACCAACCCACAAGAGAGCCAAAGTCATTTTGGAATGGCAACGGGTCAGGTTCAGGACGGGTTTCTTTATACCCGAACCTGACCCGTGGGCCTACCTTGTTACTTGAACCTGGCCCGTTTAATAAATGGTTTTTTTTTTTTTTTGCGGGATCCAAACCTGCCCATCGACCCCTCCCAGTCAGGCCACTTCAGGGCCCAATCTTAAGCCCCTAAATAGTGGCCCAATCCGTGGCCCAATCTTAAAAAAAAATTATGTTTTCCAAAGAAAAAAGAATCACATTTGAAATCTCATAGAAACACAAACAACAAATCCAATGAAATCTCAAACCAAATCCACCATGCCCATTCAAATTTCCTATTCACAAAAACCAAATACATTTGAAATAAAAATCTAAAACAAGCACATGCAAGGAACATCAAATCTTAACGATCAAATCTAAATTCCCAAATCCAAAAGTTAAATAAAGAGAATCTAAATCCCCAAATCCATTGATCAAAAAAAGAGAAAATGGAAGAAGAACATCAAAAACCATTGTCGTAAATCATTGTGGTTGTTGTTGTTGGGTTCAGCTATCACTAAACTTGGTGCAAAGCAAATAAAGGGAGCAAGATTGAACGAAAGCTGGCAAAATCAGAGAGGCTTTGCGGCGAGAACCATAGATTGTCGTCTTCGTCTTCTTCGGCGGAGAGAGTGAGACCAAGAGGCTGAGAGCATGGGCGAGGGGCGGCTGAGATTCGGTGGCTGGCGACGTGAGACATGAGAGTGAGTGAGTGAGAGTGGGAGAGGAGAGTGAATGAGAGTGGGAGGGGCGGCTAGGGCATTTGTCTGAGTGAAATGAGAGAATAAGTTTCGGTTTATAAGTTTATATATATACACATTGAATATATTATTCTTTAGTTTCTTAAGCAGTTTCTTAAGCAGCTTCTTAAGCATCATTGAATTTGAATGGTGTCTCTTTTTTCATTGGTGTGTGTGTGTGTGTGTATGCTTAAGAAACTGAAGAATAATATATTCAATGTGTGCCTCTTGCACTAGAGAGATTACACGTTGATTAGAGAGATTACACGCTGATAACAAATAATTACTAATAACTATAAGCAAAATTTAGATGATACAAGGGTTATATGCCAATAATTTACAAGACTTCGAAAACATATTTAACAGAGTTGCATCATAAGGATTACATGGTTATACAAGAAATACACTTGATCACCCTACTTGATCCCACAGGTGGCATGTGTATATTATGTTAGTTTGAGTTGACTTAAATGGGACATCGTGAAATGCTGTTCAAGACTCCACGATACCAGTGTTCTGTGAATTTGACCTTACTAATGGGAAATTGTAAAATGTTGTTGAAGACTCCACTATGGTTGAAGTTCAAGAAACAATAATCTGATAGCTCAAAACTTTTTTATTTTCGTTTCAAATTTGACTCGGATAAACTTACAACGTTTTTATACAGCTATTGAATGAATGCCAAGGACATACCATTTGTGGCAGGCAACGAATTGGATGAATGCTTTTTTTGCTGTTCACATGCTGAAAAACAAATGTAGAGCAGATTATTAGTAGTTCATGATTGATTTCTGATTCAAGAAATGCAACAAAAGAACAATAAGAATGTCATAAGATTGAAATCTCGCATATCATGTTTTTTTGCCAAATGGAGTTGTGTGATTGATATTGAAACTATATCTATGTGATCGTAGATGAAAAGTAGTTTGCTTTAGTCATTCCCTTGCAACTATCTGGTAGTGGTGATGCATGAAAGCCCACCATGCAGGACTTATACACAGTATCCCATGCGGCCATGCATAGATATCGGTGTTTACCTCACTTGTGATGTTGAGTGCACCAGAGGTTGTTTTGAAGACTGAAAAGCAGAGGTACATAAATCAATTTTTACAGCTTCCCCTAACATAGTAGAATGCTCGAAGCTGCAAAGACCAATAAAAATTTAGCATCTAGAGCCCATTTACCCAACACATGGACGAGGGTTTCATTAGTTTTACAAGGGTTCGGATTTTTTTGTGACTATAAGCAAGATGATGTTTGGTGCCCAGGTATACTAACATTAACACTCATCTAATTTATATATATATCTTTGAATCCTAAGAAAGCAACAAACTTATCAAACAATTTTCTTGACTTTTAATCGAATTAAGAAACCAAGCAAAAACGCAAACAAACTAGTAAATTCAAACCCCCCCCCCCCCCCCCCTTCCAAGAAAAAACATTCAAACATTTTTCCCTTTTACCTCTGGATGAGATAACCATCATTCTAGCATTAAGTATTAAAATATCATTAATACTACAATATTATTTTGTAACAAACAAACTAGTGGCAAGTAAAAAGTAAAAACAACTGGGAAAATTTTGGATCATATCATAGCAATTGAAAAACGACAAATGAGAATACAACAAAGAGCAAGAGGAGAAAAAGATGAGCGTCAATAAAATAAACTTAACTTTCAATTCTGGATAATTTGCCACATGGTTGAATTCTTGGTTGGTAAATCACTGATCCGATCTCAATATCCCACACAATTCTCTGATGAATTGTTAAGAAAATTTTCTCCTGAATGAGAGGGGGAATTGGGGGAGTCATATGCCAGAGAAACATTGAGATAGAATGAGACTACTGAGGTGGATCCTGGAGAGGGTTAATTTGTAAAGAGTACTTAAGAAAAAATTCCTTGGGGTTGGTATATGAAGTATCACATGATTGAGATGCCTAAATATGCAAATTAAGTAACTCACTAAATCAAATATTTGCAAACTTGGAAGGATTAAATTAGTTCACTCTGTATCCAAAACAGTATGGATTCTCCTTTATTTGGTTTCCAAATATAACTGGATTATAATCTCATGCACATTTTCATAATGTCAAATTACATTTTGAAAATGGACGGAATATAGATGCACAATTACTATATGATACACACGTACATAAGAGCGTGTAATCTAGGCATCAATATATATATATATATATATATATATATATATATAAATCAGTTCATCTGTGCATGCTACATTTTGATTTCAATATTAATGAAAAATCTCTTTGGGTTCTCTGTGGCTCAGCTACTTGAACCCCAGTCTGGGCAATTGCCTTGCTTGTATACCTTTTCAATATTAATGAAGGTTTTCTATCATTTTGACCTCAAAAAAAAAAAAAAAAAAAAAATTAAAATTAAGTCTTCCAAAATTCTCATATTAAATGATGTAGATATTTTCCTTAAGTATACTGTGATCAAAATTATGGATTTTTAAGTGTTTTAAGAAAAGTTTTTAAATCTCCATTGTTCCTTCATGAAAAATAAAAAATTAACCATGGCTAATATATCCGAGAGTTGCTAGAAGAATCCACATTCCACACACATTGAAATACGATCTATCCAAAAAAAAAAAAATACAATCTATCTTCTGAGATATAGAGGGCGTTTGGATTCAACTTATTCCTGCGTCTGTGCGTTTACGTTTGTGATATGCAGGGACCCACGTGTACCAGAAGCACAAAACGCGCTGAGGGAAACGCAGGATGAAAAGAAAAGAGCTGAAGAAGAAGAAAGCATTTCATTAAAATTTAAAATGCGTGGATTCAATTGTTCATGGACACCTTCTAAAAACAAAAGAGCCGAGACGCACCGTTTCACTAAAAGCTCCAACGCATGCGTGATGAGTTGAGACACACCGTTTCACTAATAAGCCCAACTCCATCTCAATGCCCCGTCCTGTGATGACAACGGTGCACACACCTGAAGCCATCTGATCGCACAAGCCCAGCTCCATCTCATCAAAACGGTGTGCTCCTCCTCGTTCAACGGATATTTTTCTCTTCAGCTTTCTTCTTTTCTCCCAACTACCGTGGCAGAATGTGTTCAAACCTCTTCAATGCTCCGTCCGAATCATCTTCAATGAACTCACCAACCACAAAACCATCAAAATAGAGCACACATGGTAGAAGAAAGCCCATTACGCGGAACTCTCTGAAAAAACCCCCTTTGCTCTTCCTTCGTGCGAGCAAACCTTCTCTCCGCTTGGGACATCGTTGCTGCCATTGTGGGTCTCTGCATTCACGAGTAAGTTGCCTCTAATTTCTCATGCTCTCTCATTGTTGGTGTGGTTATAATGTGATCCATGAGGCTTCATCAATCTGTGGTTTTGTTTTTCTTTTTTTGTGTTCAACGGTTGTGTGTGGTGTTTCTGTTCAACGGTTGTGTGTGGTGTTTCTGTTCAATGTTTGTGTGTGGCTGTTTTGTGTTTTCCATGACACTATAATGTGGGTTTCTTGATCCTTCGTGTAATACCGCATGTAAATTATCTTCCTACCTCTGTTGTATATCAATGTATATGTGAGTTCAGTTTGCATTTTTCATGTGGGCATGCCTAACTGATTATATGACATGCACATGAACTGTTTGTTGAAATGCCTCAATGAGTATAGAAGGAAGTTGTAGCAAAAATGGTTAGGGAGAAATCGAAGGACAGTGCTAGTAATGATCCAAGAGCTGACTGGAAAGACATTAAGGAACTACAAGCTTTTTGTGATTTCTGTGCTATTCAAGTCCTAGAAGGCCAGAGGAGCGGAGGATTTCTAACCAAAATTGGGGTTGATGCAGTGATTCAGCAGTTGGATAACCATTTTGGAAAAGTGGTGACTTTCCTGCAGATTAAAAACAAATGGGATCATTTGAAAAAAGGGTGGAAGCAGTATAACGAGTGTTTTGACAATGAGAGTGGGTTGGGTTATGATGCTAGCACTGGACTGCTTCAGGCCACTGATGAGTGGTGGACCCGAAAGATTACGGTTAGTTCACTTTACATGATTGTGAAAAACTTTACTATCTACAACTATATATTATTGTGTTCTAACTACTGGTTCTCCACATGTAGGCATGTCCCAGTGCAAAAACCTTCAAAAATAAACGTTTGCCGAATCGTGAGGCGCTGAACATCATGTTTGGAGGTACAGTTGCAACGGAAAAAAATGCATTCTGCACAAGTGGTCAAATGCCAAAGGAAACCACCGAAGGTTCTGGGGACTCTGCTGATAGCACACAATTTGTTGATCCCTAATGTGAACCTTTTCTGAATGTTGACGCAATGGAGGTTCAAGGTCCATCATTGTCGAGGGCAGGACCGACAATGACTAAGGGGAAAGGCTTGGCAACTAGTGTCCACCTTTTCAAGCCAATTTGCAAGAAATCAAAAAAAAAAAAAAAAGAAGCGTTCAGTTGCGCAAGAGATGTCCGACTCTTTGAAGAGCATCTCAGAGGTTTTTCTTGAAAGTAGGAGTGTAGGTACCCGTACACCATTTGCTTCCACAGCAACTACTCAGGTTAAAACAATTCTGGACATGGTGTTGAGTCTTCCCGAGGTGCACTCAGGTCATTACCTTCATCTATTCAGCACTGTCTACTTCATGGAAAAAGAGAAGGGTAGGCACATGTTCGCAGCACTTTGCGATGACAAGGACATCCAGCTGAAGTGGCTAGAAAATGAGTACCAAAGGCACCCTGAATTTCATTTTTAGTGAAGGAAAGGGGATTGTCTCAATAGGATTGGTGCTGTAATCGGATTTCCAATGTTTTACTTGTTGCACTATGTGAATTTTCTTTTGTTTTTATTGGTAGAAACTAAAATGCTTACCAAGGGTGTGTATGTAAGACAATGGTTACCAATTAATTGTCATGAATATCTATGTATGCTTACTTGTTCCGTTTTCTTATGCTTACCTGTTCTTTTAATTTTTTATTTTTTATTTTTCATATGTCCTAATATTAATAACCTCTCAGACATTTTTTTTTTTGGGCATAGTTAAGTCCTTAAAGCTTGATCCTTCCCACAGCTGCATGACTTGTGACCACATGGAAGGTATGTAGTTTTATACTTGCATGGCATCCTTTATACTTGAGCTGATACATACTGTTTTCCAATCATGAAGTAACTACTCTACTTGAATTTTATTATTCTGATACATCAATACTGTCGAATTCGAATTTATTTTTCTGTTCTTTCTTCTTCTTTTTTTCCCACAAAATGTATAGTACATTCAAATGCTTTCATGAAAATCCTTTAAATTCATAGTCCAATGAAGTACACAGCCTGTCTTTACAGTAGGGAATTACTGTCTTGTAATACAACAACTTGTCTATTGTTTCATTTGTGTTTGAATATCATGACCATTAAAGAATTCTACAAAAGTTTGAGTCATTTTCTCACATAATAACATCCTCTGAATTTCATAAAATTTTCAGGTTTCAAGTAAAATTTTCATCTTTCTATTTCATCCAATGAAATGGGGTTGCACAGTCTCCCTGTGGTATACATGTTTCAGCCCTTTACATGGGAAGTTGACTATGTTAGATTAATATCAATTTCACTTAGATCACTTTGTATCAAAAAAAAAAAAAAAAAATCACTTAGATCATATCAATGTGACAAATTGGGATAAAAGGTTGTGTCAACTTATTATTGGTGTGTTTGGATAATTTATAGATATTAGTGGCAGTAATAGTTTGTGTAGAAAATATCTTCCAACTGGAATATGTGTAGCGTAGGGTAAAAGTTAGAAAACTAGAGATTGTTTATAGTGACATCAACTTAACAATTAGAATCTTCTAAACAAGCTAGATCTTAATCTTGGCAGAAAACTAAAGATGGTGATCCATTATAACATCACATCTGATTTATTCTTTGGTCCTAAATTAGTATCTTGACCTTGGCGTGACATATACTTCGATACCCATAGATTTGCAAGAGAGTAAAAGAGCAATGGGTGCCACATTCACAATTAGAGGACAAAAGAATACATTAGCAAATGAAAATTTTAGGTGCTGTCTTACTAATTATCATCAGATTTTCTTGAAAAAAACTGCTTTAATGTTCTAGACTTCTGAGTTCTAAACTTCTGCTTAGCATCTGAATTAAGCTCATGTGAGATTAAGGACACATCATGACTAATATGATATAGTGAACAAATGTAATGAGATTTGTAAGCTTATGTGAGCTTTGATAACATAAATAGTGTTTAGATTAATATGCATGATACATGTGTGTACATGGAGGGAAACTTAAAGGAGACTCCATATTGCTAGATGACCTGTAAAGTTGAATATGAAAGGCATTTTGGGGCCTAAATGATGATCTCCATGGTTTTTCAGGACCCTTGCTAGGGTCCCTTTTTAATAATCTGGGCTTGTCTTGAATATATTCCAACTAAAAAAATAGAGAATGAAAAGAAGTTTTGTTTTTTTCTAGCATGGGAAGAAGATAATACCAAATTCCAGCTCAAACAAGTCTAACCACTCTATACCCCACGAGGTCTCCTTTTTCATATTTTTGGTTTATTTCATGTCTTTCACTTCTTGCTTTATTTTAGAAAAGAGGGATGCATCATAGAAAAGAGGATTAATTATAACTTTCTTTCATTATAGAGTCAACTACATTGTTTACTTTACTCTAAACTATTAAGTTTTTACGAGCACTATCATGACTCATGATTAATTTATAATGTTCATTCCACCATCTAAAATAAGAGTCAAATCTAAAAAATTAGTAAATTTGTTGGGTGATGGAGTGAACTACAAGACATAATCAAGACACATGTTTTGAGGTTAAAATAGAACGAATATGAGCCTCATGAAGTGAAAAACTCAAAACTGCTTCTCACATTCATCACTCTGGAGAATAACATGGCATGTGCCGATAACAAAGTTTTGGAGTTTGGAGCATTTGCCTATGGTTTGCATTATTTTGGTGATTATGTTGGTCATGAATATCTACGTATTTTGTTCAACCTGTTGCTTTCTTATAAAGATTCTTTTGGAGGAAAAAAAAAAATAAAGTTTGTGTTGAATAATATGCATTTTTCACCTTCTTAACTTTGATTTATTTTTATGCCTGATTGGTTATTGAGAAAATGCCTGATAGAGGGAGACCCTAAATTTTGAATGTCAAAAGTCTTATTTAAACTCTTTTTGTCATGGAATTTTTTGCTACAATTTTAAGATTGTAGCAAACTCATTATCTTTACACTTTCACTTTAAAACAGGACCTGGTGCTGTCTTACTTGGATAATTTATTACTGGAGTGTAGTCTTTGCTTGGGCTGTATGGTTTTGGTCAGATTACACCCTTAGAACTTACTGCATTTGTCCTTGCTCTTTGAAGCAGTTGTTGACTTTGTGCAGTTTTGCCCAATGCAGCTGAGTGCATTTATCCTTTTTTTTTTTTTTTTTTTCCTGTTTTCTTGTTTCTTTCTTGTTTTCAAAGAAGAAAAAAATCACATTGAAGTAATGTAGTCCTCGTCCTCTCTATTTTTGTCTTTAGTTTAACTCTTTTCTTTTCGTCCTTCACTCCTTCTCAGTTTCAAAGAGTATCCTGAAATAGTAAATATAAAACAAGTATATTTTTATCGTTAAAAAATATTATTTTCTTTTTATACATGAATAATGAGGTGGAGAGATTTGAACTAATATATATCAATATTAAGAGATGCAAACTAATTAATTTAAAATTTTCTTTTTTAAGATATAAGAATTTGTATGACTCCACAAATAAATTATTTGTTAAAGACAATTTTACAACTCCAGATATCTTGCATATATAATAATATTTTTTGAAATTTATATAATAAATTTTTATAAGTCCACAAATCCCACATTGAAGCCCAATGCCACTAGAAAAAAGAAAAGAAAGGGGTATTGAGTTTCTGAAAATGTTATACTAACAAATTTTTGGTAAAATATTTGTACAACTTTTAAACACAAATTTTTTTCGGTCAATAATTTTTTTTTTTACAGGTTTGACAAAAATTTTGATAATGAAACAATTACTTAAAAAATGTTTTTAAAATATATTTTACAATGAAACAAATAGAGCCACAATTTTTTTACGACAACTGTCCGCATTTTTATAGATTAGATACACACCTAAAGTAAAATATACCATATATATATATATATATATATATATGTAATTGTTTGAAATAAAAATAATGGGTATATCTTAGCATAAATTTTATGAACTATTTAAGAAAATAGGGGTATTCTTCTTGAATCTCTATCATAGTTTTAATTTTATACAAAACTTCAGTGTAAAATCTTTCAAGTATCGACTGGACTCCAGTCCTCAGATGACATGTTGAGCGGAAAATCTTCTTTGAAAAGAAATTAACCCAGCGCAAAAAAAAAAAAAAATGCAATGCAATTCTCTACCAAAAAGAATCACTTTGAAAATCCTCACCTTGTTTTCGTAGATTTTCTTAGTTATCAATTACCTTGATTTTGTAAATTTTCTCAGTAATCAAACAATAGAGCAAAAAAAAAACAAAAAAACAAAAAAACAAAAAGATCAGTTTTCTCTATTATCTTAACAAGTTTTTAATAAAAATAACTTAGTAAAATCAAGACTGTGGATGCATGGTTAATGCATGTGATTAAAATATATTAGTAAAACCAGTGCTTATATTATTTTATGATTATTATTTTTCTTGTTTTTGTAGCATTAGATATAGTTCGTATCTCAAGGCTCTGAATTTTAAGATCGATATCTTTTAGATCATTGTTCAATACCTATAAAGTAGTCGCAAGGTATACAAAAGGATGGATTTGCTAAACGACTCATCTGATTCCCAGCACCAGTAAGTTTCTATAGTTTCCTCTCTAGATGTGAATATACCACTTGTAGAAATCTTGGATGAAATCGTGAAAGCATATGATTTATTGGTACCACCATAGTTTGACCCTAGTAGTAATAAAGGTTCAATAACGTGAAACCTACTGTGAATTACCCAACATATTATAGTATCACATTAGTATTTTGTACATGCAATTAAAGATGGTAAAATATATAGGGACAATGAGTTCGACATAAGCGACGACATTGTACTCGCAGCATATCTAGCCGGGTGCGCATGTGTAGTTTATGTGGAGACCTAATGACCAAAGTACCATTGCATACGAATATGCAAACAGGGTATGAATGGGTATTGTATACATTAACTGGAAATCCTGAGAAATGTCGAAGACATTTTAGAATGTCAAGCCATGTGTTTCGACAATTGTGTAATACATTGCGCCAGTATGGATATAACGGTACCAGAAGAGTTTGCTAGGAAGAGTCTCTAGCAATGACATTGGTGGTACTTGGTCATGCTGAGGGTAACAGATTAGTGCAGGATAGATTTCAACACTCAGGTGAGACAGTGCATCGACATGTGGTTAAGGTAGTTACATTGTTAGCCACTGTTATGGCAGCGGATATTATCAAGCCTGCTGATCGTACATTTCGAGACGTGCCAGAGCATGTTCAGCATTCAAGTCGATATTGGCCACATTTCAAGGTACTTTGTGAATTCGTATCTTGACTTTATTTTATTAAAATTATCTTTATGTTCATACCACGTATTTCATTTCACATGGATTAATTTTTGGGGCCATGGTTAGGGCTGCATTGGTGCGATTGATGGGGTCCACATCCCCGTGGTCGTACCAGTTGATGAGTAACACCCGTACTATGACAGGAAGGGGATCACCACAACAAATTGCATGTGCGCATGTGACTTTGACATGAAGTTCACATTCGCATGTGTTGGATGGGAAGGGTCAGTGCATGACACGAGGATTTTTTTTAGCTGCCTCAACAATGAGAATTACAACTTCCTAAAAGCTCCAGCTGGTTTGTAAATATGTAACTTAATTACAGTATTAAAGGATGTATTAATGTAGTGAAAATGTTAATGTATTAAACGTGTTCATTTGCAGGAAAGTATTATCTAGTTGACTCAGGGTACCCTATGATAAAAGGGTTCCTTGCACCATATAAGGGGGAGAGGTACCACATCCCCGAATTTCAGCCTCATGAGGTGTTGCATCATCCAGAGGAGAGATTTAATTATCTCCATTCATCACTCCGTTTGGTCATAGAACGAACTTTTGGAGTTTGGAAGAATAAGAGGAAAATTTTGAGAAGTATGCCACAATTTCATATACGCACTCAATCGTACATCATTGTTGCTACAATGGTTCTTCACAATTTCATTAGAGCACATGAGATAAACAATGACGTGAACATTTCAGATCTACAGGGGGCACATCTGGACCTAGTGAAAGTGGCCATTACGATCCCGTGGCACATATGATCTCAATCTTGGACAAACCTGAGATGAAAGAGGTATGTGACAGTATCACATCATCGATATGTGCAGACCATAACTGATTATGGTGACTATTATTTTTGTGACAATTAGTATTTTTGGTGTGGTTGAAAATCCCATTAACATTATGAAATTTTTTTTGTGCGGACCATAAGTGAAGCCGCCCAAACTTCTATTATGTAATACCATTTTTTTTTGTATTGTTGGTAGGTAGAATTGAGCTAATCACACATTACAAACAAAGATGAAATTCTAAAGTCTAAACCAACAAAAACTAAGGGTCTGTTTGGGTAAGTTGTTTGAAAATGTGAGTTTTTAAAAATAGCGTTTTTAAAATGTGCATTTGGAAAACACAATTCTGAAAATTACAATAAAACGTTTGGTAAATTAATAATAAAACGTTTGGTAAAAACGTTTGCGTTTTGGTGCAAATTACCAAAAAGGACTAAAAGACTTAATTTTGATGTTGATGTTATTCTATCATTTTTTAAGTAGCTGATGAAAATAATAATAATAATAATAATGGAATCACAATTCCTTTTTAGGGCTTATTTGGGATAACAATTTTAAGATCAGGGGTAAATTTGACATTTGATCTATATATTAAAAATAAGTTCGGAACTCAAAAGCATCTGTCCCCTTAACAAATTAGTGCTTACCTCAAAAGCCTTAACTGATTAATCAATACTTGAATTTTTTTAATGTCCTCAATTCTAATGAAATTGTTGCTTCCTTCAACTAGAGAACTTCAAGCCAAAAAGCAAAAGAACTTAAATTTGATCCTTTTTCTTTTTCCTCTTTGTGACTAGGAATTGAACTTGTACGTTAGTTTTGGAAGTGACTGAAACTCAACCAGCAATAGCAAACACCTTAGATCATACGCAAAATTCACAATGACTAATTGGAAAACAAAAGCACATAAAACAGCCATTCTTGTGTGAACAGAAAAATTCTGCATACTTCTGTCTTCAATGTCAATTCAAATGAAAATGACTCACTTCCATGAAGCTTAACCCAAGAACTTTAACTCAATGCTGTGTATTAAGCAGTTAGGCCATGGGCTTGAGGACAACAAAGTATTCACACTCATTTCTCCACACAAAAAATAATCTTTTACCTACCCTAAAAATCTCCTCTCAAGCATAATCGCAATTTCACAAGCTCAAATATTTAGCTTTTAAGAGTGAAACAATCTTCTCAACTTGTGAATAAGTCGTCGACATATTGGACAAACCTTGTTCTCCCCCTCCATAATCCTGCAAAATGCATCCAATGATCCAATCAAACCTCCAAAAGATTTTAATACTAATTCGTGTGCATTTGCCAATAGCTTTTTCTTATAGCTTTTTAGTTTATTTGTTTATGTACAACTTTTTAAAACATTGTTTTTTAACCAACTTTCAGCAACAAGCAATTAAATTTTTAGTAAAAGACGGCATTCAAATGGACAATGAAGAGAATATGACTCTTTATATATGTACCTTTGTGCACAGTCATAGCAAGTGGCACAGTGGCCACAAGGAACAAAGAAGCAATTGCGCTGCTCGTCATAACAAATCACACACAATTTTGCATCATATGGTTCCTCTGAAAAGCTACTATCTCCTGAATCATCATCTTCTTCACCTGTTCCGTATGTGTATGGAATTGGCTTTGCTAGCATTATGGGGTCAGTCTCAGTTACTTGCCTTACTTCTGTTACCTCCGTGTCCATTATGGTATTCGCACCCTCACAGGCTCCAAGGTATTTTAGGATCAGAAAAACAACAATCACAATAAATCCTGCAAATTAACACATATAAGATCACAAAAGAAGTTGAAATTGCTTAAAATAGTAGAAGCATTATCCAATGTTGTACCTAAAATTGCAATGTATGTTACCACACGTGCCACAAACGAAAGCTCAATGTAGCATCCTGCTAGATTCCCCTGCATTAAATTTATCAGTTTAGTTTGGGGAATTTGTTAATTAGTTGAGCGAATTGTATTGGAGGCAAAGAGAAAATGCCTTACATGGTTAGGTGTGGTCAGTATGACATAGTGAGTGTTAGGGAATTCAAGCCTGAGGCGGCAAGAACCTGTTTCTGTTGAACACTTGCTCTTAGCTTTAGTAGTATCATACATTGTTGCCGAAACATTAATAACCATTTTCATACTTATGCTCCTACTATTTGAGTTTATGACACCAATGTAACACTTGTCATCCTCCTCAATGGTGTATTCAAACTTCTTTACCTAGCCAAATATGCAAAGGAAATATTCATAAATTTGTCTCCTTGTCTCCACAACATTTTTTCAGTTCAGTTCATGAATATTGCAATCAAGAAACAGAACACATTAATAGTACAAAATTTAAAAGCAATTCCTCTCGTTTAAGACCTATGAGCTCTTAATACAAGACTAAAATATATGGAAATTACCACATAATTCTTTCTCTAAGACTGTAGCACTAAATTAAACTCAAATTGCTTAAAAATATATTGCACAGGCAGATTGGTTACCGCTGATTGGCTCATGGAGTGCGAGGAAGTCAGTGGAATCTGTCACTTCTGGCAATAAAGTTTGGAGATCCCCGTTCGCCTGTAAATATATGTATCCATTTGTTACATGATTTATTCAACATTGTAGATGAAATCTAAGAGAGAATAATGTTCTTGAAGTTGAAAGGACCTTTAATCATATTCAGTGGAAATATCATTAGGAAGCACATTCACACAATTTAGCACACAAAATGCTATCTGATGAATGTAATGTAGCACACAATTTAGCACAATTTAGTCCCCTTTTTGCATAAGCCTAGATGGAAAAAGATCACTTGACCCAGAATAGACAACAAGCCTTGACAATACTTAAACATACAAAATAATTCCAAAAAAAAATAAAAATGAAGAAGTAGAAGAGCATCCAACAATATTGCAGCATAGTATACAAGAACAATCTCTAGAAACAAGACTACTGGACAAGTTAAACCAATCATGATAAGATTATTAATACTAGCAAAATATATCATTCCAGCAAAGAGAAGCAAAACATTGCAGAGAGAACAATAACACAGAAAAATAAGAACATAACCGAATTTGTATTCTCACATTCCTTGATTTCAATTTTGATGGTCCTAATATACAACAATACAACATGATGTCCGGAAACCTAAAATGGCATAACAATTAAATCTCCATTTTGACCACCATCTCCACTACTCTTAAATTTTAAAAAGAACTTATGCTTTAAATAAAAATTCTAAAGCAACAAAACATTTGAATTTTTTTTCTCCCCACATGCTAGGAGTTCCACAGTTTCTCGGGAATCAAAACAGAGAGCAATGAAAGATTTTTCAGGAACCTGATTGCATGAAACCTTATTATTTTTAAAGTTCCTAACTTTTCCTGTCCTGTATTTTTTCTTGGAAACCAAACAGATAGCTAATGAATCTCAAAATTCACCATCAAAGTCCAAAGCAACACAACATTTGAATTATTATTATTATTTTGGTTTTGTTCTTTTCAATCCTTCTTATTTGGTTGAATTTTACTCAACATTGTACATTTTCTTGGGAACCAAACATAGAGTAATTCAGAAACACAGAAAAATCACAATTACAATCTCCACTCTTAAAGTTCCAAAGCAACACAACAACTGAAACTTTTTTTTGTTTTCTCTTCTTTTCCTAAAGTTCCAAGGCAACACAACATTCAAAAAATGTAGGGATTTGAAATATTTTCTCGCGAACCAAACAGAGATTGGTAAAAAGAAAAAAAAAATTTGAACCTGGTTGCCACGGCCGATGTACTTGAGCTGGCAAGAGTCGAAACCAGGACGGCGGCGGAAGAGGTTATGTATTTGAAGCATAAGTTCTTTTTAAAATTTAAGAGTGGAACAAAAATCCGGCCTAAGGAACAAAAATCCATTGGGCGTGACTGAAACCCTAGAAATGAAACAGAGAAATAGAAAGCTGAAAACAAATCAAAACAGCTTCGAAAGAAACAAACACAGAGATCTGAAGAAAAGGAAAGAGAAGACTGACCTCCGGAGCTACGGTGACCCATGGATTACGATAAGACGGCGGAGTGATCGGAATAGATGAGAGCTTCTCACAAGCGCAGAGAGAGAGAGACAGATAGAGATGCTATGCTATGGAGTTCTGAGAAGTGATAGAAGAAGGAAGTCCGAGAATGAAGTTTGCTCGGAGGATTTCTGAGCTTGTGGATTTCTGAGAACGAGAGGCTAGGTGTGTGGATTTCTGAGAAGTGAGAGAAGAAGGAAGGGGAAAAAAAATGTTGTATTTATATGTTACAGTAATTTAAGTGAGCTACAGTATTTGTATATCCTAAATTATAATCCACGTTTTTTCACTTATTTGCTACAGTGTTTTCAGTTTTCAATTTTCAGTTTCAGCAAAATAAGTTCTATTCAAACGGACCCATAATCTCATTGAGGATTATTATATATATATATATATATATATATATATTATAAGATGTCTGATAAATATAAATTCTATAATGTTAAGGAGCAAATTAATAGGGAGTGTGTAAATTTTGATGTGATTAAGAATTAAAATTCAATAATATTGATTATAACATATTAGCAGAATGATCAATAAACTTTTGTTGTTGATGTACAAAGAGTCTAATTATAAAATGTGTGAAAGTTGAAGCCTTAAAGGTGACCACAGTGTGAGCACTGGATTCAAAATTAACAGATCATGGCGTCGTCAGTGTTAATCCCTTAAGATCGATCTTTCAAATTTTTCTCAAGTTAACACCTTATGTTTAAGGTAGTCAATTGATATTTTAGAAAACGAGTAAGATTGTTTTTGTATGTATGTACAACAGTACAAGTGCTAGATTTCATTGTTCAAAAGTCTAGATACATATCCATTAAGAAGTTTTACCACCGGAACATTTAACTGCAGTAAAAATAGGTATGGATCTTTAGCAAGCTTTTTCTTCTTTTTTAGAGACTAAGTAACTGCATCTCTGTATTTGTTGTGCCTTTAGTCTTGTTTTTTCTTATTTTTTGACTAATGTAGTGATTTAACCGCAACAAGCATTATTTTGCCTTTTGTTATTTTAATTCTAAAATTCATTTGTATGGCACAAGACCATATAGTTGTTTGTAATTGGAATATTTTATATATTTACAAGAGGTATAATTCTAAAAATATCGAAATAATCAATATCATAATAAATTTCATACTTTAGATGGTCACTATCTCTCTTGGCAATATTGGATTTCAGTTATTGAACAATTTATTTTTCTTTTAGCCTAATCTTATTTTTTTTTGAGAATCAAAATTATGAACTTCTTTTAGCCTAATCTAAGTGTATATGTGTATTCTGTAAAAATTGAACATAGTTAAGGGCTGATTCAACACATTTTGGGCCAGATGCAAATGTAAATTATATTATTACTTAATATTTTATAAGAGATTCTTAATAAAATACAACATTTTTATATAATTAAATACATTAATTGGACTATTTTTATATAGTTATTAAACATATAATTCTAAAAATATATTTGAACCATGACCCTTACCCCACACCTCACAAGTATTTATACTTTTAGAGTGATTATCAAGCCAAAGGTATGTGGTGGTAACAATGTATTTCAATAATGAATTGATCTCAAAAATATTAATTTAAATTTAAATTTTGATAGAGAGAGAAGAGAAGGGTAAATTTTTTGGAAGATTAAAAATTTACACTCTTAAACAACCACAAACATAGTGAAATTTATTAATAAAACATTGAACATTCGAAAAAATATATAATATTTTATAGATTTTTTATGGTGAGAATTTTTTTCAAAATTATTATTATTTTTTTCATTAGTTAATTGCATACTTAGTGGCAATTATTTTAACGAAATTGGACAAAAAGCTAAATTGCATAGATATAAAACTTAGAGAGCTTAATTGAATGAAAATAAAGTTAGATGATTGAAATAAATTTCAATTAAACTTAGAGGGTGCAATTTGCTTTTACCCAACTATTAACTATGAAATTATTAGTTGAACCATTGGACGGGACTAGACAACCGAAAATAGTTTCCCTTTCCATATGAAGTATAACTCGTTGTTCTGTTGTTTTCCTCAAAAAGGAAAGTAGAAGAACACACTGCGATACTAACTTTTGAAACCCAATTAGAAAAGAACAAAGATGTTTGACCATATCTTTGGTATGTCTAAGGTAGGCTTGAATTGAAAAGAAGTACATAAAAAGCTACCTGACATATTTGGAAGGAAATTGCCATGAGAAATAGTGTTGGCTTGAGGCTGGGTAGAAGAACTAGTACCAGGAATACCATTTTCAAGACCAGAAGTAATCATAGCAATAAGATGATTCCCACTGAAACCTTAACTTGGAGCATTAAGAAATGCTAGTAGTTGTTCACACTAAGTCTTGGAAATAGGACATTGATGAGACAAATTTGAGAAATTTTCTGGAGCAAAATTGTCTGAGAGGTTGAGACCTGATTGGCATTAGAATTATCCACCCAGGTGGATAACCGTGCAATTTGTAGCACTTATACATTGTATGTACAAGCATGTTACAACGAGTCTCATATTACACTTTGCACCATAAACTTTTCAAATGCACATTTTGACTAAACTATGAACTTTGTTACATTTTGTTCTCTGACGTTAAATTTGCTATTAACTTAGACAGAAATTCAAAATTTATGATGCAAACTGTAATCATGAATATAATATAGGGTGGTAAAATGTAATTTCTCCTTTGTTTTTTAAGTAATTGAGAAGATGTGTAATTAGATTTTTTCACATGATGCCATATTTTTTCCATCTAAATTAATAATAAATTTGATATTGGAGTGCAAAGTGTAATCACCGTATAGTTTAGAATAGGAAACTCCAGACTCTCGACAAAAAATAAGAGGTTTTAATTCCTGTGTAGTGCAATTCCTCCAAAAATACAAAAGACATCTTAAAGCACACAAATAGAGAAAATTAGAATCACCAAGAAAGAACTTGAACCATACACATATATAGTGTCTCAATGGTTTGCGGTGTGCCATAGATATATACATGACATTACAGCTCCTTGTAAGACATAATTGATACATTATCATTATTTTCTTTCTTTCTTTTATGTGGTCTGTATTCAACATTTAAAATAGCAGTAGCATTCTCAAAAAATGATCCCTCTCCACGAATCGCTTGTTCAAGTTCTCGGCATTTCTTGTTACAATTAGCATTAGATTTGTACGAACCAATCCATGTTTTGCTTGGAATTGGACAACTTTTTTCCATGGGTATCGAATGTTTCGAACGTACAATCTCTGTACAGTAAAGTCTCATATTAGTGATGTCAAAAAAAAAAAAAAAAGTCTCATATTAGTGCTTTATATCTAATTAAATAGTTCAAAATAAATTAATTAGCAAACACTGTACAATGTAAATATGCTCAACAAAAATATTATCACATTCAATAAGGAATGTTTTAAAATCCTACAAATTAGTGGCTGAGCCAAAAAATTTCTCAAGGGAAGCCAAGCTAAAATGTATCATTATATTCCGGTATCCTTAATTCTCTCAATATACATGAGACAATAATAAATTAAAGAATATTTATAGTTTAAAAAAAAAGTTGAAGGGGGGCATTACCTAAAATTGATTCAAATATTTGAAATTTTGACACAAAGAGTTCATTTGGTTGAGAGGATGGAAAAGTGAGGGGATAGAAAATATTTTATTTTTCCCTCAAGTGTGTTTAATTAAGGGAGTGGAAAAGTGAAGAGATGAAAAAACACTTTTATTAGGTTGAGTAGAAAAGTGAGGGGATAAAAAAAGTAGTTTGTATAAATTTACTCTCATGCCTCTAATACGTAAAAAAAATTATAGTTTACAAAAAATAATTTTTTTATTACTACAAACTTACCAATTAACACAACTAATAAAACATCTAGCCAAAGAGAAACTAATAATAATAAAAAAAAATTGCAGGTTGATATTAAAAAAAAAAAACATAACAAAAGCTGCAAAACAAGGTCAATTCTTGTAGGATAGAAGGTTACAAAGACTAATAAAACAATAAAAAAAAAACACAATTTTATTTTTAAAAAAAAGAAAAAGAAAAAGAAGAAGAAAAATAGAATAGCCAACCAATGTGTGCACAACATGGAGTAAATGAGTCATTTTCCATTTACCCTTTCCCACTCCAATTTTCTTTCCATGAATCTTTTCAAATTAGGGAGATTGATTTTTGGTGGGCCTGGGGAGAAAAATCCCTAGGCCCCTTAACAATTTTCCCTCCCCTCACCTCTCTAACTAAGCTCCTACATAAATCATTTTCTCTCCATTTTTCTTCCTATATTTTCCATCATCCCTAAAATCCATTCAACCAAACAGATCCTAAAATAGAGGGCATAAGGTATTTTTTTGGAAAGGGTCCCCCCCCCCCCCGCCCCCCCCTGCATACAGTACTTTATAGCTATTTGTGAGGACAAATACAAATGTGTAAAATTTACTCACCTATGTTTGTAAGAAGGATGGAGATAATGAAAAAGCAATAAACAAATCTAGCCATCAATTTTGAACTTACATCAAATGCTGTTATTGATATTTATAGTTATAAATTTTTTGGTTTTATTATTTTTTTTATGAAGTTCGTTGGTTTTATTCTTCAGAGTAGTACTATCGTACATGTTACTACAAAAAAAAAAATTGTCCTATCCCAATGTTTTTTTCCCAGCATTTTTAAAAACAACAGTAATAGAGAAGCTTGTATCAACGCCTTTTGAAACCGCTAATATAAGAAACACTATTACGGCAGCTCAAAACTAGAACTTTACAAATCGCTGCAATAAGAGACCTATAGCGGCGTTTTTCAAAAACGTTGGTATAGGAAGCCCAATTGCGCTGGAATATGGTTACTGATTTCCCTTATGGGAAAGACCTATCCCGGCACATTTGGAAGCGCTGGAATAGGGTCCACCTATTCCAACGCTTTCAAAAGCGTTGGGATAGGTTCACTCCATGCCCTTATGGAGAGAGACCTATCCCAGCGCTTTTGAAAGCGCTAGAAAGGGTCCACCTATTCCAATGCTCCAAAAGCGCTGGGATAGGATCGCTCTATTCCCTTATGAAGAGAGACTTATCCCAGTGCTTCTGGAAGCGTTGGAATGTGGTCCACCTATCCCAGCGCTTTTGGAGCGCAGGGATAGGATCACTTGATGCCCTTATGGAGGGAGACCTATCCCAGCGCTTCCAAAAGCGCTGGAATAGGGTCTACCTATTCCAGCGCTCCAAAAGCGTTAGGATAGGTCACCTATAGGGATTTGTTAATTAACAAATGACCAATACTCCCCTAAACCTAGAAAAAGACCAAAGTACCCCCTAAAACATCGAAAAAGAGCAAAAACACCCTCGATACCTAGAAAAAGATCGATATACCCTCGAAACCTAATAGATGACTAAAATACCCCCAAAACATCAAAAATGACCTAAGCACCCCCTAAGACATCAAAAATGACCGAAGTACCCCTTGTGCTTAAAACTAGCCAAAATACCCTAAATTACTTGAATAAGACCAACATACCCCTATAAGTCTGATAAATGACCAAAATGCCCCCAAAAGGCCAAAAAATGTCCAAAACACACCCGACACCTAGAAAAAGACTAATACACCCCCAAAACATAAAAAATGACCGCAATACCCCAAAACATAGAAATAATCGAAATACCTCCTAAAAGCTTGAAAATGACAAAAGTATCCCCCATGATTGAAAAAGGTGGAAAACCCCTCAATTACTTGAATAATACCAAAATAGCCCTATAAATCGAAAAAATGACCACAATGCCTTCGTAAACACAAAAATGTCCAACATACACCTGATATAAAAAAAAAAAAAAAACTAATGCACCACAGAAAAAAGAAGAAGAAGAAGACTGAATTACCTCTAAAACCTAAATCATGACCGAAACACTCTCTACACTTTAAAAAATGACCAACCCCCCCTCCCCCAAAGTGCATAAAATTACCAAAATACTCCCTAAAACGTGGAAACTGACCATAAATTTCCCCTATGTTTGAAAAACACCAAAATGCCCCCTTGATGACTAAAATAAGACCAATACACTCCTATAAATAAAAAAAATGACCACAATGCCCTTGTAATCGTTGGATCTGTCTGAAATACACTCGGAACCCAAAAAATAACTGATACACCCCTAAAACGTAAAAAATGATCGAAGAACCTGTGAAGGCAGCATTATAATGACAGATAAATTAGAGAAAAACATAAGAAATGATCTCATACCCTTTAAACATTTTATTAATTTCTTAAGTTCCAGGGGCATTTATGTCATTTTTAGGCTTAGAATGTATGTGTGTAAACTTTATTACTGCATAGGGGGCATTTCGTCATTTTTTTGCATTTTCGGGGGTATTTGGGTAATTTTTTTTAGTCTTAGAGTGTATTTTTGGTTATTTATTTATATAGGTCTTAATGGATAAACCTACTAATACCCACTAAAGCATATCTAAAATTTAAATAAACAACATAAAATATAAATTATATTTTATTAATTTGAAGTATTAAATCAAAATATATTAAATTAGTTTGAAGTGTTAAATTATATTTTATTAATTTGAAGTATTATATTAACTCTTATTAATTATTAAATTATACTCAATTAATTTGAAGTATTAAAATATATTTATATAATTGGAAGTATTAATTATATTGCAATTAATTAGTAAATTATAACAACCGAAACACTCCCCAAAACCTAAAAATGACCAAAATACCCCTAAAACAAAAAACGACCAAAATACCCCCCATGCCAGAAAAAAAAAAAAAAAAACCAAAATACCCTCAATGACTATAATAAGACCAAAAATGCCTATTATTATTATTATTATTATTATTATAAAGGACTATATATATTATTATAGGTAAAATACATTAGGTAAATGCATGTTGCCTTAGTGGTTAGCACGTGTGTTTTGAACTTCATGTCCTAGGTTTTAGCCTTCAAAACAGTTTTTTTTCCCTAGCCGCCCCTTCCTCTCTCTCTCTCTCTCTCTCTCTTCACACACAGCCTCCATCACTCCCTTTCACTCACATTCTCGATTTTTCTTTGTATTCAAATCGAAAAGTTTTTGAGTGTGTCATGAGGCTTTGTTTGAAGATCCCTAATTTTTTTTTTTTGGTTTCTGTAGGTTGTTGCTTTGTGATGGGTGGGAAGTCTAGGAGAGCTTAAAAAAGAGAATAGGGAGCCGTTTCCTCTTGTAGGAATTATTCCACTTGTTACTGTGAATGATCTATCTAGGAGTTTTGGTTGGGTAAACTTTTCTAATCTTTGCATTCTAAGGTATTTTTTATTTTATTTTATTTTATTTAAAATTTTTAAATTTTGGGTCTTCGAAGTGATGTTTTGCTATGCTTTTTGAGCTATGGGTTTTCGAAGTGATTTTTTGAACAGTTGAAATATATATCTCACAAACTAAGAATTTGTGGTTTTTGCTGTATTAAAAAAATGTTATTTTTTTCTATGAAGGATAATGAGGAAATGCTTCTAGTGTTGAGTATAACAATTATTTTGGTAAGGTCTTCTCCTGGTAGCTGCTCACCACTTCCAGTTTTTTTTGGTGGTCTATCCTCTAGCCAATTAAGATTTCATTTCTTTTGTCAAAACCCGTGTCTTTTTGTGTCAGGGCCTATGAATGCAATTATTCTTTTTATTAAAAATAAAAAAGGGGTGGAGCCCTGTAACATGGTCTATATTGAGTCTGTGATAAACTGGAAATCAATATATTATTATTTAAGATTAGATATGATGTTTAATTATTTAATGAAATTTGTTGCTTATGAAAAAATGATATAGTCTTTAATTCTGAATATCTATTTTGTATAGTGTTCCCTTATGCTATATGTTATCAACTAGAGATATTTCTGAACTAATTTTAAATTGAAGTTATGAGTACAATTCCTAAGACTTTGGATGCTGCATGTTCAAATTAAATATCTTTTATTGTAGCATTCTTTCATCATCTTTGTCATCAACATCATTGTTTTTCATTGTCTTTGGCATCATAACCTTGTATAGTGCATGATTAAATTTGAACTTAGTGGCCTTTTGCCTTATTTTTTCGGATTCATGAAAATTGTCTATTGTATGCTTTTGAACTTATCATTTGTCTTCAAATGCTACATTTTAATAGGTTAAAGCTGTTGCAGGGGAAATGGGAATCAAGTTTCTAGGAATTGGTTTCCAGCCTAAGTAGGGAATTAAAGACATGCCTGTAATGCCCAAGGTATTTTTAATCCTCTTTCCAACCATTTCATTTGGATTGAAAAGTACAGATTCAAGAATTTGTTAAAAAAAAAGAAGCGCACTTGTTGAAAGTTGCTTCTTGGATTGAATTAGTAGAAATAGAACTGTGATCTGTCTTTAGCATGTGGCTATAGTTTAAAGTTATTTGCAATGAAGAATAAGAATGATCATAAAACTTGGTCCATTTAATTTATTAATAATGTTTTATATCTTCTTTTTTGGTTGGAGGAGGAGAAAAAAAGGGGAAGGGGGTGTGAGTGTTAGCCATAGTATTCATATCGTGTGGTGTCAACCTTTTACTTTTTAAAAGCTTGTTTTTTGAACTAGCTGGAAAAGTCCATCATTTCAATCGAAGCTTTGATATCAAGAGTTGCATTTTTATATACTGTATAGTTAAATATAAGGGGGTAAGAAAATTCAAGAAATGATCTTTTTATCTTCTATAGGTGAGATAATGTTACCATGTTAGCAATTAGATCATTCTAAAGCACACAATTGAAGACTGGCACGGTTCCATAAATTGAGATGAAAAGGAAACCTTCTAATTAATTTATTTGGCTGGGTAAATACATGAGGGGATTTGAACCCCCCTACTTGCCCACCATTCTACACTAATGGAGGGTGGATGCGCCACTTGGCCTAGAGGCTATTGGCCTCTAATTCAAACTCTTTCCCTCTTTTTTAATGAGAAATTGATGCATATTAATAATGATATTTCATAGGTTAATTTGGACTTCAGTTCTAAAGATGACATGATTAGGAAATTTCGTGCTGGTCTTGCTTTGCAGCCTGTGAGGAAAAAACTATTGTCCTTTATGTTTTTATTGGAAATTTGTCTAATTTTATGTCTACTTACTAGTTTTACCGATAAAACAGATTGCAATAGCTCTATTTGCAAATTCACCTTTCATTGAGGGAAAGCCAAATGCTTATCTCAGCACAAGGAGGTTTCCAAGGGTTCTCTTATAGTTGATGCCTTTCATATCTACCATTTTCTTCCTCTAGGCTTCTGTATTAATTTGTTATTTTTTTAAATAAATCTTTTTTCTTATTTGAACAGCCAAATATGGACTGATATCGATAATAATCGCATTGGCATGCTTCATTTTGTTCTTGATGACTCCTTTGGGTGAGTTTCCCCTCTCTTTTTTTCTCTAATTATATATATACACACACAGACAGATACATATATTTATTTACTTTAGATTGGTAAATTGTGCATGCACCCAATGGAACCTAACCCTTAAGGGTGGTCTACTTTTCATTATTGGGATTGTTGATTGTTTTGTGAATGTTGTAATATTGTTCAACTATGTGTGAATTTATTTTATCTCTTCTTAATTAGTAAATTCAAATATTCTGCTGTGGTGGGTTGTTGATTTGGAGCAAGCGGGTGACTTGCATGGAGATATAAGACGGTGTATTTTATATTGGGAGTGTTGATTGTGTTGTTCCTATTGTGCTATAATTATTGGTAATGAACTTAGTCATTCTCACCGAAATTTCCTTAATAATTTCATCTTTTGATCATCTAAGTTTACTTTTATCTATCGCTGCTTGAGTAATGCTCATACATTGGTGTATTCAGTATTTAGCCCTAGGCAAACCAAGTAGGGATCTAAATTGACTTAAACTAATATTTTTTTAGTTTTGTGAACACTAGGTTCCTAGGTGATTGGAGTGGTCTAGCATTTTTTAAGCTTTTTCAGCATCAGCTATGGAGTTACATTCAAGGCATTCTTGATTATTACCCATGATAAAGTTCAGATTTTTTTATCATCGACAGGTATATGTATGGTTTGATTATGTTTATTCACCAAAATTCTTTTTTTTTTTTTTTTTTTTTTTTTGTAAATCCGATTTCACTAGCTTGGCGCTTCCTACCATGGTGCCCTCCACCAATTAGGACATTATATTAAACTAAGAGACCGTAATGGTTAGTAATGGAGGGTTAAATCTTAAGTAGCATGAATCATTACACTAAGATTGTTATATATATATATAAAGGGGGGTAAGTTACAGACTAAGGCCGATTGAGGCCATGTGCGGAAGATACAAATAAAGGCCGGTTGAGGCCATGGGGTTATAGTGATAAATACCGGCTGAGGTATTACAAAAATAAAGAGCCATTTGATTACAATGCTAAAGGCTGTGTGAGGTGATAGTGTTTTGGAGTTATTCCTAAAACTTTGCCACTGAGGTATTCTAGAGCTCTTCCTAGAATTGGACATGTCTTAGAATGGAGAAGTGGCTGCCTTATATAGACTGGAGGGAGCCTTGGATGCCATCTGGAGACTGTTGGAATCACGGAAGGTAAAATGCTTTTACTGAGGTGAAAACTCTTGCTTTAGGGTTCTAACCTCTGACTTAGTTTCCTTAATCTCTCTTTGAAGGTCGTTGATTGTAACTTCCTTCTTAGACTGGGTAAACCTATTGTAGATTTGCTTTAAGTCTACTTTAGGTTGTTGGATCCTTAGTTTAGGTTTGCTGGTTTCCTTGACTAAGGTCTGATGGAAAAGGGTAAGCTTTTGGGCTTTGATGGCAGGGTCTTTTATTGCCTCTATGAGGTCTAAAAGAAGTTCTTCTTGCTTGTTGAGAACATTGATGGTTTTGTTCCTGTAAAAACCATCTTTGCATGGTGTAGGTTCATCCGGGCTACTAGAGGTACTAGTTCTAGAAGATTAAGAGGATGACCTGTATATTTGCCTGAGCTCATCGTCACTAGCATTGCTGAATGACTCACTATCTGAGTGGTCAAGTTCTAGTAACCTGAAAATCTCATTTTTGCTAGGTTGATCACTAATGAGGGTATTGATAAGGGATTTGGCCTTGGCTCTACACTTGCTTTTAAAATGACCTTTCTTTCCACAATTGTAGCATTTGCCTGATGCTTGTGGAATGGATTCCTTGGTTTTTACTTTCTTATAGAAATCATCAGTCTTGTACTTCTGTTTTCTATAATACTAGGCTGCTTTCTTCCTATAGGATTTCTCAAAGGATTTCTTTCCTTTGTGCTTGGATTTCTTCTTGGAAGGTTTGACTGAGGGTAAGCCATACTGTGTACAAAAATGTCCCATTTCGTACTTGGTTTTGTTCTTGTTGATTTGGCTTTGGATCTTGAGATCTCTGCACATCTTCATTCCTTTGCTTCGAATGGTGCTAGAGATGTCTCCATAGGTTAGTTATCATAATCTATGACACCTGAGGGGCTACAGAGGGTTTCTTTGACTTTTTGGCTAAAAAGTGTTGGCAAACCATTAATGAATTTCTCCTTCCAAAATAGAGAGTTACAATCACTTCTGTGCATGACTCTAGTAGTGAAGATATCTTCATACCACTTGTAATCTCCTAGGGTTTTACATCTAAGGTTACTTAGCTGCTCGTAAATCCTAGATGTAATATTGCTAGGTTTTCCTATGAAGTGCTTCACCCTTCCCAAGGTCTAGAAGAGATCTAGGTGTACAGCTTCAGGGAGTTAGAACCAATTCCCAACTTACCACACCTTGCTACACAGCCAAACAAGATTCGATTTTCAGTAAAGAAGACGATCGTGAGCAATCCCCCCCATCCCCAACTGGAACTGATATGGAACAACCTCCATCTCAACAAGATGATACAGATTCCCAGCTTCTAGTCTTAAACAAGGAATTTCTTCCTGACCTAGAAGAATTAGGTAAGGAATTTAGTTCTGTCAAAACTTAACCTAACCATGCCGTTGGCTAGCTGCTGGACAAATTTTAGATCTGGATTCTGGGCTGGGTTTTGGATCTGTAGAGTATGGTTCTCATTCTCTAAAGTCCAATTGGCTGGGAATGTGACCTCGGTCCATTTTAGGGTTCTTGGGACCTGAATTCTGGCACTAGGGTCAGTGGTTTGGATGAGGGTCGTCTCATCTCTTTCCTTTCTATCAAGTGCTCCGACATTCATGTTTGTTCTCATGCACTTGTAGTATACTCTATATACCAAGGCGATCTGACTATATATATATATATAAGCAAGGGAACTAGTGATCATAGATTAGATTAAACCTAAAAACTAAGCTTTAATTGATATGCGCAATTGACTACATATATGTATAAGTAAGTGAATGACTAATTGTATTATGATTATATACTAAGTACAAAGCAATATATGTGGCTATTATGTAATACCCCAAATAATTTTTATTTTAGAGTTTTCTTTAAAATATAATTGTTGGGCTATAGGCTTTCTTTTAATTGTTATTGCAGCCCACTACCCACTAAGCCCACATCTTTTAATACAAGCTACAGAATAGAGGAAGAGATAGTCAGGGTTTTTTTTTCTAAGAGGCTAAGAGGCATTTTTCTTGGAGTTAGAGCACGTACAATTGAAGAGACAATCAGATTGTTCAAGGTAAGATTTCTCTCAATTAGAAACAAGAAAAAAATTAGAATGTTATTAGGTTATTTAGAAATTTGATTTTTGATCCTAAAATTTATATTCTAACGTTAGGGTTGCTGCTGGATTAGAGGTTAGATTTGAGCATGGGATTTCACGAATCAAGATTTTTTGTCTAAGTTTTCCATTGGATTTGTACATAAAATCCTAGATTGAAGTCAAATAAGTCGGCCCTCCTTCTTTCATTGAATTGGTATATATATATATATATATGTAATAGTTAAAGAAGAAGTCAAAGAAGGGAAGAAGTCAAAGAAAGTGGCTATTGCCCTTTTGATTAAATTTGTGTGTATATATATTGGTTGAAGAAGAAGTCAAAGAAGGTGGCTTTTGTTCTTTAGTTGGATTTGTATATATATATATGATGAATAGAAGAAGTCAAATTTTCGGCTGTGGTTTCTTGCCTCTGGCACTTATGCTATGCTGTGTTATATATATATATATGTTAGGATATTAGGATGGTTGTAAAACTTTAGCTGCTGCCTCTAGGTTCTGATAAATTACTTTGCATTAATGCTATCATTAGTTCAGCAAAGTATTTTACTAGTGAGTCAATTTTTATAGTTTAGTAAAATTTATATTTTGTAGAGGTTATTGAGTAATTTCCATAATTGATTATAGGTTCGATTTAAGAGTGTCTTGAGGCTCTTTGGAGATTATTTTGGCTGGACTTTCAGAGTGATTTGAGTGCGGTAAGTAATTATGCATAATATGCACAAGTTTTGTTCTTAAGGTTCTTAGAAGTTAAAGATTTTCAAAGTTATATTTTTAAGCTTACAATTTTTTTAAAAGTTTATCAAAAAGCATTTTTACACTATTGAAAGAGAAATTTTAATTGGCTTTTAAATATTGTTTTAAAATAAATTTCGAATTTTAAATAACGTTATGAATGTCCAAAACCCATTTAAAAGATGATTTTTAATTAAACTATTTTCTGAAAATAATTGAGTTCAAAGTAAGTTTTCTAGAAAGATTTTTGTTCTTTAAATTGTTTCAAACCAAGGGATTTCGAAATCATATTCTTGTTTTTCAAATGGTATTTAAGACGTTCCTTTTAGCAAACTAGATTTTCAAACTTATTCAAGAATTGTAAAAAAATATTTATATAAACTCTTCAGTTCCTATTCGTTCCTTAAGAGAGTCAAGCATCTTTTGATTTATGTTTCAATTTGATATTGTGATATTTAATATATCTTTATTGTTGGAAAATTGTTAATATTGAGAAAATTATTATATGTTGTATAAACTTTATTGTTTGAGATATGTGACTCAAAATGAGTGTTTTTAGAATTGATCAGATATATATGTGTAAATCCGCTCACAGGATTGTATGTGAGAATATGTGTTGATCCCTCACCAGCAGGGGTTAGATGTTGGTATCCGCTCACAGGATTGTATGTGAGAATATGTGATGTGTATAGGTGACACTGTGCCCTGATCAATTAATTGGATGTGTTTCCAAAAGACTTTAAGATATGATTATATGTGTATTAAGTGATTCTTGTTTTGAAAACTATATTGGATATTTTGAGTGAAATTGTGAAATCAAACTCGTGCTTTGCTTGACTCTATTCCGTTGTGTATTCTGTATAATTACTTACTAGATGTGTGGCTCACCCCATCAATTAATATTTTCAGATTAAAGTATAGTTGGGAATTAGAACCTTTGGACCGCTTGTGAGGTGCAAGGTAGAGCGTGGAAGTTGTAGGCGGCTTCAGTGTTACTTGAAGACTCATTAAATTTTAGTTACCTTTGTTTTGTAGTTCACATTTTATATAGTGGAGTTTGTTTTCAATTTGTTTATTTGGAGTTTTGAAGAGATTATTAGTTATTATTATTTTTATTTTCCGCTTAGACCTCACAATATTTTGGAGATTATTATAAATTGTGGATTTTGGTTATTATAAGAGGTTTATCAGGAGCATTGTTTATTTGGAGTTTTATTGAATTAAGTTTAAATAAATTATGTTTATTGAGCTTAGTAAGGTCAGCAAGTTAATCAGGTATCTAAATTCATGTTTCATGGATTTGGGTCTTGACATATTAGGTGGTTAAGTTATTAGATATATAGTTGTTGGTGTTTTAATTAACTACTTAAGGTGTAATTAACCATTGCTGTATTAAGTGTGGATTTAAATCTAAGCCAACCACCGCACATCCTTGGTGCAGTGGTCACTCACAGGTATAAGTGCTTGTGGGATGTGAGGGGCAAGAGTTGGGGTTTAAGTCTCCAAGAGGGAGTTTCACACACATATATAGTTAGATTAGGCTAGAGTAGAAATTCTATCTTGTATTGAAAAAAAAAAAAAAAAAATCTAAGCCAATCAAAGAGATCAAGGATTGATATGGTTTAATAAAGGAAATTGTGAACTTGTAAGTGTGTATATATATATATATGAAGCTTTGAAATTGTGTTGGTGATTTTTTACGTTTAGGAGGGTATATTTTGGTTATTGTTTTTGCCGCCCTTTTTTTTATTTTTATTTTTATTTTTATAAAAAAATCACGTTTTATGTGGTTGTAATTTGAAAAAAAAAACATAAAATTTATTAAATATATAAAATAGTTCTTCAATTTGAATTCAAAATGAAATTTGTTATTTGACATTTATGACCTTATTTTTAAATGAAGTTACCTTTCATTGATGAAGGTATTTTCAAACCACATAAAAGTGCAGTTGAAAGAGGGGAACATAAAAGTTACCTTTCATGGCTCAACATTATCCTTTTAGTTTCGTTTTTCCCCCTTTCTTTTTAATGGAATTTAAATGTGAAGAGTTTTTTATTTTCTTTTATTTGCATTATTCTCCATTGTAAAAAAAATGTTGGCTCCCTTAAGCATATGTCATTTAAAACTTGACACAGCTTGGAGTTCTAGTAATTAAGGTGCTTTGAGTGTGATTGCTAGGGTAATTTTGTGTCAAGGAGTCAAATTTGTTAAGGATGCAATGTGGACCCAGTCTTTAGTAGATTGATCACAAGCCTTGCGAAAAGTGTTTTTTTTTTCATAGTCAACTACATATATGCTATATAACCATTAATTTTTGGCCCTCTAAAATCCTATTATGAACTCATGGGTTGCTTGAATTTTCTTTTCCAAAGTGGGGGTTTGTGTCTGAATTAGATACAACGCTAGAAAAGAAAATTTAGGAGTTGGGAATGTCCATGAATATGTGGAGCCTTAGAGCAGGATTAATCATGTTTTTTTTTTCCCTATTGTTTTTTTGGATTCCACATAATTGCTAGTCTTCCTATATGTACAACTTTGACTATGTATGTAATTGTTCTACTGTCTAATTTTTTTTGTAACCCAGTAGTTTTTGTGGAAATTAGTGAAAATGCTGGTTATGTGTTCTTTTTATTTTTATCACTTTTCAGCTACTTAGGCACAAACTCAATTGATGTTGTTGGGTAGGAGAACAAGATTGAATCAACCTTTTTATATATTCAAATGGAGTATTGCCCTCAGTAAAGCATTTAATTTTATTTTCTATCCCAATTCTTTCCATAGAATCACACTTTCATGAAATATAGTCATTTAATTATTCTACTATTATTCAGTTGTCAATCATCACTATTGAAGTGCATAATTTATGTAAAATTTATCTTGAGTTTGTTTGGATGAGTTTAGTTTTACAAAACAAGTAGTGTAAAAGTATAAGTGTAACTAGGAAAAGTGATACTTTAAAAGCTGTACATAAGTTGGCTATGAAAATAGCATTACGGTTTGATTTTGCTATTGGTATTGTGTCTTCACTTTTTCTTCTTGATTTTGTGCCACGAGTTTATGGTGAATTATACATGAAGTAGGCTATATCTTTTATACATTTCATAGGTGGACATGAAGTAGTATATTATTTTTATAATGAAGAGTGTTTCTTGTTTATTAGCTGATTAAGATTGTTGTTGAGATGTATCTAGTAACATTCTGTTCATGTTTATTTTTCGTTGGTATTAGTATATTTGAAAGTTACTACCATTTTATCTTTTCGCTGTTGTTTTTTTGGATGTATCATGTAAAGTACTAGTTGAAAGTGTAATTGTCAACCTAATGTATTTTGTATTATTCATTAAATGCATTGTCATAATCAGTGTTGTAGATTATGGACATTGAGCTTAGTTAAATCATTAGATGCAAGGAATTATTGCCTTATATTTTGCTTTGGAATTTGAGTGAAAATTAAGTGTAATAAGAGTATAATCTGATGTATTTAGTTGAAAGTATATTGGAATAGTAGTGAATTTAGCTCATTTTTGTGCCACTTTAGTGTAAATAGTTTGTTGGTATTGTGGTATTGTATTTGCTATTGTAAATAATTATACGTAAATAAATTTAGTTTGTTGGTTTAATGTGGTATTGTATTTGCTATTAGAAAATATGAATTGTGGTTCATTACAGGTGCTATAAAATATGTATTGGAAAATATATATTGCAGGTACATTTCAAGTGCTATAAATTTTTTTTTTTTTTAATTTTTAAAAAAGGCCCTATTGCAACGTTTTAAAAACCGCTGGTATAGGGTATAGGTGTAGGCAAGGCTATTATGCCTTATATCGGCAGTTCTCAAAGCGCTAGTATAGGCCTTCTTTATTATATTCATTTAAAACCTGTACCAATGCTTTTGAGAACGTTGGAATAGGTACTACCTATGTCAGCGCTTTCAAAAGCCCTAGTATAGGTTGTATTCATATTTTCGTAAATACCCTATAGGGGTGGTTATAAAACCGCTGGTATAGATATACCTATACCGATGCTTATTAATAAAAATAAAGCGCTGGTATAGGCCTTGAAATTTGCCGGTATAGGTCTTCAAAGCTGTTGGTGAGGAGATTGTCCCGACACAAGTAAAAGCGTTGGAACAGGGTCTGAAAAGCACCAAGATAGGTTCCGGCGCTTTTGAAAAGCGTTGGTACAGGTCCGACGACCCTATACCGACTGTCATTGCACGGCGGTTGCAAGCGCCAGGAAAAAAAGTGCTAGGATAGGCATTTTTTGCCTATTCTGGCCCTTTTTGGGGCGCCCCATTTTTTTGTAGTATGGACTATAAGTTTTACTATATTAATTTACAAACTGATGTGTTAGATATCAATCTTAAAGAGTCATTCAAATATTCATTTATTAAATAGTTAAAGTCCACAATTCATACTCATTTACACATTAGTTTTTAAGTTTTATGTAATAAAATTTGTAGTATCTTTTGCATTCCACTTTTTCTTAAATCATACTAGATGAAAATTAGAGTAATATTAAAATAAGTTATTAACATGATATTTGTTATTGAATAATTATCAAGATAGTTAAGCTTTCTATTCTTTTAGGGTAGCGGGTTTATTTGCATTCCAATGATTGATAATACAAGGTAATAACATATGAAAGTATTCAATTTAAATGACAATTATTATTAAAAAAAAAAATCAAGTTGAAAGTTTATTTGCACAAATGAAAGGGCACATTTTGGTGCTGACCTAAGTCCACCCTTCCACCGTGGCATAAAATATATTGCATGAAATGTGATTAAGATGTTGACATGTTGTATTGTTGTTGGCATGATTATGGAGTTTGATATAATGATTTGTTGCCAAATATTCAAAATAGGTAAAATAAAAAATAAAATACATGAATGATAACTCGAATCGATTTCTTAATTTACATTTTAGAGATATGGAGATTCTAAAAAATATAAGCAAAAATTAATGAAATTTATATATATAATAATAGGTAAAGCTGAGAGAAAAGCTAATTAGATTTTAAATTAGAATTCAATTAAAATCTAATTTTGTGTCATGTGTCTCATCTAATCTAAGTTTTTAATTTTTGTACCGTGTAAGTTAATTCAATGTAAAAAGTAGATTTCAATTAGAGTTTAATTTTGCGACATGTGTCCTATCTAATCTAAGTTTTTTAATTTTTGTACCAAATGAGTTAATTTGGTGTAAAAAACAAGGAGTCCAATATAAGTAAACCTTAAAAAAACATAATTTTTGAATGATTTTATATTTATGAGTCTTTTTTTTTTTTTTGTAGAACTAAAAACAATTCAAGTTTATAAGTCATCTATATATATTAATAAGTAAAGTTGAGAGAAAATCCAATTAAATTTTAAATTGGAATTCAATTACAGTCTAATTTTGCACCATGTGTCCTATCTAATCAAAATTTTTAAATTTTGAACCAAGTTAGTTAGTTCAGTGTAAAAACTGGATATCAATTTGAGTTTAATTTTACGACACATGTTCCATCTAATTGAAATTTTTTAATTTTTGTGCTAAATGAGTTAATTTAGAGTAGAAAATGACGAGTCAAATATAAATAAATCATAAAAAATATAATTATATATCTAACACTATATATAAAATTAGAGGAAGAAAAAGTTTGAATAATTTCATATTTATGAGCCTTTTTAACTAAAAACAATATATTTGGCAGAAAAATATATATATATATATATATATATATATATATATATATATTAATAGATAAAATTTGGAGAAAATCCAATTAGATTCTACAATTGAAGTCTAATTTTGCACCATGTGTCCTAAATTTGTAGTATCTTTAGAGATAGTTTTATTTCTTAATTTCGGAATAAAATGTGAGACCATATCATAAATATCTATTCAAGTGAGTTATTGTGTACAAAAATCAAAGAATCTAGAATTAATGAACATAAAAATATTTTTTTTTTAAAATGAATAATTTGCATTTTCTACCTAATAACATTTTTACAAGACTTTTTAAAGAGTTAACAAAAAGAAAAAAGAATGATTATCAATAATATTTAAATTATATATGTAAGATTATTATATTATGCATCTTAATGTGTATCTTTTAAGTATATCAATGTATATGTATGGGGTTACAAGCTAGTTTATATAAAACTCGAACAAGCAACCTTTCACCTCCCGCACTCCCTCTCATTTTCAGCTTATGAAGAGTCATTATTCTGACTATTACACAAGATAGTAATAGGATGATAACACATAATTAGATAAAGTAAACTTATTTAATGTTCACAAAATAAGGGTGAATTCTGTTTTGGTCCTTCAAAATTTAAAAGTTGGCTAAATTTCAATTTTTTTTCAACTATCAAATTACTCTTTAAAGTTTTGTAAATTTAGTCACTTAATTTTTCAAAATAAGTCAATCTAATACCTTCATCTAAATATAAAAGTAAATGAGCCATTTAAATTTTTTTAAAATGTTTTTCAATTAATACTTATTAAACAATAAAATCTATCAAATAGTGTCCCTCATAAATTTTTTATTGAATTTTTTCCTTTAAATATTTGAAATGTAACAATTAAGTCACTCCATCAATTTTTCCTTCCATTCTTTGCTTACCTACATTGGGAAAAATATCACATTGAAGTTACTACATTTTCTTTCTATTTTCCTTTTTGCAATTTTTTTTTATACAAATTAGAACTCTTTTAAATAAAAAATGAAGACAATTTCAATTTCCTCATTATGGTTTGGTCCTATCATAAGTTAATACACACTTTCAATTGCTACATTTAACATTTTTTAGATTCCTTATTTCACAATGTTGAGAAAATCAAATTTCTGTGATGGCTTAGGCCCAAAGTTTTCCAACATTTGTAGCCCTATATCAATCATTAGGTGTATGTATTATTTTAAAAAACATCAACTTGATATTATTAAAAAATATAAGATGACTAACCTTTCAATTTTTTTTCTCTCTCAAAGTTTAGGATAGCAAGTTTATTTGCACAAGTGAATGGGCACATTTTGGTGTTAACCTATGACCACCCTTCCACATGAAAAAATTATTGCATGAAATGTTATTCAAATGTTGACATGCTGTATAGTTGTTGGCATGATAGTGAAATTTGATGTAGTGATTTGACAAATATTTAAAATGGGTAAAAAAAGAAGAAGAAGAAGTAATATTGTTAACACGATTTCTTTGTGTTCTCAAAAAAAGAATTGATTCCTTTGCATTTTGTGCCACCTTTAGTCTTCTTGTTTTATTTCCTTTTCCTGATTAATGTAGTGATTTAACAGTATCAATCATCATTTTGCCTTCTACCAGATAGTAGTTTGTAATTGGATACGCCAATTAACTGAGGGACAATTTGATATTAAGTTCTTTGACATTCCACCACAAATGGAGTTGGTTAAAATTACTAGCAAGTGATCATATCCGGGGAAGAGATCAATTCTAAGACTGCAAACTTATGCACTTGTTTAGTTCTACATTGAAATTTTGCTGACAAAAGTTGAGTTGCATTTGTGAGAGGTATATAATTCAAGCAAGTTCTTTTGTTTTCCACAAGTGGCACTTAGGTTGGAAGGTTCATTTGGGTTTGCCTTTTGCGAAATTATAAAGTAGGGCTCATGTTTACACCAAAAATAAAGTGGTACCCAGGTTTTCCAACATATGATGAATGTTTTGACAATAGAAAAGCTTATGCCATGAGAGAGATTACACGCTGATAACAAATAATCACTAATAATAATAAGCAACATTTAGATGATACAAGGGGGGTATTTGTAATTTACAAGACTCGGAAAACATATTTGATAGAGTTACATTATAAGGATTACATGTGTATACAAGAAATACACTTGATCAACCTACTTGATCCCACAAGTGGCTGTGTATATGTTACTTTTGAGCCTTTATAAGCAAATCCGTCATTGATGCTGGAGGACTTTTAGCTAGTGTCATGATGAACTCTTTAGATCTTAGCCTAGCCTTGAATGTCGTTAATTGTACTTAGTCTTAAGCTTTGTCCACTTCCAGTACTTCTTTATTAAATCTCTTCATGTATGATCTCAAGGATTCTCCTTCTCCCTTCTAATCATCAATAAATGATCTGCTGGTCTTTTTTGACGTTGCCCCTTTACGTAATGACACACAAATAGGCTACTAAGCTGGTCAAAATCGTCAGTAGAAGATTGTGCCAACTTACTAAACCACACTATTTCATCTGGGGTATGCTGCAGGCTCAAGGTCATCTCAAAAGTGGTGATGTGATCTAGTGGGTCCTTCAACCCATCATACGATTCTAGCTACGGAAGCCGGAATTTTGGTGGGAGGGGTACTTGAGGACTTTCTGCGTGAACAGAGAATCCATCCTTCTCACCATCCCGTCCAAAATCTTTGCCATTTTCCCTTTCATTGCATTCTTGAGCTCGTCTATCTCTTTGCTCATGCTCCTCAGGAGGTTGTTGCTTGCCTCGTCGGACTGTTCCGTCCTCCTCAAGCCATCTCTCCCTTAACTTCCTTCTAGATCTTGTACTTCATCTTCGTTCCTGTTGTTTTTTATTCTTCTTGGTGAGCGGTTTTCTTCTTGTTGCAATTGTTGCCTCATCTTGTTTCGTTAATTCTTCTACACTGGCCATCAGAGCTTGGACTTGTAGCACCAGGGCAGCTAATTCTAGTTGTGCACTGGATTCCATATGGATGACAACAAAGGCAGGGCAACGTTTCTGTCCGTAGGAATAGGAAGAAGAAAGTGCTTTCCACAGATGGCGCCAAACTGATGATGACAAAATCTTTAGTAGTTGAGATCGTCCAAATGGCTCTGACGTACTTGCAAGATAGCAAGGGGATGTAACAAATAGTTCACCGTTGTGGTGCCGGCCGTTGAGCCTTCGATGACAAAGTTAGAATGAGAGAGAGAGACAATTAGGAAATTCTAGCTATTGGGAATATAATTCTGATCGTAATCTTTACCTTTGGTGGAGTGTGCCTTATATAGGCCCTTACTCTCCTAGTCGTTGGAACTGCCATTAATGGTGGTTTAATTCTCTTGTCTAGTAATGCTCTCCATGACACTTAATGCAGGGATATGGAGGCCTCTCATTACTTAATGCATAGATATGGAGGCCTATGAACTGTTACCCTCTTTACTTTGTCCAATCTTAACGACTTGGTTAATAAAGGCTTCATTTATGGTTTGTTCCTCATCTATTGCTATGCTTGGATGAACAATATCTTCGAGATCATCAATAATAACAATAATAATAATAATAACATCTTTATTTTATGGTGTAGTAAGGAACGAAGTACCCCCACATTTTTTTATTCGTGTAAACCAATTTTTGTTTCATCGAAAAAATTTATTGATTGTGAAAGAAAAATTAAAGTAAATATGAGAAACCCATAAGCAATTTCCGTGAAGCTAGGCCGTGTCTCTACGCACCAATAATCCTATCATAAATTAATTGAATTCGTTAAAAACCAGCGATTTTGAATAAGCTATCCATCAGAACGCGTCTATCTGTCTGCAATTCTGGTCAACTTAATTTATTGACTTTGAAAACAATGCCATTTATCATGTTTCGTTTTTGGCTTGACTTATGCATGTGATATTTTCATGAACCAAACCAATTCATGTAAATTACATGGCAGGGCACTTGAAGACTTCTTGAAGACTGAAGTCTTCAAGTGCCCTACTGAAGTCTTCAAGTGCCCTGCCGTGTAATTTACATGAATTGAAGTGTGCACTTCTGAGTTCTGAGTTCTGAGTACATAGGTTTGTTTCCTAATTATAAAATCTTAATGAGTGGTTGAATTAAGGGGGTGTTTAGTCTAGATGAAAAGTAGAGTTTGCCTACAAGTTCTCAGCAACAAAACAGATATTTAAGGGGGTGTTAATTTTTTTTTTTTTTATGATTGTTTTTATAATCAAACTGCTTAAATTTCTGAAACAGTTTTTAATTCAATTGTGGGAGTTTTGCCTTTTATCCTTGTAGTTTTGCTAATTGGTTTTGGAGTCTTTTATGAAAATCAAGTACCTTTACTTGTGTTGGGATGTGCTTGAGTTTGTATGAAAAATTTATTCAATTGAGACTGAAAAGTTGACCACTCATGTTTTTGTAATTAATTACTGTTTCATTTTGTAATTAGTTTGTTTGAAACATGGACCACGATGATATCTCATGCATCTAGATTTACAAATGTATCCACAAATGTCAATACGGTTGGATGATAGGTTATGTATCACTTGTTCTAAATTTACATGATATGTTCTCCAACTAATAAACCTTATATAGTTCATGTTAGGCTGTTTATATTGAACACGGTTGCTTAACCAATTCTTAGCCTTGAATGAAAATATTGCATTTTGCACATTTCAAAAATTGAGAATTCTTGTGTTCATTTTATAATTAAAAAAATTAACTAAATTAATTATAATATTTCTATTAGAAAACTTGGAATAACTCTTTTTTTTTTTTTTTGTTATTGACATTGCAAAACTAAAGGGATGTTTGGAAGAAGAGATTGAATTATGTTGTTTGGGTGTTTTTGATATACGTGTGAGTGAAAAGTGTGTGTGAAAATGTGTGTAATGTTGTTTAAAATGTGAAAAAATATATTAAAACTAACCTACCAAACATCTCCTTAGTTTTGAAAGACTAACCATACACGCACTGTTACTTTTAAGTAGGGGTGGCAAAATAAGTCCAAACCCATTTGCTCACCCAAACCCACCCACACTAATTGAACCCAAACCCACCCAATTATTAGTTGGGTTAAATGGGCATCAACCCAATTAGAACCAGTAATTATTGGGTTTTAACTAAAAATCCATTGAGGCCCATTTAACCTAAAAACAATATACTCAAATTCAACCTAGCCCTTCCCATTAAAAAGAAGAAGAAGAAGCCCTCAGATGTTTTGTTTCAGGTTTTCATTTTCATTTTGATTTTCTCGGCCTCCAAACACTTCTCTCTCTCTCTTGCTCTCTCTCTTTCTCTCTTTGAGAACAATGAGGCACAACCTAGCTTTATCATCCCTTCTTCTGAGGTAACAATATCATCACTATCAACCATCTCTCTCTCTCTCTCTCTCTCTCTGAATTAAAATATTTTGGTTCAGGTCCGAGCAAGAATCGATCTCTCTCTTTTCTTAACTTGTTCACTACGAAGAGCATTTCATTAATGGTGGATCTTACTCACTGAGTTGAATCGTTCACTGAGCCGAAGTGAGTCCGAGATCGACAATAATGTTGGACGAACTTCTTAACCTAATCAATGTTTGACGAAGACTTGGATTGATGTGATATGGAGGAAGAGAAAGGCGACTGAGAAGTTTTTGAGGAAAGATGTGGTTGATTTGCTTGCGAATGGACTCGATTCAATGCTTATGGAAGAGTAATTACTTGCTTGTTCTTTTAGCTTTACGCTATGCTCATCCGATTTGATCTTAGAGTAGATTGAGTTTTCTTTTTTGTTTGGTTGCTGAGAAAATTTTTGGAAAAGAGTAATTCAAAATTTTGAATTTTGAGTTCATTATCAGAGATATAGAAAATTAAAATTTTCAAATTTCATGGTCTTTGATTTAATTGTGCTCATTAATTAGCATAATCTTTGTTTGGCTGCTGAGAAAAAAGAGAGGAAATTCGACTATGAAATTCCAGCTTTCATTTTTAGCTTCAAAATAGTCATTTTCACTTTAATGACATTTTGGTAATTTTAATAATTGGGTAATTGGGTGAGTTGAGTTTACCCATAATAATTGGGTTGTATTGGATTTGGGCTAGAAACAATTAGTTAAATAGGTTTTAATGGGCAAATGAATTTTAAAAACCCAACCCAATAATGCCCACCCCAAACCCACCCAAGCTCACCCATTTGATACTCTCCTTCTAAGTTTAGTGTACCCATAGCAACTAGAAGGATGTTTTTTCTTCTCCACGGCCACGGGTCCCCACCAATATTGTAACATTATTTTGCTATATATTGCTTGACGCAGAACTTAGGAAAAGAAGTAAAGATTAAAGAACCTTAAAAGCATGGAATTCCTTGCCAAACTCTATCATGTTCAGATGTTTTTTTATTATCGCACATCTTTGGTACGATGGTCACTCCATAAGTATAAATATCTGTGGGGTGTGGTGGGTAAGAACCGGGATTCAAGTTTTCAGGAAAGAGTTTCACACACATATATACTTAGATTAAGTTAGAGTAGAAATTTTATCTAAAAAAAAAGAAAAAAGAAAAAAAAAAAAAGAAGAAGAAAGAGGAGAAGAAGATGTTCTCTTTACTTTTTGCCTTGTATCAAATAAAAACATTAAAAAAAAGTCAGCAAAGGCAGCAAGTCTTGACTTGGCTATATATATGTTCAGACTTTTACTTTTTGCCTTGTATCAATAAAAACATTAAAAAAGAGTCCACAAAGGCAGCAAGTCTTGACTTGGCTATTATATATATGTTCAAACTAAGCAACAACTATAGCCCATTTCCAAATTTTATCACCACTGAAGACCACCGTAAACTCACCAAATAATAGCCCAACCGAACCGCAAAACAGAGCTTCTTTGATCTTTACAGAAATACCATGTCCACCACCAAGTCCAAGACCAATCTCCACATCGTCGCTTATCCTTTCCCATCCGCAGGCCACATCATCCCCCTCCTAGATCTCACCCACCTGTTACTCACCCGCGGCCTAAACGTTACCGTTTTGGTCACCCCCAGCAACGTCCACTTACTTGAACCATACCTCTCCGCCCACCCATCTTCTCTCAAACACTTGGTTCTCCCAGCCCTAGTCCCAGCTAGCACACCTACTCCTCCACATAAGAGACTCCTCGCTGTCGTGCGCGCCTTGCGTGACCTTCACTATCCGTTCCTCCTCCAATGGTTCCAGTCTCACCCTTCGCCACCTGTGGCTATTATATCTGATTTTTTCCTCGGCTGGACCCACCACCTTGCCTGTGAGCTTAAAGTGCCACGTCTCTGCTTCTCACCCTCCGGTGCTTTTGGGATGTCAGTAGCTTTTTCCATGATCCGTGACCCACCCAAAAACAATGATCCCGGTGAGGATAACAATGTCCTAATTTCATTACCTAAGGTCCCGAATTCCCCGACGTACCCTTGGTGGCAGATCTCTCCACACAATAGAAACGATCTTGAAGCTGACCCAAATTGGGAATTTCACAGAAACAGCATGCTGGCTAATTTCGAGAGTTGGGGAATTGTGTTTAACTCGTTCGCCAGTTTGGAGAGTGTGTACTTTGACCATTTGAAGAGAGAGGTTCGGCACAATCGAGTGTGGGCGGTTGGACCTGTATTGCCACTTGAAGGTGATTTGATTGGATCGGCTACTAGAGGTGGGGCCAGCTCTGTGCCATGTCACGAGCTTATGACGTGGCTGGATGCTCGTCTTGACAACTCTGTTGTTTACGTGTGCTTTGGAAGTCTTGCTGTGTTGACAAGTAAGCAATTAAATGTTCTTGCAACAGCGTTGGAGTGTAGTGGGGTTCATTTTATTTTGTGTGCAAGGGTGCCTGATGATCAAGGTTCGATTCTTGATGGGTTTAGAGATCGTGTGGGCGATAGGGGATTAGTGATCAAGGGGGGGTGGGCCCCACAGGTGGCTATACTAAGGCATCGAGCTATAGGTTCATTCTTGACTCATTGTGGGTGGAACTCGGTGTTGGAAGGACTTATCTCGGGAGTTGTGATGTTGACATGGCCAATGGGTACAGAGCAGTTTACTAATGCCTTGTTGTTGGTCGACCAATTAGGCGTGGCAATTAGAGCTGGCGAGGGCAATGAAAATATTCCTGACTCTAATGAGTTGGCTCAATTATTGATACTTTCACTCGACAAAATTAAGCCCCAGAATGTTCGAGCCAAAGAGTTGAGTGATGCAGCCTTGAGCGCGGTCAAGGGAGGAAGCTCCGACAAAGATTTGGATGAATTGATCAAACAATTAGTTGACATCAAAAAATTAGAGTGAATCTAAATTATGGAATCATAGTAGCATTTTTTTATGGTTTTACTCACTCACACGTATCTATTCAAGATTTTTGCCTTTGGTTGCATTAATGATTGAGATCACTGATCACATAAATGATGAAATATTAGTGATTGATTCGAATCTTATCATTTTCGCGCTAAAACTTACTTACAAAATAATGAGTACTCACTTCATATGCTTTATTTTCTAGTATAACGTTCTATGTTTTGTTTAATTCTTGTTATGACACATGGCTAGTATTGAAGAGAAGAAGACAGGGAAGCATAATTTTGTTGAAGCAAGCTTAAGATTTGAGCTCTCCTTTGTTTTCCTCTTTCGTTCAATAAAGTCTTTATTTAGATTATATATATATATATATATATGCACTCAATTATTAGACCCATCAAAGTCGGCTAATTGGTTGTTGAAACCAAGGTTGTCAAAATCGGGATCCTACGTAGGATCGTGGAAGGTAGGTAGGATTAGAGATCGTAGGATCGAATCGTGGATCGTAAGATTCTACCTATTTTCAGATTTTAAGCAAAAAACCTATTGATAGTGACTTTGTATGTTATATAATCACTTAAAATATGAATCCATCCATATAAAAAAAATTGTATCATAAAATGTAATTTGCATGCACTACATCGTTCTTATGTCATTCTAATGATGCAAAATATATTTAACTTTTGACATAATGTATCTAAAAAGTTCAGTACATGTTTAATTAGAACTAAGTACCAAAATATTATCTACACAAATGGAAAATTCACTTAACTTTCTTTCTAGCCAAAGTAGACATTGTATATTTGTACTAGAGCTGCAAAAAAAAAAAAAAAAAAAAAAAAAAAAAAAAAAAAGACACCAAGATACAGAGCATGCTCAAAAAATCACACAAAGAATTCATCAAACAGGTTGTGTGCAATTCTAAACTACTAATTGTGTTTACTAATATTTCTCAAAGATTCAAATACTAAAGATCATGTTTCATAATTTTTCAAATTTTACTTAATTTAGTTAACAAATAGAAAATTAAAACCTTAAAACTTTGTCAAAATCATATATACAACACAACAATATGGAATCAAACTATCAAAGTACAAATAAATGATAAACTACTAAGTACTAACTACCAAAACAAATTACCAAAAAGCTTAAAGACAGCGATGGCTCACGACAACATCATTGAGAGGACTGAGAGGTGTTGGGTTTTTGACAAAGGAGGGAGGAGGCGTGGGATTGAGGTGCTAGGTTTTTTACTAGGTTTTTTTTTTTTTTTTTTTTTTTTTTTTTTTTTTTTTTTTTTTTCTATAAATAAAACGTTAAACTTTAGTTAAGAAAGTTTCAAGGCAGTGATGACTCACCATTAATAGGGCTGAGAGGTGCTGGGGTTTTGACAGAGGGTTGAGGAGGAACAGGACAGAGGTGTGTGCTGGAGCTTTGTGTTTCTGAATGGTTTAGGTTTTGTTTTTGAAAACGTTAAATTTATACCATAAATTTTTTTGAGATTTTATGTTCACATAAGGGTAAATTTGGGACTTCAATTCGTTATTGGGCTTCTAAAACTTGTTGGACTTATGGGTTTAGGTTTACCCAAATGAATCCCACGTAAAAAAAAAAAAAAAAAAAAAAGTTCAAGCCAAATGATAGGATCGGTAGGATCCCATACGATCCTACGATCCTATACGATCCTACACGATCCTACCTATGATCCTAACAATTTTACGATCCTGTTACGATTTTAAACTTTTTGGTGAGGTAGGATCGTAAAATCGTGTGATTTTACGATCCGGATTGCGATTTTGACAACCATGGTTGAAACAAATTTAGATTTGTACTCCTTGATATGTGTGGCAAAGAAGTTGTCTTGTCCCATCTTTTAGAGAAGTTTCATGTTCTTATATTTTGAGTTCTTGTAATTGAGCTATCTAGGGCTTAAGCTAGGTGAGAAAGAAGCTATTTGGTTGGAAGGTTACCCTCATTTTTCTTTCTCATGGTAGAAATTGAGATTTCTTGAAATAAATTTTTTTTCCATCATTTCCTAAAAAAGGGGACAGTAGATACCTCATTTTGTACCTAGTTAATAAACTTTAGTCCCCGGTCCCAATGATAAACTTGATATGTCTACAAAAGGTAATTGAAGTTATTTCGATAGCTTGGAAGTAATCACAACTCAAAAGTGTTTAAATTGCTTTGAAAATAATGCTGAAAAATGATATTTGCTCATTGTTTTGACCATAACTTTTGATCCACAAAGCATTTTTGAGTGAGATTTATTTCATTGGAAATCAGATATCCTGGACTTCAATTTGAACATAAATTTTTCCTAATTTGGAATTACATTGAGTGAGTTATGACTGTTTGAAGTCAAGTTATCAAATCTATCAGAATTAGGGTTTTTGGAGATGCATGCGTACACATGAAACTTCATGCGTACACAGATATCATTTCAAAACCTTAGAACTCCAGTTTTTAGGGCCCTCTTTGATGGGGCCCTACCCCTAGACCATTTGGAACGTCCAAAACCCTATAAATAAGCCTGAAAATGCTAGTTTAAACTTATAAATACATCCTTATGCCTCCAAACTAAAATCCTAACTAGAGAGAGTTTATTTTTGCCTCCATCTTCTTTAAAAACCCTATTTCATCTTCTCCAAAATCATACGTAGACCTACATTTTTTAATCATCGAAAAACCTCTCTTTAGTTAGTTTTAAGGCAAAAAGTTGTTCTCAATTGGATTTCTCAAAACCTATTCATAACTAATCTTTTTATTTTGAGTTGTGATTACCTATAAACTATTGAATCGTTTGATTTCCTTGATATCTCTTTGAATCTTGTTGTGTAGGCACTGAGGGGCATGTTAAAATATCAATCAAGTTGTGTTCCATAAGCAAGGTGAGTAGCTTTTTCCTTGATTTGGATTATTTTTGTGTTCTTGTTGTTCTTAATTTTATTTATGTGTTACATTTTCTTATAAATATGATTTGATTTATTTGTGTTCGATTTGTTGTGTCTCATCATGTTTTGATTAATGAGTTGAATGATTGGATATATTGATGAACATGTCTGGATGTGTTGCTCTTGTTTGGTTTTAGATCCAATACATGTTTAGGAATAGTTTTTGGTTTTGTTTATCTTTGGTATCTTTGTTGTTAGTTTAGGTTGTTTGGTTAAATATTAGAAGCATGCTAGGTTTGGTTTGATTATTATTTTGTTGCTTGCTTTAAAACTATGTTTCGGGGCGTGTATGCGTGCACATACTTATGTATGCATACGTATACTCGTGCACAGAAATGCAAATTCAAGGTTCTTACAATTTTTGATTCTTTTGCTCAGTTTTAATCCTCTATTTATGTCTTGTTGAGTCTAGTTTTCACATGTCTTGGTCTAGGGTTAGTAGAAGAGCATATGTCACCTGCTTGGATTGATAGATTGATAATTAGGATTTATATCTTGGATAAATCACATGAACATGCATATGAACATGAACATGCATTGATGCATAGGCGTTATGGTGTTATGAGGTAAAGGAGGTAAGTCATGTATAATTACATGAACATGCATTTAATTGGAATGATGAGCTTGATATGGTTTATGAACATGATGAATATGCTTGATTAATACCATGATGCTATACTTGGATTTTGGGATATGCTTAATGTTAATGTCTTGTTGATGCTATTGTATTGTGTTAGGACATATGTGGAACATGTTTAGAACATATGTCATTTAGAAGCTAATCCTTTGACAAAACGTACTTTACTTGTAATTGGGTAGATCTAGGATGTGTTTAATACTTCAAGGAGAAAAAGTTAAAGTTCAATTATTGAAGCCATGCAATTTTGTACAAGAATCAAGTGAAGAAGTGTTGTTCTTTAAAGCTCGATAGATATCTTGACAGATGTATCTATTGAGATTTAAAATGTGAATCTTGACAGATGATGATGCAAAGAATAATCAGTAGGCTGGATGCTTCGGACTTGATCAGTAGGCTGGATGCTTCGGACTTGAAAGGACTATTGGTTCTCTTGGCTGCCTGAACAAAGAAAGAAAAGCAAATCAAAGGCGACCGGGGTTGCCGGCCGAAAACCCTCCGATGACAAAGTTAGTTTTTCTCTCCATACTATGAGTTCCAACTTTTTGGAGTAAAAATTCCACATACCTTGGGTTTGTCTGAAACTGCCTTTATATAGCGTTCTCATCGGCGGTTACCAAAATTCGAATTTCTCCTGACTTCAAGGAGAGATAGAACTCAAACGTATCTGGCATAACCGTTTGGAAGTTATGCTTTTGTTTCGCAACGGATACCTGGCGGTTACCCGTGGGATAAGGGACTGTCATACCTTATTTGGAGATTTTTCTAAGTGTAACACCCCCGTCCTGGAGTATCTCAGTTGGGTGTGCTTTGTTACATGCGCAGGGCTGTCTCGTCTAACGAGTGAACATCCTCAAGACGAGGATAGCGATCTGGACGAGTGTATCACTGGAGGTGTTTACCTCGTCCAGATCTCCTCTTCCCAGAACGAGGTATTAGTGGGCAAACTCCCGAGGGTATTCTCAATGGTAGGTAGATCACGGACGACCTGTATGGACGACTTGGAGATAGGCTAAATTATTCCCTTATCAGTTGCCCCCATGTTCTAAGGTCGTCCAGAGTTCTTTTGTTTCTTGGGTTCGTTTCGAGATGTTATTCCACGTGTCCCAAAGTCAGGGACGAGGTTATGAGGGTCCAGATTATGTCACGTGTCATTGCTCACTTGGGTTAACCGTTGTGTTGGTTGGGGTTCTCGAGGGGTTGCCACGTGTTATTTCTTGATTGGTCATTTTGCTCTGGGTTTTACTTTTCAACGCCTATAAATAGTGGATTTCCTCCCCTACCCTCCCCATTTTTCCAATTCTCTCGTTTGACATCTCTCGTCCATCGCCTCGTCTAGGAGTATTCCAGCGTCCTTTAGTTTCCCTCGTCTAGATCCAGGTATTTTCTCTACGCTCGTTTTTTAGGCTTCCCTTCATTTTCAAAATGTCCGACACTTTTTCCTCGTCTAGCAATAGTGTTGATAGGGAGATAGATGAATACCGCAATACAACTAGCTATAGTAGTTCTGATAGTGGTAGCAGTAGTAGTGGTAACACAGACGAGTATGTTTCTGGGGTTCCTGGGGTTCCCTTAGAGGTTTTCAACGAAGAATTTAGGACGAGGGTAGCATCTGGGTCTGGAGCTGGTACGTCTAGCGCGCCCTCGTCCACTAGAAGGGACGAGGTCGAAACTGTGTACAGTTGCGCTGTTGGGGTTCCAGCCAAGACGGACGAGAGAAAATTGGCGTCCCTTAGGAGCTGGTACCAAATCCCGGACGAGCTAAATCCTAGATTAGCCGTCCGTAATGAGTGGTGTTGTCAACCCCATTTTGGCATTGGGGTTTATGAAGCCTACCTTCTAGGTGGCCTTAGGCTGCCCCTCAATGCTTTTGCCAGGGAGTTACTCACTAGGTTAGGCGTAGGTTTATGTCAGTTGAACCCTAATGCATGGAGACTAATTGTCTTTATGCAAATTTTGTGGAGAGAGGTTTTCGAAGGGGACTGTCCTCTTACTGTGGACGAGTTCCTTTTTTGTTATAAACCCTCCGAAATTAGTCAGTCTCGTGGCTTTTATCAATTCACAGCCAGGAGAAAAGACTGTAGGATAATAAAGTCTTTGGTGACCTCGGATAGGAATTGGAAGACGGAGTTCTTCTTCGTCTCCGGTCTTTGGGCAGGACGCCCTGCTGATGTGGGTAGGGATCCATTTCCCCCATATACAGGAGAATTAGGGAACCTTCGTCCTGAAGGTATGCTCACCACTACTGTAGCTTCGCCTTTATTACATATCTTTCCAAGCTAATTTCTTCGTCCTTGTTGCAGGTGTTAAAAGGCCGTCGCTGAGTAAGTTCCATCTAGGACGCGTCCAGAAAGCTCGTCTTCATCCAGAGAGGGACTTCCACTCCCTGGTCACTTTGCAGCGTCTTGCCACCTGGGGACTTGGCCCTGAGCCCTCTCCTGAAGCCTTAGCTCACGAAATTACAATTTGTCGACGTGAGTTCTCGTCTTGCACTTCCTTCCCCTTTTTCTTCTCTTTTTTCTTCTTTTTTTTTTTTTTTTTAAAATTTTAAATTTTTTATTTTTTACGCTTATTATTATTATTCATTTTAGGAATGGCTACGATGAAAGAAAACAAAGGAAAGGGAGTGGCAGACGAGCGTCCTAGGCAGGACGCCGAGGTTAGGACTCGTCCTGCTGCTGGCGACAAGAGGAGCCTGTCAAAGGCCATAAACCTTGAGAATCTTCCCAGCCGGAGGGCCAAGCACAGGAAGTCGTCCAAGCCTGGGGTCGTCTCTCCTGCCGTCCCTGTTCCCCCTCAACCAACGTCCGTCCATGTCGTCGACGTGGAGTCAGAGCCAACTCCCACCCCACCGTCCAAGACCAACGCTCCCGTCTCGTCCCTTCCTCCCGTTGATGTTGTGCCCAACCTCCTCGAGAGTGAGGGCTTGGCCTGGGAAAGGTTCCAGCAGGCAGTGTCTGACGAGGACGTGGCTGCATGCTACAACATGTCCTTGAAAGATTTTGAGCACTCGGGCGTCCATGATCTTTTCAAGGTAACTGATGCAAGTGTGTTCACGTCCTCAATTTTTATGTCTGTTTACTTGGCTTGATATAAAAAACTCTTATTTATTTGTACAGGCCATGTCCAAGTTTATAGCCGCGTCCAGGCAGGCTACTGAGCTGGACAGGACGAGACTACTGTTAGAAAGGAGGATCAAGGAGGTCAAGGACGAGTGCAAGGGCTGGGCGGAAACGGCTGCTGAGGCGAAGGACGCGGCCAAGGGCTTGCTAAATCTCGTCGAGGAATTAAAAGCTGATGTAGTGGAAAAGGATTCTCGTCTTGACCACTTCCAGAAGAAAATCGACGAGTTAAGCAATTCCCTAGTGAGGGCTAAGGACGAGGCTGTGGAAGAGTTCAGGGCTTCGAAGCAGTTTACGGACCTTTTGGACGCCAACTATGCGGCTGGATTTGAAGACTTTCGCATGGAGGCGAAAGAAAAGTTCCCAGAAGTTGACTTCAGTCCTATCGTCCTTCAACTTGGAGGTGCTGCTAGTTCCTTCCTTCAGACCAGCTCTGAGGATGTCAACATCGAAGACGATGCCTCAACCAGACCAGCCGAAGACGACCCTGACGCCTGATCTTTTGTTGTTTAAAGATTTTACCAAGAAAAATGTTCAAGTGTTTCACCCCTTCCCTTTTTTTTATTATATACTTTTTATGTACAACACATTTATCTTGTCCAGAGTATTTTTAAGGAGTTCATAAACAATTGCCTTTCAAGGCTTATTTCTCAAGGGTTTTTGGACGATGGTCGTCCACCCTTTAACGTTTAATGAATGTTTTCTTCCGCTTATTATTGTTGTTTCAGGGACGAGTTTATTTATTTTGTGTCATTCCTTTGCCATTTAAGCAATATTCGTGTGTTTGGGTGATTGTTTATACATTTCCCTCATGGACGACCATTTGTAGGACGACGATGATTACTTTGCTTGCCCTTTAGGCTATTATTACTCGTATTTTTACAAGTTTGTAATCATCTTAACCATATTCTCGTCATTTGGTTGTCAGGCGCCAAAGCCTACTTTCCTTCTTAGACGAGTGGGCTTTAACTAAGGAAATCTGGGACGGACATGCCTTAGCATTTTTGTTTTGTCCTCACTCTTTTTCTAAGGAAATCTTGGACGAGCATGCCTTAGCGTCCTTCCTTCGTTTTATCCTCATTCTTTTCTAAGGATAGTTTGGACGAGTTAGTCTTTGTCCAGAGATTTCACTTAGGCTAAGGCTTTTTCATCGTCCGTAGGTATTATCAGGGAAACTGGAATTCAAATGCACAAGAAATCCACACCATATTATATTATTACATGAACATTGTTCACAAATTTGGCACATGCTTACAAGCTAGTGCCTTATTAAGATTACATAGCATCGTCTTTCATAAGCTAGTGCCTTATTAAGTAGTGCAAAAGTTTAAGAACTAGTGCACTTTTATTCATAACACACCATAACGGTAGTAAAAGCAAAAGTAGATATAAGCAAACACGCAAACCACGACTGTAATAATTCTGCCACTGACTTCTCTCGTCCTTGCTCGTCACTGGTAGTACCTTCGTAGATGTTCCACGTTCCAAGGATGTTCTAGCTTCCGCCCATCCAGGGCTTCTAGGTAGTAGGACCCCTGCCTTTTGAAGTTGATTACCCTGTAGGGTCCTTCCCAATTTGGTCCTAGTTTTCCATGAGCTGGGTTCCTGGTCGCCAAGGAGACCCTTTTGAGGACAAGGTCCCCAACATTGAACCGCCTGGGTTTTACCACGGCGTCATGCTGTCTGGCCATGAGATTTTTGTACCTTGCCATTCTTTGCTCCGCATCCATTCTTACCTCATCAATAAGATCGAGGTCAAGGCGCAGTTGCTCCCCGTTGTCTTTCTCCTGGTACTTCATCACTCGGTGACTTGCCATATGGACCTCTGCTGGTATAACAGCTTCGCTCCCATAGGCTAGTTTAAAAGGGGTCTCCCCTGTCGGAGTCCGTGCGGTCGTCCTATAGGCCCATAGAACACCTGGCAACTCGTCTGGCCATATCCCTTTTGCCCCTTCAAGCCGAGTCTTGATGATTTTCAGCAGGGATCGGTTTGCCACTTCTGCTTGTCCATTTGCCTGTTGATGAGAGGGTGAAGAGTAGTGGTTCTTGACTCCAAAATGGTTACAAAAATCCCTGAAAGGTGCATTGTCGAACTGACGTCCGTTGTCAGATACCAATACCCTGGGTACTCCGAACCTGCATAGGATATTCTTCCATACAAAATTCTTCACGTTCTGCTGAGTGATTGCTGCAAGAGGCTCGGCTTCTACCCACTTAGTAAAATAGTCTATTCCTACCACCAAAAACTTCATCTGTCGGATTCCTACGGGGAAAGGGCCCAGGATATCCAGCCCCCATTGTGCAAAGGGCCATGGGGCCGTCATTGGGGTCTGGTATTCCGACGGCTGTCTAGGCACATTGCTGTAACGTTGACATTGGTCACATACCCTGACATAGGCTTTAGCGTCTGCCTGCATTGTTGGCCAATAGTAGCCGGCACGGACGACCTTATGGACAAGGGACCTTGCCCCTGAATGATTTCCACATGATCCTTCATGAACTTCCCTTAGAACATAATTTGACTCGTCTGGAGCCAAACATCTTAAATAGGGTTGGGAAAAGCCTCGTTTGTATAACACTTCATTAATGAGAACATACTTGGCCGACCTGACCCTTAGCTTTCTTGCCTCGTCCTTGTCCTCTGGAAGCCTCCCATCCTTGAGGTAAATTATTATTGGACTCATCCAATTCTCTTCTCCTTCTATCTGCTGTATGTCAGGGATGTCTATGCTCGGCATGTACTGGACGTCGTCGAACGCGTCTATGACCCCTGCCGAGGCGGCTTTCGCCAAGGCGTCTGCTTCTGCATTTTCCTCCCTGGGAAGTTGAATAAAACTTATGGCTGAAAATTTTCGGGCAAGGCGTTTCACTTTGTCAAGGTACTTCTTCATTCGATCCTCCTTGACGTCACACATTCCATTTACTTGGTTCATGACCAGCTGAGAATCTCCTCTGATTGTTAACGACTCGGCTCCTAAGGACTTGGCCAATTCCAACCCCTTGAGTAGAGCCTCGTACTCAGCCTCGTTGTTGGTAGTTGGATATTGCAGGCGGGCCGCATATTCCAGCTTGTCACCTTCAGGGGACTTCAATACAATTCCAACCCCTCCTGCATACAGTATGGACGATCCATCTACATTTACCACCCACATTTCATCTCCTTCGTCCGTGCTTAGGTCGTCCTGACTGGGGGTGAATTCTGCGATGAATCTGCCAAAGCTTGCGCTTTTATTGTGTTCCTCGGGAGGTACCTGACATCGAACTCGCTGAGCTCAACCGCCCACTGTATCAGCCGCCCAGCAGCTTCCAACTTGCTCATTGCCTTTTTAATGGGGTGGTCTGTCAGGACGTTGATGACGTGTGCCTGAAAATAATGCCTCAGCTTCCTAGAAGTCGTGATCAATGCGAAGGCTAATTTCTCCATCATCGGGTATCGTCCTTCCGCTCCTCTCATCGCGTGGCTTGTATAATAGACCGGCTTCTGAACTCTCCCCTCTTCTCTGACTAATGCTGAGCTTACTGCATGTGGGGACACTGCCAAATACAGGTACAACTCTTCCCCAGGTTCAGACGGACTCAATAATGGGGCCGTCATTAGATATGTCTTCAAGTCTTGGAAAGCCTTTTGACACTCATCCGTCCATTCAAAAGCCTTTCTAAGGATTTTAAAGAAAGGTAAACATTTGTCAGTAGCTTTCGATACAAACCTGTTGAGGGCGGCGACTCGTCCTGTGAGGGACTGGACTTCCTTGATATTTCTTGGCGGCTCCATGTTCAGTATCGCCTGGATTTTATCCGGATTCGCCTCAATTCCCCTGTGTGAGACCATAAACCCCAAGAACTTACCCGACGAAACCCCAAAAGCACACTTGCTCGGATTTAACTTCATGTGGTACCGTCTCAACGTATCAAAAGTCTCTTGAAGGTCGTCAAGATGTTTGTCCTCGTCCTGGCTCTTCACCAGCATGTCGTCCACGTAAACCTCCACATTTCGCCCGATTTGAGGACGGAACATATGGTTAACCAGTCTTTGGTAGGTTGCCCCTGCGTTCTTCAAACCAAAAGGCATAACCTTATAGCAATACAAACCTTGGCTTGTGACGAATGAGGTCTTCTCCTGATCTGCTTCATTCATCTGAATCTGGTTATACCCCGAGAAAGCGTCCATGAAGCTAAGTATCCTGTGACCTGCCGTTGAGTCCACTAACTGGTCAATGCGCGGCAATGGGTAGCTATCTTTGGGGCAAGCTTTGTTCAGGTCAGTGAAATCCACGCACATCCGCCACTTGCCATTGGCCTTCTTGACCATGACTACGTTCGCCAACCAGTCTGGGTAATGAACTTCACGGATAAATTTCGCGGCGACCAACTTCTGCACCTCTTCCTTGATGGCATTGTCTCGCTCGGGAGCAAAAACTCTTCTCTTCTGACGTACTGGTTTCGAATAGGGGCATACGCTCAGGCTATGGGTAATGACATTCGAATCAATACCAGGCATATCCTCATGGCTCCATGCAAAGACATCAAAGTTTCTCTTCAGAAACCGAATTAAAACGTGCTTTGCCCCCTCTTCCATGTTTGCCCCCACTCGGGTATACTTCTCGGGCTGTTCATTGTCCAAAGGGACGTCCTCTAATGCTTCAGTGGGCTCAGCCGCGACCCTTCTTCCGTCTATACTCATCGTCTGCATGTGCTCGTCCATTCCCAGCATGGCTAAGTAACATTCTCTGGCAGCCAGCTGGTCTCCTTGTACCTGGCCTACTCCATGTTCAATCGGGAATTTGATGGACAGGTGGTAGGTAGAGGTTACCGCCTTCCAGCTGTTTAAAGTTGGCCTTCCAATAATCGCATTATATGACGACGCACAATCAACGACAAGGAAATTCACTTCCTTGGTTATCTGCTGCGGATACGTCCCAACGACTACTGGCAACGCGATGGTGCCCACAGGTTGCACCTTCATTCCTCCGAATCCTACCAACGGCGAGTTCACTGGTCGAAGCCGATCTCGTCCTAGCTTCATTTGTTGGAATGCGGGGTAGTAGAGAATGTCTGCAGAGCTACCATTGTCTATCAGAACCCTCCTGGTTGTGTAGTCAGAGATGAGTAGAGTGATGACTATCGCGTCATCATGTGGGTGGTGAATTCGTCCTGCCTCTTCGTCCGTGAAAGTGACAGCCTGTTGGTCTACCTCCCTCGTCCTTATAGGTCGTCCAGACTGTTGGATGTTCTGCACCGCCCTGAGGTACGTCTTCCTTGACTTGGACGACTGTGCCGTAGAGCTTCCCCCTATAATTACCCTGATTTCTCCCAGTGGGGGGCGCGACGATTCTTCCACCTTGGCATTCATTTTCTCATCTCTCTGGTCTCGTCCAAGGAAGTTCCTCAACTTTCCCTGTCTAATGAGATTTTCTATCTGCTGTTTCAAGTCAAAGCACTCGTCTGTATCATGCCCATGGTCCCGGTGAAAACGACAATACTTGCTCCTATTACGCTTGTTGGGGTCTCCCTTCATTTTGTCCGGCCACTTCAAGGATGGATCATCCTTGATCTGCATAAGGACCTGCTCTAATGGCATAGCAAGGGGCGTGTATTGTTGATTCCTTGCAGAGGAACTGGCCTTTTTACCATCCTTATCCTTTCTCTCGTCTACCCGAACTTTCTTTGGACGAGATCCCTGGTCAGGGTGGCGATGGTAGCCCGATTCCGAGCGCTCTGCGCGTTTTCTCTTCTTGGCTATGATGGCGTCTTCAGCATTCATAAAATTCTGAGCCGAATGGACAAGCTCGGCCATAGTCTGTGGTTCCTGCTCGTAGAGCTTATGAATGAACAAGTCCGAATTGACCCCGTTGTGGAAAGCGGCCAACAACAACTTGTCATCCATCTCGTCCACTGTTAAGGCTTCTCTGTTAAACCGAGTGATGAAGGACCGCAAACTCTCATTGTCCCCCTGCTCTATAGTCAGCAGGCTGGAGGAGGAACGTTTGTGACGCTGTCCTCCAATAAAGTTGTTGACAAACAGCTTACTCAGTTCTTCAAATGACCCCACGGTGTTTGGGGGGATCTTACTGAACCACACTCGTGCTGGCCCCTTGAGCGTGGTGGGAAAAGCTCTGCACATGATTTCGTCTGGGACCCCCTGCAGGTGCATGGTCGTCTTGAAAGTTGCAATGTGATCGCAAGGGTCGCGATTTCCATCGTACGAGTCCAGAGAGGGCATTTTGAATTTCGGGGGTAGAGGATGGCTGTTGACGGAAGCTGTGAAAGGGGAGTCCGTTCGGTGGACCATATCATCTACTGGGTTTGTTCGCCTCATGTTTTCCCTCATTTCCTCCATGGCTTTTCTCATTTGGTCCATTTCCTTTTCCAAGTGCGGTACCCTTCTTGAAGTGGTACCCCTTGTTTGGTCTTCGGACTCTACATTCTCCCCTCCTCCTTCCTGACTTGGAGCCCTTCCCTCCATTCGTCCTTGACGCTGTCTCCTGAGGTTGATCTCCCTGTTCAACTCCTGGTTTTGACGTGTCAGTTCTGCCATAGCGGCAGCCATGGATTGTATGTGTTGAACAGACGGTGGTTGAACTACAGGCGCTGATCTACGATCGCGAAGGGAATTACTGGAAGCATCCCTACTCTCCTGGTGGCCTGGGCTGGTAGCCCTTGATCTTGTTCGAACCATTCAGCCTTTTGTCTGGGATAGAGTAACTTGCTTGTTTCACTTCCCCACAGACGGCGCCAACTGATGATGCAAAGAATAATCAGTAGGCTGGATGCTTCGGACTTGATCAGTAGGCTGGATGCTTCAGACTTGAAAGGACTATTGGTTCTCTTGGCTGCCTGAACAAAGAAAGAAAAGCAAATCAAAGGCGACCGCGGTTGCCGGCCGAAAACCCTCCGATGACAAAGTTAGTTTTTCTCTCCATACTATGAGTTCCAACTTTTTGGAGTAAAAATTCCACATACCTTGGGTTTGTCTAAAACTGCCTTTATATAGCGTTCTCATCGGCGGTTACCAAAATTCGAATTTCTCCTGACTTCAAGGAGAGATAGAACTCAAACGTATCTGGCGTAACCGTTTGGAAGTTATGCTTTTGTTTCGCAACGGATACCTGGCGGTTACCCGTGGGATAAGGGACTGTCATACCTTATTTGGAGATTTTTCTAAGTGTAACACCCCCGTCCTGGAGTATCTCAGTTGGGTGTGCTTTGTTACATGCGCAGGGCTGTCTCGTCTAACGAGTGAACATCCTCAAGACGAGGATAGCGATCTGGACGAGTGTATCACTGGAGGTGTTTACCTCGTCCAGATCTCCTCTTCCCAGAACGAGGTATTAGTGGGCAAACTCCCGAGGGTATTCTCAACGGTAGGTAGATCACGGACGACCTGTATGGACGACTTGGAGATAGGCTAAATTATTCCCTTATCAACAGATAAGCTTGACATCTGTACTATTGAGAATTACGAAAATCAGTTTTTCATAATTGTTTTTCATGTATATTCAAGCCATGTGTTTCAGTTTTCTTTTTTCACAACCCTAGGCATATATAAGGATTATTTTTAAGGCCGTCATAAGGGAGTTGCACTTGTTGTTGCAAGCATATTATGACCGAAGACAATTTGCCCTAGTTCATCTGTCTCTTGAAGAAGGTGATGTGTTTGTACGCCGTAGAGTTTTGTGACTAAGGAGCTTCTTAATCTTCATTGTCTAGATGAATTGAAGAACTTTGCAGCCAAAGTCTTTCTCAAGTTGGCATGTTAGTCACGTTCTTGGATCCATGCATCATTGGTTAGTCACGTAATGGGATTTGTGCATTGAAAGGAGAGATTGTTATTAAATTACAAGTCCAATTGTGTATTGGGGTAAGGGCTCAACTGTAGGTTGGTATAAGGTACTGGGATTCCTTTACTTGTAACCACTTGTTTTGATAATAGTCGATTCTTGGGAGTGGAAACCTTAGATTCACCCGATGGGGTTTTTGCCTTGGAGGTTTTCCCCATTCCTAAACAAATAATCGTGTCAAATTTATTTTTCCGCTACATTTAACTTAATTGGTGATTTGTTTGTGCTACCACATGTATTGCATGTTAATTGACCTAATTAATTTGGCTAATTAATTGATTAATTTACTATAAGGGGTCAATACATTCTTGACCTATCAAGTGGTATCAGAGGAGGCACACTTTGATTATGGTTAATTTTTATTGTGTGATCCATTGACCCTTGTTCGTCATGGATAGAGGGCAATATTTAATTATACATTCTTTATTTGATGGCACTAACTATGCATACTAGAAAGTACGCACGAGAGTTTTCTTGTAGTCATTAGATAAAAAAGTGTGACAAGTTATGGAGATAGGCTAGACCAAGCCAAAAGAAGCGTTGGCTGATTGGGATGATGCTAAGATTAAAGCGGCTAACTTCAACAGCAGAGCATTGAATGCCTTATTCAGTGTAGTCACGAATGAGGAGTTCAAGAAGATATCCTCCATTGAAACTAGAAAGGAAGTATGGACCATCCTCCAGACAGCCTATGAAGGAACTAAGGTTGTCAAGGATTCAAAATTTCAGAGGCTTACTACAAGCTTTGAAGAAATTAAGATGGAGGAGGATGAGTCGTTTGATGAGTTTTATGCCAAAGTTAAGGACATAGTGCATTCTACCTTTAATCTTGGGAAAATCATTCTCGAACTCAAGATTGTTAGAAATGTGCTCAGATCTCTACTTGAGAGATTCCATGCTAAGATCACTGCCATTGAGGAATCAAAGGACATTGATCAAATTCCTTTGATAGAGTTGGTTGACAATTTGTAGACCTATGAATTAGGTTTGACTAGGATTGGAAAATTGAGCAAAGGTAAGAGCATGGCATTGAAGGCCAAAAGTAGTGACACTGATGAGTTTTTAGACAATAAAGATTCTAAAATGAAATCCTACATTACAAGGTAGTTCAAAAAGTTCATGAAGAATGCCAATGTGAAAGGATATGACCAGGACCGAAAGCAATCCAGTTCTTCACAATTCAAGAGTCAAGATAAAAGGAAGAAAGATGCTAGGGATGGCGGTCAGTATATTATTCCCTTCGGCCTCCGGAGCAAAATGCTTCAGATGTCAAGGTTTTGGACACCTGAAACAAGAATGTCCAACTTATCTCAAGATTATTGGGAAAAGTAAGGCCTTTGCTGCTACCTTGAGTGACACCGAGCTTGAGGATGATTCGGATAATGAGTATGATGGAATCTTGAATGCCTTCACTGCCACTGTAAATCCTACTGAGGGGATTGTTGAAGAAGTGTATGAAGAAGAGGACTTGGTGGAGTCTAAGTTTAAGAAGATGGATGAACAGGATGACATCCATATAGCCTATGCAAAATTATACAAGGTCTTTGAAAAGCATGAGAAATTATATAGGCTGGCCACCAAGAAGCTCAGTGATGTGGAGTTTGAACGAGAAGAAATCTTCACAAAGTTTGATGAAGCTAATCAGACCATTAGAGCATTGTGGTTTGAGAACAATTTCTTAGCTGAGAAAACCAAGAAGGTTGAAGCAGAGCTGTTTCAAGTTAGAGCTCAATTGGAGAGGACTTCAAGTGTAAAGCTTGATGAGATGCTTAGCTTTTAAAAATCTATTTTTGATCAAACCGGTTTGGAGAATGATTTCTCTTCCTCTAATATTACTTCTTCTAGTACTTCTGTGTTTGTTCCACTTGCTAGTAATGTTGAATCTGAGAATAATGATGTGAAAATGGTTTTAGCTATTGAGAACATAGACAAAGGTAAATCTATCTTAGGAGCACCCCCTAAACTTGAAAGAAAGAGACTAAAAACCCTAGGGTTAAGAAGAGCAATAACCAAAAGTCTAAACAGAAGAAGTAGCATCTCTGTCATCATTGTGGAGCTACAGGACATACTTGACCTAATTGCTATAAGTGGTTGGCCACTCAATAGAGCAACAATATGATCTCATCTGGAAATCAGAATCAATTTCCATCTTCTTTTGCTCCCTTTGGAGATCTTCTCAAAGCCCTCATGTTCCTTTCAAACTTGAATGGTTTCAATTCTTCCCTCTTACCGCTGGGTCAAGGTTCACCAAACAGAAAGGTTCTTCCAAGGTGTGGAAGGTAAAATGCTTTAAGTGATCTAGTCACTTTTTCTCTCTCCCTTTAATTTTTGTTTGCGTTACTTATGTGTTTTGCTTTCTTGTTTTTAAGTTAGTCTAGTTTTTATGCTATGCTCTGTTTAATATGTTTTTGTTTATTTGTGTACATTGGTTCTTGTGTACCTTAGATGGCCATTGAAACAAAGTTTTCTAAACTATATATTCTTTGTAGCTTAGATAAGTATCTCTATGCACAATTAAGCAAGTGAGCTTTGTGACTTGTGTTTGTGATAAGTAAGATTAAGTAATCTCTTATATTTGACACTCATGTTACTTTTTTTTGACAGGAAGGACTAGAAAATCCTAAGAGAAAGATATAAATAACCATCTCACTACTGTTGCCTGCCAATCATGAAATGACATCTGTATGCTTCGGAATAGCAAAAGTGCAATGTCCAAAGCTTAACATAATTGAGTATTTCTTTTCTCTCTCTTATATGCTTATACATGATATGCTTAAAATAAAAATATGAAAAAAAAAAGAATCAAAATGCTTTATATATGATTGCAAGCGTGTCTTCTAGGAGATGTGGGAGTTATAAGATGTACCTCAAAGGTGATAGTCCCCATCAAGCAGTTATGATTGTGTGTGAGTTAAATTGATTTTCTCATATCTTAAATCGTCATAACATGTAGACACTTATGCAATCTTGTGATGTTTTCACACACAACATGCTAAATTCTTTGCTACTTTTGATACACGTGGAGCTACAATATGATTTGGCTATCACAAGGAATACATGTGTTAATGTATACTCACTAAACTATCTTGACTTGTTTTTGAAATATAAATTGGTTAGACTTGTTTAGTGTGTGTGTGTGTTTTGGATCTAAGTGCTTGAATTTTTTTTCGTTGAGAGATGTTTTTGAGAGCTTAAAATGTTATTTGGATCTTTGTTTGAGTAGCTTGCTTGATTACATTCATTTTTATGGTTTTCTCTTCTTTGAAAAACTATTTTTGCACATATCGACATCTCTTGACTGCTAGCTATCCATTGAGATCTTTTATCTTCCTTTCTCGACAGAAGTTAACGCAATCTAGATCCATCGAAGCTTTCTAGAATTTGTCTAGATAGCTTCTCGACAGATTCTCGATTCATCGAGAAACTTTCTGTTTGCTCGATAGTTGTTCGATCCATCGAGCTGTCTTTGCCATTGATAGCTCTCAATAGCACTTCGACAGCTAAATCTGTTGAGAATTAGTGCTCGATAGATTCTCGATAGCTCTCGATCCATCGAGCTTAGTTTTTCTAAATATAGTTTTTGCGCAATTGTTTTCTCATTTCTCTGCAATTCCTCTCGATAGAAACACTTTTTTCTCTCTCCCAAACACTTCTAACTCAACCTCTTCACCTTCCCCACTTGTTTTTCGGCCCAATACTTGTTTTCTTCCTTTGGTATGGTATCTTTTCTCTCTTTTTATCATGCATTTCATTCATTTAGACCTAGGTTTTTAGGGTTTTTGAACATTTTTAGGGTTTTTCAAAAATGATGAGGTTTTTGTGAAATTTTTGGGTTATGTTTAAATAATCCTATATGCTCATGCATTTCATCACATTTGCATTTTCACCATGTTTCATGCATTTAGATGTGTGTTATATATGTTGAAATCTGATAAGTTTGGAATGGGCTGAGCCTATGATATTTATTTTGATGCATGTCACATGTTCATGCATTTTTTTTTGGATACATACCTCTCTTTTCTTTCTTTTGATATTTGTTATTGATTGGTACTCTTCTGCATGTCTCTCTCTCTCTCTCTCTCTTGGATAGTTTGCGCATGGCACCCAAGCGCAAGTCTGCTTCGTCCCGGAACCCTCTTCATTTCGGGGCATCTTCTTCCTCTGATTCTACTCCTCTTCACCTTTGGTTTTGTGATGAGAAGGCTCGTTAGGACAGCTCAGAGAACTTTTCTAGACATGGCATTCATTCAGAATGCCAGGTCATCCTTTTGAATTTTTTCGATACTGACTTACCCACTGTCATTCACAGTAGGGGTAGGGAGTCCGTTTGTGATATCCCGATTAGTTGTCCCTTCGGGATCATACAGGAGTTTTACTCTAATATGTACGGAATTGATTCTTCCATACCTTGCTTTCTCACTTCTGTTCGAGATATACATGTAGTAGTCACTCCGGAGCTTACCTTCGATGTGCTACATGTCCCTTGGGTATCACATCCTGATTATCCCGGCTGTCCTCGTTTGTGGACTGTGTCCAAAGATGAACTCATATCTCTCTTCTGTGAGAGAGCTTCATCTTGGGGTGATCGTCAAAATAACCCTTGCTCGGGCTTTGCAAAAGGTTCGAGGTTCTTGAATATGGTGATGACATTTGTTTTGCATCCCTTGTCTCACTATAATTCAATTATTGAGCCTCATACTCAATTTTTGTTATCCCTTCTTGAGAGGCTTACAATAGACTTTCCCTCTCATTTCATACTCTCCCTTATAGATGTTTATAAGGATATGACGACCCGTGATAAGCTTATTTTCCCTTATGTTATTACAAGGATCATTCGCCATGCATTTGTCTCCTATCTAGAGTCTGCTCACTTCTCTATCATGGGTGCCATCAGTGGCGCGTCCGTTAGACGGAGTGAGGCCCAGCTTCGATCGAAGTGGAAAAGAACCAAGTCGGCGACTCCTCCAGCCTCTTCCGCTCCATCTACCTCTTCTCCTTCTTCTTTCGCGAGTGGAGTGACCCTTGAGGCGGTCATGGCGCAGCTTCAGTATATGGTTGCTTGCCTTGAAACTCTCAGTGATGAGTTGTGTTAGGTGAACACCCATGTCGGTCATATTGCACGACGACAGGCTCGCCTTGGTGGTTTTGTAGAGTCTCATTCTCCTTCTCCTGAGGCATTTGAGGATGATGACTCTGTTGGTGACTCTGATGGTGATGATGTTGGTGAGGATGAGGATACTAGCTCTTCTGGTGATGAGGAGATGATTGCTTGAATGACTTACCCTTTGTCATTCGTGACAAAAGGGGGAGTAGTTTTAGGTATGAGAGTAGTCATATACTTAGGGGGAGAGTTAGTATAGGGTTTTTGTGTGTGTGTGTGTGTGTGTGTGTAGGGGGAGTGTTTAATTTTTATGAGGGATGTAGTGAGGACTTTTTGTATCTTTTCTTTTCTTTCTCTTTTAGATACATTGTTTTGTACATTGGTCTTGTGACCACTTGGTGATAGCAAATCTTGTATTTATGTAGTGAGGACTTTTTGTATCTTTTCTTTTCTTTCTTTTTTAGATACATTGTTTTTGTACATCGGTCTTGTGACCACTTGGTGATAGCAAATCTTGTATTTTTTTGATATATATATATATATATATATATATATATATATATATATTCTTTCACCTATCTCTTCATGTATTGTTTCTTTTCTCTCTTTTTGCACATGCTTATAATTTAATGTCATGAACTCTCTTCTTGCAAAGTTTTTCAAGAGTTTGTGTTATGATAGATTTTATTGTATTCAACGAGTGAGTTTGAGTTGAGTTATTTATGACTTCTCTCATATGTTCATTTGTTTGTTGTGGTTTTGTCAGGATTGCTAAAGGGGGAGATTGTTAGGACATATGTGGAACATGTTTAGAACATATGTCATTTAGAATTACTAATCCTTTGACAAAATGTACTTTACTTGTAATTGGGTAGATCTAGGATGTATTTTGTACTTCAAGGAAAAAAAGTTAAAGTTCAAGTATTGAAGCCATGCAAATCTGTCCAAGAATCAAGTGAAGAAGTGTTGTTCTTTAAAGCTCGACAGATATCTCGACAGATGCATCTATCGAGATTTAAATGTGAATCTCGACAGATAAGCTTGACAGCTGTATCTATCGAGAATTACGAAAATTCATTTTTCAGAACTGTTTTTTATGCATATCCAAGCTATGTGTTTAGGTTTTCTTTTCTCACAATCGTGGACATATATAAGGATTATTTTTAGGGCCGTCATTAGGGAGTTACACTTGTTGTTGCAAGCATATTGTGACTAAAGACAATTTGCCTTAGTTCATCTTTCTCTTGAAGAAACTGAAGCGTTTGTATGCCATAGGGCTTTGTGACCAAGGAGCTTCTTGATTTTCATCGTCTCGATGAACTGAAGAACTTAGCAACCAATATCTTTCTCAAGTTGGTGTGTTAGTCACGTACTTGGATCCGTGCATCATTGGTTAGTCATATACTGGGATTCATGCATTGAAAGGAGAGATTGTCACTACATTACAAGTCCAATTGTGTATTAAGGTAAGGATTCAACTATAGGTTGGTATAAGGTACTAAGATTCCTTTACTTGTAATTGCTTCTTTTGATAATAGTGGATTCTCGGGAGTGGTGACCTTAAATTCACCTGGTGGGGTTTTTGCCTTGGAGGTTTTCCCCATTTGTAAACAAATCACCATGTCAAATTTATTTTTCCACTACATTTAACTTAGTTGGTGATTTGTTTGTGCTAATTGACCTACTTAATTAACTTGGCTAATTAATTGGTTAATTTACCATAAAAGGGTCAATACATTTTTGGCCTATCATATTGTAATATGCTTGCTACTTTGGATGAGATGAGATAGATGTATATTAGGATATATGTATGCCTTGATAGATGTATGTTAGGGTTTTGAGATGAATATGCCATGTCTTGTGTGTGAGTATAGAATAGTTGATTATGCCTTTGATATGGTTAAGATGTAAGACACAATGAGTGGAAGCTAACCTTAAGGTTGGGTGTTCTTGGGTGCCTAACAGCTTCCCGAGTCGTACCTAAACTCCGAACCCATACTTTGGTAGTAAGATCAAAGGTCCTTCTTCGAAAGGATGCTATAATCATGATTCCTAGGCCATTGTAAAACTAGGTGGCGACTCCCCGTTGTGTCCACAAAGGAAAAAAAAAAAATAGTGTCATTAACCTAGTCCAAAAAGTTTATGCCTACTTATATCTAACATTACTTTTTGCACATTCTTTCATGTGTTGCGGCAAATCAAGATTTTTCATTTATATAGATATATTATATATCTTGTGTTTTTTGTGAGAGAATCCTTATATTGCTGTTATAATTTCCTATTTCATAATGAAGTTTCCTGCTTGTTGTGGTTATTGGACATAGACATTTGTTGAAATACGTAAATTTTTATCCTCTTTGTGTGTGTGTGTGTATTCATTAATTCTATCTTTACTATTTTTTTTTAAAAATTTTGTGAGTGCTATTTTGACAATAAATGGTACCAAATCAAGGTTAGGATTCAAATTTCTTAGTTATGATAAAGATGATAAGAAGTTTTGTAGTAACGCATTTTTTTTTTCCTTTTTGGTAAAAATGCAGATGAAGGATTTCTTAATCCAACTAGGAGTTTAGAAGCCTTACTTGGGAAGACAAAGAAGTTTGAAAAGATGAGCAATGAAGTCTACAAAGAAATGGATGAGAAAGTAGTCAATTCAATTCATTTGAATGTCTCCGAATAAGAAAGAATTTGATGAACAAGTTATGCATGAAGAAGCAATTTTATTACTTGAAAAAAAAAAAAAAATTTAAAACTACCAAAAGAAAGAATAAGAAAACAATGTGCTTTTAAACTACTCTTAAAGTTCAAATATAATGACAATTTAGCAAAAGTAACCAATAATTAAACATGCAAAACTCTCATCTTGATCTCCTAGTGAACACTACAAAATTCATATACACTCACATTTGTAACAATGGTGAGTATAAAAAAACCATTATTGAAATGGCCTTAACCAAATGTGCATTTAATGTTATTACCTCAATCAAGAATCTAGAAGCATGATTTTCTTTAAGGGCCATTAAGTCAACTATCAAGTTGGATTTCAAGCTCTGCATGAAAAATTAGGATAATTACTAATGCACAAACTCTAGTGTACACATAATACACACAAGTCACAATTTATAGAGTTATAATATGATCAAGACTTTTGTTACAATGCTCACATGGCAAGTGGTGACAAGTTGAGGTAAAGTCATGTCAAAAGTTATGGTCCTAAAATTTTACTAGGAAATTGTGACTTATGTGTACTATGTGTACACTAGAGTGTGTATAATAGACATCACTCAAAAATTATATGTTATGAACATTTTTATTCTAACATATGTGAACATTGAAAAAGAAAATTAAACAATTTGATTGAGATTTTTCTGGAAAAAAAAAAATGAACATAAATTTACGTATAAACATAACCTTGTATTTTACAGAAAAGAAATAAATTGAATATAAATATATCTTTATGTTTATTCCATGTGTAAACATCTTTATCTAACATATGTTAACATTTTGGAAAATAAAATTGAAATTTCAATTTGCATATTCATTTTTACTCTAACAAATTCAATTTGTTTTTGTTTTTCTTGCTTATTCCATATTTACAAAGAGAATATAAGAAAAAATTACAAAGAACCAAAAAATATATATAAAATAGGATGCATATAAATATTTTTCTAAATCCATGTAAATAAAAAAAAAAAATTAAAGAATTAGAATAATAATTTTGTTCCTATGTTCATTCTCTTTATATAATAATGTTCTATATATGTTTTAGAGCCTTTGTATAAGACTTGACTTAAATAAAAATCATTAAATATCTTTTTTGTTGCCTCATTAGGTTGAAGGTTCAAAAATTTGAGTTATCCTCTCTACTTACACCTCCTCTCTTTTGATTCTTAGGAAAATAAAATCTCTCTCTCTCTCTCTCCCCCCCCCCCCCCACCTCATCCATTCTATTCCTAGTTTAAACACACATTTACTACCTTAGCTAAAAATCTTTATACTATCTCACCTTGCCCCCTCAATGGTCCCTCTTCCATTAAACCCAAAGCTTAAGGTCACCACTTCCGAAATTTCACTATTATCACAACAAGCGGTTACAAGTAAAGGAATCCCAAGTACCTTACCAACCTATAGTTAAACCCTTACCCCAATATTCAATTGGATTGTTCTGTAGTGACAATTTCTCCTTTCAATTCATGGCTCCCAAGTACGTGACTAACCAATTGCGCAGATCCCAGTACGCGACTTCAATCACCAACTAAAGAAGATTGTTAGCTGCAAAGTTCTTCAATTCATCCACACGATGAAGATTAGGAAGATGCTTGGTTACAAAACCCTATGGTGCAAAGACACAACAACTTCTTCACAAGAGAGATGAACTAGGGCAACAACTTTGTCTCAAGTCACAATTTGCATCAAACAAGGATTTTTCAATGCTTGTGCAACTTGTGAACCCTTTGACGGCCCTTAAAATAATTCTTTTATATGTCTAGGGTTAGAAGAAAAGAAGGCCTAAAGACACATCCACGGATTGGAATAAAAAAAGAACTTAGAATATGTTTTTCTTAAATCTCGACAGATAGAGGTATCGAGATGCTGTTGAGTAGCTGTCGAGCCACGGGGCTGGAATAGCTCTTTAAACCTTGACACATGCTAGCTGTTGAGCTTTAATGAATGTGCACTTTTCAGCTTGTTTCTTGAACAGACTTGATGACTTCAACACTTGATCTTGAAACACAGTTTCTTGAAGTATAAAACTCATCCTAAATCTACTCAATTACAAGTAAAGTGCGTTTTGTTAAAGGATTAGCCAATTATATAAAAGAATGACATATGTTTTAAACAAGTGAAAAACATATGTCCTAACAATCTCTCCCTTTGGTAGTTTGTGACAAAACCACAATTAACAAATGAACATATGAGAGAAATCATAAATCATTTAACTCATATTCACTTGTTGAATACAGTAAAATCTATCCTAACACAAACTCTTGAAAATTTTTGCAAGAAGAGAGTTTATGGCAAGTAGACTTTGACAACATGTATTTTTGAAACACTTTAAACAAAACTCATCAAGGCATCTTAGTGTGAAACAGAAATAATAGATTGCATACAAATAAAGAATCATGTGTATAAAGAGAGAAAAAAAACAACACATGTAGAGATAGGTGAAGAAACATACATCATCACATATATGTCAAAGATAAGCATAATGTATGTAAAAATGGTCACAAGACCTAGGTACAAGAACAAAATATATCTAAAGTAGAGAAAAGAAAAAGATACAAGTAATCCTCACTACATCCCTCAACCAACAACACTCCCCCTATAAAAAATGTCCTTATACATAAGCTCCCCCCCCCCCCCTATGTATTATAAGTATGACTACTCTCATAACCTAAAACTACTCCCCCTTTTTGTCACGAGTGACAAAGGGTAGAGTGTCAAGTAGACATCTCATCGGTAGAGCTAGCATCTCCATCATCATCATTTGAAGCATCATCGTCATCACCATCATCATCCTTAGTCTCGGAAGCCATAAGAGGTGGTGGAGGAGAAACCTCGGGAGCAAAACCACCTATGGTCGCCTGTCGCCAAGCAATGTGACTAACATGAACATTCACCTGATACAACTTTGTAAAGAGTGTATCTAGGCGAGCATCCATGCGCTGAAGCTGCGCCATGATGTCTCCTAATGACACATCGCCCGTAGAAGAAGAGGGAGCGGATAAAGCTTGAGCAAATTGAGATGGAGTAGAATGGGAGGAAGGAGCTGCTGAATCCAGCTGTTGCGACCTAAACTGCGCCTCACCATGTTTTATGGTAGCGGCGTATATGGCAACCATGACATGAAAAGGGTCGGACACGAGAAAAGAAGTGGAAAAATGGCATAAAATTCTTATGATAGCGGAAGGAAAGATGAGCTTATCATGGGTAGCCGTATCCTTATACACATCTATGGTAGAAAAGATAAAATGTGAAGGAAAATCTATGGTAAGATCCTCAAGAAGTGACAACAAAAAACGACCACGAGGTTTTGTGATAGAGTTGTAGTGAGTGAGAGGATACAACACAAAAGTCATCACCATGTTTATGAAACAAGGACCTTTAGCAAAAGGTTGACATAACGTAAACTGGTGCTTACCCTAATCAGAAGGGCACTCACAGAAAGCGGTGATCATCTCACCTTTGGACACAGTCTGTAGACGCTCACAACTTGGGTAATCAGGATGTGCAACCTTCGAAACATGAAGCACATCAGATATCAACTCCGGTGTGACTACTATGCGTGTACCTCGAACGCTAGTGAGAAAGAGAGGTACTGAAGAATCAAAACCATGCATGTTGGAGTAAAACTCCTGGATCAACACGATAGGACAAGTGATCGGGACGTCACACAGTGACTCCCATTCCCGTTTGTGAATGACATCGGGAAGGTCAGTGTCGGCAAAGTCCGCTAGAACAACTTGGCGTTCCAAATGGACACCTCGTTTAGAAAAATTCTCCGAGAAGTCCTGATGGGCTTTCTCATCACGAATCCGAACAGAAAGCGGAGTAGGATCAGAAGATGAAGAGCCCCTAGAACGTAGAGGGTTCTGGGACGGAACAGACTTACGTTTTGGTGCCATAGACACTACTGACATAAACAAAAAGAGAGGGGGAAAGAGAGAAACACTCAGAAAAGTTCCAAACAATTCAAATATAACAAGTATATTGAAAAGAGAGAACATATGTATGGGAAATGCATGAACATGTGACATGCAATATAAACAGCATCATGGGCTCAGCTTAATCCAATCCTACCAGCACAAAAGCAGTTTGCACACATCTAAATGCATGAGAATACTGTTAGAATGCTAATGTGATGCAATGAATGAAGTTTTTAAGATCAAATCTACAAAACCCATCCCAAAAATTGCAATAATAACTCGTCAAATTTGGAAACCCCAAAATTTTTCAAAAACCCCAAAACCTAGGTTTCAAAACATGAAATGCATGTAAATGAGAAAGATTAGATGCTTACAAAGTGAAGAAAAACTTGAAAAATCTTGAGGAAACCTTGGGTAGAGGTTTGGAGTGAGAGAAAGAGGTTTAGAAGGTGAAGAGATAGAGCTATCGGGAAAGAGATCGAAAGAAATAAAGAACCGGATTGCACAGAGCCTATATATAGATCCTCAGTAAATCTCGACAGATACAGGTGTCGAGAGGTGTCGAGACATCTATCAAGGAAGGTGTCGAGAAAAGCAACGTCGATTGATAGAGCTATCGAGAAGGTGTCGAGAAATAAATCAAGAACATAAGAACAAAAGCTCAATCGACCACTAGGTGTCAAGAAGCTGTCGAGAGGTCAGGAGGTTTCTTGATCGATCCAGAAGGTGTCGAGAAGCTGTTGAGATTGCGATTAGAAAAAGGTAAGAAGCTCGACAGACAGCCAGGTATCGAGGAGGTGTCGAGCCAGCTTTTCAAAATAGTTTCTCGAGAAGGAAAAACGCAAACATGAATGCAATCATGCATGCAACTCAACCAATGATCCAATCAACATATTAGTCTCTCAAAGACATCTCTCAACAATAATTTTAAGCACATGAATCCCAAAACACACACACACACACACATTAAACAAGTCTAACTGATTTTATATTTCAAAAACAAGTCAAGACAGTTTAGTGAGCATACATCAACACATGTAAACCTTGTGATGGCCAAATCATATTGTGCCTGTACATGTATCAAAAGTAGCAAAGAATTTTATGTGTTGTGTGTGAAAACATCGCAAGATTGCATAAGTGTCTCCATGTTTTGACGATTTGAGATATGAGAAAATCACTTTAACTCACACACAATCATAACTGTATGATGGGGACTATCACCTTTGAGGTACATCCTATAACTCCCACATCTCCTAGAAAACACGCTTGCAATTATATTTAAAGCATTTTTGATCTTTTTGCTTTTATTTTCTTTGTATATTTTCTTTTGATTAAGCAAACCATGCATGGGTATACAAAGGTGAGAAAAGAAATACCCAATTATGTTTAAGCTTTTTGACATTGCACTTTTGCTATGCCAAAGCATACAGATGTTATTGACATTGCACTTTTACTATGCCAAAGCATACAGATGTCATATCAAGATTGGCAGGCAACAGTGGTGAGATGGTTATTTATGCCTTTCTTTTAGGATTTTCTAGTCTTATCTGTCAAAAAAAGTGATACGAGTGTTAAGTACAAGAGATCACTTAACCTTACTCATCACAAACAAAGAGTCACAAAACTCACTTACTTAGTTGTGCATAGAGATGATCATCTAAGAGCATCTTTATGCTACAAGAGATACAAAGTTTAGAAAACTTTGTTTCAATGGCCATATTAAGGTTCACAAGAATTGATGTACACATACACACACTGTTTTTGTATTTTTCAATTTTTTTTATTTTTATTTGAAAAGCAAAATAAAAAAAAACTAAAAACAAACAAACAAAAACATGTTAAACAAAGCAAAACAATGCATAGAACTAGATTGACTAAAAACAGTAAAGCAACACACACAAGTAATGGAAAAACAAAAACAAGAAGGGGAAAGAGAGAAAACGTGAATAAATCACTTGAAACCCTTTTCCTTCCACACCTTGGAAGAACCTTTCCTTTTTGCAAACTCTTGAACCAGTGATAAGGGGAAATGATTGAAACTGTTCAAGTTCGAAAGGAACATGAGGGCTTTGAGAAGATCTCCAAGAGGAGCAAGAGAGGTTTGAAGTTGATTCTGGTTCCCAGATGCTATCATGCCATTGCTCTGTTGAGTGGCTAACCACTTATAGCAATTTGGTCGAGTATGACCGGCAATACCACAATGATGACAGAGATGTTGCTTCTTCTGTTTAGGCTTTTGAGAGTTAGCCTTCTTAGTCCTAGGGTTTTTAGTTTCCTTTTTCTCAAGCTTAAGGGGTGCTCCTAAGATGGACTTACCCTTGTCTAGGTTCTCACTTGCTAATTCAGTTTTAACATCTTTGTTCACAAGATCAAGGTTATTAGTAGAAGGAACAAAAACAGTAGTACTAGCAGAAGGAATATTAGAGGAAGAGAATTCATACCCCAATCCTGTTCGATCAGAAGCAGATTTCTAAATGCTAAGCATCTCATCCAGCTTCACACTTGATGTCCTTACCAATTGAGCTCTAACTTGAAACAGCTCCGCTTCAAGCTTCTTGGTTTTCTCAGCCAAGAAATTTTTCTCGAATCTTAATGCCCTAATAGTCTGATTAGCTTTATCAAACTTAGTGGAAAGCTCTTCACGGTCAAGTTCCACATCACTGAGCTTCTTAGTGGCTAGCCTATAGAGCTTTCATGCTTCTTAGAAAGCTTGTACAGTCTCTTATAAGTTGTATGGATATCATCTTGATCATCCATCTTCTTAAACTTGGATTCCACTAGTTCCTCTTCTTCATCCACATCTTCAACAATCCCTTCAGTAGGATTGACAGTGGTAGTGAAGGCATTCAAAATTCTGTCATCTTCATTGTCTGAATCATCCTCAAGCTTAGTGTCGCTCAAGGTAGCAGCAAGTGCCTTGCTTTTCCCAATGCTCTTGAGATATGTGGGACACTTCTATTTCATGTGACCGAAGCCTGACACCCAATGCACTTAGGTCCTGAAGGAATAGTGTACTGACTACCATCCTTAGCATCCTTCTTCCCTTTATCTTGGCTCTTGAACTGAGAAGAACTGGATTGCCTATGGTCCTTGTCGAAGCCTTTTCCATTGGCATTTTTCATGAATTTCTTGAATTGCCTGGTGATTTAGGACTTCATCTTTAAATCTTCATCGTGTGAAGACTCATCTGTCTCACTGCTCTTTGCCTTCAATGCCATGCTCTTGCCTTTACTCGACTTGCCAATTCTTGTCAACCCTAGCTCATAGGTTTGCAGGTTACCAACCAGCTCAATCAGAGGAATCTTGTCAATATCTTTTGATTCCTCTATTGCCATGATCTTAGCATAGAATCTCTCGGGTAGAGATTTGAGCACTTTCCTTACAATCTTAGGTTCAGGAATGGTTTCCCTAAGATTGAAGGCTGAGTTCACTATGTCCTTGAGCTTGGCATAGAACGCATCGAACAACTTATCCTCCTCCATCTTAATTTCTCCGAAGCTTGTAGTGAGTCTCTGTAGCTTCAAATCTTTGACGGCCTTTGTTCCCTTATAGGTTGTCTGAAGGATGGTCCATGCTTCCTTAGCAGTTTCAGTGGAAGATATCTTCTTGAACTCCTCATTAGTGACCACACTAAATAAGGCATTCAATGCTCTGCTGTTGAAATTTGCCGCCTTGATCTTAGCTTTATCCCAATCGGCCGGCGCTTCTTTAGGCTTGGTCTAGCCTATCTCCACAGCTTGCCACACCTTCTCATCTAGAGACTGCAAGAAAGTTCTCATGCATACTTTCCAATATGCATTGTTAGTACCATCAAACAATGGAGGTATAATAAGAGACTGACCTCTATCCATGATAAACAAGGGTCAATGGATCACACACAAGGATTAACCCTAATTAGAGTGTGCCTACTCTGATACCACTTGATAGGCCAAAAACAATGTATTGACCCCTTATGATGAATTAAGTTGATTAATTAGCCAAGTTATTAATTAATCAAATTAACATGCAAACGTGTAGTAGCATAAACAAATCACCAATAAACTAAAGTATGTAGCGAAAAATAAATGACACGGTAATTTGTTTACGAATAGGGAAAACCTACACTGCAAAAACCCCACCGGGTGAATTTAAGGTTACCATTTCTGAAATTCCACTATTATCGCAACAAGCGGTTACAAGTAAAGGAATCCCAAGTACCTTACCAACCTACAGTTGAACCCTTACCCCAATACCCAATTGGATTTGTTCTGTAGTGACAATTTCTCCTTTCAATGCACGACTCCCAAGTACGTGACTAACCAATTGCGCGGATCCTAGTACGCAACTTCAATCACCAACTAGAGAAGATTGTTGGTTACAAAGTTCTTCAATTCATCCACATGATGAAGATCGAGAAGATGCTTGGTTACAAAACCCTATGGTGCAAAGATACAACAACTTCTTCACAAGAAAGATGAACTAGGGCAAGAACTTCGTCTTAAGTCACAATTTGCATGAACAAGAATTTTTCAATGCTTGTGTAACTTGTGAACTCTTTGACGGCCCTTAAAATAATCCTTTTATATATCTAGAGTTAGAAGAAAAGAAGGCCCAAAGACACATACACGGATTGGAATCAAAACAGAACTTAGAATCTATTTTTCTTAAATCTTGACAGATAGAGGTATCGAGATGCTGTCGACCAGCTGTCAAGCCATGGGGTTGGAACAACTCTTTAAACCTCGACACATGCTAGCTGTTGAGCTTTAATGAATGAGTACTTTTCAGCTAGTTTCTTGAACAGACTTGATGACTTCAACACTTGATCTTGAAACACAGTTTCTTGAAGTATAAAACTCATCCTAAATCTATCCAATTACAAGTAAAGTGCGTTTTGTCAAAGAACTAGCCAATTACATAAAAGAATGACATATGTTCTAAACAAGTGAAACACATATGTCCTAACACTAATGTTCGAAGAATTTTTTCTGCATTTTTTTCTTTGTATCATCACACATTTGGTGTGTACCTAATGGTCAATACACGGTTCCCTCCGGACCAAAGTGCTTCAAATGTTAGGGTTTTGGACATATGAAACAAGAATGTCCAACATATCTCAAGACTATTGGGAAAGAAAGGCCCTTGCTGCTACCTTAAGTGACATCGAGCCTGAAGATGACTTAGATGACAATGATAACAAGGGAATATTGAATGCCTTCACCGCCACAGTATATTCTACTGAAGGGATTGTTGAAGAGGTGGATAAAGAAGAGGACTTGGTGGAGTCTAAGTTTGAGAAGATAGATAGGCAGAATGACATCCATACAACCTATGCAAAGTTCTACAAGGTCTTTGAAAACATGAGAAACTGTATAGGCTGGCCACCAAGAAGCTGAGTAAAGTGGAACTTGATCAAGAAGAGCTCTCCACAAAGTTTGACGAAGCTAATCAGACCATTAGAGCACTGCAGTTTGAGAACAAATTCTTGGTAGAAAAGACCAAGAAGCTTGAAACAGAACTGTCATAGGCCAGAGCTCAAATGGAGAGGACTTCCAGTGCAAAGCTTGATGAGATGCTTAACTTTTAGAAATCTGCTTCTGATAGAACCGATTTGGGATATGATTTCTCTTCTCCTAATATTTCTTTTTATAGTACTATTGTGTTTGTCTCACCTGCTAATAATGTTAATTCTAAGAACATTGAATACAAAACTGAAATAGTTAGTGAGAACATAGATAAGGGCAAATCTATTTTAGTTGCACCCCCTCAGCTTAATAAGAAAGAGACTAAGAACCTTAGGACTAAGGAGGGTAATAAGCAGAAGTCTCAACAGAAGAAGTAACATCTCTGTCATCATCGTGGAGTTATAGGGCATACTCGTCTAAATTGCTACAAGTGGTTAGCCACTTAACAGAGCAATAGTATGATCTCATTTGGAAACCAGAATTAGTTTCCATCCTCTTTTGCCCCTATTAGAGATCTTCTTAAGGCCCTCATGTTCCTTTCAAACTTGAACGGTTTCAATTCTTCCTCATCACCTCCGGATCAAAGGTTCACTCAACATAAAGGTTCTTCCAAGGTGTGGGAGGAAAAAGACTCAAAGTGCTTTAGTCACATTTTTGCTCTCTCCCTTTTTTTGTTTATGCATTCCTTGTGTGTTTTTCTTTCTTGTTTTTGAGTTAGTCTAGTTTTGTGCTATGTTTTGTTTAACATGTTTTTGTTTGTTTGTTTGTTTGTTTTTTTTTTTTTTTTTTATCACTTTTACTTTATTTTGTTTTTTATAAAAAAATTGAAAAATCAGAAAAATACAAATACAGTGTGTGTTTTATGTACATTGGTACTTGTATACCTTGGATGGCTATTGAAACAAAGTTTTCTAAACTTTGTATCTTTTGTAGCTTAGATGAGCATCTCAATGCACAACTAAGCAAGTGAGTTTTGTGGCTCGTGTTTGTAATGAGTATGATTAGGTAATCTCTTGTACTTAACACTCATATTACTCTTTTTGATAGGAAGGATTAAAAAATCCTAAGAGAAATGCATAAATAACCATCTCACCACCAAAGCCCGCCAATCATGTATAACATCTATGTGCTTTGGCATAGCATAATTGTGATGTTTAAAGCTTAACATAATTGAGTATTTCTTCTCTCTCTTATATGCCCATACATGATATGCTTAAAAATAAAAATATGCAAAGAAAAATAAAAGAAAAAAGAATCAAAATGCTTTTAAATATGGTTGTAAGCGTGTTTCTAGGAGATGTGAGAGTTATAGAATGTAACTCGAAGGTGATAGTCCATATCAAGCAGTTATGATTGTGTGTGAGTTAAATTGATTTTTCTCATATCTCAAATCGTCATAATATGAAACACTTATGCACTCTTGCAATGTTTTCACACACAACACACATATTCTTTGCTATTTTTGATACATGTGTAGGTACAATGTGATTTGACCATCACAAGGAATACATGTGTTAATGTATGCTCACTAAATTGTTTTGACTTGTTTTTGAAATATAAAATTAGTTAGACTTGTTTAGTATGTGTGTGTTTGTGTGTTTTGGATAATGAATGCTTTGCATTTTTGCTGTTGTTGAGAGATGTTCTTTGAGAGCTTAACATATTGTTTGGATCTTTAGTTGAGTAGCTTGCTTGCATTCATTTCTGTGTGTTTTTTCTCTCTTTGAAAAAATGCTTTTTATCAAGCTCGACAGCTTCCCGACAGATCCTTGACAGATGTTTATCTATTGAGACCCTTGGACTTCTTTTCTTGATAGATCTTATCGCATCCTCAATCCATCGAGCTATCTGGAATTTGTCTCAACAGTTTCTTGGTCCTTCGAGAAAGTTTCTATCTGGCCGATAGCATCTCAATAGCTTTTCGATCCATTAAGGTGATTTTGCTGTCGACAGATTCTTGACAGCACCTCAGCAGATTCATATCTGTCAAGATTTAGTGCTCGACATATCCTCGATCCATCGAGCTGCGATTTCTTTAAATATCTTCAACACGAAATCAAATCTCACCTTTTCATATCTCTCTTGACAGAAAATCTCTCTCTCTCTCTCTCTCTCTCTCTCTCTCTCTCTCTTTCTCCAAACACTCTTTTCTCACTCTTTTCATCTTCCCTACTAGGATTTCGGCCTAGTTTGTGCATTCTTCCTCTGGTATGATCTATTAATCCTTCATTCTTCATGCATTTCACACATTTAGACCTAGGTTTTGGGTTTTCTTGAAATTTTTTGGGGTTTTTGAAAAATTTTGAGATTCTTGTGAAATTTTTAGGTTGGGTGTTGCTTTTTTGTTGCTATATGATCATTCATTGCATTTCATTTGCATTTTCACAATGTTTCATGAATTTAGATGTGTGCTTGAATGTTGAAAATTATGTGCTGCTAGGTTTGGAATTGGTTGAACTCATGATGCAATTTCTTTTAGCACGTCATATGTTTATGCATTTTTAATGCATACGTACCCTTTCTTTTCTATCTATCTGTCTGGGTTGTGATTGTGTTTTTTTGTTTTTCTCCCCCCTTTCTCTCTCTTTCTATTGGATAGATTACGCATGGCACCTAAGCGTAAATCAAGTCCGTGTCGGAACCCTCTTCATTCCGAGACATCTTCTTCAGATCCTACCCCCAGTCACATTCAGTTCTGTGATGGGAAGGCCCATCTGGACTTCCTGGAGAACTTCTCCAAACGTGGTATTCATTTGAAACGCCATGTGGTTCTATCGGACTTTTTCGATACTCCTCTACCCACTATCATTCACAATCGGGGATGGGAATCTCTATATGAGATACCCGTGAGATGTCCCACTGTGATCATACATGAGTTCTACTCCAATATGCACGGTATCGATACCTCTATACCTCAGTTTGCTATGCATATTAGAGGTACACGTATCGTAGTCACTCCAGAGATTATTTTTGAGATACTACACATTTTGTGGGTATCACATCCTGATTACCCCGCTTGTCCACGTCCGAGGACTGTGTCCAAGGACGAATTTCTGTCTCTTTTCTGTGAGACAACTTCTTCATGGGGTGAGCGCCAAAACACCTTATGCTCGGGCTTTGCAAAAGTTCCAAGATTACTAAACATAGTGATGACATTCGGTCTTCATCCACTGTCTCACTATAACTCCATTATAGAACCTCATGTTGGCTTTTTGCTATCTCTCATTGAGGACCACTCTATAAACTTTCATTCTCACTTCATTCACTTTCTCATCGACGTCAATAGAGATATGACGTCCCGTGATAAGCTCATTTTTCCTTTGGCTATCACGCAGATCATTCGTCATTTTTCTATCTCTATCCCTAGCGCGGCATTTGTTTGAGGCCCAACTTTGACTAAAGTGGCCACGAACCGAGACGATGACTCCTCCAGCCCCTTCCCTTCCATCCACCTCTACTCCCTCTTCTTTGAGTGGTGGTGTGATGCTTAAGGCCATTATGGTGCAGTTTGGGCGCATGGATGCTCGCCTTGATACATTCACTATTGAGTTGTATCAGGTGAACACCCGTGTTAGTCGTATTGCACAACAACAGGCTCAATGGGTGGCTTCGCCACGCCTCCATCTCCCTCTCCTTCTCCAGAGGCTTTTGAGGATGAGGATGCTAATGATGGTTCCGGTGATGATGATGATGATGAGGATAAGGATGCTAGCTCTTCTAGTGATGAGGAGATGATGACTTTTTAGTGACTTACCTTTTGTTATTCGTGACAAAAAAGGGGAGTAGTTTTAGGATGAGAGTAGTCATGTATTTAGGGGGAGAGTTAGCATAGGACATTTTTGATAGGGGGAGTGTCTTTTTTTTTTTTTTTTAGGGATGTAGTGAGGATATATGTAGTTTTCTTTTCTTTCTTTTTAGTTACATTATGCGTTTGTACATCGGTCTTGTGACCATTTATTGATAACATACATTGTACTTTTATTTCTCATTTATATATATCATGATGTATGTTATTATTCACCTATCTTTCCATGTGTTGTTTCTTTTCTCTCTTTATACATATGTTTCTTTATGTATGCAATCCTTTATTTTTGTTTCACACTAAGATGCCTTGATGTGTTAGGATTAGATTTTATTGTACTCAACAAGTGATTATGAGTTTAGTGATTTATGACTTCTCTTATACTTCATTTGTTTGTTGTAGTTTTGTCACAGATTGCCAAATGGGGAGATTGTTAGGACATATGTGGAACTTGTTAGAACATATGTTATTGTAAATTGGCTAATCCTTTGACAAAACGTACTTTACTTGTAATTGGTCGATCTAGGATGGGTTTAGTACTTTAAGGAACAAGAGTTCAAGTCTAGTATTGAAGCCATGCAAGTCTGTCTAAGAAACAAGTGGAGAAGTGTTGTTCATTAAAGCTCGACAGATATCTCGATAGATAATATCTATTGAGGTTTAATGCTTGTACTCGGTAGCTGCTCGAAAGAAACAGTATCTATTGAGAATTATGAAATACAGATTTTTAGATTTGTTTTCACACATGTTCAAGTGTATTTGTGTAGGATTTCTTTTCTCACGACCCTAGACATATATAAGGATTATTATAAGGGCCGTCAAAGGTGATGCAAGGTTATGCAACTCAATGCAAATTGATTGTGCATGCAAATTGTGACCGGAGACAGAATATGCCCTAATTCATCATATTCTTTGTAGAAGCTGCTGCGTTTTTGCGCCAAGGGTTTTGTAACCAAGAAGCTTTTTGATCTTCATTGTTTGGATGAATTGAAGAACTTTGCAACCAACGTCTTCCTCAAGTTGGTGTGTTAGTCATGTACTTAGATTCGTGCATCGATTGGTTAGTCATGTACTTGGAGCCGTGCATTGAAAGGAGAGATTGTCACTACATTACAAGTCCAATTAAGTTTTGGGGTAAGGGTTCATTTGTAGGTTGGTATTAGGTATTGTGATTCCTTTTACTTGTAATCGCTTGTTTTGATAATAGTGAATTCTCGGAGGTGGTGAACTTAAATTCACTCGGTGGGGTTTTGCCATGGTGGTTTTTCCCATTTGTAAACAAATCACTTGTGTCAAATTTATTTTCTGCTGCATTTAGTTTTATTGGTGATTTGTTTATACTACCACGCTTATTGCATGTAATTGAATCTAGTTAATTTCACTAGGCTAATTAATTTGATTAAGTTACCAAAGGGGTCAATTCATTCTTGGTCTATCATTAATGATCATTCCTGGGAAGCACGGGTGCTTTAGGGCCACTGCACCCACACCCAACATGCAAAGATGCGTCGTGCGGCTGTTGACATGGCTACACATGCATCCGTGGCAAGTCCTTTTTTTTTTTTTTTTCCTCGCTGATTCAGCCCGAAATAGGGCCCGAACAAGATGATATTGTCTATTTCGGTTGGAAAAATCATACCAGGCCAATATCAAACCACCCTCTTCGTCGTCTCTTTCTTCTGCATTTCATCTTCTTCTTCGTCTTTGTGTTCTAAAAAGCTTATGAGTCTGAGTGTTTTCTTTTTATGCCTGTTAATCTTCTTTGTTTTCTCTCCTTTAATTTCTTAGTTTGTTGCCCTACATGACCTCGTCAATACTTAATATTGAGTGAAGTGAAGAATTGAAAGACCAGTACCTACTACGTTTTATTGTTTGCCCACATACCAACCACATGGCTACTTTTTCAAAAATTGTCGAGTCACCTTCCTGCACCCGAATCTGCGCCCGTGCCTCCTAGACAATCAACAAAGTTTCCATTATATATTGATTTGGCACAACAGCTCAAGAATCCTCCACAGAACAGGTCGACAAACTAAGATCCTTTGATGTCCAAGTAATTTATCAGTAGAATGGTTAGAGCTGACATCTTCAGCGCCAATGCTCATCTACTCGGCTTGATTCTTTGCTTGTCTCCTAGGAACTGCATACACAGAAGTTGTTAAACCCGCTTCAAGCACCAGCAACCTCACTTTCAGATGCTCACAGATGAAGAAGAATGCTTTTCTTAGCTTCAAAGAAGGTCTCACATATCCATCAGGCCGCCTCTCTTCTTGAGTTGCTGAATATCGCTGTTAATTGACTGATGTTAGCTGTGACAACAGTACATCACAAGTTGTCAAGCTTGACCTCAGAAATCCATTTCAGTTTAGCAACTATAGTGATGAGGAGAGAGAGATTTTCAACAAGTCGAGCTTTGGGGGTAAGATAAGTCCTTCTCTACTCAATTTATGGTATTTGAGTTACTTGGACCTAAACCAAATAATTTTAATAGAAACGCCGGTACAAAGTTCTTGGGTTCCCTTGAAAATTTAAAATATCTCAATCTTTCTTTCTCATTGTTTGCGGGAGTTATTCCTCCCCATCTTGGGAATTTATCAAAACTGCAATATCTTGACCTTAATTTCTATAGATTCCCAATCATGGAGTTTACTCCTTATAAAAGATCGGAAGCCAAAAGCTGAGCGGCTTGTTGGTCTTCCTTCGCTTAAGTACCTTTATCTGAGCAGTGCAAATCTTGAGGAAGTTACTCCGAGTTGGCTACAGGCAATTAATATGCTTCCCCAGTCTATTACTCTATTTCCTCCATCAACTTCACATTTCTTACAGTCCTTGATCTCTCTCGTAACATGTTGGACTCCTCAATACCTCACTCTCACTGGTTGTCAAATTTGAGTGGTCTTCCAATCCTCAACATTGCTTGCAATTCCCTTCGAGGTTACCAGCTGATCTGGAACGTTTGACCAAATTACACAAATTGGATTTATCTGGAAACAACATTACTTGTATCATACCAAGCTCATTTGCCAAACTTTGCAACCTGCAAAAGTTAAAGTCTGATGCACAATAGCATAATTGGGGGGAGATAACTGAGTTTGTGGATGGATTGTCCCAATGTTCTAACAGCTGCCTAGAATCACTAGTTCTGGCTGATAATGGTTCGCGGGGGGGTTCTATCGGAAACTTTTCGTCCCTACAAGAACCTTACCTCACCGGAAATAAAATGAGTAAGAGTCATTCCAGAAAGCATGGGAAAACCATCAATGCTTAGTACGTTGGATGGGAAGGTGTCTTTAACTGAAGCTCATTTTCAGAATCTCTCACAATTAACAATTCTGTACTTTTCTGTAGTGTCCGCAACACTGTCATTTGTTTTTGATGTGAAACATGATTGGATTCCTCCTTTTAACCTGGGAGTTGCTGAATTAGAAAACATTTTGATAGGCCCAAACTTTCCGGCGTGGCTCTATAACGTTGACAATCAATTGAGCCCTTGGACTTAATGTAGGCTCCAAAAACAGTGCATCAGCACCCATAAGATCAACCATACAGTTTTGTGGCTCATGGACTTCAAACATTACAGCAGGATAGGAAGTAACATCAACCATCAAATGACCCCATATAATCTCGAAGAAAACGGCTTGATCCTTCAGAACGACTTCATATATAGACAATTCTGTATTGAATTTTACAATCTTGCCATCTCTTTTTCTCATTGTAAAATTTATATTGCCCACAAACCTCTCCATTGAATTTACAATCTTGCCATCCCCTTGTAATCTCAAGAGCTCTTCTTTTATATATTTTGATAATAGACCTGATTGAGCTTGACCTTCTTGCGGGGCCCAATTAATGTATTTATTTTATTTTATTTATTACGAGTTCCCGAAAGATTTAGGGCTCGTTTGGTTTTCATAACTTAGTACTTAATTTTCATAACTCAAACTCAAAACTCATAACCCAAATCTACTATCACTCAAAAAATTCAATACTTTTGTTTGGTCACAAAACTCAGTCTTGTATCTCAGTTTTTAACTCAATTTTTTGCCAAAATGATGGACCCACCCACTGACACTACATAGAAGAGTACGGTTGCCACTTGCGTCCCTTTCCTTTTATCCTCTTCAAACCCAACTACACCGAAACCCAGCTCCACCACCACCAACGACAAACCCTTCATCCACCACCATCAACCAAGCTCCACCACCACCAACAACCCTCAACACAACCAAGCTCTGGATAATTTGCCACATGGTTGAATTCTTGGTTGGTAAATCACTGATTCGATCTCAATATCCCACACAATTCTCTTATGAAAATTTTCTCCTGAATGAGAGGGGGAATTGGGGGAGTCATATGCCATAGAAACATTGAGATAGAATAAGAGTAATGAGGTGGAAACTGGAGCGGGTTAATCTGTAAAGAGTATTTAAGAAAAAATTCCTTGGGGTTGGTATATGAAGTATCACATGATTGAGATGCCTAAATATGCAAATTAAGTAACTCACTAAATCAAATATTTGCAAACTTGGAAGGATTAAATTAGTTCACTCTGTATCCAAAACAATATGGATTCTCCTTTATTTGGTTTCCAAATATAACTGGATTGTAATCTCATGCACATTTCCATAATGTCAAATTACATTTTGAAAATGGACGGAATATAGATGCACTATTACTATATGATACACACGTACATAAGAGTGTGTAATCCAAGCATCAATATATATATATATATATATATGAGATAGGTTCAAGTTACACCTACTTTAATCCATTGAATTTAAGTAGATCCCACGGTCAAAAAAAGACTTCCATTAATGCTAATATTCTAATTGATCTCATTTATTATCCCTTATTTAATACATTCCATACCTATCTTTAAATCCAAAAAAAAAAGTCTTCGTCTCTCTCTCCTCCACAATCACGTTTTTTCTGCTCTCTTTCTCCTCCATTGCTTTTCTCTAACTCAATTCCATTGCCTTTCTCTTAATTCCAATCTCACCACCGTGCTCCTTGCCTCATCAACATGAACACTCCAGATCTTGTCTCATGAAATAAAATTTGTCTTCATGTGTAGATTCATCTTTTTCCAAACATGCATATATATGTTAATCCAAGAAAAAACTAAGTACAATTTTGTTAACCTGATTTAGTGATCATCTACAATCTAATTATTAAACCTCACACTGTCATACATTGTTGACTCTTTTCTTCTGATTGATGAAAGCTGCTAAAAAAAATATTTATCATAATGCATAAAATTGTCATGCTGACGAGAAGAAAACACTGAATCATTATTGCCTGGAAATTAAAAGCAAGTGATTGGGTAAGGGTGTTTCTAGATGCACCATCAAGAAATAATGACTGATTGAAGGGCGTAGTCATAATTTTTTGAAGTAGGTAATGAAAGTATCTTTTGGAAAAAGATGAATCTGAACATGAAGAAAAAATTTATTTCATGAGATAAGATCTGGAGTGCTCATGTTGATTAGGCAAGGAGTATGGTGGTGAGATTAGAATTAAGAGAAAGGCAATGAAATTGAGTTGGAGAAAAGCAATGGAGGAGAAAGAGAGAGCAAAGAAAAACGTGATTATGGAGGAGATGGGTTTAGAGATAGGTATGGAATGTATTAAATAAGCAATAATAAATTAGATCAATTAGAATATAAGCATTAATGAGAGTCTTTTTTTTTACCATTGGATCTACTTAAATCCAATGGTTTAAAAAATATGTAATTCTTTAGAGTTACACCATGTGTAACTTGAACCCATCTCTCTCTTTCTCTCTATGTATATAAATCAGTTCATCTGTGCATGCTACATTTTGATTTCAATATTAATGAAAAGTCTCTTTGGGTTCTCTGTGGCTCAGCAACTTGAACCCCAGTCTTGGCAATTGCCTTGCTCGTATACCTTTTCAATATTAATGAAAGTTTTCTATCATTTTAACCTCAAAAAAAAAAATTATTTAATTAAAATTAAGTCTTCCAAAATTCTCATATAAAATGATGTAGATATTTTCCTTAAGAATACTGTGATCAAAATTATGGATTTTTAAGTGTTTTAAGAAAAGTTTCTAAATCTCCATTGTTCCTTCATGAATAATAAAAAATTAACCATGGCTAATATATCGGTGCTAGAAGAATCCACATTCCACACACATTGAAATACGATCTATCCCAAAAAAAAAAAAAAAAAAAAAATACAATCTATCTTCTGAGATATAATCTCATTGAGGATATATATATATATATATATATATATATATATATATATATATATATATATATATATATATATAGATTTCTGATAAATTTAAATTCTATAATGTTAAGGAGCAAATTGATAGGGAGTAGTGTAAATTTTGATGTGACTAAGAATTAAAATTCAATAACATTGATTATAACATATTAGCAGAATGATTATAACATTGATTATAACGTATTGTTATTTTAATTCTAAAATTCATTTGTATGGCACAAGACCGCCATATAGTTGTTTGTAATTGGAATATTTTTATATATTTATAAGAGGTATAATTCTAAAAATATAGAAATAATCAATATCATAATAAATTTCATACTTTAGATGGTCACTATCTCTCTTGGCAATGTTGGATTTCAGTTATTGAACAATGTATTTTTCTTTTAGCCTAATCTTATTATTTTATTCTTTTTTTGAGAATCAAAATTATGAACTTCTTTTAGCCTAATTTAAGTGTATATGTGTATTTTGCAAAAAATTGAACATAGTCAAGGGCTGATTCAACACATTTTGGGGCCAGATGCAAATGTAAACTATATTATTACTTAATATTTTATAAGAGATACATAATTTAAAAATAAAATACAACATTTTTATATAATTAAATACATTAATTGGACTATTTTATATATTTATTAAACGTATAATTCTAAAAATATATTTGAACCATGACCTTTACCCCACATTCTACAAGTATTTATACTTTTAGAGTAATTATCATGCCAAAGGTATGCGGTGGTAACAATGTATTTCAATAGTGAATTGGTCTAAAAAATATTAATTTAAATTTAAATTTTGATAGAGAGAGAAGAGAAGGGTAAATCTTTTGGAAGATTAAAAATTTACTCTCTTAAACAACTGCAAACATAGTGAAATTTATTATTAAAGTATTGAACATTCGAAAAAAAAATAATATTTTATAGATTTTTTATGGTGAGAATTTTTTTTCAAAATTATTATTTTTTCATTAGTTAATTGCATACTTAACGGCAATTATTTTAACGAAATTGGACAAAAAGCTAAATTGAATAGATTTGAAACTTAGAGGACTTAATTAAATGAGAGTAAAGTTAGATGATTGAAATAAATTTCAGTTAAACTTAGAGGGTACAATTTTACCCAGCTATTAATTATGAAATTATTAGTTCAACCATCGGATGGGACTAGACAACCGAAAATAGTTCCCCTTTCCATATGAAGTAAAACTCATTGTTTTGTTGTTTTCCTTAAAAAGGAAAGTAGAAGAACACACTGCGATACTAAGGGCTTATTTGGTGAGTAATCCCAAACTCACATTTTCACATTTTAAACAACATTATACACATTTTCATACATTTTTTCACCCACACGTATTTCAAAAAACTACAAAAAAAACTATGAAAATCTCATCTCAAACAACTCTACCAAACACCCCCTAACTTTTGAAAACCCAATTAGAAAAGAACAAAGATGTTTGGCCGTATCTTTGGTATGTCTAAGGTAGGCTTGAATTGAAAAGAAGTACATTAAAAGCTACCTGACATATTTGGAAGGAAATTGCCATGAGAAATAGTGTTGGCTTGAGGCTGGGTAGAAGAACTAGTACCAGGAATACCATTCTCAAGACCAGAAGTAATCATAGCAATATGACGATTCTCATTGAAACCTTAACTTGGAGCATTAAGAAATGCTAGTAGTTGTTCACACTAAGTCTTGGAAATAGGACATTGATGAGACAAATTTGAGAAATTTTCTGGAGCAAAATTGTCTGAGAGGTTGAGACCTGATTGGCATTAGAATTACCCACCTAGGTGGATAACTGTACAAGTTGTAGCACTTATATATTGTATGTACAAGCATGTTACAATAAGTCTCATATTACACTTTTCACCATAAACTTTTCAAATGCATATTTTGACTTAATTATGAACCTTGTTACATTTTGTTATCTGACATTAAGTTTGCTATTGACTTGGACAAAAATTCAAAATTTATGATGCAAAGTGTAATCATGAGTATAACATAGGGTGGTAAAATATAATTTCTCTTTTGTTTTTGAAGTAATTGAGAAGAGGTGTAATTAGGTTTTTTCACATGGTGCCATATTTTTCCATCTAAGTTAACTTGATATTGGAGTGCAAAGTGTAATTATCGTATAGTTTAGAATAGTAAAATCCGAACTCTCGACAAAAAATAAGAGGTTTTAATTCCTGTGTAGAGTAATTCTTCCAAAAATACAAAAGACATCTTAAAGCACACAAACAGAGAAAATTAGAATCACCGAGAAAGAACTTGAACCATACACGTATATAGTGTCTCAATGGTTTGCAGTTTGCCATAGATATATACATGACATTACAGCTCCTTGTAAGAACATAAATGATACATTATCATTATTTTCTTTCTTTCTTTTACATGGTCTGTATTCAACATTTAAAATAGCAGTAGCATTCCCAAAAAACGATCCCTCTACATTCTCCATGAATCGCTTGTTCAAGTTCTCGGCATTTCTAGTTACAATAGCATTAGATTTGCAAGAACCAATCCATGTTTTGCTTGGATTTGGACAACTTTTTTCCATGGGTATCGAATGTTTCGAATGTACAATCTCCGTACAGTAAAGTCTCATATTAGTGATGTCAAAAAAAAAAAAGTCTCATATTAGTTCTTTATATCTAAATAAATAGATTCTTGCAAAATAAATTAATTAGCAAACACCGTACAATGTAAAAATGCTCAACAAAAATATTATCACATTCAATAAGGAATGTTTTAAAATCCTACAAAGTAGTGGCTAAGCCAAAAAATTTCTCAAAGGAAGCCAATTAAGCTAAAATGTATTATTATTGATAGGCTGAAAACGTATTGACCCCTTGTGATGAATTAAGTTGATTAATTAGCCAAGTTATTAATTAATTAAATTAACATGCAAAGCGCATGGTAGCACAAACAAATCACCAATTAAACTAAGTATGCAGCGGAAATTAAATGACACGGTGATTTGTTTACGAATGGGGAAAACCTACATGGCAAAAACCCCACTGGGTGAATTTAAGGTCACCACTCTCAAAATTCCACTGTTGTCACAACAAGCGGTTACAAGTAAAGGAATTCCAAGTATTTTACCAACTTACAGTTGAACTCTTACCCCAATACCCAATTAGACTTGTTTTGTAGTGACAATTTCTCCTTTCAATGCACGGCTCCCAAGTACGTGACTAACCAATTGCGCAGATCCCAGTACGCGACTTCAATCACCAACTAGAGAAGATTGTTGGCTGCAAAGTTCTTCAATTCATCCACATGATGAAGATCAAGAAGATGATTAGTTACAAAACCCTACGGTGCATATTACACAGCAACTTCTTCACAAGAGAGATCAACTAGGGTAAGAACTGTTTCTCTAGTCACAACTTGCTTGAACAAGGATTTGTCAATGCTCGTGCAACTTGTGTATACTTTTACGGCTCTTAAAATAATCCTTTTATATGTCTAGGATTAGAAGAAAAGAAGGCCCAAAGACACATCCACGGATTGGAATCAAAACAGAACTCAAAATTTGTTTTTCTTAAACCTCGACACATGCTAGCTGTCAAACTTTAATGAACTTACACTTTTCAGCTTGTTTCTTGGGCAGACTTGGTGACTTCAAGACTTGATCTTGAAACAAAGTTTCTTGAAGCATTAAACACATCCTAAATTTACTTAATTACAAGTAAAGTGCGTTTTGTCAAAGGATTAGCCAATTACATAAATGAATGACATATGTTCTTAACAAGTGAAACACATATGTCCTAACAATCTCTTTCTTTGGCAATCCGTGACAAAATCACAACAAACAAATGAACATATGAGAGAAGTCATAAATCACTCAACTCATAATCACTTGTTGAATACAATAAAATCTACCCTAACACAAACTCTTGAAAAACTTTGCAAGAAGAGAGTTTATGGAAAGTAGACTTTGACAACCTGTATTTCTGAAACACTTTAAACAAAACTCATCAAGGCATCTTGTGTGAAACAGAAATAATATGTTGCATACAAGTAATAAGAATTATGTATATAAAGATAGAAAAGAAACAACACATGTAAGGGTAGGTGAAAGAAACATACATCAACATATAAAAAGAGTAAGTCCAATGTATGTCATATATGGTCACCAGACCTAGGTACAAGAAGAAAAGTGTATCTAAAGTAGAGAAAAGAAAAAGATACAAGTAATCCTCACTACATCCCTCAAAACATCAACACTCCCCCTAAAAAAAATGTCCTATACAAGCTTTCCCCCTAAGTATGACTACTCTCATAACCCAAAGCTACTCCCTCTTTTTGTTTTTTTCACGAGTGACAAAGGGTAGAGTGTCAAGTAGACATCTCATCAGTAGAGTTAGCATCTCCATCATTATCATCCGAAGCATCATCGTCATCACCATCATCATCCTTAGACGCAGAAGGCACAGGAGCTGGAGGAGGAGAAACCTCAGGAGCAAAACCACCCATGGTTGCTTGTCACCGAGCAATGCGACCAACATGAACATTCACCTGATACAACTTTGTAGAGAGCGTATCTAGGCGAGCATCCATGCGCTGAAGTTGCGCCATGATGTCTCCTATTGACACATCGCTCGTAAAAGAGAAGGGAGCAGATGAGACTCGAGCAGATCTAGATGGAGTTGGATGGGAGGAAAGAGCTGCTGAATCTGTCTGTCGCAACCTAAACTGCGCCTCACTACGTTTTACGGTAGTGGCGTCTATAGCACACATGACATGAAATGGGTCGGACACGGGAAAAGGGAAGGAAAAATGACGTAAAATCCTCATGATAGCGGAAGGAAATATGAACTTATCATGGGTAGTTGTATCCCTATAGACATCGATGATAAAAAGAATAAAATGTGAAGGAAAGTTTATAGTGAGATGCTCCAAAAGAGACAACAAAAACCAAGCATGAGGCTCTGTGACAGAGTTATAGTGAGAGAGTGGGTACAACACAAAAGTCATCACCATGTTTAGAAACGAGGACCTTTAGCAAAAGGTCGACAAGGTGTAAAATGATGCTCACCCCAATCAAAAGGGCGCTCACAGAAAGCGGTGATCATCTTATCTTTGGACACAGTCCTCAGACGCTCACAACTTGGGCAGTCAGGATACTCTATCCTAGGAACCCAAAGCACATCCGCAACAAGTTACGATGTGACAAAAAAGCGCGCACCTTGAACGCGAGTGAAAAATAGAGGTACAGAAGAATTAAGTCCATTCATGTTGGAGTAAAACTCCTGAATCAGCATGGAAGGACAAGTGACCGAAACATCACATAGTGACTCCTAACCCCGACTGTGAAAGACATCAGGTAGGTAAGTGTCGGCGAAGTCTGCTAGAATAACTTGGCGTTTTGAATGAAAACCTCGTTTAGAAAAGTTTTTTGAGAAGTCTGGATGGGCTTTCTCATCACCGAACCAAACAGAAAGGGGAGTAGGATCAGAAGACGAAGAGGCCCTAGAACGAAGAGGGTTATGGGATGGAACAGACTTACGTTTTGGTGCCATAGACACTACTAACGTAAATAGAAAGAGAGGGGGAAAGAAAGAAATACTTAGAGAAGTCCTAAAGCAATGCAAATATAACAAGTATAGAGAAGAGAGAGAACGTATGCAGGGGAAATGCATGAACATGTGACATGCAATATAAAAACCATCATGGGCTCAGCCCAATCCAAACCGACCAGCACAAAAACAGTTTGCACACATCTAAATGCATAAGGATACTGTTAAAATGCGAATGTGATGCAATGCATGGAGTTTTTAAGATTAAATCAACAAAATCCATCCTAAAGATTGCAACAATACTTATCAATTTTGAAAAACCCCAAAATTTTTCAAGAACCCCAAAAACTAAGTTTCAAAACATGAAATTCATGTAAATTAAGAAGATTAGACGCTTACCAAGGGAAGAAAAACTTGAACAAGCTTGAGGAAACCTTGGGTAGAGGTTTGGAGTGAGAGAGAGAGGTTTGGGAGGTGAAGAGACAGAGCTATCGAGAGAGAGATCGAGAGAAATGAGAAACCGGATCACATAGAACCTTTAAATAGAGGTTCAATAAATCTCGACAGATACATGTGTCGAGAGGTGTCGAGACATCTATTGAGGAAAGTGTCAAGCAAAACATCGTTGATAGATAGAGCTATCGAGAAGGTGTTGAGGAACCAAGCAAAGACACGAGAACAGAAGCTCGATCGATCCACCAGGTGTCGAGAAGCTATCGAGAAGTCAAAAGATTTCTTGATTGATCCACTAGGAGTCAAGAAGCTATCGAGATTGTGATAAGAAAAAAGCTAGGAAGCTCGACAGACAGCCAGGTATCGAGAAGGTGTCGAGGAGGTGTCGAGCTAGCTTTTAAAAATAGTTTTTCGAGAAGGAAAAAACATAGACATGAATGCAATCACGCATGCAACTCAACCAATGATCCAATCAACATGTTAGACTCTCAAAAACATCTCTTAGCTACAATTTTAAGCACATGGATCTCAAAACACACACACACACACACACAACAAGTCTAACCGATTTTATATTTTAAAAACAAGTTAAAACAGTTTAGTGAGTATACAGCAACACATGTAAACTTTGTGATGGCCAAATTACATTGTACCTGCACATGTATCAAAAGTAGCGAAGAATATTGCGTGTTGTGTGTGAAAACATCGCAAGAATGCATAAGTGTCTCTAAGTTATGACGATTTGAGATATAAGAACATCACTTTAACTCACACACAATCATAACTGTTTGATGGGGACTATCACCTTTGAGGTACATCTTATAACTTCCACATCTCCTAGAAAGCATGCTTGCAATCATATTTAAAGCATTTTGTTCTTTTAGCTTATATTTTCTCTTATTAAGCAAACCATGAATGGGTATACAAAGGAGAGAAAATAAATACCCAATTATGTTAAGCTTTTGACATTGTGCTTTTGACATTGTACTTTTGCTATGTCAAAGCATATTGATGTCATATTATGATTGTCGGGTAACAGTGGTAAGATGGTTATTTATACCTTTCTCTTAGGATTTTCTAGTCCTACCTGTCAAAAAGAGTGATACGAGTGTTAAGTACAAGAGATTTCTTAACCATACTCATCACAAACAAAGAGCCACAGAGCTCACTTGCTTAGTTGTGCATAAGAATGCTCATTTAAGTTACAAGAGATACAAAGTTTAGAAAACTCTGTTTCAAAGGCCATTTTAAGGTTCACAAGAATCGATGTATACAAACACACACTATTTTTGTATTTTTCAAATTTTCATTTTTCTATCTGAAAAACAAAATAAACAAAAACTAAAAGTAAGCAAACAAAAACATGTTAATCAAAGCAAAACAATGCATAAAACTAGACTAACTCAAAATTGTAAGGCAAAACACACAAGTAATGCACAAACAAAAAAACAAGAAGGGGGAGAGAGAGAAAAAGTGAATAAATCACTTGGAATCCTTTTCCTTCCACACCTTGGAAGAACCTTTCCTTTTTTCAAACCCTTGAACCGGTGATGAGGGGGAAGGATTGAAACCGTTCAAGTTTGAAAGGAACATGAGGGCTTTGAGAAGATCTCCAAGAGGAGCAAGAAAGGTTTGAAGTTGATTCTAGTTCCCAGATGCTATCATATCATTGCTCTATTGAGTGGCTAACCACTTATAGCAATTTGGTCGAGTATGACCGGCAATACCACAATGATGATAGAGATGTTGCTTCTTTTGTTTAGGCTTTTGAGAGTTAGCCTTCTTAGTCCTAGGGTTTTTAGTTTCCTTCTTCTCAAGCTTAGGAGGTACTCCTAAGTTGGATTTACCCTTGTCTAGGTTCTCACTGACTAATTCAGTTTTAACATCATTGTTCTCAATTTTAAGCTTATTAGCAGGAGGAATAAAAACAGTAGTACTAGCAGAAGCAATATTAGAGGAAGTGAATTCATACCCCAAACCGGTTCGATCAGAAGTAGATTTTTGAATGCTGAGCATCTCATCCAGCTTCGCACTTGATGTCCTTTCCAATTAAGCTCTAACTTGAAACAGCTCCGCTTCAAGCTCCTTCGTCTTCTCAGCCAAGAAATTGTTCTCAAATCACTATAACAAAATGTATTTTTAGCGACGAAAATTAGTGAGGAAATATTTTTCGTCGCTAAAAATATAGCTTTAGTGATGAAATATGAATTTCGTCACTAATAATAATAAAAAATTATAACATTTAGCAACGAAAAATGATTTTCGTCACTATTGTGATCTGAAAAATGGGTGCTAGCGGGGGAAACTTTGGCATGAACGTAATTAATCTATAGCGACGAAATATTTCATCGCTAAAAGTTGAAATTTTTAGTGACAAAATATTTCGTCACTGTAGGTATAGTATTAGTGACGAAAATCCTTTCGTCACTAAAAGGAAGAAGTAGCGACGGAAAATAATTGTTGCTAAAAATAATCATGGTTTTTCATTCCATTGTTTTAGCAATGAAATCATAATTTGTCACTAAAAGTATGCTATAGCAACAAAATATCAATTTCCTTTCTAAAAATCTTAACAAAATTTGGGTTCTTTAGTGACGAAATTTACTTTCGTCGCTAAAAACATTAAACCCCTTATACCTATTACGATGAAAAGTAGGCATTAGTGATAGAAATAATTCGTTGCTAAAGAACTACCTATATATATGCCCTTTTTATTTCTTCAGCCCCAAAAGTCTGAGCCCCCCCACGCCGTCAATACCGATTCTCCTCCCTCCCACCTGACCCACGCTGTCAATAACCAAACAATCTCCTTCCCACTGCCTCGTGGTCGACATCGAAAGCTCCTCGCCGTCAACTTTGAAAGCTCCTCGCCGTCAACCTCGAAAAGCTCATTACTGCCACAACCCAATCCCAATCCGCCAAGCACCACCTTCTCTCCCTCATCTCCGACCAAGATCGCGGCCTCAAGACCTAGCAAGATCCTCCCAAACCATCGTCAAAGCCAGCAAGACCCTTCCATTGTCGAAGCCATCGATGCCATCGTCGAAGCCATCGACGCCATCGTCAAGACCCTCACATGGGTTTGTTTTGTATTAAGGTGAGATGTCATATCAGCTTCGACTAAGACCATGAAAATAAGGGGTCTTGTCATTTTCTTCATTTATTGGTGCTGTTGTCTTTGCTACCTTGAATGCTCAAAAGAATCAATGTCACTCATTACATTAACGTCAATAGTACAGTTTCTTTCATTGTGAAGTTTCTTGGTAGGATTAAATTCAAGGATGGTAGGGGTAGACTTGTTAGAGATTATTGGGGCAGGGACACTCTTAAGGTTCATTACGAAGGTTTGGTTGTTTCTCTCGCTTCATCACATAGCGGTGCCTCCATTTCAGGGAAGCTAGTGGAACCTAGGGATTGCAAGGTTTTATAGTCTTTAGTATGATAGATGGAAGTATGGCCAAAATGGCCAAATACCACAATTTTCAGAAATTTGTAGAAAAAAAACACTGTTTCGAAACTAAATAGGGAAATACCACTTTTATGGTACTTGAGTTTGGCAAACTCAAGTATCATTCGGAACTCGAGTTTAAGACACTCGAGTTCCTAGACACTCGAGTTCCTAGAAGTTTTGCCATCGTGGCACTGCTGAGATGGAAATTAGCGAATAAAAAAAATAATGTGGTACTCGAGCTTGGTATACTCGAGTACCATGCAACACAATACTCGAGTATAACATGCTCGAGTACTTTGTAACTTTTTCTATTTTTGGGATTATCGACAAATAAACATAAACAAAAAATGCTGCCTATTTTATTTCTACAGTATTCGAGCTCACTAAGCTCGAGTACCTTGTAACTTTTTTTTTTTTTTTTGGATTATCGACAAATAAACATAAACATAAAATGCTGTTTATCTTATTTCTATAGTACTCGAGCTCACCAAGATCGAGTACCTTGTAACTTTTTTTTTTTTTGGTTGGGATTATCAACAAATAAACATAAACATAAAATGCTATTTATTTTATTTCTACAGTACCCCAGCTCACTAAGCTCGAGTACCTTGTAACTTTTCTCTTCTTTTCTTTTCTTTTTTTGGGATTATCGACAAATAAGCATAAATATAAAAATAAGCATCTTTTTTTATGTTTTTATTTATTTAAATAGAAGCATTGTAAAACATAGAGATTTTCATTTCAAAATATGAATTTAATTTCCACATTAAGTAAAACTGTTCACTGTTTTCTCATAAAAATTGTTCATTATTTTCTGCATAAACTATTTCTAGCATTCTGCATAAAAATATTTTATGTTCAGCATTATTTAAAAAAATTGTTCACTCTCTTTTCTGTGTAAATTAATTTCTATTCACTATTTAAAAATTGTTCACTGTTTTCTCATAAAACACCTAGTGAAATCGTGTTTTCTAAATTTAAACGTGAAATCTGAATGCTTTTTCATGTTTGAATTTCACAAGAATCGAATCTATTTTTCTGCATTGATAAATCTGTTTCTACATTAATAAAATTTGCTCGCTACACATCATGTTTACTATATATTCAAATCTGCTTACTGCATTCATAAAATCTTCTTTTTTTTTTTTTTCTTTTTTTGCATTAAGTAAAACTGTACTGTTTTCTCATAAAAATTGTTCATTGTTTTCTGCATAAACTATTTCTAGCATTCTGTGTAAAATTATTTTTTGTTCAGCATTATTTAAAAAATTGTTCACTCTCTTTTCAACGTAAATTATTTTTAGTTCACTATTTAAAAAATTGTTTGCTTTTTTTCTCATAAAACACCTAGTGAAATCGTTGTTTCTAAATTTAAACGTCAAATCTGAATACTTTTTCATGTTTGAATTTCACAATAATCGAATCTATTTTTCTGCATTGATAAAATATGTTTCTACATTAATAAAATTTTCACTCTGCACATCATTTTTACTGTATATTTGAATATGCTTACTGCATTCATAATTTTTTTTTTTTTTTTTTTGCATTAAGTAAAACTGTTCACTGTTTTCTCATTAAAATTGTTCATTGTTTTCTGCATAAACTATTTTAGCATTGGCGCAGTAATTGCACTTAAATGGTTTTTGTGTTTTTTTTAAAATATGTAACCATATGAATAATGGACAAACTCCATGAAAGAAAAATGAGTGATTCGTATAAATCACCTAATGGTAAGTGCCTCAAATAATTCAAATTTGTAAAAAAGTTTGAATTAGTTGAATGTAGAAATTCGGGAAAAATCAATGGAAAATCAATGAACGTACCAAATCGTGAAGGTGTACATAAGATGTACAGATAGTCTAGACTTGTTGAGAAATTTGACCTCATTGAAAGTACAAAATAATGAAAATTCAATGGAAAAGTATGTACGTTAGATGTACAGATCATATGAATTTGTTTAAAAATTTGAATTCGTTGAATGTACAAAACTGTGAAAGCTCAAGGAAAAATAGTGTACATTAGATGTACAGATAATATGAATTTGTTGAAAAATTCGAATTCGTTGAATGTGTAAAATCATGAAAATTCAAATGAAAATTGAAGAACATACCAAATTCAGTAAACTCAATGGAAAATTAATTACATTAGATGTATAGATCATCCAAATTTGTTTCCAAATTTGAAGTTGTCAAATGTACAAAATTGTGAAAATTCAAATTAAAACTGTTTAGTAATGTATTGATCATCTTGATTTGATGAAAATTTCAAAATTGTTGAATGAAAAAATCGTGTAAACTTAATGGAAAATCAAAGAATGTACCAAATTGTTGAGCAGCACATGTAGCACTGCGAACATCAGTGTAGCAATGGTGGACAGCTCACCCCCAAAATTGATGCATAAACTTTTTAAGGATGCTGTGCATCCTTGAAAATGGTGCATTACAATGGGTTGCATATCTGTGTATTCATGTGAGTGTGGATGGGTAGTTCTGGTTAGGGCTCAATAGTACTAAGCTGTTGAGCAGCACATGTAGAACTTTTACTATCTTTGGTCATTTTCAAGGATGCTAGTTGAAACGCTCTTCCCATAATCTGTGACTACTGGTTAGAAGTAATAGCACATGGGTACTTCTGGTCAGGGCTCAACAAGTAATGTACAATAAATCTAATTTGGGTGATAAGTGTAATGTGTGTAACATTTCAAATTACACAAACAGAATATTGGAAACATCAACATATCTAACTGGAGGCATTTCACTTCCTAAGGTGTTTCCTACATTACAAAGCAGAGGAAATTTTCCAATTAAAGCACAAGAATCATATGTAGCAACAAAGAACAGTAGGGAAAAAATGAGCAAGTGATTTCGTATAAACTTAGCCAAAACTAATGAATAGTTAATCTTTAGATTTGCAAAAGTTGAATGTACATAATCATCAGTTGTCAGACATTAACAACAACAATTTGTATTGCACATAATATTTAGACATTAACAACAACGTCTAATGTTCGTAGGTAGAAATTTTTGGAAATCATCATTACTTGAATCTGAGAAGTCTGAAATATCTCTTTCATCATCTAATGCAGTAACTTCATTAATAGACTTGATGGCTCGCTCTTGCACCTTTGCCTTTAGATGCTTCCTAGCTTTTTGGATTGCATGAAAACGGTCTAATCACCTTTGCATTTGATTGTTCTCTTGTTCAAGACAAGCAAGTATGTTGGCAGGTTCATCTCTAGGTAACTCAGCTAAGCGTGCCTTAGGAACTTGTAACCCATGCCATCGACAATACACCTCCAACTCACACCTCTTCTCGTATAGGATTAACCATGGTGGTTCTGCTATGGTGAACTCTATTGCAGTGGTATCTGTACTTAGTTTTGTAGGTTTGCCGACCATGATGTGTCCGACACATCCAAGACTCTCGTACGTGTATATTGGCATATTAAGGAAATCTCTCTTCTTTCCAACCCATTTCCCTCCATAGTGGTCTATGTATGTTTGTAGTTGTTGATCTGCTGGAACTTGTGATAAGCCATTTGTTGAAGTAGATCTAAACTTGTTTCGCATTGTACGATTTGATGTTGAGGTGTTGCGACTCATAGCTTAGTCAATCTACGAAATTATTAGGGGTAGAAATAAGATCATCATTGTGGTGCATTTATAACCTCATTTCATGTTCCAAGTATTATAATTTCAGTTAGTAGGGCTTGTCATGTCAATATAGGCTAGAAAAACACTACATGAACAAGATTTTAAATGTTCCCAATGTCACAGTGAGATTTGAAGATGTGGGCAATAGTTGCAGTGTTCTTGAACAGAGCATTATATTTAATTGACACAGTGCTATGTCCTTGGCACCAGGGTACGATTATTCATATATTTAAGTATTCTCATGAATGTGGATGATATGACTGGACAGTGTGTGAAATCGTGCCGAGCTGTTGAGCAGCACGTGTGAAACAATGGCGTCTGTTGGCACATGTGGTTCGTATGACTATAGTTGGTGCTACAGCAGTGGGCTAGTGACGTGTTTTCAAAAAACTACTCATGCCACAGTTGGTGCTACATCATGTTTTTTGCATAAATTATTCATTGTTCATTAGGTATTTTATGATCTAGATGCTCTAATACCAATGACTACCCAGGAGAGAGCACAATAGTAATATGGAAGCAGAAACAATGATAAAATAGATAATAAAGAAGCAAATAGCAAAATAGATATATTCAAAATAAGGTTAAAATGAAGTATGGAATATGAAAACAGAAACTAGTAAAATCTTACTTGAATAAAAACTTCAGTCTTGATAAACTTGAAAACAAACTGCTATCTTTGATACAAGCTTGAAAATAAAACTGTCTGAAGAGAAAGGTTACAAGATTACAAGATGAGGAGAGAGTTCAAAAGTCTTTCTGAGGGAGAGGGAAGGCTATTACAAAAGGCTTTCTAAAACTTGGAACTTAAAAGCTTAGAATCTTAGAAACTTAGAAACTTGTCTTCTGTCTTCATAGTGCGTCTCTTTTATAAGTGAAATAAACCATGGTAAAGTGAGCTGAGTAGGTAAATTTAACTCAAGTTAATCTGTCGGTGGTATGGAATTAGTACTAATGAGTAATAGTCTGTCTGCATCGGTCTGGGAATCTTTCAGATCTCGGGAATCTATCAGATCTCTTTTTACCCATGCTAGTAAACAGTAGTAACTTTTGAAAATCTGTTTGTATCTGTTTGGACTGTCTTGATTTCTTTGAAAGCTATTCACGCGTGCTGGTGAATAGTAATCTGTCGTCGGTGAAATAGTGATTTGTCCCCAATGAATAGTGATTTGTCACCAATGAATAGTTATCAATCGCCAGTGAATAGTGATCTATCTGTTTGTCTTTCAATCTGTATCATTCTAGAATCCTTAACAATCTTTCTTTTCCCAAATAGCCTCCTTGCTGAAGGTATTGGACCATATACGGTTACCCTGTTTGTGTAACTATATAAGTAGAAGCCTCTATCTAATTCTTTCTATATCTCATAAATCTTATTACTCATGAAATTAGACCATCTTGAGCCAGAGCATCCAGATCATCAAGTGGTAAATAGGTATTTCCTGTATACCAATTGTATTCAAGGATACAACCCCAATCATGAATAAGAACCAAAATGTGTGCTGGCCAAGCTTCCATATAATAGATTGTGGTTGTGGTTTTGAAAAAGCTGAACCAAACTCACCTTAGTAGAACTAATAGATTGTGGTTTTTTAGTCCTTTAAACCCACTCTTTTTTTTTTTTTTGGGGAATTACACTTTACCCACCTATGATTTGTCTCAAATTTAACTTACCCACTCAAGGTTTCATTTTTGACACTTAACCCATTTTTGACATTTAGTTAGAAAAAAATTCTAAAATTATGTAATAATAACTCATTTAGTTGTAATTACTCAAAAAAATATATAAAGAAAATTCAGGATTAAAGCCATGCAACGCATGGAACTTTCACTAGTATCTTTTATAAATTTAAGCATTATAAAAAATTTCATCCACACTTTAAGGGTATCATTTGATTCATTTCTTTCAATTTAAATTTTGAACGAATCCTTCTATATATAATCTTTCTATTACACTCCTTCCAAAATGGCAAAATGATAGATAGTTTGATAGCCATACAAACGCATCACAAAACAAATATCTTTTTTTTTTTTTTATGAAAAACAAAAATCTTAAAAAAAAATCTTTTAAATATCTTAGGACATTTCACTTTTGTTATGTTTTTAGTTGATACCACTTCTATTTCTTGCAAAGTGACATTGTCTACAAGTTCTTGTTCCACGTGTAATAGATAGTTTATTTAATTCAGTGTTAATTGTAGCTATGTATCTTGTTAGACTTTGTTTCATAAAATTGCTAAAGAAACATGACTTTTTCTATACCTCTTGTTTCAAATTTATTTGACTTTCCTCTACTAATGGTTACGTTCTAATGTCAACTCGTACTTTTGATTGGAAGATTATTGAATATATTAAGCCTATGTGAACGGACTCTGATTGGACCAGATATTGTGTATTGTTCCCCATTCAGCAATCAGCTAGAAAATCTTTTGGTTTCTAAAGTTTGGAAGCAATAGGCAGTAGAAATCTAAAAGAGACATTTAGCACTTGTATTGCATTAAATTTTGTTGAAATACAATGTAGCTTAGTATTAAAATAATACACATGAAGAATACTTTTAAAAAATTATGAGAATGGCATAACAATGTAATTAAAAATGTGCAATTCCTAGTGTTTGTACAATGCAGTTGTTCAATACTAATGATTAGGAACCCAGGCCATGAGTATGAAAGAAGTTGCAGCAGAATCTGCAAGCTAGCCAGCTTTAAAAGACTACAATGGGAGGTGTATGCATCTCTGTAAAAGTATATTTGTACTTTCTTAACAAGTCTAGACTATTTGTACATCTTATGTACACCTTCACGATTTGGTATGTTCATTGATTTTCCATTGATTTTTCCCGAATTTCTACATTCAACTAATTCAAACTTTTTTACAAATTTGAATTATTCGAGGCACTTACCATTAGGTGATTTATATGAATCACTCATTTTTCATTCATGGAGTTTGTCCATTATTCATATGGTTACATATTTAAAAAAACACAAAAACCAATTAAGAGCAATAACTGTGCCAAAGCTAAAAATAGTTTATGCAGAAACAGTGAACAATTTTTATGAGAAAATAGTGAACAGTTTTACTTAGTGCAAAAAAAAAAAAGGATTTTATGAATGCAGTAAGTAGATTTGAATATACAGTAAACTTGATGTGCAGAGAGAAAATTTTATTAATATAGAAACAAATTTTATAAATGCAGAAAAATAGATTCGATTATTGTGAAATTTAAGCATGAAAAAGCATTCAGATTTGGCGTTTAAATTTAGAAAACACGATTTCACTAGGTGTTTTATGAGAAAACAGCAAACAATTTTTTAAATAGTGAACGAAAAATAATTTACGCAAAAAAGAGAGTGAACAATTTTTTATTTAATGCTGAACAGAAAATAATTTTAAGCAGAATGCTAGAAATAGTTTATGCAGAAAACAGTGAAATTTTTTAATGAGAAAACAGTGAACAATTTTACTTAAGGCAAAAAACAGATTTTATGAATGCAGTAAGCAGATTCGAATATACAGTAAACATGATGTGCAGAGAGCAAATTTTATTAATGTAGAAATAGATTTCATCAATGCAGAAAAATAGATTCAATTATTGTGAAATTCAAACATGAAAAAGCATTCAGATTTGGGGTTTAAATTTAGAAAACAGGATTTCACTAGGTGTTTTATGAGAAAACAGCGAACAATTTTTTAAATAGTGAAGAGAAAATAATTTACGCAGAAAAGAGAGGGAACAATTTTTTAAATAATGTTGAACAAAAAATAATTTTATGCAAAATGCTAGAAATAGTTTATGCATAAAACAGTGAACAATTTTTATGAGAAAACAATGAACAGTTTTACTTAATGCAAAAAATAGATTTTATGAATGCAGTAAGCATATTTGAATATACAGTAAACATGATGTACAGAGAGAAAATTTTTATTAATGTAGAAGCAGATTTTATCAATGGAGAAAAATAGATTCAATTATTGTGAAATTTAAACATGCAAAAGCATTCAGATTTGGCATTTAAATTTAGAAAACATGATTTCAATAGGTGTTTTATGAGAAAACAGTGAACAATTTTTTAAATAGTAAATAGTAAATAATTTATGCAAAAAAAAGAGTAAACAATTTTTATGAGAAAACAGTGAACGGTTTTACTTAAGGTAGAAATTAAATTCATATTTTGAAATTAAAATCTTTGTATTTTACAATGCTTCTATTTAAATAAATAAAAACATAAAAAAACTACTTATTTTTATGTTTATGTGTATTTGTCAATAATCCCAGAAAAAAGAAAAGAAAAGAAAAGCTACAAGGTACTCGAGCTTAATGAGCTGGAGAACTGTAGAAATAAAATAAACAGCATTTTATGTTTATGTTTATTTGTCGATAATCCCAAAAAAAAAAAAAAAGTTACAAGGTACTTGAGCTTGGTGAGCTCGAGTACTGTAGAAATAAAATAAACAACATTTTATGTTTATGTTTATTTGTCGATAATCCCAAAAAAGAAGAAGTTACAAGGTACTCGAGCTTGGTGAGCTCGAGTACTGTAGAAATAAAATAAACAGCATTTTATTTATGAAAGGTACTCAAGCATGTCATACTTGAGTATTGTGTTGCATGGTACTCGAGTATACCAAGCTCGAGTACCACATTATTTTTTTTATTCGCCAAATTTCCACCTCAGCAGTGTCACAGTGGCAAAACTTCTAGGAACTCGAGTGTCTTAAACTCGAGTTCCAAATGGTACTCAAGTTTGCTCGAGTTCCAAATGGTACTCGAGTTTGCCAAACTCGAGTACCATAAAAGTGGTATTTCCCTATTTAGTTCCGAAACAGTGTTTTTTTGCTAGAAATTTTTGAAAATTGTGGTATTTGGCCATTTTGGCCTCGAAGTATTTCTAGTTTACTATTTACATATAAAATGAAATTAGGATTTTAATTTTAATTTTAATTTTTTTTAATTTCCTGGAGAACCCAGTGGATCTATCTCCGCACTAATGCTTGCTATAATTCATTCACACTGTTTTGTTTTTTGTTTTTACTGTTTAGAAAGCTCCCATTAAATCGATAAATGGGTTTGTGTAGTGTGTTATGTGTACCTCAACTCTGCACAGATTCTTCTTCATTAAAATCTTTCCCATTTTCGTATTTTTGAATTCCAAAATTGCACACATTTTCTTGGTTTGACTTCTTAGAATCTTTTATTTGTTGCCTTGGACTTTGTTTTTACATTTATTTTTTAATAGTTAATGATAATACTATTTTAAGATCAACATAATATATGTATTTTTTTATGAATACATTTAATGGTTGTATTAATATGCACAGATTTGGAGCAGGTAGTTTGGGTTAGTATTCTTGTTTGCTTTGAAAATGGCATGTGTTTTATAATTAATTTATAGAATGCTTAATTTATTTTTACTTTTATTTAATTGATGCAGGTTGTGACCATTTGAGGGTTGTGTTTGGCCAACCTAGACATTGTTGCTCTTTCTGGTGGACACACTTTGATTAGTATGATTCCTTGGGGATCACTTGCTAACTTTTTGGAATTATCGGCTGTGCTGAAATCATAATGCTTTCTTTATTTTTGGGGGCTTTCTTACCAATGTTGTTGATTTATGTGAATTTGTTTTTGCAAGGAAGGTGCCACAAGGAGCGATCTGGCTTTGAGGGACCATGGATTGCTAACCCTCTCATCTTTGACAACTCATACTTTACGTGAGTTTTAGCAATCTGACTTTCATGGTCTAATTTATTTGCATTGAGTTTGTTCTTGATCGCTTGCTAACTCTTTGGAATTGTTGGTTGTGTTGAAATCATAATGGTTTTTTTTTGGGGGCTTTGTTACCAAAGGAACTAAATTAAAGGCATATTTTTGGTCATTCAGTAATTGTTCCAGTAGTAGTGTACAAGACATGACTACATGCTTAATAGAGCATCCCAAAGTGCTGGAAGTGAGATAGCTTTTGAGCTGGTGAGGGTGGGGGTGGATTTGAGGGGTTGTAACTTATTGGGGAGCACAATGATATTATGATTAAGGCACATGCTTGATGCTTTTCGACTAATTTCATGCACTCTTTTGCCTGTGCACTCATTGGTATAATGAATTGGTGGCTTTGTAAGATAAAAAATAGTGTGATATGGTGGAAGCCACTGATAACTACAAATTTTCTAGTGATTGGAGACAAAACACTATTCACTTAAAGAAATGCCTTTTCTACTATTCACAATCCCAAAACTAATGGTCAAACTATTGGCTGGCCGATTTGGGTTTTGCCATTCAATTTCACTTATCCAATGCAATTGTCTTTACTTGAAAGTGAAAATTCTTTTCTTTTTATGTTTGAGATTGAGAATAGAAACAAAACAACACATATCAAACGATAACCTCTTATCATCTGTTATAATAGGAAGAGAATGTTAAGTAAAGCATTAAGTTCATTTTCCCCCTTTTTGGTTGTAAAATTGCACAATAGGCTTAAGCATAATTACGAATTAATTCTAGTAGGAGTACCGTGCATGGACATACACAAAATATAGAAACCCACTTGATACAATATTCAGTATTTTACCGAGATATAAAATATTTCTCTTTGCTGTGACACTGAGGATTATATGCTATTACTAGTAGTGATGATATAGCTTGCAAGTTTATTGATAAACTCTTTATAAATTAGACTTTTCTTTTGCAGGTTAAATATTCTTCATTTGTGATTAATTTGGATTTTTTCTTAAAGGTGTACACTTGGCTTCAACATAGTAAGTAAAATTTGTTAAAATACTTAAAAAACTCTTTACCTGTGATGTTGATGATTGGTTTTGTGGTGGGTTGTTATATTGGAACAAGCGGGTGGCTTGTATAGTGTTATAAGTGGTTTAAATTTATATTAGGAGTGTATTATTTTTTGAAATTGTGAATGAATATTGTTGATTTATATGTGATGGCTACTATTTAATTGTTTTTAATACTTGTAAGTATTATATAGATTGATGTTGATTATTGCCTTTGTGGTCGGTTGTTGTGTTGGAACAAGCGGGTGGCTTGCATGGAGTTATAAGGTGGTTTAAGTTCATATTATTGTGAGTGTTTTTATAGGTTTTTTTTAATGTGAATTTTATAATGCTTTTTTTTAATAGAATTGTTCACTGCTCATAAATATAATCTCCATTTCATACACACTAAATTATGATAAGGATTATCTCAAAAACAAATCAGAAATTGAATGGTTTTTTTATTGAATGTAATGACAAGGTTAGTGATTGTTTGGGTTGCTGTGGGGAAATAGAAAGAGGCCTAGATCTGTGAAAGTCAAAGACCAAAGCTTAGCCAACAAATCAGATTTGTACACTTAGCTTGATCATAGTAAGTAAAATCTATTTAAATACCTATAAAACTCTATACTTGTGATGTTTGTAATTGGTTTTGTAGTGGGTTGTTGTGTTGGAGCAAACGGGTGGCTTGTATGGTGTTATAAGGTGGTTTAAATTCATATTGGGAGTGTTTTTAAGAAGAAGTCCAGTATTGTAAAAGGACTTGGCATGAGATCTTCCTTTTCTTTAGTAACCACCTCCTCATCTAGTTCCTCGGTGGAGTATATCCAACGGCTAGAAAATGAGATAATTGAGCTCAAAGAGGAAAAAGTTAGGGACCAAGAGGCACGAGCTAAGTAAGAAGAGGTCCAAAAGAATATTCTGAACTTTTTGAGGAGTAGGGTTATGATGACGCTCTTACCTATGGGGGTGGTTCATTTTCAAGTTAAAACACTTATTGATTAGTACTTTATTCTAGCAATTGACCCACACTACATGGTGTGACTACTTTTTTTAATGCATTATTTGAAACTAATAATATTATATTACACTTGAAAATCTATATTTGCTTTTTACAACTTAGACATTAAGAGTTGTGATTTTAATTCATTGGTGTGGCTACTCTTAATGCATTGTTAGAAATATTTCTTATAACATAGTTAATGTTTTTACTTTACGATTTTAATGTAGTATTGATTTTATATTTGTGCAGATTTCTTATTGGTGGCCTTTAGTGGGTTTACTTTTGGCATTATTTGAAGACATATGAGGGCATCTTTCTTTAGTTCTAATTATATTATGCTACACTTTTTGTGTTGTTATAAAACATTTAGAGTTATTGTATGTGTTGCAAACAATTATTGTATAGAAGGAGTTTGAATTGGATACTTATTTTATTTTTTACTTATGGAATGTAGAGATCATTTTTTATAAATGTTTTGTTGAAATAAATGTGTTATTCAAATTTGAGGTTTTAATAATGTAATGACAAGTTACAGTTTAATATCAAAGTTATGAAAAAAATAAAAATAGAAAATAAGTTTTAGCGACGAATTTTTTCGTCACAAATATAGCAACAAAAAATTGTTTAGTGCCGAAATATTTCCTAACTAAATGTAGCAAAATTTTGTAAGAAATGGTTTTAGTGACGAAAATTTTCGTTGCTATAGATGCCTAGATTTTCTTAAAAATAATTTTAGTGACAAATTTTTTCGTCACTATATGTACCCGAAAATAGTTTTAGTGACGAAATTGTTTGTCACTAAATATGATTTAATGTACTGAAGTGTATTTAGTGACGAAATATTTTCGTCACTAAATAGTGTTTTTAGCAAGGAAAACATTTAGCAACGAAACGTTTTTCGTCGCTAAAAGTTTTTTCTTTTTAAAACAAAATCGGACCTTAGTGACGAAATTTTTCGTCGCTAGGACTTTTAGCGACGGGGTTGCAGCGACAAAATGAGTTTCGTCACTAAAAGTCCGATTTCGTCGCTAAAGGTTCTTAGTGACGAAAAACTGGCTTTTAGTGACGAATTTTTCCTCATTGAAAATATATTTTGTTGTAGTGAATCTCAGTGCCCTAATAGTCTGATTGGCTTCATCAAACTTAGTGGAAAGCTCCTCACGGTCAAGTTCCACATCACTGAGTTTCTTGGTGGCTAGCCTATAGAGTTTCTCATGCTTCTCAAAAAGCTTGTACAGTTTCTCATAGGCTATATGGATATCATCTTGATCATCCATCTTTTCAAACTTGGATTCCACCAATTCCTCTTCTTCATCCACATCTTCAACAATCCTTTTAGTAGCATTAACAATGGTAGTGAAGGCATTCAAAATTCCGTCATCCTTATTGTTTGAATCATCCTTAGGCTCAGTGTCACTCAAAGTAGCAGCTAGTGTCTTGCTCCTTTCAATGCTCTTGAGATATGTGGGACACTCCTGTTTCAGTGACTGAAGCCATGACACTCGAAGCATTTAGGTCCTACGGGAATAGTGTATTGACCGCCATCCCTAGCATTCTTCCTCCCTTTATCTTGGCTCTTAAACTGAGAAGAACTGAATTACCTACAGTCATTGTCAAAGTCTTTTCCATTGGCATTTTTCATGAATTTCTTGAATTGCCTGGTGATGTAGGACTTCATCTTAGAGTCTTCATCGTCTGATGACTTATCTGTCTCACTGCTCTTGGCTTTCAGTGCCATGCTCTTGCCTTTACTCGACTTGCCAATTCTTGTCAACCCTAGCTCGTAGGTTTGCAGATTACCAACCAGCTCAGTCAAAGGAATCTTGTCAATATCCTTTGATTCCACTATCACCGTGATCTTGGCATGGAATCTCTCAGGTAGAGATCTAAGCACTTTTCTCACAATCTTGGGTTCAAAAATGGTTTCCCCAAGATTGAAAGCTGAGTTCACTATGTCCTTGAGCTTGTCATAGAACTTATCGAAAAACTCATTCTCCTCCATCTTAACTTCTTCAAAGCTTGTAGTGAGCCTCTGTAGCTTCGAATCTTTGACAGCCTTTGTTCCCTCATAGGTTGTCTGGAGGATGGTCCATACTTTCTTAGCAGTTTCAGTGGAGGATATCTTCATGAACTCCTCATTAGTGACTGCACTGAATAAGGCATTCAATGCTCTGCTGTTGAAGTTTGCCGCCTTGATCTTAGCATCATCCCAATTGGCCGGCGCTTCTTTAGGCTTGGTCCAGTCTATCTCAACAGCTTGCCACACCTTTTCATCTAGAGACTGCAAGAAAGCTCTCATGTGTACTGTCCAGTATGCATAGTTATTACCATCAAACAATGGAGGTATAATAAGAGACTGACATCTATCCATGACAAACAGGGGTCAATGGATCACACACAAAGATTAACTCTAATCAGAGTGTGTTTGCTTTGATACCACTTGATAGGCCAAAAATGTATTGATCCCTTGTGATGAATTAAGTTGATTAATTAGCCAAGTTATTAATTAATCAAATTAACATGCAAAGCGCGTGGTAGCATAAACAAATCACCAATTAAACTAAGTATGCAGCGAAAAATAAATGACACGGTGATTTGTTTACTAATAGGGAAAACCTACATGGCGAAAACCCTACCGGGTGATTTTAAGGTCACCACTCCCGAAATTCCACTATTATCACAACAAGTAGTTACAAGTAAAGGAATCTCAAGTACCTTACCAACCTACAGTTGAACCCTTACCTCAATACTCAATTCGACTTGTTCTGTAGTGACCATTTCTTCTTTCAATGCACGGCTCCGAAATACGTGACTAACTAATTGCGCGGATCCTAGTACACCACTTCAATCACCAACTAGAGTAGACTATTGGCTGCAAAGTTCTTCAATTCATCCATACGATGAAGATCAAAAAGATGCTTGGTTACAAAACTTTATGGTGCAAAGATGCAGCAACTTCTTCATAAGAGAGATGAACTAGGGTAAGAACTTTTCCTCAAGTCACAATTTGCATGAACAAGGATTTCTCAATGCTTGTGCAACTTGTGTACATTTGACGGACCTTAAAATAATCCTTTTACATGTCGAGGATTAGGAGAAAAGAAGGCACAAAGACATATCCACGGATTGGAATCAAAATAGAACTTAGAATCTGTTTTTCTTAAACCTCGACAGATAGAGATATTGAGATGTTGTCGAGCCACAGGGCTGGAACAACTCTTTAAACCTCGACACATGCTAGCTGTCGAGCTTTAATGAATGTGCACTTTTCAGCTTGTTTCTTGGACAGACTTGATGACTTCAACACTTGATGTTGAAACACAGTTTCTTGAAGTATAAAACTCATCCTAAGTCTACCCAATTACAAGTAAAGTGCATTTTGTCAAAGGATTAGCCAATTACATAAATGAATGACATATGTTCTTAACAAGTGAAATACATATGTCCTAACAATCTCCCCCATTGGCAATCCATGATAAAACCACAACTAATAAATGAACATATGAGAGAAGTCATAAATCACTCAACTCATATTCACTTGTTGAATACAATAAAATCTATCCTAACACAAATTCTTGAAAAACTTTGCAAGAAGAGAGTTTATGGCAAGAAGACTTTAACAACCTATATTTCTAAAATACTTTAAACAAAATTCATCAAGGCATCTTAGTGTGAAACAGAAATAATAGATTGCATACAAATAAAGAATCATATGTATAAAGAGAGAAAAGAAACAACACATGTAGAGATAAGTGAGGAAAACATACATCATCACATATATATCAAAGATAAGCACAAAATATGTAAAAATGGTCACAAGACCTAGGTATAAGAAGAAAAAATATCTAAAGTAGAGAAAAGAAAAAGATACAAGTAATCCTCACTATATCCGTTAAACAATAACACTCCCCCTATCAAAAATGTCCCTATACAAGCTCTCCCCTTAAGTATGACTACTCTCATAACTAAAAACTACTCTCCTTTTTTGTCACAAGTGACAAAGGGTAGAGTGTCAAGTACACATCTCATCGGTAGAGCTAGCATCTTCATCATCATCATCCGAAGCATCATCATCATCACCATCATCATCCTCAGACACAGAAGCCATAGGAGATGGTGGAGGAGAAACCTCAAGAGCAAAACCACCCATGGTCACTTGTCACCGAGCAATGCAACCAACACAAACATTCACCTGATACAACTCTGTAGAGAGCATATCTAGGCGAGCATGCATGCGTTGAAGCTGCGTCATGATGTCTCCTAGTGACACATCGCTCGTAGAAGAGAAGGGAGCAGATGCGGCTCGAGCAGATCTAGATGGAGCGGAATGGGAGGAAGGAGCTGCTGAATCCTTTTATCGTGACCTAAACTGCGCCTCACTACGTTTGATTGTAGCGGCATCTATGGAAACCATGACATGAAAAGGGTCGGAGACGGGAAAAGGGATGAAAAAGTGGCGTAAAATCCTCGTGATAGTAGAGGGAAAGATGAGCTTATCACGGGTAGCCGAATCCTTATACACATCTATAATAGAGAAGAAAAAATGTGAAAGAAAGTCAATGGTAAGATCCTTAAGAAGAGACAACTGAAAATGTGTATGAGGCTCTGTGATAGAGTTGTAGTGAGAGAGAGGATACAGAACAAAAGTCATAACCATGTTTAAGAAACGAGGACCTTTAGCAAAAGGTCGACATCACGTAAACTAGTGCTTACCCCAAATAGAAGGGCGCTCACAAAAAGCAGTAATCATCTCGTCTTTGGACACTATCCGTAGATGCTCACAACCATGGTAATCAGGATGCGCAACCCTCGAAACATGAAGCACATCGGATACCAACTCCAGTGTGACAACTATGTGTGTACCTTGAACGCGAGTGTGAAAGAGAGGTACAGAAGAATCAAATCCATGTATGTTGGAGTAAAACTCCTGGATCAGCATGGAAAGACAAGTGACTAGGACGTCACACAGTGACTCTCATTCTCGTTTGTGAAAGACATTAGGAAGGTCAGTGTCGGCAAAGTCTGCCAGAACAACTTGGCGTTCCGAATGAACACCTCATTTAGAAAAGTTCTCTGAGAAGTCCTAACGGGCTTTCTCATCATGAAACCGAACAGAAATAGGAGTAGGATCAGAAGACGAAGATCCCTGAGAACGTAGAGGGTTCTAGGACCGAACAGACTTACGTTTTGGTGCCATAGACATTACTAACGTAAACAAAAAGAGAAGGGGGGGGGGGGAGAAAGAAACACTCAGAAAAGTCCCAAAACAATTCAAATATAACAAGTATATTGAAAAGAGAGAACGTATGCATGGGAAATGCATGAACATGTGACATGCAATATAAACAACATCATGGGCTCAGCCCAATCTAATCTTACCATCACACAAACAGTTTGCACACATCTAAATGCATGAGAATACTATTAGAATGCTAATGTGATGCAATGCATGGAGTTTTTAAGATCAAATCTACAAAACCCATCCTAAAAAATTGCAATAATAACTCATTAAATGTGAAAAACCCCAAAATTTTTCAAAACCCCAAAACCTAGGTTTCAAAACATGAAATGCATGTAAATGAGAAAGATTAGATGCTTACCAAGTGAAGAAAAACTTGAATAAGCGTGAGGAAACCTTGGGTAGAGGTTTGGAGTGAGAGAAAGAGGTTTGGAAGGTGAAGAGACAGAGCTATCGAGAGAGAGATCGAGAGAAATGAAGAACCGGATCGCATAGAGCCTTTAAAAAGAGGTTTAGTAAATCTCGATAGATACAGGTGTCGAGAGGTGTCGAGACATCTACCGAGGAAGGTGTCGAGCAAAACATCGTTGATAGATAGAGCTATCGAGAAGGTGTCAAGGACCAAAGCAAGGACATGAGAACAGAAGCTCGATCGATCTATCAGGTGTCGAGAAGCTATCGAGAGGTCAGAAGATTTCTCGATCGATCCACCAGGTGTCGAGAAGCTATCGAGAGGTTAGAAGATTTCTCGATCGATCCACTAGGTGTCGAAAAGCTGTTGAGACTGCAATAAGAAAAAGGTAAGAAGCTCGACAGACAGCTAGGTATCGAGGAGGTGTCAAGCCAGCTTTTAAAAGCAATTTTTCGAGAAGAGAAAAACATAGACATGAATGCAATCACGTATTCAACTCAACCAATGATCCAATCAACATATTTTATCTCTCAAAATCATCTTTCAACAACAATCTGAAGCACATGGATCCCAAAACACACACTCACACACTAAACAAGTCTAACTGATTTTATCTTTCAAAAACAAGTCAAGACAGTTTAGTGAGTATACATCAACACATGTAAACCTTGTGATGGCCAAATCACATTGTACCTACACATTTATCAAGAGTAGCAAAGAATATTGCGTGTTGTGTGTGAAAACATCGCAAGATTGCATAAGTGTCTCTATGTTATGACGATTTGAGATATGAGAAAACCACTTTAACTCACATACAATCATAACTGTTTGATGGGGACTATCACCTTTGAGGTACATCCTATAACTCCCATATCTCCTAGTAAACACGCTTGCAATCATATTTAAAGCTTTTTTTTTTTTTTTTTGCTTTTATTTTCTTTGCATATTTTCTTTTGATTAAGCAAACCATGCATATGTATATAAAAGAGAGAAAATAAATACCCAATTATGTTAAGCTTTTTACATTGCATTTTTGCTATGTTGAAGCATACAGATGTCATTAACATTGCACTTTTGTTATGCCGAAGCATACATATGTCATATCATGATTGGCGGGTAACAGTGGTGAGATGGTTATTTATGCCTTTCTTTTAAGATTTTCTAGTCCTACCCATCAAAAAGAGTGATACGAGTGTTAAGTACAAGAGATCACTTAACCTTACTTATCACTAACAAAGAGCCACAAAGCTCACTTGCTTAGTTGTGCATAAAAAATGCTCATCTAAGCTACAAGAGATACAAAGTTTAGAAAACTTTTTTTCAATGGCCATTTTAAGGTTCATAAGAACCGATGTACACAAACACACTATTTTTGTATTTTTCAATTTTTTAATTTTTCAAATTTTCAAATTTTTTTTAATATTTAAACAAATTGAAAGAAGCAAACAAAAACATGTTAAACAAAGCAAAACAATGCATAAAACTAGATGCAAATGCATAAGGAGGAAGGAGAGAGAAGGAGATTAATCCATGGAGATGACACCGATGTTTTGACGAAGGAATTCAAAACGTTTACTATCCAGAGGTTTGGTGAACAAATCAACCTTCTAGTCATCAGTGTGAATAAACTCAAAGGTGAGAGTACCATCTTCGACAAGCTCCCTAATGAAGTGACGTCGAATCTCTATGTGTTTAGTTTAAGAATGTTGAACCGGATTCTTAGAGATGTTGATGGCACTGGTATTGTCACAGTAGATGGTAAGATGCTCTTAACAAATACCATAATCATGGAGGAGTTTTTGCATCCAAAAGAGTTGGGCGCAACAGCTACCAGCAGTAATGTACTCAGCTTCAGCAGTGGATAAAGAGATGGAATTTTGCTTTTTGCTCATCTAGGAAACAAGATTATTACCTATATAGAAACAATCCCCCGATGTACTTTTTCTAACATCAGCATTCTTAACCCAAACAACATCAGAATATCCAGCTAAGACATCATTTGTGTCCTTGTTGTACCACACACCAAAGTTGGTAGTAGTTTTGACATACTTTATGATTCTTTTCAAAGCAATCATATGCGACTCTTTAGGATTAGCCTAATATCTAGCACACACTCCCACACTGTAAGTAATGTCAGGTTTACTAGTAGTAAGGTAAAGAAGACTACCGATCATGCTTCTATAAAGTGATGAGTCTACATTTTTACCTAACAAGTCAACAATGAGTTTTACATTTGGGCTTATAAGGGTTCTAACAGAGCTAGCAGATTCTAAACCAAACTTTTTCATAAGATTCTTAGCATATTTAGATTGAAAGATGAATATACCTAAATCTTGTTGATGAATCTGCAATCCAAGGAAAGATAGCTCTCCAATCATACTCATCTCGAACTCAGCCTGCATGAGTTTTGAGAAGTCATGAGCAAGTTCATCCTTAGTTGATCCAAAGATGATGTCATCAACGTAGACTTGAGCAACCATCAGCTCGCCATCTTTCCTTTTGATGAAGAGAGTCTGAATAGCCTTTCCTCTTGTGAACCCATGTGACACCAAGTATTGGGTTAGTCGATTATACCAAGCTCTAGGTGCTTGCTTTAATCCATACAGTGCCTTCTTAAGGTACAACACATGATCGGGAAAGTGTGGATCAATGAATCCTTTTGGTTCAGCCACATAGACATCTTCTTTGAGAAGTCCATTTAAGAAAGCAGTCTTTGCATCCATCTGGTAAAGCTTGAATTTTAAGTGACAAGCTAAGGCAAGGAGAATTTTGATGGACTCCATATGAGCAACTGGAGCAAATGTTTCATCATAGTCTACTCCCTCCATTTGTGAGTATCCTTGAGCTACCAGTCGAGCCTTACTGAGGATCACGTTGCCCTTTTCATCAATCTTATTGTGGAATATCCAGTTTGTGCCAATAATATGCTCGACCTCCGGTCTAGGAACTAAAGTCTAGACATCATTCCTCTAAAACTGAAGTAGTTCATCATGCATTGCTTCAACCCAACTTTCACCTTGAAGAGCTTCCTCAACTTTAGTGGGTTTAACCTGTGACAAATAACAAGAATAAGACACAAAGTTAGCAATGCATTTATCAACTGTACGTTTCCTTAATGTGAGTTCATTCATGTTTCCCACAATAACTTTTGGAGGATGATTCAATTTGATCCTGGAGGAAGGTCCTTTTTCTTCATGAGATTTAGAATCTGGTGAAGTAGGCATATCTTCTAATTCTTCCACAATACTTGGAGTGCCTGGAGTACTTGGAGATGTGGGCTTTTGTTCAAAAATTTCTTGAACTTCCCTAGTTTCAGTAGTAAGAATTTCTTTAGGAAGTTCCTCATTAACTTTTTCAGAACAAGAATTCAAAGACTCATCAATAACAACATTCATCGTTTCCATAACCTTCATAGTTCTTTTGTTATACACTCAATAAGCCTTGCTAGTAGAGGAGTATCCCAGAAATATCCCTTCATCGCTTCTGGAATCAAACTTTCCCACATTCTCTCTATCCTTTAGGATGAAATAAGTACTTCCAAAGATTCTGAAATATTTCACATTTGGCTTTCTTCCTTTCCATAACTCATATGGAGTCTTTTTGGTATCGGGTTTAAAATACATTCTACTAACCGTATGACATGCAGTGTTAACGGCTTCTCCCCACAAGTTTCTAGCCACATCCTTATTATGCAACATAGCTCTTGCCATCTCCTAAATAACCCTGTTCTTTCTTTCTTCGACACCATTTTGCTGAGGAGTGATAGGAGCAAAGAATTCTTGAGTATACCTGATCTTGCACAAAAGGACTCCATATACGAGTTTTCGAATTCTTTACCATGGTCACTTTGAATTCGGTCAATTTTTAGGCTCTTTTCATTTTGCAATCTTGTTCACAAAGCTTCAATGTGCTTAGGAGCAACAGACTTGGATCAGAGAAGAATAACCCAAGTGTACCTAGTGAAGTCATTTACCACAACCATGATGTATCTCTTTCCTCCAAGAGACTTGGTTCTAGTTGGACCCATAAGATCCAAATGTAGTAGCTCCAATGGTTTAGATGTAGCTGATTTCTGAGTGCCCGGATGCATATCTGTTGTCTGTTTCCCAAGCTGACATGGTCCACACACCATATTGCTCATTCTATTAAGCTTTGGTATCCTTAAAACTGATTCATGCTTATATACAATAGAAAGATGTTTGTAACTAGCATGTCCTATCCGTTGATGCCATAGATCTTCATTTGGCAACCGAATGCTATTGCACATAATATCAGCATTAGAAACCAATCCATAGCAGTTGTCTAGAGTGCGAACACCACTTATGAGTTTCTTTCCGGACTCATCCATGACAAGACACTTTCCTTTGGAAAATAGCACCATGAAGTCTTGATCACATATCTGACTTATACTCAGCTGGTTCACCCTTAGGCCTTCCACATATAGAACATTTGCAATGTCCAGTAGTCTAGGTAGAGAGATAATTCCTTTCCCTTTTATCTGTGATTTGCTCCCATTACCAAAAGTGACATTGCCACCTTTCTTGGACTTGAAGACCTTGAAGAGAGATCGATCTCCAATCATGTGTCTTGAGTAGCCGCTATCTAGGTACCACAAACATGTGTCCATAATTTTAAATGCGGACTTCATCATAAAACATACAAGTAATGCAAAAAAAAAAAAAAATGAAGGGGAGAGAGAGAAAAAGTGAATAAATCACTTGGAACCCTTTTCCTTCCACACCTTGGAAGAACCTTTCCTTTTTGTAAATCCTTGAATCGGTGAAGAGGGGGAAGGATTGAAACCGTTCAAGTTCGAAAGGAACATGAGGGCTTTAAGAAGATCTCCAAGAGGAGCAAGAGAGGTTTGAAGCTGATTGTAGTTCCCAGATGCTATCATGCCATTGCTCTGTTAAGTGGCTAATCACTTATAGCAATTTGGTCGAGTATGACCGGCAATCCCACAATGATGACAGAGATGATGCTTCTTCTGTTTAGGCTTTTGAGAGTTAGCCTTCTTAGTCCTAGGGTTTTTAGTTTCCTTTGTGGGGTGCTCCTAAGATGGACTTGCCCTTGCCTAGGTTCTCACTTGCTAATTCAGTTTTAACATCTTTGTTCTCAAAATTAAGGTTATTAGCAGAAGGAACAAAAACAGTAGTACTAGCAGAAGCAATATTAGAGGAAGAGAATTCATACCCCAATCCTGTTCAGTCAGAAGTAGATTTCTAAATGCTGAGCATCTCATCCAGCTTCACACTTGATGTCCTCTCCAATTGAGCTCTAACTTGAAATAGCTCCGCTTTAAGCTTCTTGGTCTTCTCAGCCAAGAAATTGTTCTCGAATCTTAGTGCCCCAATAGTCTGATTAGCTTCATCAAACTTAGTGAAAAGCTCTTCACGGTCAAGTTCCACATCACTGAGCTTCTTGGTGGCTAGCCTATAGAGTTTCTCATGCTTCTCAAAAAGCTTGTACAGTTTTTCATAGGCTATATGAATATCATCTTGATTATCCATCTTTTCAAACTTGGATTCCACCAGTTCTTTTTATTCATCCACATCTTCCACAATCACCTTAGTAGGATTGACAGTGGTAGTGAAGGCATTTAAAATTTCGTCATCCTCATTTTCGAAATCATTTCAAGCTCAGTGTCGCTCAAACTAGCAGCAAGCTTTTCCCAATGCTCTTGAGATATGTAGGACACTCTTATTTCATGTGACCGAAACCTTGACACTCGAAACACTTAGGTCCTACGGGAACAGTGTACTGACCGCCATCCCTAGCATCCTTCTTCCCTTTATCTTTGCTCTTGAACTAAGAAAAACTGGATTGCCTGCGGTCCTTGTCGAATCCTTTTCCATTGGCATTTTTCATAAATTTCTTGAATTGCCTGGTGATGTAGGACTTCATCTTAGAATCTTTATCGTCTAAAGACTCATCTATCTCACTGCTCTTAGCCTTCAGTGCCATGCTCTTGCCTTTAGCCGACTTGCCAATTCTAGTCAACCCTAGCTCATAGGTTTGCAGATTACCAACCAGCTCAGTTAGAGGAATCTTGTCAATGTTCTTTGATTCTTCTATCACCGTGATCTTGGCATGGAATCTTTCAGGCAAAGATCTGAACACTTTCCTCACAATCTTGGGTTCAGGAATGGTTTCACTAAGATTGAAAGTTGAGTTCACTATGTCCTTGAGTTTGGCATAGAACTCATTGAACGACTCATCCTCCTACATCTTAATTTCTTTGAAGCTTGTAGTGAGCCTCTGTAGCTTCAAATATTTGATAGCCTTTATTCTCTCATAGGTTGTCTGAAGGATGGTCCATGCTTCCTTAGCAGTTTCAATGGAAGATATCTTCTTGAACTCCTCATTAGTGACTGCACTAAATAAGGCATTCAATGCTCTGCTGTTGAAGTTTGCTACCTTGATCTTAGCATCATCCCAATCGGCCAACGTTTCTTTAGGTTTGGTCTAGCCTATCTTTACAACTTGCCACACCTTCTCATCTAGAGACTGCAAAAAAACTCTCATGCGTACTTTCCAGTATGCATAGTTAGTACCATCAAACAATGGAGGTATAATTAGAGACTGACCTCTATCCATGACAAACAGGGGTCAATGGATCACATACAAAGATTAACCCTAATCAGAGTGTGCCTACTCTGATACCACTTGATAGACCATAAACGTATTGACTCCTTGTGAATTAAGTTGATTAATTAATCAAGTTATTAATTAATCAAATTAATATGCAAAGCGTGGTAGCACAAACAAATCACCAATTAAACTAAGTATGCAGCAGAAAGTAAATGACACGGCATGGCAAAAATCCCACGGGTGATTTTAAGGTCACTACTCTCGAAATTTCACTATTATCACAACAAGTGGTTACAAGTAAATGAATCTTAAGTACCTTACCAACCTATAGTTGAACCTTTACCCCAATACTCAATTGGACTTGTTTTGTAGTGACAATTTCTCCTTTCAATGCACGGCTCCCAAGTACGTGACTAACCAATTGCGCGGATCCTAGTACGCGACTTCAATCACCAACTAGATATGGTGCAAAGACACAACAACTTTTTCACAAGAGAGATGAACTAGGGCAAGAGCTTTTTCTCAAGTCATAATTTGTATGAATAAGGATTTCTCAATGCTTGTGCAACTTGTGTACATTTGATGGCCCTTAAAATAATCATTTTATATGTTTAGGATTAGGAGAAAAGAAGGCCCAAAGACATATCCACAGATTGGAATTAAAACAGAACTTTGAATTTGTTTTTCTTAAACCTCGACAGATAGAGGTATCGAGGTGCTGTCGAGCCACGGGGCTAGAACAACTCTTTAAACCTCGACACATGCTAGCTGTCGAGCTTTAATGAATGTGCACTTTTTAGCTTGTTTCTTGGACAGACTTGATGACTTCAACACCGTTTCTTGAAGTATAAAACTCATCCTAAATGTGATTAAGATGTTTACATGTTGTATTGTTGTTGGCATGATTATGAAGTTTGATATAATGATTTGCCAAATATTCAAAATAGGTAAAATAAAAAATATGAAACATGAACGATAACTCGAATTGATTTTGCAATTTACATTTTAGATTTATGGAGATTCTTAAAAATATAAGCACAAATTAATAATAATAATAATAATAATAATAATAATAATAATAATAATAATCTATAAATATATAATAGGTGAAGCAGAGAGAAACTCAAATTAGAATTCTAAATTATTGTTATGCACGTATCAATAAATATGAAATTGGAGTCTAATTTGTAATTCCGATGTGCTTCTTTGTTTTTTTTTTTCCACACCCGTGTATTTTTAGGTTCACCTCCCTTTTCCACTCCCATGTATTTTCAGGGTCACCTCCCCTATCCACATGAAATTTCAAAAGAATCTTTCAAAATCAATAATGCATGTATTTAGGTATTTTTATATTTTATATATGAAGAGGTTCTCCAGATATTCCAATTGTACTCATCTTTACAATTTTCATGGTCCTGGTTTATGCTCTGCAAAACGAATTCCAACTATTCCTAAGGTTTGATTATTGCTTTCTTTCATCTGCTTATACTATTGTTCCTTTTTGTGTAATTTTTTTTATTTTTTAATCATATAATTTTGTGGTTTTCCAATGATTGATGTTGTGTGTTTATTGTCTTTCATCAACCTATACTTTCTTTCCTTTTTGTCAATAATTTTTATTGTTTAATTATAAAATTGTTTTGTTTTCTTATCATTGATATTGCATGGTTCTTTTCTTTTTCATAACACGTTATCAGCACGAGTCTCTACCCAATTTCGAAAGGAAGTTGTAATCCTATTATTCTTCAAATATCAAAGATTATTTGTGTAGTTTTCTCAACTCGTGGTAAGTTTTCTTTTAAGGAATTAGTACTTATCATATTTGTTTGTCTTTATGTTTTATGCTCATAATTTTAGTGATTTTTAATTGATAATTTTTTTATGAAATTCACGTTATTCTATTGTTATATATTTTTATGAGATGCACGTTATGAGATTCACATTTAATTGATTAAAATATTTTGTTAAAAATGGTTTGTGATAAAGCAACTTAATCATAGTTAGATGTTTTTGTTAAAAATGGTTTGTGATAAGATGTTTTTGTTAAAAATGGTTTGTGATAAAGCAACTTAATTATAGTTAGATGTACCGTACATGAATCAACCTTGAATATATATGTCTATGTAGCATTCTTTCATTAGAATTTTGTATGATAAAAATATTTGTTAAAAAATTACATAATACTAAGTTTTAATAAACATGAATAAACTAAGTCTTTTAAACATGACTAAACTCAAGATTAATAAATAAATAAATAAATAACAAAACCTATAGTATCACTTAAATAATAAAATGCAATATATTTATTTCCATTGTTTCATTAAATTATATCTATTCCCGTGCAGTAGCATGGGTTACATACTAGTAATAATAATAGGTGAAATTGAGAGAAAATCCAATTAGATTTCAATTAAAATATAATTTTGCGCCATGTGTCTCATCTAATCTAAGTTTTTAAATTTTTGTGCCAAGTAAGTTAATTCAATGTAAAAATTAGATTTCAATTTGAGTTTTTGCGACATGTGTCCCGTATAATCTAAGTTTTTTTTTTTTTTATAACTTTTGTACCAAATGAGTTAATTTTGTGTAAAAAACGAGACGACCAATATAAATAAACCTTAAAAAAGATAATTTTTGAATGAATAAATTATCCCTGGATTGGGGGAATTCTAAAAAAAAAAAAAGTCTTTTTTTTTTTTTTTGTAGAACTAAAAACAATTCAAGTTTATAAGTCATCTATACGTATATATATTAATAAGTAAAGTTGAGAGAAAATTCAAATTTTAAATTGGAATTCAATTACAGTCTAATTTTGCGCCACGTGTCCCATCTAATCAAAATTTTTAAAATTTTGAACCAATTTAGTTAGTTTAGTGTAAAAATTAAATTTCAATTAGAGTTTAAATTTACAACACGTGTTCTATCTAATCGAAATTTTTTAATTTTTGTGCTAAATGAGTTAATTTAGAGTAGAAAATGATGAGTCAAATATAAATAAATCATAAAAAAACATAATTATATATCTAACACTATATATAAAATTAGAGGAAGAAAGAGTTTGAATAATTTTATATTTATGAGCCTTTTTCTATAACTAAAAACAATTCATTTGGCACAAAAATTATATATATATAGATATATATTAATAGATAAAATTTGGAGAAAATCCAATTAGATTCTACAATTGAAGTCCAATTTTGTGCCATGTGTCTTAAATTATTATTTTTTAGAGAGAGTTTTATTTCTTAATTATTTTGGAATCAAATGTGGGACCATATCATAAATATCTATTCAAGTAAGTTATTGTGCACAAAAATCAAAGAATCTAGAATTACTGAACATAAAAATATTTTTTTAAAAATGAACAATTTACATTTTCTACCTAATAACATTCTTACAAGACTTTTTAAAGAGTTTAAAAAATATATATAAGAATGATTATCAATAGTATTTAAATTATATATGTAAGATTATTATACTATGCAACTTAATGTGTGTCTTTTAAGTATATCAATGCATATGCATGAGGTTACAAGCTAATTTATATAAAACTTGAACAAGCAACCTTTCACCTTCCGCACTCCCCCTCCTTTTCAACTTATGAAGAGTCATTATTCTGACTATTACACAAGATAGTAATAGGATGATAACACATAATTAGATAAATTAAACTTATTTAATGTTCGCAAAATATGGGTGAATTCTATTTTGGTCCTTCAAAATTTAAAAATTGGCTAAATTTCAATTTTTCTTCAAATATCAAACTACTCTTTAAAGTTTTGTAAGTTAGTCACTTAATTTTTCAAAATAAGTCAATCTAATACCTTCATCTAAATATAATAGTATATGAGCCATTTAAAATTTTTAAAAAATGTTTTTCAATTAATACTTATTAAACAATAAAATCTATCAAATAGTGCCCCTCATAAATTTTTTATTGAATTTTTTCCTTTAAATATTTGAAATGTAACAATTAAGTCACTCCATCAATTTTTCCTTCCATTCTTTGCTTACCTACATTGGGGAAAATATAACATTGAAGTTACTACATTTTCTTTCTATTTTCCTTTTTGCAATTTTTTTATACAAATTAGAACTCTTTTAAATAAAAAATGAAGAAAATTTCAATTTCCTCATTATGGTTTGGTCCTATCATAAGTTAGTACACACTTTCAATTGCTACATTTAACATTTTTTAGATTCCTTATTTCACAATGTTGAGAAAATTAAATTTCTGTGAAGGCTTAGGCCCAAAGTTTTCCAACATTTTTAGCCCTATATCAATCATTGGGTGTATGTATTATTTTAAAAAACATGAGCTTGATTTTATTAAAAAAAAACAAGATGACTAAACTTTCCATTTTTTTAGGTATTATTTTTTTTCTTTCTCTCAAAGTTTAGGATAGCAAGTTTATTTGCACAAGTGAACGGGCACATTTTGGTGTTGACCCATGACCACCCTTCCACATGAAAAAAATATTGCATGAAATGTGATTAAAATGTTGACATGCTGTATAGTTGTTGGCGTGATAATGAAATTTGATATAGTGATTTGACAAATATTTAAAATGGGTAAAAAAGAAGAAGAAGTAATATTGTTAACACGATTTCTTTGTGTTCTCAAAAAAAAGAATTGATCCCTTTGCATTTTGTGCCACCTTTAGTCTTCTTGTTTTGTCTCCTTTCCCTGATTAATGTAGTGATTTAACAGTATCAATCATCATTTTGCCTTCTACCAGATAGTTGTTTGTAATTGGACACTCCAATTAAATGAGGGGCAATTTGATATTAAGTTCTTTGACATTCCACCACAAATGGAGTTGGTTAAAATTACTAGCAAGCGATCATATCCGGGGAAGAGATCAATTCTAAGACTGCAAACTTATGCACTTGTTTAGTTCTACATTGAAATTTTGCTGACATAAGTTGAGTTGCATTTGTGAGAGGTATATAATTCAAGCAAGTTCTTTTGTTTTCCACAAGTGGCACTTAGGTTGGAAGGTGCATTTGGGTTCGCCTTTTGCGAAATTATAAAGTAGGGCTCATGTTTACACCAGAAATAAAGTGGTACCCAGTGTTTTCCAACATATGATGAATGTTTTGACAATAGAAAAGCTTATGCCATGAGAGAGATTACACGCTGATTACAAATAATCACTAATAATAATAAGCAACATGTAGATGATACAAGGGGGATATCTGCCAATAATTTACAAGACTTGGAAAACATATTTGATAGATTTACATTATAGGGATTACATGTGTATACAAGAAATACACTTGATCAACCTACTTGATCCCACAAGTGGCTGTGTATATGTTACTTCTGAGCCTTTATAAGCAAATCCGTCATTGATGCTGGAGGACTCTTAGCTAGTGTCATGACGAACTCTTTAGATCTTAGCCCAGCCTTGAATGTTGTTAATTGTACCTAGTCTTCGGCTTCGTCCACTTCCAATACTTCTTTGTTAAATTGTTTCACGTATGATCTCAAGGATTCTCCTTCTCCCTGTCTAATCATCAATAAATGATCTACTGGTCTTTTTTGATGCTGCCCCCCTATGAAATGACGCACAAATAGGCTACTAAGCTGGTCAAAATCGTCAATAGAAGATTGTGCCAACTTACTAAACCACACTCAGGCTACTCCCTTGAGGGTGGTCGTGAAGGACCGACACACTATTTCATCTAGGGTTTGCTGCAGGCTCAAGGTCATCTTAAAGGTGGTGATGTGATCTAGTGGGTCCTTCAACCCGTCATACAATTCCAGCTACGGAAGCCGAAATTTTGGTAGGAGGGGGTACTTGAAGACTTTCTGTGTGAATGGAGAATCCATCCTTCTCACCATCTCGTCCAAAATCTTTGTCGTTTTCCCTTTCATTGCATTCTTGAGCTTGTCCATCTCTTTCCTCATGCTCCTCAGGAGGTTGTTGCTTGCCTTGTTGAACCGCTCCGTCCTCCTCGAGCCGTCTTTCCCTTAACTTCCTTCTGGGTCTTGCGTTTCATCTTCGTTCTTGTTGTTTTTTATTCTTCCTAGTGAGCAGTTTTCTTCCTATTGCAACTATTGCCTCATCTCCTGGTTTTGTTTCGTTAATTCTTCTACACTGGCCATGAGAGCTTGGACTTGTAATGCTAGGGCAGCTAACTTTAGTTGTGCACTAGACTCCATCTGGATGACAACAAAGGCAGGACAACATTTCTGTCCTTAGGATTAGGAAGAAGAAAGTGCTTCCCACAGATCGTGCCAAACTGATGATGACAAAATCATTAGTAGTTGAGATCGTCAAGATGGCTCCGGCATAACCTGCAAGATAGCAAGGGGATGTAACAAATAGGTCATCGGTGTGATGCTGGCCGGTGAGCCTTCGATGACAAAGTTAGAATGAGAGAGAGACAATTAGGAAATTCTAGCTGTTGGGAATATAGTTTTGATCGTAATCTTTACCTTCGGTGGAGTGTGCCTTATATAGGCCCTTACTCTCCTAGTCGTTGGAACCACCATTAATGGGGGTTTAATTCTCTTGTTTGGTAACGTTCTTCATGGCACTTAATGCAGGGATAGGGAGGCCTCTCATTACTTAATACATAGATATGGGGGTCAATGAATTGTTACCCTCTTTACTTTGTCCAATCTAATGGCTCAATTAATAAAGACTTCATTTATGGTTTGTTCCTCATCTATTGCTATGCTTGGATGTACTATATCTTCGAGCTCATCAATAATAATAATAATAATAGTAATAATAATAATATCTTTATTTTATAGTGTAGTAAGGAACGAAGTACCCCCACATTTTTTTATTCCTGTAAACCAATTTTTGTTTGATCGAACAAATTTATTGATTCTAAGACGAGCTCAACGAGAACAAATTTATTGATTGGGAAAAAAAATTAAAGTAAATATGAGAAACCCATAAGCAGTTGCCGTGAAGCTAGGCCGTGTCTCCACGCACCAATAATCCTATCATAATTAATTTAATTCGTTAAAAACCAGCGATTTTTAAAAAGCTATCCATCAGAACGCATCTATCTGTCGGCAATTCTGGTCAACTTAATTTATTGACTTTGAAAACAATGCCATTTATCATGTTTCGTTTCTGGCTTGACTCATGCATGTGATATTTTCATGAACCAAATCAATTCATGTAAATTACATGGCAGGGCACTTGAAGTGTCCGTAGGTGTAATTTTGTTACTCATTGTGTGCACTTCTGAGTTCTGAGTACATAGGTTTGTTTCCTAATTATAAAATCTTAATGAGTGGTTGAATTAAGGGGGTGTTTAGTCTAGATGAAAAGTAGAGTTTGCCTACAAGTTCTTAGCAACAAAACAGATATTTAAGGGGGTGTTAATTTTTTTTATGATTGTTTTTTATAATCAAACTGCTTAAATTTCTGAAACAGTTTTTAATTCAATTGTGAGAGTTTTGCTTTTATCTTTGTAGTTTTGCTAATTGGTTTTGGAGAGTCTTTTGCGAAAATCAAGTACCTTGACTTGTGTTGGGATGTGCTTGAGTTTGTTTGAAAATTTTATTTAATTGAGACTGAAAAATTGGCCACTCATGTTTTTGTAATTAATTACTATTTCATTTTGTAATTAGTTTGTTTGAAAAATGGACCACACCTACACCAAGTAGGAGACAATATCTCATGCGTCTAGTACATGAGACTTATGTCTCATTGACATGTGGGATCCACAAATGTCAATACGGTTGGATGATAGGTTATGTCTCACTTGTTCTAAATTTACATGATATGTTCTCCAACTAATAAACATAGTTCATGTTAGGCTGTTTATATTGAACACGGTTGCTTACCAATTCTTAGCCTTGAATGAATATATTGCCTTTTGCACTTTTCAAATATTGAGAATCCTTGTGTTCATTTTATAATTAAAAAAAAAATGAACTAAATCAAATATAATATATCTATTAGAAAACTTGGAATAACTCCCCTTTTTTCGGTTATTGACGCCGCAAAACTAAGTTTTGAAAGGCTAATCAATACACGCACTGTTAGTTTTAAGTTTAGCGTACCCATAGTAACTAGAACAAGGATGTTTTTTCTTCGCCACGGCCACGGGTCCACTGCCAATGTAACATCGCTTTGCTATATATTTACGTCATGCATGACGTGGTACTTAGGAAAAGAAGTAAAGATTGAAGAACCTTAAAAGCATGGAATTCCTTGCCAAACTCTATAATGTTCGGATGTTCTCTTTACTTTTTGCCTTGTATGAAATAAGAGAATTAAAAAAATGTCAGCAAAGGCAGCAAGTCTTGACTTAGCATATATAATGCACTTTTAGTTCTTATATTTTAACTCAATTTTTATTTTGATTTATACATTTTATTTTTATCACTTTTAGTCCTTAACCAATTAATGCGTGACATTTAAGTCTTTGTCGTCACTCAACTAACAAAAAATGCTGACATAGCTGATAGCACAGTAAAATAATAATTAAAAAATCTATTTTGGCATTAAAAAATTGCCACGTCAACATTTAAATTAAAAAATTAATTTTAACTAAATAAAAAAAGTTACAAACAGAATTAAAAACAAAAACCTTATGAATGGAGATCTCAGATCCTTGAAGGAGAACAATAAGATTAGAAACCCATAAACTCATAAACCCCATAAACTCATAAATTTCACATTCAAATTATCAAATTCCTATTCCAAATTCATCTTGATCATTGTAGATGCTCATTTTTTTTAGAAACCCAGCAGGAGAGAAAGCCTAAAGACATGGGCAGAAGAAGAGAATGATGGAAAATGCCATTAAGCCCAAGTTGTAGAAATAATGGATCATGAGTTCATAACGCAAGCAAATGGACCTTGAAGAAGTAAATGGGCCTAAGAAAACCTAGAAGAAAGAAATAACAAACCCATGGGCTATATGAATGTAGAAAAGCAAGAATGGACTACGGCTGTCACGGCAGACCCAAAGCAGTGTAAGTAAAGAAAGTAAGGGGCAATGGAGAATCCATGAGCCCCAAGGATGAAGTAAGAGGCACTTGGGCTAAAGAAACCCAAGGAGTTAGTAAAGGGCCTAATGAGTTTATTGGGCCTTCAGAAAAAGAATGAATAGAAAAGTCCGGAGAGGCCCAACAAACTTGGGTTAAGCAAACCTCATGACAAACATAGTAGAATGATACGGCAGGAAACCAATGATAAGGGCTAGAAGCATAAGAACGGCCCATGAACGGGCCAGGCCCAGCCCCTAAGAGAAGTAAATCATGAATGCAAAGTCAAGGAAAGTAGCTGACGCCAAAAGAAGCCGAAGACGAGCGGCAGACTGGACGAGTTGACTTTCACATTGCGGCAGACACATAAGTAATAAGCATGGAGGCAAGGCACGTGCAAGGCCCAAGCATCACCAGCCTGTACCCAGCCAATACAGAAAATGGTGAGGTCATGGGTTAGAGGTAAGAGAGTATGGTCTGGCGGTGGAAAGGAGAAGAAATCCATTTTCGTGTTTCCTGCTCAAGCTCTTTTGGAGGCAATGTCCTACTGGGATGACATACCATCCAAAAGAGGCAAAGCTGAGTTGGAACCACTATGTGCATGCTATGAGGGATGGGGAGAAGGAGAGTACTTACACCGTGACAGGTAAGAGTGTCACGGCCAACAAACAAACAAAAGAGCCTTCTTTGTATAGTGAAGTGGAGTGGCGCGGCCAGTGTAGGTAAGTGGCGCTGGTTGGGTGACTGACCAGTTAGTGATGGTCGGCAAAGACACCCATACTAGACAAAGATGGTTAAAGGTTAAAACGGTAAAAGCCAAGCACGACTGACACTATATAAGGAGCCTTTGTTGTGCACGGCAGGGGGGACAGCAACCTCTGGGATATAATCACTAGAATAAAAAAATAAAAAGATAAAGTAAAGAGAGTAAAACCAAGAAGAATGGAGAGGAAGAATCTAGGAGAAATAGAAAGGAAGAGAGTAAGAAAAAACGAAAAGAAAGAAAGGAAAGAATTAAGGAATAGAGGGAAGGGTAAAAAAGAAAATAGAGAGAGAACTGAGCGGTAGACATGCACCAAATACGTCAATTTCCCTCTCCCCCTCTTCAACCCATGCTCTTTGCTGACGAGAAAGGATCTTGCAAAAATATAAGTCATTTAGGCCCGCCCCTTCAAAGCAGCTAATTTCCCCTTTCATAGGAAATTAGTCGCATTGAAAAGGTGGTTTCCCCTTCCTGACTTAGCCTTGGCAATAACTGAACGTGACAAGCCGACATTTATTTCTTTCAATAAAGCTTGCTATTGTTTATTCAATATTTGTTATTTTGTTGTCATTTGCAAAACGGGCATTCCTTATCAAAGCTCACTGTTTATTTTATCTGAATCCTAAAGAAATTGCCATTATAGTCCTTATCGTATCTGTCTGCTGTAGTTAATATAACAGCTTTGCCTGCCATAGACATATGATCAAAGCTTGGCTGGCAAGGGGCATTGTTTGCGCACAAGCTGGACCAAAGAAGTTTGCTTTTGGACCAGTCTCAACTCCTTAATCCAGAAATCTTTGGGCCAAGTGCTGCAGCAGGTGTCCCAGCCTAAAACTTGCAAAAAATGCCCACATAATCATGAACACACAAAAACAACACAAGAACAACAAACCCAAAATATTCAATTCCAAGAACAAAAGAATAGAAACCCAAAATATTCCAAAATTTGTACACAAATTCTTCCACAAAAATTAATCGTACACTAACACCAACCCAGATTTGAATGGTTTTTTTTTTCTTTCCTTTTTTATGTTCTTATCAAGAGTAGATCCAATGGTGCCATCTCTGGGATTGGAGCAGATCTGGGTTTGGGTTAAAAAACTCCCAATACTTTTCTTTGCAGCTTCTTTCATTTCATTTGAACCAAAACTAAAAATGGTTGTTGTTGCTGCTTCCATTTCTTCAGCGAGCACTATTTATTTTTATTATTATTATTGTTGAGAGCGGAGGCCCTTCAATGTCCAATGCCTCCATCTCCTTACCCTCTCAAGCCTCACCACATAACAACCCCTCTCTCTCTCCCTAAATGAAAATTGATCAAAAAGAAAAAAAAAATTCAGAGCAAGAGAAAGAGGGAAAAAATGAAGTAGAGTTCACCTGAGGAGGTCTCATCGTCAACCTCTGCACCCGTCCAATCGTCAAAGCCATCACAACCATCGCCATCATCATCGACATCAACGGCTGCATCGGCGGAGAACCTAGCAGTAGCGATGAGAGACAGAGGTGGAGGAGGAAGCCGATTGTTCTCTCCCTTGGCAGCGAAGCCACCACCTACACTCGCCTCCCTCCCAAGGAAGATTTCTCAGTCCCTTCTCTCAATCTCTCCTCCGTAGTCAAGCTCGCCGACTCCGCGTTGCTGAAAGTCCAGACTGAAATTCCTGATTTGATTAGTGAAGATGAATAAGCAGATCTGGGTAATTTAGGGACTAAATTACTGGGTTTTTTTGGGTAATTTGATTAGCGAAGATTATGTTTTTCTGAGTTTGAATCTACTTTGGTAATTTGTTTTTTTGTTGGTTTGAATGTTTGTGTTTGATTTTTTTGGTTTGTTCGTGTTCTTCGTTTTTTATTTTTCTGGATTGTTCTCTAGTGTTTGTTGTTTTTTATTGTCTGGGTTTGTTAATCCTATAAGGTAAAAGATAGAACTAAATTATTTAATAGTTTGGTAGAAATAATTTAAAGTTTTTTAGGTTATTTATGAAATATAATTTTTTATATAAAAAATAATTTTTTATTATTTTTTATTAACCACGTCAGTATTTAATATGCCAGCAATGCACTCAGTTTGCCACCTAAGCAATTTCTGTTAGTAGGTTAACAGAAAAAATCAAAATAGAATGCATTAATTGATTTAATGACTAAGAGTAGTAAAATTAAAACGTACGAATTAAAATGAAAAAAAAAAAAAAAAAAAAAACTTAAAAAAAAGAAGAAAAGATTAAAGAACCTTAATAGCATGGAATTCCTTGCGAAACTCTATCACGTTCAGATGTTTTCTTTACTCTTTGCCTTGTCTCAAATAAGAAAATTTTAAAAAAAAAAAAAAAAAAAAAAAAAAAAAAAAAAAGAAGTCAGCAAAGGCGGAAAGTCTTGACTTGGCTATATATATGTTCACTAAGCAACAACTATAGCCCATTCCCAAATTTTGTCACCACTGAAGAACACCTTAAACTCACCAAATAATAGCCCAACAGAACCGCAAAACAGAGCTTCTTTGATCTTTACAGAAATACCATGTCCACCACCAAGTCCAAGACCAACCTCCACATCGTTGCTTATCCTTTCCCATCCGCAGGCCACATCATCCCCCTCCTAGATCTCACCCACCTGTTACTCACCCGCGGCCTAAACGTTACCGTTTTGGTCACCCCCAGCAACGTCCACTTACTTGAACCATACCTCTCCGCCCACCCATCTTCTCTCAAACACTTGGTTCTCCCAGCCCTAGTCCCAGCTAGCACACCTACTCCTCCACATAAGAGACTCCTCGCTGTCGTGCGCGCCTTGCGTGACCTTCACTATCCGTTCCTCCTCCAATGGTTCCAGTCTCACCCTTCGCCACCTGTGGCTATTATATCTGATTTTTTCCTCGGCTGGACCCACCACCTTGCCTGTGAGCTTAAAGTGCCACGTCTCTGCTTCTCACCCTCCGGTGCTTTTGGGATGTCAGTAGCTTTTTCCATGATCCGTGACCCACCCAAAAACAATGATCCCGATGAGGATATCAATGTCCTAATTTCATTACCTAAGGTCCCGAATTCCCCGACGTACCCTTGGTGGCAGATCCCTCCACATTATAGAAACGATCTTGAAGCTGACCCAGATTGGGAATTTCACAGAAACAGCATGCTGGCTAATTTCGAGAGTTGGGGAATTGTGTTTAACTCGTTCGCCAGTTTGGAGAGTGTGTACTTTGACCATTTGAAGAGAGAGGTTGGGCACAATCGAGTGTGGGCTGTAGGACCTGTATTGCCACTTGAAGGTGATTTGATTGGATCAGCTACTAGAGGTGGGGCCAGCTCTGTGCCATGTCACGAGCTTATGACATGGCTGGATGCTCGTCTTGACAACTCTGTTGTTAACGTGTGCTTTGGAAGTCGTGCTGTTTTGACAAGTAAGCAATTAAATATTCTTGCAACAGCATTGGAGTGTAGTGGGGTCCATTTTATTTTGTGTGTGAGGGTGCCTGATGATCAAGGTTCGATTCTCGATGGGTTCAGAGATCGTTTGGGTGATAGGGGATTAGTAATCAAGGGGGGATGGGCCCCACAGGTGGCTATACTAAGGCATCGAGCTGTAGGTTCATTCTTGACTCATTGTGGGTGGAACTCGGTTTTGGAAGGGCTTATCTCGGGAGTTGTGATGTTGACATGGCCAATGGGTGCAGAGCAGTTTACTAATGCCTTGTTGTTGGTCGACCAATTAGGCGTGGCAATTAGAGCTGGCGAGGGCAATGAAAATATTCTTGACTCTAATGAGTTGGCTCAATTATTGGTACTTTCACTCGACAAAATTAAGCCCCAGAATGTTCGAGCCAAAGAGTTGAGTGATGTGGCCTTGAGCGCGGTCAAGGGAGGAAGCTCCGACAAAGATTTGAATGAATTGATCAAACAATTAGTTGACATCAAAAAATTAGAGTGAATCTAAATTATGGAATCATAGTAGCATTTTTTATGGTTTTACTCACTCACACATATCTATTTAGGATTTTTGTCTTTGGTTGCATTAATGATTGAGATCACTGATCACATATATAATGAAAAATTAGTGATTGATACGAATCTTATCATTGTCGCGCTAAAACTTACTTACAAAATAATGAGTACTTACTTTATATGCTTTATTTTCTAGTATAGCGTTCTACATTTTGTTTAATTCTTGTTATGACACATGGCTAGTATTGAAGAGAAGAGGATAGGGAAGCATAATTTTGTTGGAGCAAACTCAAGATTTGAGCTCTTCTCTGTTTTCCTCTTTCGTTCAATAAAGTCTTTATTTAGATTATATATATATATATATATATATATATATGTATGTATGTATGTATGTATGTATGTATGTATGCACTCAATTATTAGACCTATCAAAGTCGGCTAATTGGTAGCTGAAACAAATTTGGATTTGTACTCCTTGATATGTGCGGCAAAGAAGTTGTCTTGTCCCATCTTTTAGAGAAGTTTCATGTTCTTATATTTTGAGTTCTTGTAATCGAGATATCTAGGGCTTAAGCCAGGTGAGAAAGAAGCTATTTGGTTGGAAGGTTACCCTTTTCTTTCTCAATAGACACCTCATTTTGTACCCGGTTAATAAATTTTAGCCCCCTGTCCCAATGATGAGCTTGACATGTCTACAAAAGGTAATTGAAGTTATTTTGATAGCTTGGAAGTAATCACAACTCAAAAGTGTTCACATTGCTTTGAAAATAATGCTGAAAAATGACCTTTGCTCCTTGTTTTGACCATAAATTTTTATCCACAAAGAATTTTTGAGTGAGATTTATTTCATTGGAAATCAGATATCTTGGACTTCAAATTGAACACAAATTTCGCCTAATTTGGACTTAAATTGAGTGAGTTATGTTTGTTTGAAGTCAGGTCATCAAATCTGTCAGAATTAGGGTTTCTGGGGATGCATGCATACACATGAAACTTCATGCCTACCATGCACAAGCTTGCGTACTCAACACCCATTCAAAACCTCAGAACTTCAGTTTTTGGGGCCCGGCCCCTAGACTATTTGGAACGTCTAAAACCCTAAAAATAAGTCTGAAAAACCCTAGTTTAAACTTATAAATACATCCTTATGCCTCCAAACTAAAACCCTAACTAGAGAGAGTTTATTTTTGCCTCTATCTTCTCTAAAAACCCTATTTCATCTTCTCTAAAATCATATGCAGACCTAAGCACGTTTTTTAATCATTGAAAAACCTCTTTTTAATTAGTTTTAAGGCAGAAAGTTGTTCTCAATTAGATTTCTCAAAACCTTTTCAAAACTAATATTTTTATTTTGAATTGTGATTACTTATGAACTATTGCATCCTTTGATTTCCTTGATATCTCTTTAAATCTTGTTGTGTAGGCACTGAAGGGCCGGTTAAAATATCAATCAAGTTGTGTTCCATAAGCAAGGTGAGTCTCTCTTCATAGCTTTTTCTTGATTTGGATTATTTTTGTGCTCTTCTTGTTCTTAATTTTATTTATGTGTTACATTTTCTTACAAATATGATTTGATTTATTTGTGTTCGATTTGTTGTGTCTCATCATGTTTTGATTAATGAGTTGAATGATTGGATATATTGATGAACATGTCTTGATATGTTGCTCTTTTTGGTTTTAGATCCAATACATGTTTAGGAATAGTTTTTGGTTTTGTTTATTTTGGTTTTGTTTATCTTTGGTATCTTTGTTGTTTGTTTGGGTTGTTTGGTTATATATTAGAAGCATGCTAGGTTTGGTTTGATTATGATTTTGTTGCTTGCTTTAAAACTATGTTTCGGGGTGTGTATGCGTGCACATACTTATGTATGCATACGCATACTAGTGCACAGAAATGCAAATTCAGGGTTGCAATTTTTTTTATTGTTTTGCTTAGTTTTAATCCTCTATTTATGTCTTGTTAAGTCTAGTTTTCACATGTCTTGGTCTAGGGTTATTAGAATAACATATGTCACATGCTTGGATTGATAGATTGATAATTAGGATTTATATCTTGGATAAATAACATGAACATGCATATGAACATGAACATGAACATGCATTGATGTATAGGTGTCGTGGTGTTATGAGGTAAAGGAGGTAAGTCATGCATAATTACATGAACATGCATTTAATTGGGATGATGAGCACGACATGGTTTATGAACATGATGAATATGCTTGATTAATACCAAGATGCTATACTTGGATTTTGGGATATGCTTAATGTTAATGTCTTGTTGATGCTATTGTATTGTGTTAGGACATATGTGGAACATGTTTAGAACATATGTCATTTAGAATTGGCTAATCCTTTGACAAAACACACTTTACTTGTAATTGGATAGATTTAGGATGTGTTTAATACTTCAAGGAACAAAAGTTAAAGTTCAATTATTGAAGACATGCAAATCTATCCAAGAGTCAAGTGAAGAAGTGTCGTTCTTTAAAGCTCGATAGATATCTCGAAAGATGTATCTATCGAGATTTAAAATGTGAATCTTGACAGATAAGCTCAACAGTTGTATCTATTGAGAATTACGAAAATCAGTTTTTCAGAATTGTTTTCATGTATATCCAAGCTATGTGTTTAGGTTTTTTTTTCTCACAATCCTAGACATATATAAGGATTATTTTTAGGGCCGTCATAAGGGAGTTGCACTTGTTGTTGCAAGCATATTGTGACTGGAGATGATTTTCCCTAATTCATCTTTCTTTTGAAGAAGTTGCTGCATTTGTACGCCATAGGGTTTTGTGATCAAGGAGCTTCTTAATCTTCATCTTCTGGATGAATTGAAGAACTTTGCAGCCAACATCTTTCTTAAGTTGGCGTGTAAGTCACGTATTTGGATCTATGCATCATTGGTTAGTCAAGTACTGGAATTCGTGCATTAAAAGGAGAGATTGTCACTACATTACAAGTCCAATTGTGTATTGGGGTAAGGTTTCAACTATAGGTTGGTATAAGGTACTGAGATTCCTTTACTTGTAACCGCTTGTTTTGATAATAGTCAATTCTTGGGAGGGGTGACCTTAAATTCACCTGACGGGTATTTTGCCTTGGAGGTTTTCGCCATTCAAAAACAAATAACCATGTCAAATTGATTTTTCCACTACATTTAACTTAGTTGGTGATTCGTTTGTGCTATCACACGTATTGCATGTTAATTGACCTAATTAATTAACTAGGCTAATTTACCATAATGTGGTGTTTGGTATGTGGGAATCTACATTACTCTTGGCATCTAAATTCTTAGGAATGTGATTCCTAGGAATCACATTCCTAAGAATGTAGCTATTCCTATGTTTGGTTTCATTGGGAATATATTAAGATTCCTAGGAATGTGAAATGATAATGTTTGGTTTATTCTCATGAATCTTAAATGAATTATTTATTTTTCATATTCTATCCTTAGATTTGAATGTGAACTACCAAGTCCTTAAAAAATAAATATTCCTCTAAATAAATAATGAAAAACCAAATATAAACAATTAATTATGAAAAATTCATTAAAATTATAGTCTAACATTTCAAAATGACAGGTATAATATAAAAATAAATATTTAAATTCTCAAATGCTTTTATTCTTAATAATAATTTTAAAAGAGTTTAATACATAATAATTTGTTTTATATTTTATCTTAATTGATTAAATGATAATGAAAGAGGGTTAAAATTGTCAATCTATAAAAAATACAGTTTCTTTTAAGCTTGGGAATCTGGATTCCTACCTGTTTTAAAGGGAATCCACATTCCCACTGAGAGGGGAATCCAGATTCCCCTGGCATCTGATTCCTTAGCGTGATTTGCAACCAAACATGGGAATCTTTAAACATTCCTAGGAATCCTAAAACATTATCCCGTACCAAACGCCACATAAGAGGTCAATACATTCCTGACCTATCAAGTAGTATCAGAGCAGGCACACTCTGGTTAGGGTTAATTTTTATTATGTGATCCATTGACACCTGTTCGTCATGGATAGAGGAAAATCTTTAATTATACCTCATTTATTTGATGGCACTAACTATGCATACTGGAAAGTACGCATGAGAGTTTCTTGCAGTCATTAGATGAAAAAGTGTGGCAAGCTGTGGAGATAGGCTGGACCAAGCCAAAAGAAGCGCCAGCTAATTAGGATGATGCTAAGATCAAAGCGGCTAACTTCAACAGCAGAGCATTGAATGCCTTATTCAGTGCAGTCACGAATGAGGAGTTCAAGAAGATATCCTTCATTGAAACTGCAAAGGAAGCATAGACCATTCTCTAGACAGCCTATGAAGGAACTAAGATTGTCAAGGAGTCAAAGCTTCAGAGGGTTACTACATGCTTTGAAGAAATTAAGATGAAGGAGGATGAGTCGTTTGATGAGTTCTATGCCAAACTTAAGGAAATAGTGAACTCTACCTTTAATCTTGGGGAAACCATTCCATGAACCCTAGATTGTTAGAAAGGTACTCAGATCTCTACTTGAGAGATTCCATGCCAAGATCACTGCCATTGATGAATCAAAGGACATTGATCAAATTCCTTTGATAGAGTTGGTTGACAACTTGCAGACCTATGAATTAGGTTTTACCAGGATTGAGAAATTGAGAAAAGGTAAGAGCATGGCATTGAAGGCCAAAAGTAGTGACACTGAAATCCTACATCACAAGGTAGTTCAAAAAGTTCATGGAGAATGCCAATGCAAAAGGATATGACAAGGACCAAAAGCAATCCAGTTTTTCACAATTCAAGAGCCAAGATAAAGGAAAGAAGGATGCTAGGGATGGCGGTCAGTAAATTATTCCATCCGAACCAAAATGCTTTAGATGTCAAGGTTTTGGACACATGAAATAAGAATGCCCAACTTATCTCAAGACTATTGGGAAAAGTAAGGCCCTTGCTGCTACCTTGAGTGACACTGAGCTTGAGGATGATTCGGATAGTGAGGATGATGAAATCTTAAATGCCTTCACTGCCATTGTAAATCCTACTAGGGTGATTGTTGAAGAAGTGGATAAAGATGAGGACTTGGTGAAGTCTAAGTTTAAGAAGATGGATGAACAAAATGACATTCATATAGCCTATGCAAAATTATACAAGGTCTTTAAAAAGCGTGAGAAATTATATAAGCTGGCCACCAAGAAGCTCAGTGATGTGGAGCTTGAACGAGAAGAAATCTCCACAAAGTTTGATGAAGCTAATCATACCATTGGAGTATTGCAGTTTGAGAACAATTTCTTGGCTGAGAAAACCAAGAAGCTTGAAGCGGAGCTATTTCAAGTCAGAGCCCAATTGGAGAGGACTTCAAGTGCAAAGCTTGATGAGATGCTTAGCTTTTAGAAATCTGCTTCTGATCAAACCGGTTTGGAGTATGATTTCTCTTCCTCTAATATTGCTTCTTCTAGTACTACTGTGTTTGTTTCACTTGCTAATAATGTTGAATCTAAGAATAATGATATGAAAACTGTTTTAGCTATTAAGAACATAGACAAGGGTAAATCTATCTTAGGAGCACCCCTTGAACTTGATAAGAAAGAGACTAAAAACCCTAGGGCTAAGAAGAGCAATAACAAAAGGCCTAAACAGAAAAGCAGCGTCTCTGTCATCACCGTGGAGCTATATGACATACTTGACCTAATTTCTATAAGTGGTTAGCCACTTAATAGAGCAACAATATGATCTCATCTGGAAATCAAAATCAGTTTCCATCATCTTTTCCTCCTCTTGGAGATCTTTTCAAAGCCCTCATGTTCCTTTCAAACTTGAACGATTTCAATTCTTCCCCCTTATTGCTGGGTCAAGGTTTCACCAAACAGAAAGGTTCTTCCAAGGTGTGGAAGGAAAAATGCTCTATGTGATCTAGTCACTTTTTCTCTCTCCCTCTAATTTTTGTTTGCATTACTTGTGTGTTTTGCTTTTTTGTTTTTAAGTCAGTCTAGTTTTTATGCTATACTTTGTTTAACATGTTTTTGTTTATTTGTGTACATTGGTTCTTGTGTACCATGGATGGCCATTGAAACAAAGTTTTCTAAACTATGTATCCTTTGTAGCTTAGATGAGCATCTCTATGCACAATTAAGCAAGTGAATTTTGTGGCTCGTGTTTGTGATGAGTAAGATTAAGTAATTTCTTCTACTTGACACTCATATAACTGTTTTTGTCGGGAATGACTAGAAAATCCTAAGAGAAAGGCATAAATAACCATCTCACTACTGTTGTCTGCCAATCATGAAATGACATTTGTATGCTTTAGAATAACAAAAGTGCAATGTCCAAAACTTAACATAATTGAGTATTTCTTTTCTCTCTCTTATATGCTTATGCATGATATGCTTAAAAGAAAAATATGCAAAGAAAAAAAAAATCAAAATGCTTTATATATGATCGCAAGTGTGTCTTCTAGGAGATGTGGGAGTTATAAGATGTACCTCAAAGATGATAGTCCCCATCAAGCAGTTATGATTGTGTGTGAGTTAAATTGATTTTCTCATATCTCAAATCGTCATAACATGTAGATACTTATGCAATCTTGTGATGTTTTCACACACAACATGCTAAATTCTTTGCTACTTTTAATACATGTGGAGGTACAATGTGATTTGACTATCACAAGGAATACATGTGTTAATGTATACTCACTAAACTATATTGACTTGTTTTTGAAATATAAATTGGTTAGACTTGTTTAGTGTGTATGTGTGTTTTAGATCTAAGTGCTTGATTTTTTTTTTTTTTTTGAGAGAGTTTTTGAGAGCTTAAAATGTTATTTGGATATTTGGTTGAGTAGCTTGCTTGATTACATTCATTTCTGTGTTTTTTTTCTTCTTTGAAAAATTATTTTTGCACATATTGACAGCTTTCGATAGCTAGCTATCCATTGAGATCTTTGATCTTCCTTTCTTGATAGAAGTTAACGCAATCTCGATCCATTGAAGCTTTCTAGAATTTGTCTCAATAGCTTTTCTACAGATTCTCGATCCATCGAGAAACTTTTTGTCTGCACGATAGCTCCTCGATAGCTATTCGATCCATCGAGCTTTCTTTGCCGTTGATAGCTCTCAGTAACACTTCGATAGCTAAATCTGTTGAGAATTAGTGCTCTATAGATTCTCGATAGCTTTCGATCCATTGAGCTTCGTTTTTCTAAATATGTTTTTGCGCGATTGTTTTCTCATTTCTCTTTGATTTCTCTCGATAGAAACACTTTTTTCTCTCTCCCAAACACTTCTAACTCAACCTCATCACCTTCCCCACTTGTTTTTCGGCCCAAAGCTTGTTTTCTTCCTTTGGTATGGTATCTTTTCTCTCTTTTTATCATGAATTTCATTCATTTAGACCTAGGTTTTTAGGGTTTTTGAACATTTTTGGGGTTTTTCAAAATTGATGAGGTTTTTGTGAAATTTTTGGGTTGGGTTATGTTTAAATAATCCTATATGCTCATGCATTGCATCACATTTGCATTTTCACCATGTTTCATGAATTTAGATGTGTGTTATATATGTTGAAATTTGATAGGTTTGGAATGGGTTGAGCCTATGATATTTATTTTGTTGCATGTCACATGTTCATGCATTTTTATGGATACGTACCTCTCTTTTCTTTCTTTTGATATTTTTTATTGATTGGTACTCTTTTGTCTCTCTCTCTCTCTCTCTCTCTCGGATAGTCTGCACATGGTACCTAAGCGCAAGTCTGCTTCGTCCCCGAACCCTCTTCATTTTGGGGCATCTTCTTCCTCTGATTCTAATCTTCTTCACCTTTGGTTTCGTGATAAGACGGCTTGTCAGGACTTCTTGGAGAACTTTTCTAGACGTGACATTCATTCGGAGCGCCAAGTCATCCTTTTGGATTTTTTCGATACTAACTTACCCATTGTCATTCACAATAGGGGTAGGGATTCCATTTGTGATATCCCGATTAGTTGTCCCTCTGGGATCATACAGGAGTTTCACTCGAATATGTACGGATTTGATTCTTCCATACCTTGCTTCCTCACTTCTGTTTGAGGTATACGTATACGAGTCACTCTGGAGCTTATCTCCGATGTGCTACATGTCCCGAGGGTATCACATCCTGATTACCCTGGCTGTCCTCGTTTGTGGACTGTGTCCAAAGACAAACTCATGTCTCTCTTCTGTGAGACACCTTAATCTTGGGGTGACCGTCAAAACAACCCTTGCTTCGGCTTTGCAAAAGGTCTGAGGTTCCTAATATGGTGATGACATTTGTTTTGCATCCCTTGTTTTACTATAATTCAATTACTGACCCTTGTGCTCAATTTTTACTATCCCTCCTTAAGGGGCTTACCATAGACTTTTCCTCTCATTTTATACTCTCCCTAATAGATGTCTATAAGGATATGACAACTCATGATAAGCTTATTTTCCTTCTGTTATCACAAGGATCATTCGCCATGCATTTGTCTCCTATCTAGAGTCTGCTCACTTCTCTATCATGGGTGCCGTCAGCAGTGCGTCCGTCAGACGAAGTGAGGCCCAGCTTCGATCGAAGTGGCAATGGACTAAGATGATGACTCTTCCAACCTCTTCCACTCCATCTACCTCCTCTCCTTCTTCTTCCGCGAGTGGAGTGGCCTCGAGATGGTCATGGCGCAGCTTCAGCGCATGGATGCTCGCCTTGAAACTCTCAGTGATGAGTTGTGTTAGGTGAACACCCGTGTCGGTCATATTGCACGATGACAAGATTGCCTTGGTGGTTTCGTAGAGTCTCATTCTCCTTCTCTCGAGGCATCTGAGGATGATGACTCTGATGGTGACTTTGATGGTGATGATGCTGATTCGGTGATGAGGAGATGACTGCTTGAGTGACTTACCCTTTGTCATTCGTGACAATAAGGGAGAGTAGTTTTAGGTATGAGAGTAGTCATATACTTAGGGAGAGAGTTAGTATAGGGTTTTTTTTGTGTGTGTAGGGGGAGTGTTTATTTTTTATGAGGGATGTAGTGAGGACTTCTTGTATCTTTTCTTTTCTTTCCCTTTTAGATATATTGTTTTTGTACATCGGTCTTGTGACCACTTAGTGATAGCAAACCTTGTATTTATTTGATATATATATAATCATGTATGGCTTTTTAATCATACATGCAATTGCTCTCTTAGAATATGAGTAAGCACTAAAAAACTTTTTGGAATTGAAAATCTATAAAGTATTTATCAAACTATTTGATCAAATAAAGAGAAAAACTAAAAAAATACATGAGAAAGAAAGAGAGATAAAGAGAATGGGAAAGAATCACTGATGTAGATAGAGATATATTGGTTGTAATAGTAGTATAGCTTTTTGCTTATGGAGAAAAAAAGTGTATGAAAAAATAGCTTCATTTTGCTGTCAATAGTAAAGTAAGCCAAAGTCCTGCAAATATATATATATTTTACAAAGGAGCAAAAATGAAACATTTTTTTAATAATATTCAATACACAATACGTTCACAAAAATTTTATAACAACATTTAGGTGGCAAGTTGTTAATTGTAAGTAAGAAGTGATATTAATTATGAGTTCAAATAAAAACCAATTAAAACTTATCATATAACATTTATTGTGAAAATATTGTGAAAGTAGCATTAAGATAATTATATTCCAATTTATTTTATTTGGTTTTAAATAAAATTTAGAGTCACTGTGTTCAAATTTTTATTTTAAGGGGTCACAAGAACAATTAAAAAAAAATATATATATATATATAAAAAAATGACAAGTCAGGCAGTTCATTTGAACCCGGCTCTAACATTACGCCGCCCTACTTAAGCATAGGCTAAAGTATTTTCTTGTCTAGGTGTGTGAGAAAGAAAAACACCGTGGAGAGCTAGCATAAGACAAATGTTTTTTATCAAGTCCATAAGAGGTTGATGGAGGAATACCACTTTGCAACGCCTTGATGGATATTTCTAAATCACTGTCGAAGATAGAATCTTGAAAACCTAGTTCTAGAACAAAATAAGTAGCTCTTCTAGCAGCAAGTGACTCGAGCACGACTACTGAAGATGGCTTTGGCATTTTCTCGAATAGGGCTACTATAATCTCCCCTTGAGGATTTCTAACAACCACTCCTATACCAGCTTCATTCAGTTCATCGAACATAGCCCCATCGAAGTTTTCTTTCACCTTACTGTCATCAAGGGGCTTCCAAACCTTCTTAATTGGCTAGACTTGTTTGGCAACTTTGGGGCAGAGCTTTAGAAACTCAAACTGGTAGTCACGGGTTGAGGCCGATATTCCGTCTAGGTGGAGCACGGGTTGGTGCACCCAAACCTTGTTTCTTCTATTCCAAATCATCAAGCAAGTTGTAGCAAACCGATCCAATTTACATTGATTTTTGATCAACATCCCAAACAGATCAGCAAAGGAACAAATCTGGTGATTTACAGCAGCTAGGTCATGGAAATCTGAGCTCCAAACTTTCTTTAGATTTGTACAGCCCCATAGCGCATGAAGGATGTACGTCCTCAGCAAACATGAAGCACACAATGGATAACTAACAATAGTTTTTTGTACTAGCTTCTTCAACTTTGGTAATGAGTCAGTGCAGACTCTCCACACGAAGGATTTCACCTTATTTGGGACATTAATCTTCCATAAACTGTTCCAAAAAGATCTTGAAGTAGCCCCATCAGAGACCGAGGCCAGCTCGCTGTCACCTTCCACACATAAGAGATGGTAACCCGATTTTATTGCATAATCATCACAGTTGGTGCTCGGCCAAAACAGAAGGAATAGATTTAATTTTTTCTACCTCAAAAGGATAGAAGATCTAATCAATAAGGGAGGTGTTCCACCACTTTGTGTCTTGGTCGATAAGCTGAGAGACCGCGGCTTCGCTATGCAGTAGGTTTGGTTATGAGACAATTTCTAAAACGTATTTTAATGTAGAAATAACATTGTAAGGATACAATTCGAGCTCCTGACCCACAATCAAAAGGGAAAGGGCTTGAAAGGCATTTTTACAATAAATTTGTAGAGAATGGGTTTGAAATCTAGATTTTAAAAGTGGTTTGAACAAAAAAGAAAAATGGGCTTTGGGTCTAATGGCACAAATAGGGAGTTATCTATAAGAATATGAATGAAAATTCCTCCTCGAACACAATCCGAGGATAGTTTATAATATTGCTTTTTAAGATAAATTACAATTGTGGACAGTCAGATTTATCATATACTATTCTTTCTTTTTTCTCCAAAGAAAAGCCCTCCTTCTTCCAAAGGTCCCTTCTCCTATTTATACTTCATCTTTCTCCCCTTCTTATCTTTCACCTCATGGTTATAACGCTAGTTTAGATACTTATTCCACCCATTTTTCCTGAAGTCTTCTGGAGATAGGGCCAAGCTCCAAACCTCATGCTCAGGTCCCATTTCTTCATTAATGCAGCCAGCATATCAGTTGCAGAGTCTTTAATGTGGGGGCGGTGGTAGCAGCTTTATCTTAGATACTCCACCACCCTTCCTATTATCCTCCACGTATATCGTGTCTTCCCGAAACCATAGGAATTTCTATAATATAGCCTAGGGATATTAAACCTTCCCTTCTGTTACCTCGGCTTCAATATCCGAGGACAAAGTCTTCCTCAGACATATTTACTTAAGCATTATCGCTTTTTTACCTAAAATTTTCTTTATGAGGTACATTCACACACCCTTAGATCACTTGATGTTCTTGGATTGGGCTTTCAGCCCAAAAGATATTCTTGGGCCACCCTTCATAAATTACTAGGCCCAATGTCCCTACAATAGCCCCTCAAGATTCTTATTTCTCCAATTCGAGATGAAAGGAGGATCTCGACATTTGTCTCCCTTTGTCCTGCGGACCTTTGGTAATATTGCTGACAAGGATGATTATTTTTGAACTGCCCATTGCATGTTCCTGACGTTTCGGCATGCGAAGCGTCCTTGAATGAAATTCTAGCGTCCATATGTTCCCAATGTTCAGCGATGTGACACACAGCCAACGGTTGAGAATTGCCCTTGGGTAGAGACGGAATTCTCCCGCTTTATGATTCCTAATGATATATAAATACCAATTTCTTTCAAATCCTCTCACACATCACAATGCTTCTATAGTGTACCTGCCACATTCTACCATCTACACGTGCTTTCTCATTTTACCAAATACCTTGTCCGAGGTGACCGTGCCTTCTTTTTTTTGTTTAAAGTAAGTTCTCTCATACTCTCTCCCTTTCTTATCAGCTCTTTTTCTTTTTCTCTGTACTCCTTTACCCTCGACTAGTCTATTTTCTTAGTTTTTCTAACATACCTACACCCATTTATTCCAAAAATGGGTAGATTTGCATCCCTACTGGATTTAAATGAAAAAATTAGAGCAATTTAAGGCTAAATACCAAATTCTCTCGAGGGTATCTATTACGTACTATACAGAAGAGGAGTATTTTGTAAAAAGAAAAACGGGAAAAGTAGTAAACTCGATGATCGTATTCATCGAAGGAGGGATGAGAATCCCTATGGGGACTATAACTAGGGATTATCTTAGGGCTTTTAGACTAGCTCTTACCCAGTGTGCCCCAAATGTTTTTAGGATCCTAGGTTCCATAGATGCCCTAAATGAGAAGATGAACCTAGGGCTCACCCATCACGATGTAAACTGGGTTTATAACCTCCACTACCTAACGAAAAAAGATGAATATTACTTAAAATCTAGGCATCTAGCAGTTAGGTTAATTCAATGTTTGCTCGAATCCAATAAGGGTCTAAAAAACGACTTCTTGATCATATTAGGAGATTGGCACGATGGCCTACCTTGTCTGATGAGGGAGGGGACCCCAGGTGAAGTTTTGGATCTATCTAAAAACCATTCCTTTTACCTTTTTATCTATTCTTACCTTGTTTTTCTTTCTTTTGGACAACTTTACAAACCCACACGCAGCGGATTGTCACCCTCTCCTCATTGATTTTGGGAGATTGGACAGAATTTTACAAGCCGAAGTCTTTATGCATACAGATGGCCAACTCTGAGCGGCTCATTTAATCCTCGGCTATGATCCCATTTCCAAAGCTTTTCAGGCGCTGAAGTGTGTGATCAAAGCCAAGGACCCACGTCTTCCCATGATCAGCGTTGCCATTGAAGGTTTTCTGGTACTTGAGGGGGCTCCTATTCCTCAGGGTACCTTGGTTACCCAACCCATACAACCCCCATAACTCGTTCCAGTAGGGATTCCCCTAATCCTTCTTTCAACACAACATACATTTGGTGAAGCAACCTCTTCCCAACCTGGTATAAAGGAAGAAGAAAAGATTGTTGAAGTATCCAATTCTGAGGACGAGTTCGAGGTTTTTAATCAACCTCACTCCCCCGAAGACCAAGTTTCTATCCTCGGCACATCCTCTCAAACCCTACAAGACATCATCCAACAACCTGATCCTATGGGTATCCAGCGCAAGCCAAAGCCAAGTCTCAAAGATGTACTAGAAGCTCAAGCAGGGACTCAAGAGCTTCCTAAGGAACCTCGCACTAGGGTCCAAGATAAGGTCGCTGAAAAAGGCCCTGAATCCAGGCTTCCTCCTCCTCCCCCTCCTTCCCAATCTCAGAGTATCAACCCGGCTGACCACAAAGAAAACGGGACTAGCAAAAAGGGAAAGAAGTGATGGAGGTAGGGAAGGGCTCTCTTCCCAAGGAGCCTGAGATCGAAAAAGGAGTAAAACAGGCCCGCACCGTGTAGACAAGGTCAAATAGATGGACCGAACCTCACATGGCTGTACACGCTCCAATTTGGCTCCCTGATATGACTATAGATGACCACACAGTCACTATTGACGCATCCATCAGGAACTCCGATGAGGGAACATCTGCTTGCATATCAGACGCATTGGAGCAAGCTTTGCTATTACCCAAGGATATGGGTGAGCTCAGAAGAAAGAGAGATCAAAATGTCTTCATGATTTTGAAGAAGGAGCTTTGGAGCAAGCTTTGCTGTTACTCGAGGATATGGGTGAGCTCAGAAAAAAGAGAGATCAAAATGTCTTCATGATTTTGAAGAAGGAGCTTACCATGGTAAGCATCTCTTCCAAGCCTTGTCCACTTCTATTCCTGTTATTTTTATAAAACTTGTAACTTCATCTTTACTATATTGTTGTCTTCCATTCATACGCTGTTCAGTCTACTCATAAGGCAAAAAAGATCGCCATTAGCTCGTACAAGTCTTTGAAGGCCGAAGAATCAAGGCGTGAAAACGCCCAAAGGATCTCGGACCTACAAAAGAAAAAACTACAAGAGGTCACAGAAAAAATTGCTAAGGCAGAGAATGAGAAGTCCAGCTTGGATGCCGCTCTTAAAACAGCTACGAAACAAACCGAGGACCAACGACTCCTGCTTAGGCAAACTGATGAGAACCTTGCTACAACAAAAAGTTAATTGAGGATCTTAAAAAAGATTTAAAGGAGTCTGAGAGGGTAAAAGAGGAGGCCATCAAGAGCAAAGAGAAGGCCCTCCAAGAAAAAGAAGAGGCTGAGAAGGCAAGAGAAGAGGCTGAGAATGCAAAAGGCCAAGCTGAACAAGAAGGTTATGAGGTTTGTGTGAAAGAGATCACAGAAACCTTTAAGACCAAGTCCCTAGGGTATGCAGGCATTATTAACTCCAAGTGTGGAACGAGGCACTTTCCCGAGTTGGGGTTGAGGCTTTTTCTACTCTTTTGAAAGCAGAGAGTGTCTACTACCCTCCAGCCATTCGAGCCTCTGACCTTCCTCAAGTTAATGATGATGCCGACCTACAACATTCTGAGGATAAGGAAAGTGAGCTGGCTGAAGACTCTGCCTTTGTTGAAGGTCAACTCCAAAGCAAACTGATCCAATAGAAGGAAAGGCACTAGAGGACACACAGCCCTCAAGTGACCCCAAAGACTCTTCCAAGGACAAGCAGGGTGATCAAGCAAATCCGACAACCTTGAAGGACAATCCAAAAGGCAAAGGAATAGCTGTTGAGTCTTCAGCGCATCCTCAACTTCCACAAGACCCTAAAGGCCCTTTGAAGATAAAGTTGAAGCAGTGACTATTCTCCTCTCATCTTTTGCCTTTCCTTTACTTCTTCCTAGTGTAATTTTGATAACTCGCAAGTGCTTTGTAATTCCAAAGAATTTTGAATTTAATGAAAACACAAGTTCTACCTCCTTTGTTTGATGTTTTTGCTTTAGTTTTGCCTTGATCATACTGCTTCATACTTGTTTTGCTATATTTAGAGCAGTAATCCTTTTACCCTTATTAGTTTACTAAAGCTAAAGCAGCAACCTGGATTGAATTTAGGCAAATAACATGTACAACATGTCTGTAAATGCATTAAGTGATGCTCATGGATTTTTATCCATTTATCACTATCTCAGGGAGACTTTAAGATATACGGTTTGAATGTAGTTGAATTTCATTTAGATGGAGCATGTCTAAGGACCAAAACGTTATTAGGCTCTGTTCAACACTTAGTGAGATATCCATTTAGATAGGGCATATGGTCCAATGATCTAGGCATACAAGCTTCAGTTTGATACTTAGTGAAAAGAATTGAAATGTCAATTTCTCCAAAGTAGATGATTCGAGGACCAGACATAACTAAGGTTCTGTCTAACACTTGATAAAAAATATCAATTTAGACGAGGTACGTGGTCCGAGGATCCAGGCATACCAAGCTTCAGTTTGATACTTAGTGAAAAGAATTGAAATGTTAATTTTCCCAAAGTAGATGATCCGAGGACCAGACATTACTAAAGATCTGTCTAACACTTGATAAAAAATATCAATTTAGACGAGGTACGTGGTTTGAAGATCCAGGCATACCAAGCTTCAGTTTAATACTTAATAAAAAGAAATGAAATGTTAATTTCCCCAAAGTAGATGATCTGTGGACCAAACATTACTAAGGTTTTACCTAACACTTGATAAAAAATATTAATTTAGATGAGGTACGTGGTCCGATGATCCAGGCATACCAAGCTTCAGTTTGATACTTAGTGAAAAGAATTGAAATGTTAATTTTCCCAAAGTAGATGATCCAAGGATCAGACATAACTAAGGTTCTGTCTAACACTTGATAAAAAATATCAATTTAGATGAGGTATGTGGTCCGAGGATCCAGGCATACCAAGCTTCTGTTTGATACTTAGTGAAAGAATTGAAATGTTAATTTTTCCAAAGTAGATGATCCGAGGACCAAACATAACTAAGGTTCTGTCTAATACTTGATAACAAATATCAATTTAGACGAGGTACGTGGTCCGAGGATCAAGGCATACTAAGCTTCAGTTTAATAGTTAGTGAAAAGAATTGAAATGTTAATTTTCCCAAAGTAGATGATTTGAGGACCAGACATAACTAAGGTTCTGTTTAACACTTGATAAAAATATCAATTTAGACAAGGTACGTGGCCTGAGGATCTAGGCTTACCAAGCTTTAGTTTGATATTTAGACAAATGAAGATAATAAATGCAATATAGTGTTAGTAAAAATGGCCGAAGTGCCTTACATTTAATAATAGTACCTTCGTAAGTTATTTACATTTCAGGGGCATTGTACAACATATTCATCTAGATCTTCAAGATTATAAGCCCCTATGCCTGCGACTGAGGTAATACGATAAGGTCCTTCCCAGTTGGGCCCCAGTTTTTCCCATGCTGGGTTCTTTGTTGTACCCAAAACTTTCCTTAGTACCAAGTCCCCAAGTGCAAGAGGCTGTAGCTTTACATGAGAATCATACCCCTGCTTGAGCTTGTGTTGATAATAAGCTAGTTGAACCATGACATTCTCTCGTCGTTCTTCAACTAAGTCTAGACTTCTCTCCAATAGATTATCGTTGCTATATGGAGTGAAGGAGTTCTTCCTTAGTGTTGGGAACCCAGTTTCTAGAGGTATTACTGCCTCGGCTCCATAAGTCATGGAGAAGGGTGTTTCTCCTGTGGACCTTCGTGGTGTAGTTTGATATGTCCACAAGATGTGTGGCAGTTTTTCCACCCATCTTCCCTTAGCATCACCCAACCTTTTCTTAAGCCCATTAACTATCACTTTATTGACAGCCTCGGCTTGCCCATTCCCTTGAGGATAAGCTGGAGTGGAATATCTATTTGTGATGCCTAGATCACAACAGTATTTTCTAAAGGCCTTACTATCAAATTGTAGACCGTTATCTGAAATGAGAGTATGAGGGATTCCAAACTTGGTGACAATGTTCTCCCATACAAACTTTTTGGCTTCCATGTCTCTGATATTTGATAATGGCTCAACTTCAACCCATTTGGTGAAATAATCTGTTCTGACGAGGAGCCACTGCCTATTCCCTGCTGCTTTTGGGAAAGGTCCAACAATGTTCAAGCCCCATTGAGCAAAAGGCCAAGGACTAGACAGAGGATTAAGAAGACCTCCTAATTGATGTATGTTAGGAGCGAATCTTTGACATTGGTCACATTTCTTTGCATAATCCTGTGTTCTCTCTGCATATTGGGCCACCAATAGCCCTAAGTAAAGGCTTTATGAGCTAAAGACTTTCCTCTAGTGTGGCTTCCGCAAATCCCTTCACGCAACTCTTCCAAAAGTAACTCCGTTGCTTCTGGGTGCATACATAACAAATATAGTCCTGAAAAAGAGCGCTTGTATAATTTCTGATCCTCGGAAAGCCAGAACCGAGGTGATTTCCCGCGAACCTTATCTGCTTCAGACTTTTCTTTAGGCAAGATATCATCTTTGAGAAACGTCACAATTGGATCCATCCAACTAGGCCCTGTCCTAATTTCAATAATTTGAGTGGTGTTATTACTTGTCCCAGTGGGTTTCTACAGATCTTCAACAAGGATGACTCAAGGTAGGCTTTGCACTGAGGATGTTACGAGTGTGGCCAAGGAGTCAACATGAGTATTCCCACACCTGGATGCATGTAATAAAGAAAAGGACTCAAATTTGGATTGTATATACCTGACTTGGGTTAGGTATCCTTGCATTCTTGAATCTCTAGCCTCTAGCTTTCCTTCCACTTGGCCTACCACCAATAGTGAATCTGAGAACATTTGTACTATCTTCCCTCCTATCTTATAAATCATGTTCATTCAGCGAGGACGACTTCATATTCTACTTCATTGTTGGTGGCCGAGAACCCCAATCTCAAAGACTGCTCAAAAGTAATTCCTTTAGGGGATACCAAAACTAGCCCCACACTAGATCCTCTTTGATTTTCTGCTCCATCAACATATACTTTCTACAACGGAGGCTCTTTGTACAAAATTATGCCAACTATTTTTTTATCCATGCCTGATCCTTTAATATACTCTTCTAATTAGGGCTTAGCAAACTCCGCCACAAGATCTGCAATGACGTGCCCCTTTATAGAGGTGCGAGGCATATACTGATATTGAAAGCCCCTAGGACAGTTCCCCATTTGGCAATTCTTCCCGTATAGTCTGCACTCCGAAGTATAGACTTAAGAAGGAGTTGTGTTAGGACAACAATTGTATGAGACTGGAAGTAATGGGGAAGCCTTCACGTAGCATGCACCACCGTCAGGATTGCTTTCTCCAGTGGTAAATAATTCACCTCGGCTTCATGCAGAGACTTGCTCACGTAATAAACTGGCCTCTGTACATTATCATCATCTCGTATAAGAACCAAACTAACTGCATGATTAGTTACTGCAATATATGCGAACAGAACTTCATCAATTTCTGGTCGAGACATGACGAGTGGTTGTGAGAGATATTCTTTAAGCTGTTGAAAAGCCACCTCACACTCCTCGGTCCATTCAAAACCCTTCTATTTATTTAACAACTGAAAGAAAGGCCTGCACAGTTCGCGGATCGAGAAATAAATCGGTTGAGGGCAGCAGTCATTCCTGTTAGTCTCTGAACCTCTTTAGGATTCCGAGGTGGGTGTAAGTTGCTAATGGCCTTGACCTGAGCAGGATTGACCTTAATTCCCCGGTGAGTTACCATATAGCCTAGAAACTTGCCCGACCCCACACCAAAAGAACATTTAGAGGCATTAAGTCGCAATTTGTACTTTCTCAGCATTTGAAAAGTGTTGCTCAGATCTTCCAAATGCGTAGAAACCGCTTTACTCTTTACCACCATGTCGTCCACATGTACCTCGATAGTTTTTCCCAGCTGTACCTCAAACATCCTAGTCATCATCCTTTGATAGGTAGCTCCTGTGTTGTTCAAACCAAAGGGCATTACCTTATAATGATAGTTTCTTGTAGGAGTGATAAATGTAGTCTTTTCCTGGTCCTTCACAGCTAAAGGTATTTGGTGATAACCTTGGAAAGCATCAAGAAAACTCATCTAAGGATGCCCAACAATAGCATCCACCAATTGATCAATCCAAGGCATTGGGAAAGAATCCTTGGGACAAGCCTTGTTTAAATCTGTGAAATCCACACAAACTCTCCACTTCCTATTCTTCTTCTTTACCACCACTGTATGAGCTAACCATTCAGGATAAAAAAAAACTTCTTTGATAGCACCCGCCTTTTTGAGTTTGAGCACTTCCTCCTTAACAGCCTCAGAATGCTCTTTGGAGGATAGCCGAGGTGGTTGCCTCCTCGGTACCACAGCTGGATGGACATTTAAATAATGACAAATAAAACTCGGATCAACCCCAGGGGCTTCGTAAGCATTCCATGCAAATACATCCATATTTCTCTTTAAAAACAAAATTAGCTCTGTCTTCTCTTCCTGTGGCAATTGAACCCCCACCTGAAAGAACTTTTCAAGGTCATCATCTATGAGAACCTTTTCCAGTTCTTCACATGCAGGTTCATCTACCTCGGTTACGGCCAAAGACTTTGATTACTATGACTTTCCATTAGCCGAGGCCGACGACTCTGGTTCAGGCTGACGCAGAATTGCAGCCGTGACACACTGTCGAGCCACAGACTAACTCCCAAGCAGCTCCATCACCTGATCTCCAGAAGGAAATTTAACCTTGACGTGCAAGGTTGAGGAAACGACACCCAAAACATGCAACCAAGTTCTTGCCACAATAGCTGTATAGGGAGAATAGGCGTCTACCACAATGAATCTACGTTTACCACTTTTGGGCCTGATTGTATAGGTAGTCTAATTTGCCCTTTGGTATGACATCCTTTCCCTCAAAGCCTATCAAGGGTGAGTCATAAGCCGTAAGATCCTCAAGCTTTAAATTTAACCCTCTAAACAGGTTAGGGTACATGATATCTGTGCCACTGCCTTGATTGACCATCACCCTCTTCATATCGTAATTCCCTATTCTTAGGGTAACATCTAAGGCATCATCAGGTGGTTGGATAGTCCCGATTTTGTCCTCTTCCAAGAAACCCAAAATTGGTAGGACATTCGCCTTAATCCTCTTCAGTTGATCCCTTGATTCCTCAGCCAAGGTCCGAGCTACAAACATCACCCTAAAAGGAGTTGAGCTAGTCCTTCCAGGTGCCGTGAAGATAACATTGATTGTACCTAGAGGAGGCCTTGACGAAGGGCCACTGTGGTTTGCTAGGCTGATACAGGAATTGCTTTAACTTTCCCTCTTTAACCAATTGCTCCTAATGATTCCACAGAGTCCGAAAATCCTCAGTGGTATAACCCTTCTCCTGGTGATAATGGAAATGGAGATTTCGGTTGTATCTCAAAGGTTCCCCTGCCATCTTATTGGGCCATTTGAAGTATGACTCATGCCTGATTCTCTCCAATAGTTGTTGCACTGGTTCCTTGAAAACGGTGTTGAACACCTGTGGGGTGGTAGGACCAGCTTGTCTGGAAAAATCTCTTACAGGCCTGTTGTTGTTGTATCTGTTCGACCTGAAATCCCTCCTCTTTTGAGGGATAACCTGCGCCTTGCCCTTTCCTTGTTGCTGATCATCCTCAACCCTTTTGTACTTATCGATGCAATCCATGAGCCGACGCACATTCCTAATAGGCTTTTTCGTCAAAGATTTCCTCATGTCATGCTTTGTAGGTAGGCCGACCTTGAAGGTCCTTATCGCCACATCATCGAAGTCTCCGTCAATTTCATTGAACATCTCCCAATGCCTGTCTGAATACGTTCTCAGGGTTTCCCCTTCCCTCATGGCCATGGATAATAATGAATCTAAAGGCCGAGGAACTCTACTGCACGTGATGAAATGAGAGTCAAATGCCCTAGTAAGTTCCTTGAAAGAATTGATAAAGCCTGCCCTCAAGCCATCAAACCATCTCATGGCCACGGGTCCTAGGCGAGAGGAAAAAATCTTGCATATCAAAGTCTCATTCTTGGAATGTACTGCCATCCTTTGGCTGAAATGGCTCACATGCTCCACAGGATCCGTTCGCCATTGTAAATACTAAAGGCCGGTTGTGTGAAGTGTCGAGGTAGCCTCCCTTCTTCCAACTTGCGTGTGAAGGGTGACCTAGAGATTTAATGCAACGCCCTACTCATAGCATCATTTCCCAAGCCCTTAGAGGAATAGTTTTTACCCTGCCGCCCATGTAGGTTGTCTTCCTCATAAGAGAAAGATTCATTTGGGGGAGTTCTGGATCTCTGCTTGTAAGTGTCATCCCCAGAACCCTCTGAAGAGGGATTGGAGATAGAAGGAGTTCGCCCTTGCCTTTCATGACACAATTTCCTTTTTAGGCTATCAATTTCTTTCTGCATGGCTTTGGTATTCCTCGTAAGGAACTTTGCTTCCCCCTTGTGAATGACTCCTACTTCTGGTAGTGTGCGTAGTATGCACACTACCCTCCCGGTTCTCTTCGTGCTCAAGATGCAAGGAGTGATCCTCATGCTGGGACCCTACAGACTCTGTACGGTGTTGTGGTCCTAAGCCCACCATGATGTTAAACCTCTTCAAAGACTAAATTTTCCACAGACGGCACCAATTGTAAGGACACAATTCGAGCTCCCGACCCACAATCAGAAGGGAAAGGGCTTGAAAGGCCTTTTCACAATAAATTTGTAGAAAGTAGGCTTGAACTCTAGATTTCAAAGGTGGTTTAAACAATAAAGAAAAATGAGCTTTGGGCCCAATGGCACAAATAGGGAGTTATCTATAAGAATATGAATGAAAATTCCTCCTTGGACACAATCCGTGGATAGTTTATAATATTGTTTCTTAAGATAGATTACAATTGTGGACAGTCAGATTTATCATATACTATTCTTTCTTTTTTCTCCAAAGAAAAACCATCCTTCCGAAGGTCCCTTCTCCTATTTATACTTCCTCTTCCTCCCCTTCTTATCTTCCACCTCATGGTTATAACATTGGTTTAGATACTTGTCCCATCCATTTTCCGTGAAGTCTTCTGGAGACAAGGGTCAAGTTCTAAACCTCATGCTCATGTCCTATTTCTCCATTAATGTAGCCAGCATATTAGTTGTAGAGTCTTTAATGCGGGGCGGTGGTAGCAGCTTTATCTTAGATACTCCACCGCCTTTTCTATTATCCTCCATGTATACTGTGTCTTCCTGAAACCATAGGAATTTCTATAATATAGCCTAGGGATATTAAACCTTCCCTTCTATTACCTCGACTTCAATATTCGAGGACAAAGTCTTCCTCGGACATATTTACTCAGACACAATCGCTTTTTTAACTAATATTTTCTTTATGAGGTACATTCACACACCCTTAGAACACTTGATGTCCTCGGATTGAGCTTTTAGCTCAAAAGATATTCTTGGGCCACCCTTCATAAATTACTGGGCCCAATGTCCCTACAAACATAATTATTAATAAGAATTTTTATTTTTATTTTTTGAAAATTAGTTTTTCTAGGAGTAACTTAACAAGCATGTCCTTTTAAATTAAAATTTAAGTAAATTAACAAGATGTCGACACCTCATTTTGCAACTCTCATTTGGCCTAACTTGCATTGCATTGCATATCATTACCGTATCATTTCACAAGTGCAAAAATGTAATTTTGGTTGTTTGATCTCCAAATACATTTTATGAAATAAATCTTTAGGTTCTAACGATTAAAACGACAGTTCATGGGTCTCAATTGGACAGCTAGATTAAAAGATATCAAGAAAATAAGTTTTAATGACAACATGCACTTACATGAGGATATGATTTATGGTAAGGTTGCATGTACCCAACTTGGTCTAGAGACAAAGCATTTATTGATTCCTTGCAAAATTGGTAAATATTGATTAGTTAATTGAACATATTTGGAATTGATTTGTTGAGCTTATGGACCAAGATAGTCAGAAAATAGAGTTGAAATTTGGAAGGAATCAAATTACAATTGAATTAGGAAAGAACCAAACTGGAAAAGGTAAAATAAAGGGAAATCTGGAACCAATTGTCGATTGACACTTGTATCAGAATCCCCATATTTGCTTCCTTTTTCAGCCCGGCACCTTACTCAAATTGACTTTGCCCCCTACATTTTTCACTTAGAAAACCTTATTTTTCATAGTCCCACATTGCCTAGAGACTTAACCCTAGCTCCCCCATTTCTTGTATAAATATCCCTCTTTAGCAATAGTTCAAAAGACCTCCAAAATATCTTGGAGCTTTCGAGTGAATTGAGAATTTTCTCTTTCCCTCTTGAGGTGTTGTCTAGCTTGGAGTGTTGTGCATGTAGGTAAGGCTCCTAACCTTCTCAGGTTTTTTAATGCCCTAGCTCTAAATTCAAAGCATGTTTTATTTTCATGTTCTTAGTTTTTTTATTTTTTGTTTATCATGCTAGATCTAGGTTTTCTTTTTCATATTTTCTATGTTTCTAGGGTTTTTAATTCAAATAGTATGTTCACATGTTTAGAATTAGGGTTTTTCCTAATTAGAAATATGTTCCTATGCTTTTGATTTATAATACTAGAATAACATGTTCTTGTATCCTAGATCTAAGATTATTCTGTTGATTAAAGTCTGGTTCATAGATTAAAGCAAACGTTTATTTCAAGTTCTTCACACGTTCTTAATTGCTAACATGTTAGATCTAGATTGTTCTTAGTCTTTGCATGATTAGGGTTTTTAATTCAAATAATACATTCACATGCATCTCTAGATTAGGGTTTGTCACACATCACACACATATTCACCATCTCTTCAATATTTGATATACATGCCTAGAATAGGGTTTCATCATGTTTTTGGATGTTTTACTCTTACAATCACATGTTTTGGATGATATAAACTCTTAAATGATGTAATATTATTATTGGTCATCAAAGTCTAGAAGACCGGTTTCATTGGTAGGTTGGATGCCTAACACCTTTCGAATCCTATAAGCTTGCCTCCAAACTTAGATAAAGGGTTAGTAGATTAGACTTATCCTTGTAATTTTCTCTTTCTAGATTGTAGCTAGAAATCAAAGTAATGTATTTTTGCTTTAGATTATATTTAGAACTAAAGCCATGTAATTCTCTGGTTATTATCAAAGTGACATACAATTTCAATTTCAAATCATCAATAACAATGATGTATTTTTCATTTCTTTTGGTTTTCTTATTTTTCCAATTAAATGAGTAGCAACTCCATTGTAAAACTCTTGACCTAGGAGGGAGAATAACAACAGTAAGATCCTCTCCAATGTCTCTTGAAAGGCAATAACATAACTTCACTCCATTCACATGGGACATAGTCATCAAAACCTACAATGTTTAGGTTTGGGTTGGAGTCGTGGTCTCTCACACAAGCATGTCACTTATTATGTCATGAAAGGAATATAATAATTGAGTTTTTTTTTAAAAAAAAAAATGGTTATAAAGTGCATCCTTTTGGAAAGGAGTTGACTAGTTAATTTTATGGTTAGGACAAAATTTAGAAGGTTCTACCGTATGTCTTTCACTTACATTTATGATTCCACCTACCTTCATGATTAAATCACGTAATTTTGTTGATTACTATAGCACAAAATGTGTTATCTTTACTCGAAAACAATTATTTTAATTATGTGAATGTTAAAAATGTTGGTCTCCTTCTTTAGAAAAATTAGTCTTCAAATCCTTTCAACATTTTGTACAAATTGAATTTAAAATAATAAATAAATAAATAAATAACCCAAAACCCTACTATGTTACAAACTGAATTTAAAGAAAAAATAAAACCAGAACCCTACTATGTTACAAATTGAATTTAAAAAGAAAATCATAAATTAAATTACGATTATTTATGAATTGTTAAGTTTTGTCACTATGGTTAAATAACAATTCCCATACAATTTTGGTCATGTATTCGAATTCTTTTATACTATTCTAAACAAGAAGAGTGAGGAATTAAGAAAAATTTAGAGCCAAGGTGGAACTAAATATATGCCACGAGCAAGTCTAGATATACTTCGAAAATTAAAAAATATACACAAAGCAATCAACACTCCCAATATCAACTTAACCTTCATATAACACCATGCAGGCCACCCATTTACTCCAAATCAACAACCCTCCAAAATATCAAGCATCATCGATTTCATTAAATAAGTTTAAATAAGATTTCTAGTTCAGTTCAACATGTAAATAACTTCAAAGAAAAAAGTCTGTTTTAATATATTTAATATTAAAAAAATAAATATATTAATATATAGAAAGAGTGCAATGCGGTGCTGTTTGTGCGGATTTCTTATTATAAAACCGCAAATTGCATTGCACCATGTAGTGCGGTACATTGTTACTTGCAATGCAGTGCGATGTGGTTATGCCATTTTTCGGGTGGTTTTGGTGCATGCAGTTTTTACATTTTTTCAATTTTTGCAGTTTGGTGAACACCCTAATCAATATATATGAATTAGTTCATTTGTGCATGCTACATTTTGATTTCAACATTTATTTAATTAAAATTAAGTTTTACAATATTTTATATCAAATGATGTAGCTAGATAATTTCCTTAGCAATGAACGTAAGAGACGTGATTTGTTTTTACGCATTTAAGGGTATGGTATCTACTGTGATCATAATTATAGATTTTTAAGTGTTTTAAGAAAAGTTTTTAAGTCTCCACTGTTCCTTCATGAATAATAAAGGTTAAAATGCAAAATTGACATTTTTTCACCTTTTATCATTTCAGTTCTCTAAGTTTTAGTTTTGTCATTTCAGTCCTCTAAGTTGCAAATTTTGTCAATTAAGTACTTCGTTAAGCTTCTGTTAACTCTTTCCATTTAACCACCAAAATGACATGGCTTTTTTTTTGGTAAAAATTTTGTAATTAATAAAAATGAAAAACTGTTATTGAAAAAAAAAAAAAAGCATAAAAAAAAGAGGCAGCTAAGGGGGACAACCCTACCCCTAAAAACAGAACAAAAAATCACGATATGGATTGTTGTGTAACATCCAAAGTTCAAAGTAGCACAACACACAAATTCAAATAATAAATATAGCTCACAAGCACAAAAACACAGATCTACAACTACAAGAAACTAATATAGTTCACAAAAAATAAAAATTGAAAAGCTTTTTAAATTTTAAAATAGCAAAAACAATTTACAAATGAAAAAAAAAAAAAAAAAAAAAAAAAAAGACTAGCATATCAGAGAGGAAACAAGCACCGTACAACAGATCAGTATGAGAGCAAGTATTAGGCCTTTGTTTGGTAACTGAGAAATCGCAATCCATCTCCTTCTTTCTCAGTGTCAATATCTCTCTCTATCTCGGTCTCAATCTCTCTCTCTCTCTTTATCTCAGTCTCAATCTCACGGTTTGTCACCAACTCGCAATCTCTCTCTCTCCCCTACAGATCCAACGATCCCTAACTTTTTCTCCTTCCCCCTTTCTTTCCTCAGGTAGGGCGAACCACCCCCAACTTATTTTCAACACCCACATTGCAGTTTTCTAGACTCAAAGCCATTTTATTTGACAACCCCACTCTCACTCTCCTACTATGACACAATATTGGCACATGTGAGCCAAACTTGGAAGCACCTGGAAAACATGACTTAATAAGTTCCATAGTTTTTGTGTTGGGCCATAACTTGTAGTAGGTTTCTCATATTCAATTTATAGAAAGAAAGTACAAAAAAAGAAAGAAAGACTCAAAAGGTTGCCTTTTTTTTTTTTTTTTTCTTAACAACCAAACAAAGTAGTAATAATGTTAAAAGAGAGTGAGACTCAGCCACTTAAAATCACAATACAATTGAGCCCTACCTGAGCTCAATCATATTGTGATTTTTTTTTTTTTTTTTTTGTTTTCAGGGGCAGGGAACAACGTCATTTCCCTTTTCTGCCCCCCCTTTTTTTTTTTTAAAGTTTTTCGTTTTTCTTAATTACAAAATTGAAAAAAAGAAAAAAAGAAAAAAAAAGAGTTAACGGAAAGAGTTAGCAAAAGCCTAACAGAATACTTAATTGACAAAATTTGAAACTTAGAGGACTGAAATGAAAAAACTAAAACTTAGAGGACTGAAATGACAAAAGGTGAAATTTAAAGGGTTAGTTTTGCATTTTAGCCAATAATAAAATATTGACCATGGCTAATAAATCCAAGAGGTGCTATAGAAGAATCCACAGCCCACACACATTCAAATACAATCTATCCAAAAAATAAATAAAATACAATCTATCTTCTGAGATATAATCTCATTAAGGTATTATCTGAATATATTAAGAGGATTTAGAAAGTTAGTTATTACTTTTTTTCCTATCAAAAATACCCCTAAATTAATTAATCAACAACTTAAAAATGAGGTTTAAATAGTAAATTGACAAAAGAAAGTTAGTTATTGCTTTTTTTTTTACTATAAAAAATACCCCTACCTGAAACTTAAAAATGGGGTTAAAATAGTAAATTGACAAAAATAATAAATTCTTACTTCTACATTGAAATGTCTTTCTGCTTCTACTAAACTCCTACTTTTACGTTGATTTAAATTCCTACTTCTACTTACTAACTCCCTACAAAATAGGATCACTCTTTTGTTAGTTTTAAAACTCCTTAAATTTATAAAACTCACCTCATGTATTCATCACACCCTTAGATTTTGTTTTTTTTTTTTTTTTTTGGTGATTGGAAAAATTAGAAATCCTAAATTATAATAAATGCAAATTATTAATTTTTATCCAAAAAATAGAAGAGCTTCTGAGCACGCGCGTGCTCAAAGACTAGTATATATTAAGATTTCTAATAAATTTAAATCGAGATAATTATGGTAAACCACCTGTAGTATGGCTCGTTTTCATCTTGCCTACTCGTGATTTAAAATTTTACACTTTGCCCACCTGAGATTAGTTCCGTTAGCCTTTCGTAACCCACTTCTCTATTTGCCATTCGAAAAACATATTTTTAGGCAAAAATAAATATAACAAGAATAAAGAAGCTAGGGTTTTTCATTGCGCATGAACTTCAATGAGAACAAAGTGGAGGAACAACACACCAATCAAATGACTCAATGAAATTATTTTTAAAAGCAGAGAGTCACCTGAGTTTTCATATCTGAACTTCTGTAGTCTCCACTTGCTGTCAAATCTCTGTCCCCCTCTTCAACACAACCTTCCTTGAGAGAGTAATGATTTTTGTGGGGTGGTGGGTGAACGAAAGTGTGAAAGTGGGTTTGGGTGGAAGATTTCAAAGCTAGAGTGCTGGCTGCAATTTTTGTTCTCAGAATCTCATGCATTTAGCAAGCTCTTCCGGCTTCGGTGTCTTATTCGACCCTTTTTTTTTTTTTCTTTTTTTTTTTTTCCAGTTTTAACTTCTAGCACTTCACATTTATACAAGACAAAGTCAATCACGGTTGAATCTTAGTTCAACCATGCCTAGGATCGGTTGATAGATTTATTGTATTTATATACTTGACTTCTAAGTTGTAAGGTTCCTTTCTTTCTTTCCTTGGTGGTGTTTGGTTGTGTAGAAAAGACCAGAAATTAGGAGAGGGACAAGTTGAGATCAAGGTCAATCCACAACAGTAAGAAACCAAACCCATTCTCAAAATGTGTTGCTGGATTTCTCTCCTTGTCTTACATTCCGATCTAGCACCTAGAAGCCACCACCATGACACCAAACCCATGGCTGATCTACCATGATCCAAACCCACGGCTGGAATTTTCTATACCTCACACTTCAGTTGTTGGTTTATCTCTATTTCACTTTCTCTTTATTGATAATGTTGCTGGTTGTTTTGAGATGTTGGTCTTCTTGTAAAATTTGGTTCAAAATTTTGAGTTGTGAAATTGTTGATATTGTTATAGATTAAAAATAATTTCATTGAGCCATTTGATTGGTGTGTTGTTACTCCACTTTGTTCTCATTGAAGTTCATGAGCAATGAAAAACCCTAGCTTTTTTTATTCTTGTTATATTTGTTTTTGCTTAAACATGTGTTTTTCTAATGGCAAACGGAGAGGTGGGTTACAGAAGGCTAACAGAACTAGCCTTAAGTGGGCAAAGTGTAAAGTTTTAAACCACGGGTAGGTAAAGTGAAAACGGGCAATACCACAGGTGGGTTTACTGTAATTATCCTATTTAAATTCTATAATATTAAGCAAATTGATAGGGATTAGTTTAAATTCTGATGTGACAAAGAATAAAAATTCAATAACATTGATTATAACATATCAGCAGGATGATCAATAAACTTTTGCTGTTGTTATAGAACGTGTGAAAGCTGAAGCCTTAAAGATGACCACAGTGTGAGCACTGGATTCACAATTAACAGATCATGTCATCACGACATCATTAGTGTCAACCCCATAAGATCGATCTTTCAAATTTTTCTCAGATTAACACCTTATGTTTAAGTTAGTCAATTGACTTTTTAGAAAAAGAACTCCCAACCGGAGTATGATTTTTTTTTTAAAAAAAAAATTAATGTACAAGTGCTAGAGTTCATAGTTCAAAAGTCTAGATAACATATCCATCAAGAAGTTTTACCATTGGAACATTTAAATGTTGTAATAATTGCTATATAGATCTTCTTGATCAGTAATCTTTAAAAGTAGTACATTATCCTTTGATTGTTAGATTCAGCAAGCTACCTTTTTCATCTTTTGTGGAGAATAATTAACTGCATCACTGTATTTGTTGTGTCTTTAGCCTTCTTGTTTCTACTCATTTTCTTGATTAATGTAGTGATTTAACTACAGCATTAAGCATCATAACATCCTTGAAATGCTGTGCGAATTTCCAAATCGGCTTAGTTGTGTTGTTAGGCTATCGAAAGTCAATAGTTACAATAATCACAACATTCTCATAGCATCCTTGATTTGCCATTTTCTAAAGCATATAATAATAGTAATAATTTTTTTTTTTAAGTGTAGTAAAGAACAAAGTACCCCACATTTTTTTATTGGTGGTAAAAAAAAAAAATTGTTTGATGGAACAATTTTATTGATTGAAAATAAACTAAAGTAAATATGAGAAATCCCAAAAGCAAATATTGCATGAATGTGTCAACCTCCTCTATAATCCTAGGCTATCATTAATGTGTCAACCTCCTCTTTTGCATGATAACTCTCCTGAAATGCATTAGCCCACACTTCTATTAGCTTGAGATTGAAATTACTTGGATATTTTTAGAATTTCATACTTTTAAAGAAGACTAGTGTGGATTGTATGTGCAAGGCACATGCTGGCTCTTTAGTAAGAGAATTAATATAGATTTTTTTTGTTGAAAAAATATGAAGTCATGTACTTAAATTTAAAATAGCTATTTGAATATCTATGTACTACGACGATTTCTTAGAACTTATTTATTAAATATAATATTTACTCACCAAAAAATGCTACAAAGAATGATAAAAAATGTCATCATCTTCCTACAATATTTAAAATATTCACAATGAATAATAATATATGCTACAAATTTTTTGAAGATCTTCATTAAATTAAATATTTGCAATCATCTATGATGAAGATTTTGTTATTCATATTTCATTCTTTATTATCTTATTATATGAGTCTAACTACGGTGTTTAGCTTACTTTCAATTTAAGACTAATAATAACTTGTTATTTATAATTTGTTCTAAAAATGTTATAGATGTAGCATTTCTCTCAAATAAAATAAAAATATATCTATTCAGATCCTAAAAATAAATGTATTGTAAAAATGTTTTAATATTTTGTTATATTCTTAGACTTCTTTTTTAGTATATATAGTAAAATTGGATGAGCCAAAATTCACTGTACATTTCACGTACAATTTTCTTGTATTGTCTTTTTGCTTCTTCTTTTTTAATGCATAATTTTAAAGCCAGTAATAATTTTTTACCTAAGATTCGTTGTGAAAATGTTGTGGATGTAAAAATTAAATAATAAAATATCAAACTGGGACCTACCACAACTAGAAATAAAAAATATTACAAAAATGTTGTGACATTTTGTTATATTCCTATACTTATTTTTTGTGTGACATTTTGTTGTGTTCCTAGGCTTCTTCTTTTTTATGTTTAGTCAAATTTAGTAAGCCAAAATTCATTGTTTTAGGCATAATTTTCTTCAATTGGAATTTTATTTTATTTTTAAATACATGGTTAAAAGTGGTTAGCCTAATTTAAAATTAATAGCAATTTACCACCTAAGATTTATTATGAAAATATTGTGGACATAACATTACTTTAAAATAAAATAATAAAATATCAAACTAGAACCCACAATAGCTAAAAGTAAAGGTATTGTAAAAATATCGTGACTTGTTGTTGTGTTTCTAGACTTCTTTTTTGGTTTATTCAATTTGTTGAACTAAAATTCATTGTTTAATACATAATTTTTTTAGGTTGATTTTTTTTACACATTGTTTCAAGTTTTTTTTTTAAAATAAAATAAAAATAAACACGCACGCGCGCGCACACACACACACACACACACACACACATAAATTGATGAAGTAACACTTTCCTCCTTTATGTTCGGGGTAGTTGCGTTCCACCCTAAAGTAAAGTTGAATAATTTCATCATTTATATTTTGTAAATAAGCATATACTCCTATTGTTTCTCTCTTAGTTAAACCCTAACAAAATCTTATAATTCTTAAAATATTCCATTGTGCAATGTCTAATATACTTCTACTAAATTTTAATGTCCCAAAATATTTCTTTGTGTATTTTGAATTTTATGTAGTAGATTGGTAGTCATGCTTGGAAAGTTATAAAAATAATATATGGTCTTCTATTTGTTACCTAGTAAACACTAATTTATTAGGTTTAAATCTTCTACACTTACAATTTTATCTAATAAAAACTTGGATGACATATATCTTTCATTATTTTGTTCTTATTTTAATTTATTTTCCTACAATTGTGAAAATATTGTGATAACAATCAATGTTGTAATATTTTCTCAAAACATTTATTTTCAATTGTGGTTGGTCACAATCTCATATTTTATTTTTTTTATTTTGAGTGGTAAGAAATTGATACCTCAATAATTATGAAAATATTATGAAATTTGTTGTGTCAGTATAACAATATATATACCAGTTTATATAAATATTTAAAAGAAAAAAAAAACAAGCCGATTGCTGGGAAAAAAAAAACTTTAGGCACTATAGAAATTAATGTTAAAATGTTGTGAACTTAGCATTTTTTTTATTTGATCTATAAGAAACTGAGATCTCAACTATTGTGAAAATATTGTGATAACAATAAGTGTTGTAACATTTTTTTAAAACATTTAATTTCAGTTGTGGTTGGCTACAGTCTCATATTTTATTATTTTATTTCGACTTGTCAAAAATTGACATGTCAATAATTGTGAAAATATTGTGAGATTTGTTGTGTCAGTATAACAATATAAATGTCAGCTTACATCAATATTTAAAAGAAAAAAAAAACACAAACCGATTACTAAAAAAATAAAGTGACTAACTAAACCAAAGCACTGTTCTAGCTACAATGATACAATACGTGCTACTGTGTATTGTGATAACAATAAGTGTTGTAACATTTTTTTAAAACATATATTTTCAGTTGTGGTTGGCTACAGTCTCATATTTTATTATTTTATTTCAACTTGTAATAAATTGACACGTCAATAATTGTGAAAATATTGTGAAATTTGTTGTGTCAGTATAACAATATAAATGTGAACTTACATCAATATTTTAAAGAAATTGACACGTTAATAATTGTGAAAACTAAACCAAAGCACTGTTGTAACTACAGTGCTACAATGTATTGTGATAACAATAAGTGTTGTAACATTTTTTAAAAACATTTATTTTCAGTTGTGATTGGTTACAGTTTCATATTTTATTATTTTATTTTGACTGGTAAGAAATTGACACATTAATAATTGTAAAAATATTGTGAAATTTGTTGTGTCAATATAACAATATAAATGTCAGCTTACATCAATATTTAAAAGGAAAAAAAAAAAACACAAACCGATTATTGAAAAAAAAAACCAATCTCATATTTTATTTTATTATTTTATTTCGACTTGTAAAAAATTGACACATCACTAATTGTGAAAATATTGTGAAATTTTTTGTTTCAGTATAACAATATAAATGTCATCTTACATCAATATTTAAAAGAAAAAAAAAAACACAAACCGATTACTGGGAAAAAAAAAAAAAAAACAACAACAACAATAACTTACAGTGCCAGCTGAAAAAAAAAATGAATTGAATAAATGGGAAAAAAAAAAAAGAGTGACTAACTAAACCAAAGCACTGTTGTAGTTACAGTGCTGCACAATGCAAAAACATTGAATGTACAGTGCCAAGACACTATACGCACTTGTGAAATTTGTTGTGTCAGTATAACAATATAAATGTCAACTTACATCAATATTTAAAAGAAAAAAAAAAACACAAACCGATTACTAAAAAAAAAAAAATAAATAACTTTAGGCACTATAACTACAATGCCAGTTGAATAAACAAAATGGTTGAATAAATGGAAAAAAAAAAAAAAAAAAAAAGTGACTAACTAAACCAAAGCATTGTTGTAGCTACAGTATTGCACAGTGCAAAGGCACTAGATGTACCGTGCCGAGACACTGTGTATGCATTCGCGCTTTTATTATAAAGATAAAGATTATGTGTACGTTTGGGTAGAGATTAAAAATTAAAATTATTTCATTATTCAGGTTATTTTTGTTATTATTCATAAGTTATACTATATTTTTTAACACTATTTATGAGTCATATTATATAATTTTAATTAATTTTTATATTTATTTACAATACTTTAATAATAATTTTTTAATTTTAGCAAAATAAGTTGTATAATTAGAAAGATGATACCAAAACGCAAGTTATACGTTAAAAACCAGCTATTTTTAAAAAGCTATCCATCACCGCATTCCAAAAACACGACTTTTTGAATGTATTTGGATTCAGCTGAAAAGGAGGCTGCGTTTTGCGTTTTGAGTTTCAAGTTTTTTTTTTTTTTTTTCCCCAGCCGCATATGTTGACCAAGTCCTCCGTGAACAGTGCATCCGTGCACTGTTCACAGACCCACAAATTTCACTTTTTAGTTATTTTTTCATTAAAAATGGGTCCCGCAGTACTATTCACACATTTTAAAATTATTTTGCTACAGTATTTTCAGTTTTTAATTTTTAGTTTTCAGCAATAAGTTCTATCCAAACAGACTCTTTGTTGTTTTCAAAAACGCAGAGCCAAACGCATGGCTTTTCCCTTTACGGCTTTTTAATCCAAAAACGTGGGGCCAAACGTACAAGGTCTGTTGCGTTCAGATGGAAAGTCTATCTATTCTACCCATGCACGGAAATTCTGGTCAACTTAATTTATTGACTTTTAATACAATGCAGTTATCCTTGACTCCATGTGATGTGTTCATGAACCAAATCAATTCATGTAAATTACATGGCAGGACACTTAAACGTTTTCGTAGGTGTAATTTTTGTATTGATTGAGTACTCTACTGAGTACATGTGTTTGTGTGGTAATGTGCTATGGTGGATGATATGACAAACATGTTTCATCTTGATTTTTGTATAATTTTCAATTGTGAATTTAGCATACTTTGAAGACCATTTTTAGTGGATCTATATATCTGTATGCTTTAAAAACCATGAAATTTTACTATATATAAATTATAGAGAAGAATCATGATATATTTTTACTGCATCTATGTGGTAAAATTTTCAAAGAATGGGAGAATTTTGATCCAGCTAAATTTTAGTTGATATATCTCCTTAAATGAAAATTTTCCTTTTCATAAATTGAGAATTCAAGTGTGTTAATTTTATTATTTTGTAATTATGAGAATTATTGGATTATATGACACTATTCGTTTAAGATTTACATTATAGACTAAATAAGTGTATACAATATTGTACATATTTGCATAAAATGTACAATGTTGTACATATTTTCATAAAAGCGTATAATGTTATACACATTTGTTTACTCATTGAGGTATTTAATAAAATTTCTAATAATTTTAAATTCTATAAAATTGACCATAACATATTATCAGTGAACATTGACCACCATAAAATGATTATTTTAAGGGTCGTAACAGGTTACACAGCAGAGAGCACAATTGCGCAAGAGCATAATTCATCAAGTGTGACTAAAAACCAAAGTTTCCCTAGTTCTTGAGAAGTTGTTGTGTTTGTATACCATAGGGTTTTGTGACCAAGCAACTTCAAGATCTTCATGTGTTAAAGAGCAGAAGAACTTTGTAGCCAACCTTCTTCTCTAGTTGGTAATTGAAGTCGCGGACTGAGATCCGCACAGTTGGTTAGTCACGTACTGGGAGCTATGCATTCAAATGAGAGATTGTTACTACAAAACAAGTCCAATTGGGTATTAGGATAAGGGTTCAACTGTAGGTTGGTATAAGATATTGAGATTCCTTTACTTGTAACTACTTGTTTTGAAAATTGTGGATTCTTGGGAGTGATGACCTTAAAATCACCTGGTGGAGATTTTGCAGTGTTGGTTTTCCCCATTCATAAACAAATCACCGTGTCTATTTATTTTCCCCTGCATATTTTAGTTAATTGGTGATTTGTTTGTACTACCACGCATTTGCATGTTAATTTGATTAATTAATAAACTCGGCTAATTAATCGATTAATTCATCACAATGGGTCAATACATTCTTGGCCTATCAGAATGGACCAATAGTTAATAACTTTTAGCCCCTACCTAAAACTCTTAGGTTACTCTAGAACCCAAATTCATCAATGGCTTGTTATCCGATAGAATTACATAAATAACAAAAAACTTCGACGAAATCCTACTTATACCTTCTCTTGGACAACTATTTGATTTGTAGAAAAACAACTAAAGCAACTCTATACAAACACCAAGACAGCTATAGAAACTATCTGCAACTATCTAATCTAATCCTATGTGGCAAGCTCTACAAACTTCACCTGTTACTAGATGCTATCTATTCAGACATATTTTCACTTAATGAAGATTATTATTTATTATTTAACAATGCCTATGGGCATATCCTCACCCTGAACAAATTCCTGCTCTTTTACTATAGATTAGTGTACCCTGCATTGCTTCAATTTTATTTGTTTGCTTCAAATTGGTTATTTGACCTATATTTTGTTTCATATAAATTTGCTATTGTAATTAGGTCAAAGCCCATGAATGCCAAAATTTGCAGAAGGCTTCCCAGTGTTTGGGTAGCAACAACTTTGCTTTGATATCCTCATTTCCCTTCCTGCATCTTGTTTCACTGATGTTATCCAGGGTAATGTTCTAGATTCATCTAAATAACAATAGTAATAGATTTATTTTATGTCTGTTCCAAAATTTTCAAGTTCCATCACGTTTAAAAAAAAAAAAAAAAAAATTCCCCCTTCTGATATTCTTGTTTTTAGGTTGAAACTAAGATTGCATGTTTGAAGGCATGATGTGTACAACAGCATACACTGAAAGATTGTGCTCATGAGGTTTTCTAATCTATGAAACTCTTAGGTTACTCCATTATTTTTTTAGTAACTCTGTACAAACACTAATGCAGCTACAGTAACTATCTACAACTATTTAATCAAATACATTACAATTAAAACCCTAAGTGGGTTTGAAAGAAAAAAGAGGCAGATGCTAACAGATTTTTAATTTGAACGACCTATGTAAACAAATTAAATGGTTAGGACTACCCATCGATTAATCATAAAAATAAACTAATCAAGAAATTCAAAAACCTAAAACCAAAACCCTAACTAGGAGTAGAAAAATTTAAGAAGCAATTTGAATCTATATATCTACCAAAATTGAAAACCCAAAGAGTGAGAGAGAAAAACCTGAATTACCAGTGTTCCAAAGAGAGAGAGAGAGAGAGAGAGAGAGAGAGAGAGAGAGAGAGAGAGAGAGAGAGAGAGAGAGAGAAAAGCTTCAAGCAAACCCATCCGCGCAAATGGGTGGAAGTGGAGAGTTGTCTCTTGGGTCAATCTGCCACAGATCTCAATGGTACTATGGAGCGTCTCTCCCGAGTGCATTGTGTAGTCGTTGTTCTCATGTTTGTGAAACAATGGAGAAGAAAGTCATTACCGGGTTTTTTGTTATGAAGAGAAACATAGGTTTTTTATGACAGAGAAGTGGAAAGGGGAAGAAGAAGGGGAATGGGAGAAATAGAAACTCATAATTTAGTTTTTTGTATTATTGGGTTTTATGTATTATCGGGTTTTTTTTATAAAAAAAAAAATCAGAATTTTTGTTTTTTGTTTTTGTTTTAAATAATGTTGATGTTGAAAAGTGTGAGAGCTTCAAAAGTTTCGGTTATATATATAGATAATAGGTAAAGCGGAGAGAAAATCCAATTAAATTTCAAATTGGAATTCAATTAGAGTCTAATTTTGCGCCATATGTCTCATCTAATTTAAATTTTAGAATTTTGTGCCAAGCAAGTTAATTTAGTATAAAAATTGAATTTCAATTAAAGTTTAATTTTGCGCCACGTGTTCAATCTAATCTAAATTTTTAAATTTTTGTGCCAAATTAGTTAATTTAGTGCAGAAAACGAGGAATTCAATATAATAAACCATAAAAAACATAAACATATAACTAAAAAAAATTCAAATTTATAAGTCATCTATCTATTATATATATATATATATATATATATATAGGTAAATTTTAGAGAAAACTTAATTAGAATTTGAAATTATAATCTAATTTTGAGCCATTTGTCTAAATTTATGTAGGAACTACACCATAATTATCCACTTAAGCTTGTGCTATGTGTCTACTTAAGTTTTTTAATCTTTCTGTCAGGTGAGTTAGTGAGTGCAAAATACTAAGAATCTAATATTAATGAATTGTAAATTTTTTTTAAAAAGCAATCGCATATACTAAATAAAAAGCATCACATGTTTCTCAATAAATAAATAAAATAAAAATCACCACATAACAAAAATCACCATACGTTCTATCTTATTAAAAATTAGAAAAAAATGATCATAAGTAGTATTGAATTTAGGTAGATATTTTAAAAGTGACTAATTATGTTTACTTTTAAAAAATAATTTAACTAATTATCTATATTTTATGATAAAAATTGTGTTTAATTTTAAATGTATCTATATATATGCGTGAATGCATGTGTTACATACTTTTTTAAAAAAATTTGACTAATTATTTATATTTTTATATTAAAAATTTTGTTTAATTTTAAATGCATCCATGCGTTTGCATGGAGTTACATGCTAGTATGGATAATAGTGAGTTTTGAATTCTACAACAGTGTGGCCTTTTTTAAAAAAATAAATAGAAAGTCTACTCTAGTCTAATTTAAATGTATATGTGTGTGAAGTTTCTTTCTAAAGACTCGAATCTCGGCCCTTGCTGTTGTGGGGGTAAAATAGATAAAATGTTTATTTGGGCCTTGGGCTTGATTTGGTGGTGTAAGTCTGTCCGAGTAGAGCTTTTGAGGCACACAAGCCAGTGCACACTATGAGAGGTGGAGAAGTCGTCCGAGGAAGAGTACCTGTTTGAACGGGCCCAGTAAAGGTCATGGGACATACCAAGGGATTTAGAGACAGAATTTCAGAAGATCTATTAGGTAAAGGCGTGATCCACGCAGTGGTTAGAGGGAAGAACGTGTGAGAAATATTAAAGGAGAAAAAGCTGCTACCACCGCATTAAAGACCTTGCACCTACTTCCCTAACTGCATTAATGGGGAAATGACCTCTGAGTAGTGAGGATCAGCTTTCCAGCTAGTATTTGGAGGTTTAAAGAAGGTGCTAGATGGGACAAGTATCAAGGGAGGAGATTGGTGATACACATGGAAGAAAAAAGGAAGAAGCAGATGGATACAAGGGAAGAAGAAAGAGATAAAAGGGGGGGTGATGGCAGAAGGAAGGGGGGATCGGATACTTGAATTGTAATTGTAATATTGTTCTTAAAAGAAAAAAAGGCAATACAGGTTGTCCTCGGCTTACGTTCGAGGAGAGATTATTTACTATTCTCATCTATTGAACACGCGGATAACAACAATCTAGCCAGTTTTTCCCTTGTCTAACATCCACAGTCTAGGTTTCAAGACCACACTCTACAGATTTTTATTGTATAAGGCTCTTTGGGCCTGAGTTCACCTAGTGATTGGACCGGGTACAAATTGTGCACTTACAATTGGCGCCGTCTGTGGGAAACCTAGTGCTAAAGGAATTGGAACGTTATGGCCGACTTGGATTCACATCGTGCAGAGTCTCAAGGGTCCTAGCATGAAAATCACTTTAAACGTCTCGAACCGTTAGAGGGATCGAGAGGGAAGTGTGCACACGGTACACCTCGGTGCAAGCCATTCACGTGGTGGAAGCAGAGCCACCCATGAGGATGACGCCAAGGCCATGTAGAAGGAGATTGACCACGTTAAGAAAAAATTACGCCGTGTCAGACGAAGGCGAGCCTTACCTCTTTCTGATCCTTCCTCTAGGGGCTCCCAGGGAAGTAGTTACAGTCCAAGGTTCAGGACTCCTCTTAGCTAAACCTTCTTTTACGAGATGGATGAGCTTCTGAGTTGTAGGCATAAAAAGTTTCCCTCCAAGGGCTTAGGAAATGATGCTATGAGTAGGGCGTTGCATCAGATCTCCAAGTCCCCTTTCTCACGTAGGATCGAGAAGGGAAAACTTCCACGACGGTTCACCCAGCCCACCTTTGCCATCTATAATGGCAGTACAAACCCAGTTGAGCATGTGAGTCATTTTAATCAGAGGATGGCAGTACACTCTCAGAACGAGACCTTGATGTGCAAAGTCTTTCCCTCTAGCCCTGGACCTATTGCTATAAGATGGTTTAATGAACTGAAGGCAGGTTCTGTTGATTCTTTCATGGAACTCACTAGGGCATTCGCTTCTCGATATATTACATGCAGCAGAGTTCCTCAACCTTTGGACTCATTGTTATCTATGGCCATGAGGGAGGGTGAGACCTTGAAAACGTATTCTGACAGATACTAGAAGATGTTTAATGAAATCAACAGCCATTTTGACGAAGTGGCGATTAACACTTTCAAGGTGGGCCTCCCAACTAATCACGATTTAAGGAAATCTCTGACTAAGAAGCCTGTGCAGAGTGTACATCGGCTTATGGATAGTATTAACGAGTATAAAAGGGTTGAGGAAGACGAACAACAAGGTAAGGGTAAGGTGAAGGCTATCCCTCAGGAGAGGAGGGATTTCAGGTTGGATAGGTACAATAACAACAAGTCGAGGAGAGATTTCTCTGGGCAATCTGGTTCAGCCACTCCTCAAGTAGTTAACACCGTATTCCGAGAACTAGTGCACCAATTGTTGGAGAAAGTCCGCAAGGAGCCCTATTTCAAGTGGCCTAGTAAGATGGCAGGGGACCCTATGAAGCAAAATCAGAACCTTGTTTGCCAATACCATCAGGATGTAGGCCATACTACCGAGAACTACTGGACACTTTAGAATCATTTGGAACAGCTGGTTAGTGAAGGAAAGTTGAAGCAACATTTATATCAGCCCAGTAGGCAAGGAAGCAATTCGGGTTCGATTAACTAGAGGAATAATTCATCTCGGCCCCCCTTGGGAACGATTAATGTCATTTTTGCAGCCCTAGGCAGAACCGGTTCCTGTCCTACTAGGGTGATGTCTGTATCACATATTCTCACTGAGGAGTCTGGCTCTAGGCCGAAAAGAATTAAAGGTGCTTCTCCACCTATCTTGGGCTTCTTGGATGAAGATAAAGTTGGGACCATCCAATTGCATGATGATGCCCTGGTGGTTACTCTAAGGATAGGGAACTACGATGTAAAGAGGGTGATGGTCGATCAGGGTAGTGGTGCGGATATTATGTACCCTAATTTGTTTAGGGAGCTCAATTTGAAGCTCGAGGATCTTATTGCTTACAATTCACCACTGATAAGTTTCGAAGGGAAGGCTGTCATACCAAAAGGACAAATTCATTTGCCGATACAGTTAGGTCTGGAAACAGATGATGTGGATTTCATCGTGGTTAACGCTTATTCCCCATATACGGCCATCATTGCAAGACCACGGCTGCATGCTTTAGGTGTTGTTTCCTCAACTTCACATGTCAAAGTAAAGTTCTTGTCGGGAGGACAAATTGAAGAGATTCTTGGGAGTCAACCGGTAGCAAGGAAGTGCATATCGGCTACAATATTGCGTCAAACCAAACCAGAATCCTCGACCTCAGCTGCGGAAGACTTATAGCAATTAACGACTCTGGATGTGCTTGGTGCGGTGACGATAGAGGAGGTAACATGTAAAGAGTTGGAAAATTTTCTTATTAATGATGACCCTGAAAGGTTCTTTCAGGTTGGAATACGACTACCACATCAAGCGAAGATGGAATTGGTGATGTTTTTGAAAAGCAATATTGATGTATTTGCATGGGAACCCTACGAGGCTCTAGGGGTTGACCCAAGCTTCATTTGCCATCATTTGAATGTCAATCCTACCGTTGTTCCCAGGAGGCAACCACCTCGTTGTTCTTCCAAAGAACATGCCGAGGCCGTCAAGGAGGAGGTGCACAAGCTCAAAAGGGCTGGGGCTATTAAAGAAGTTTTCTATCCAGAATGGTTGACGCATACTGTTGTGGTAAAAAAGAAGAGCAAGAAGTGGAGAGTATGTATGGACTTCACAGACCTGAACAAAGCCTGTCCCAAAGACTCATTTCCAATGCCTCGCATCGATCAGCTAGTGGATGCCACGGTTGGGCATCCTCGGATGAGTTTTTTGGATGCCTTCCAAGGCTATCACCAAATATCTTTGGCGTTGGATGACCAGGAGAAAACCGCCTTCATTGCTCTTACAGGAAATTATCACTATAAAGTGATGCCCTTCGATTTGAAAAATGTAGGGGCTACTTACCAAAGGATGATGACCAGGATGTTCGAGTCGCAGCTTGGAAAAACTATTGAGGTATTTGTGGATGATATGGTGGTGAAGATCAAGACGGTGCCTATGCATGTGAAAGATTTGGATGACACCTTTCAAATGCTTAGGAAGTACAAGTTGCACCTTAATGCCTCTAAGTGCTCCTTTGGGGTGGGCTCTGGTAAGTTCCTAGGCTACATGGTGACTTATAGAGGAATAGAGGTAAATCCAACACAGGTCAGGGCCATCCATGGCTTACAACCACCTTGGAATCCAAAGGAAGTTCAAAAGTTAACTGGGATGACTACTGCTCTCAGCGGGTTTATCTCTTGGTCTGCTGATAGGTGCAAGCCATTTTTCCAGTTGCTGAATAAGTGGACTGGATTCGAATGGATCAAGGAATGTGCTTTGGCTTTTCAATAACTTAAAGAGTATCTTTCTCGGCCACCCATCATGTCTCGGCCAGAGATCGATGAAGTCTTGTTTGCATACATAATTGTAGCTTTCCATGTAGTCAGCTTGGTTTTAATACAGGACGATAGTGAAATGCAGAGACCGGTTTACTATGTTAGTAAATCTTTGAGTGAAGCTGAGGTGCGATATCTACCTTTGGAGAAGGTGATTCTGGTCGTAGTTCATGCCACGCGAAAGCTTCCTCATTACTTCCAATCCCACACCGTCGTGGTTTTGACTCAATTGCCCCTTAAGTCGGTATTGTGAAGTGTTGACTACTCAGGGAGGATAGCCAAGTGGGGAACTATTCTAGGAGCTTTCGATATCAAATATTTTCCTCACACCTTCGTGAAGGGTCAAGTCCTTACCGATTTGGTGGTAGAGTTCGTTGAACCCTCATTAGAAGAAACTACAAAGGAGTTGCACATGGATGAAAAATCAGTTGGTATTATCACAGGCAAAGAGTTTCCGACCTGGAAAGCATATGTTGTCGGCGCAGTGAACCAGAGAGGGTCAGGTATCGAACTTGTTTTGGTATCCCCTGAAGGGATAACCTTTGAAAAATCGTTGAAATTGGCATTCTCGGCCACTAATAACGAGGTTGAGTACAAAGCTGTCTTAATGGGTATGGATATGGTTTAGAAAATGGGTGGAAGGTCAGTTTGTATGTCCTCGAATTCACAGTTAGTCGTGGGCCAAGTGATGGGGACCATAGAAGCTAGGGATCTGAGAATGCAAGAATACTTGACCAAGGTCAAATGTTTACAATCCAAGTTTGATTCTTTCATCCTGACGCATGTTTCTAGAAGTGGAAACACACATGCAGACTCATTGGCCACCTTGGCGATGTCCTCAGCTTAGTGTTTGCCTAGGATTATCCTTATCGAATACTTGTGGAAACCAGCTTTAACAACCACAAGTGTCATCCGTATCCATCTGATAAGGCTCAAACCTAACTGGATGGACCCTGCAGTTTCTTTTCTAAAAAGGGATGTTTTGCTTGAGGAAAAGTCTGAAGCAGATAAAATTCATCGAAAGGCATCTCGATTCTGGTTGTCTAAGGATCAGAAGCTGTATAAACGCTCTTTTTTCGGATTATACTTGCTATGTGTACACCTTGAATCGACGGAGACACTTTTGGAAGAATTGCACGAGGGGATTTGTGAAAGTCATACTAGGGGGAGATCTTTAGCCCATAGAGCTCTGACTCAGGGATATTGGTGGCCCAATATGCAGAGAGAGGCTCAGGACTACGCGAGAAAATGTGACCAATGCCAGAGGTTTTCTTTCAACATTCATCAACCTGGTGGCGTCCTTAATCCTTTGTCTAGTCCTTGGCCATTCGCTCAGTGGGGACTGGATATAGTTGGGCCTTTTCTGAGGGAGGTGGGAAATAAAAGATGGCTACTTGTGGAAACTGATTACTTCACCAAATGGGTTGAAGCTGAGCCTTTATCAAATATTATGGATCTAGACACCAAGAAATTTATCTGGAAGAATATTATCACTAGATTTAGGGTACCTCACACACTTATTTCTGATAATAGCGTGCAATTTGATAGTAAAGCCTTCAGGAAGTATTGTAATAGTTTGGGCATCACAAATAGATACTCCACTCTAACTTATCCTCAGGAAAATGGGCAGGCTGAGGCTGTTAACAAAGTTATAGTCAATGGACTTAAGAAGAGGCTGGATGATGCAAAGGGTAGATGGGTAGAAGAATTGCCACACGTTTTGTGGACATATCGGACTACACCGTGAAGATCCACAAGAGAAAAACCCTTCTCCATGACTTACGGGGCTGAGGCGGTGATACCTTTGGAATATGGTTTTCTGACATTAAGGACGAGTTCTTTCAGCCTTGGAAACAACGATGGCTTGCTAGAGAAAAGCCTGGATCTGGTTGAGGAACGACGAGAGGCCGTCATGGTACAACTGGCTTATTATTAGCAGAAGCTCAAATGAGGATATAATGCTCATGTGAAACTAAGGCCACTTGCTCTTGGAAATCTGGTCTTGAGGAAAGTCATAGGTACTTCCAAGAATCTAGTGTGGGGAAAGTTAGCACCAACCTGGGAAGGGCCATACCGAATTACTTCTGTAGCGGGCATAGGGTCATATCACTTTGCTGATCTAGATGAAAAAATTGTACAACTCCCTTGGAATGTAAATAACCTACAAAGATATTACTATTAATGAAACACTTTTGCCATTCGTTGCTTAATTATCATTATGTAACATTTCGATTTATTTATTCTAAATGTCAAACAGAAACTTGGTCATGCATGGTCCTCGGACCACATACCTCGTGGAAATTGATATCTTGTTAGATGCTAAACAGAACTTTAGTTACGTCGGGTCCTCGGACCTTCTACTTTAGGAAAATTAACATTTCAATTCGTTATTCTAAATATCAAACAGAAACTTGGTCATGTACAGTCCTCTGACCACATACCTCGTGAAAATTGATATCTTGTTAGATGTTAAACAAAACCTTAGTTACGTCGGGTCCTCGGACCTTCTACTTTGGGAAAATTAACATTTCAATTCGCTATTCTAAATGTCAAACAGAAGCTTGGTAATGTATGGTACTCGGACCACATACCTCGTGGAAATTGATATCTTGTTAGATGTTAAACAGAACCTTAGTTACGTCGGGTCCTCGGACCTTCTACTTTGGGAAAATTAACATTTCAATTCATTATTCTAAATGTCAAATAGAAACTTGGTCATGCATGGTCCTCGGACCGCATACCTTGTGGAAATTGATATCTTGTTAGATGTTAAACATAACCTTAGTTATGTCGAGTCCTCAGACCTTCTACTTTGGAGAAATTAACATTTCAATTCGCTATTATAAATTTAAAACAGAAACTTGGTCATGCATGGTCCTCGGACCACATACCTCGTGAAAATTGATATCTTGTTAGATGTTGAATAGAACCTTAGTTACGTCGGGTCCTTGGACCTTCTACTTTGGAAAAATTAACACTTCGTTCCATCAATCTAAGCACCTAATACAAACCATGCCTTATGGTTACATAACTCGTGGAAATTGAGTACCGATAAACCATGGTAAGTTTGATGGTTTACTTTGTGCCCTTAACTAAATATCAAGTTAAGTCTTAGACCGTGTGTTGTTATACTTCATATATTACAGTTTCGATACATGATTTATCTACTGATGAATAAGATTGATAAAATGAATGTACTTTTATGGGGGTTGTTGATGTTTGAGGTGTTGTAAAGACTTCACTATGCATTAAGGTGAAGCAAATTAGTATTTTTCTAGTGAAGATTGAAAACCAATTAAATAGCAACCTTTCAAACTTCTCTTTAATCTTTGCCAATGGATACATTGGAAATAAAATTCTGAAATAAAAAGGTTAAAATAGAAGTCCTAATACAAAAAACTTATTACATAAGGGAAAGGGGTCCTAACTGGCCTAAGCCTTAAACTTTGGTGGGGGGGGTCCTCTTGGATGTACTAGCAGCCCCTTTGCTTTGTTATCCTCCTCTATTTGTTTTAGCTCCGCTTCGAATAAGGTCTGGACTTGTTTCCCTTTGTCCTTTGCCATTAGTGGAGGAACATTGGGCTTGGCATCCTTGCTCGGAGGCTTGGAGCTTCGTCGCTTTGTTCCTTTTCTTTGTCAGAACCAACAGGTTTTTTAGGAGTTGGAATGGGTTCTTGAATGATAGATGGATGCGTTGAAGGCACGGTTTCGGGGGTAGGCATGGTAGGAGGAAGCTTTTCAAAAACTTGGATGTCCCGGGGAATCCAAATATTCTCAGGTTTCCTCAACTCCGAGGTCTAGGGAATTCCAACCACGTTTAAAGCTTCTACCCATACTTGTTGGTAGTACTCCCTACATAACTCTGCCAAATCCTCCGTCAATCGATCTTCTATCACCTCGACCCCTTCATTGTAAACAGCCTTCTTGGCAGCCTCCATAGTTTCCTTGAGGTTACGAGCCTCTTCCTTCACTTGGGCAAGCTCTTTATTTAAGGTAGAGTTTTCTTGCTAAGCTTTAGACAGGTCCTTGTCCCTTTGATGCAAAGCATGCGTTGCCCCTCCACCTAAGTTTTGATCGTTTTAAGGCTGGCCTCGGCACCATTTCTCACCCTCTTCTCCTCTGCCAACTGCTTGGTTAGGTTCTCCTTCTCTGCAAGGGCTTAGCCTAAGGCCTTCGCGGTCTCTAGTCTGACCTCAAGTTTAGCTGTAGCCTTCTATTGAGAGTCTTCCACCCATTTCTCTGTAGCAAAGACTTCTTGTATGGCCTGAATTGAAATGTCGAATAAATGTATTATTATTTATGATTAATTCAAATGCATACGAATAAATTTGTGCTAAAATGTGATTATAGCAATAATATGGTGGTAATTGGAAGACACTCACCAAAGCCAGGTCCCTTTTGAGGGAGAGAAAGAGATGTGGTTGACTCATTTTATCTAGAGCTTCCATATCCTTCGGTAGGAGAAGAGGTTGCTCCAAGGCGTTAGCCAGGTGGTGAGCATGTCCTTGTTGAAATGCCCTAATGCTAGATTGGCAAGAAATGGGGGCCCTATCTAGCTTCAACGCAGGAGACCAGTTGGCTTGTGTACGGTGTACCTCAGCCAAGTCATGGCTTTCCCCGCTCTCTACTGAGGAAGCACGCGACTTACCTTTGCTTGCTTTTTGTTGCTGCTGTTGTTGCTTAAGCTTCTTTTACCCCTCCATATCTGCCTCCTCAGCCTCGTTCTTTCTCTTCTTCTTAGGCTCCAAGATGGGGATCTTAGGATCAATGGGAAGAGGGGGTGATGGCAGAATGGGAGGGGGTTGCGACCCAACCGCGCCCTTCTTGGGAGCTTGTGTGCCCCTCCTAGACATCAGCTTTCTAAGAGTAGACATGTCGTCTTCCTCGGAGCTAGAGTCGAGCTGTGCTATTATCAAACCTTTTATGCTAGAAGTTTCTGCAGGCACATGTTCTTCGTCCGAGAGGATGACAAGGTGATCTTCTTAAGGTCTCTCTGCTTCTTCAAGATGAAACTGATCAATTTCCTTGTCAAGCAATTGTTGTAAAGATTTTGGTTCTTCTCAGATGCTTGTCGTCTGGGAATGCGTCGAGAGAGGAACTGTTGCAATGGGGCGAGAGTACAAGATAACGGAGGGGTCGTCTAGAAGTTCATGGGCAGAAAGGAAGCCCGGTCTTGAAATATCTATCCTTTTACGTCTCTGGTCGCCTACGATGATCACGTTGCCAATCTTTTGGAAATCGTCTGATAAAGGATCGTATCCTAGTATCAGATAGGCTGCCCTTACTTGCAGGTCTTCCCTTATGAACACTTTGGATCGAAGGACGCGATTGAGATCTGTGACGCTGCAAAGACTTAAACGAGGTCGTACGTGTTATTTGTCTACAAAAACATCTGAAGAGACAAGTGTAGTTAGGTCAGCAGCGAATATCAGGTAAAAAGGGAAAAAACAAACAAGATAACTAGAAATTGTGAAGTTAATAGGACTGAGTCACAGGTTAGGGAATCTAACTCCTGTAGAGTCACACCTGGGTTTCCCCATTTGATTGAGCAATAAGGACCATTAGACCAGTTTCCTGAGGTGATAAGATAGTCGTCTTTCATGCCTTTGTTGGATTTGGGAAAACAGGATATGAGCCTAACATGCTAGATTTGGATTTAAGGCAGTACCCTACGTCTTTTAGTTTATGGCACTCGTACATGTAAACGACGTTGTGCCATGTGAGGTTTAGACCCATTTGTTCATTTAGAGCGTCGACACAACCTAAGATTCTAAACACATTTGGTGTGCATTGATCTGGGCATAACTTATGGTTACGTAGGTACTCGCTGGTTACGTTTCTCATGGGAAGGGTCATCCTACCCTCTAGGAATGCGACAATGGGGATGATAACTTCTCCCTCTGTTCTAGCGTTACCTATGTCTTCTACAAGGCAATATCTCAAGCCTACATCTTAGGAAATATGATATTTGGCCCGAAAGCCCTCCTACATTTGGTGGGGGTGTGAATGTATGTTTGGAGAGGGAAAGGGTGTAATTGGTGGCCAAGGACAATAGCCGAGGAGAAATGAATAAATAAGATTGAGAACTTACAGGAAATGCCTAGACGATTCTTCAGAAGCTTCTTAAGAGGAAAGAGAATGATTGATTCTTAGATTTGATTGATTTCTAAAAGGTTAGAGTGAAGTTCGGTTTCCTAGGCGTTTTGGTGTGTGGGAGGCGGCCTCGAATCAGAAGTATCCCGCCCAAATTTTTAGAAAGGACCTAGGCCGTTAGATGCGAATCTCGCCGTTGAACGTGGGGAACAAGATGTAACTCGTAATCATTAATTCGGATGTTGCGGCTTTCGAACCGTCAGGAGTGGTTTAAAAGGAGCAAACTGACCCTTACACATGTGGCAATTTATGGACCATGTAGAGGTTTTGTCGTTAGATCAAAACTTCATTTCTCTCCTCGAATGGAAAGAAAAATGAAGTTTTTAGGGGCTATTGTAGGGGTAAAATAGATATAATGTTTATTTGGGCCTTAGGCCTGATTTGGTGGTGTAAGTTTATCCGAGCAGAGCTTTTGAGGCCTACAAGCTAGTGCACACTACGAGAGGTGGAAGAGACATCTGAGGAAGAGTAACTCTTCGAACGGGCCCAGTAAAGGTCATGGGACATACCAAGGGATTTATAGACAGAATTCTGAAAGATCTATTAGGTAAAGGCGTGATCCACACAGTGGTTAGAGGGAAGAACGTGTGAGAAATATCAGAGGAGAAAAAACTGCTACCATCGTATTAAAGACCCTGCACCTACCTCCCTGGCTGCATTAATGGGGAAATGACCTCTGAGTAGTGAGGTTCAGCTTTCTAGCTGGTATTTGGAGGTTTAAAGAAGGTGCTGAATGGGACAAGTATCTAGGGAGGAGATTGGTGATACACATGGAAGAAAGAAGGAAGAAGAAGATGGATACAAGGGAAGAAGAAGATGGATACAAGGGAAGAAGAAAGTGATAAAAGGGAGGTGATGGCAGAAGGAAGGGGGGGATCGAATACTTGAATTGTAATTGTAATATTGTTCTTAAAAGAAAGAAAGGGAATATAGGTTGTCCTCGGTTTATGTACGATGAGAGATTATTTACTGTTCTCATCTATTAAACACGCGGATAATGACAATCTAGCCTATTTTTCCCTTATCCAACATCCACAGTCTAGGTTTCAAGCCCACAGTCTACAAATTTTTATTGTATAAGGCTCTTTAGGCCTGAGCCCACCTAGTGATTGGACCAGATACAAATTGTGCACTTACAGCTATCATGTCCCTAACCCAATACCTGGATTTGTAACCATGACCAGCATGCTAATATCAAGCTTGAACCTGATATTAAAAAGAACAAACTAAACTTTTAAACAAAATCTTTCTTGTTTCTTTTCATTCTTATTCTTATTCTTATTTCTTATAAGAATGAAAAGAAAGCGAAAAGCTTTTGTTTAAAAGTTTAGTTGATTCTTGTTAATATTAGGTTCAAGCTTGATATTAGCATGTCGGTCATGCTCACAAATCCAAGTATGGGGTTTGGGTCGTGACACTTGCCCCACACCCCACAAGCATTTATACCTGTGGAGTGACCAATGCGTCAAAGGTGTGTGATGTGTGTGGCCTATTTTTAAGGACAAGAACGTGAGCATGAAAAAATAACTAGGAGCAATTTTTTTCCATTGAATTATTAAATTTAAAGTACTTATATAACCTAAGTTATTTTATTTTTCTAAAGTAATGTTTTGCAAAGATTAGGTGTTATCTAGAGAATTTAGTCATCAAATAATTGACAAGTAACTAACTTTCTGAATACTCTTAATATATAGAGATAACATTTTTATTTTATCGTCTAGTAAAGAACAAAGTACCCCCAAATTTTTTATTGGTGTAAACGTTTTTTTTTTATCGAAAAAATTCATTGATTGAAAAAAAAAAAATGAGAAACCCCATAAGCAATTGCATAAGGACAGACCTAGGTAGAGGCCCAAGGGGCCTTAGCGCACCCCCTCCCCCCCCCCAGGGGCTTTTTTTTTTTACTTATTATATATTAAATTTTTGTAGTTAAGTCCCCCTTCCAAAACCTTAGTTCCCTCTCCTCCTGAATCAGCCTAGCTAGCCTATCCCAACTAGCACTATTGAACACAAAAAAATTTACAAAAATAATAAAAAAATTCACAATAGTGATTTTATTTTAGCAAAAAAAAAAAAGAATTACCACCAAAAAACCATGTGTCATTGGAGAAGCTAACGTAAAAATTTTTGCAACTACAATAAACTGGTATAAATAACAATTGACTGTAGCAAATTTTTAAAAATAAAATAAAATATTTTATTAAGATTATCTCTGTTCTTTCAATTAAAAAACTCAAATTCTCTCTCTTCCTTTATTATTTTAATGAGTTGTTCATAATATTTTAAATGAAGTTGTAAAAAAATAGAACATTAATGTAACGTGTGTTATAAAGTGAGGTCGTAAAATAAATAAAATAGTTTTTTTAGGTGCTAAAAGCTTAATTTTTTTAGCACCATTACTGTGAATGCTCTAACTTCAAAAATAAAATAAAAATCCTAGCCAACCTAGAATTAAAAATAAAACATTATTTTGCTTCTTTTTTTTTTTAATCTTTGTTGGTAGATGATTGCATCTTATAATATATTAAGAAAAAATGATTTTGTGAATATATAATTTATTAATACTATAAGGATGCCTATTTGGAGTGTTTTTTTTCCCCCCTTATCCTCCAGTCCCCTCAAGCTTGAAATTCTAAGTTCGTCCCTATATGAAGCTAGCCTAGCATCTCCAATAATTGTATCATTAATTTGTTAAAAACCAACAATTTTTAAAAGGCTATCCATCACCACTAGAACGCATCTATTTGTCGGCAATTTTGGTCAACTTAGGTTGTGTTTGGCATTGACTTAAAAAACCAGTTTTTTTTTACTATTCACCTTATTTTTGGTACCATTCATAGGTCTCGCTATACCATTTTAGCTACCTTTTAGCTTTATCTATAACACTTTTAGCAAAAAGTTTTTGGTTTCTAATAGGGATCACATTAAATTTAGTTTGTCCAAAGTGGTCGTCCATTACCAGACCACGTCCAGAAAGCTTCGTGGGGAAAGAAACCCAGCAGAAACAACGCGTGCATGAACAGTATCCGTCCATAGGTAACGAAATCATCTAATCTCAGGATAGTCGTCCATGACACAAGTTCATGGATAACCATACTACACTTAGTGAATTTTAAAAGAAATTTTCAAAAGGTTCCATATAATCAAACCATGATGCACTACTCCTAAAACTTGGAAAGGATTCCCTATAATCCGCTCCATGTACCCAATTTTCTCCATTAACCACACACATCTCCCATGATGGTGGTGGATTCGAACAAGTAGACTCACTTCTAACTCTCTATAAAATGATCAAATCCCATTTACCTGAGGTAAGTTCTACGATTCACAGTTTCTCATCCTTGTGTTCTATAGAGAAAACTAACTTGACCGTCGGAGGGTCCTTGGCCGGGTTACACCAGTCACCATTGACAATCTTTTCTTTCCTTTCAGGTCATAAAGCTATCACCATAGCCCGAAACACTTCAGCCTACTGATTTTCGTGCATCATCAGTTTCAGCTAAATAATTTGTTCCCAAATAGACTTATAATTATCGACTTTGTATACAATGCATTTATCATGTTTTGTTTCTGGCTTGACTGATGCATGTGATATTTTCATGAACCAAATCAATTTGTGTAAATTTACATGGCAGGACACTTGAAGTGTTCGTAGGTGTAATTCTGTTATTCATTGTGTGCAATTCTGAGTACATAGGTTTGTTTCCTGATTATAGAATCTTAATGATTATCCAATAGTTTGTGATCTTGATAAGTTGATAACACTAATTATCTGTATACTTTAAAAACCATAAAATTTGACTATTATAGGGATGAATATATTGTTGGAAAAATAGTAGGGAGTGAATAAGAAATTGACTTCTAATGTGTCCACTCGAACATGATATTAAAGTGGTAAGAATCCTTTAAGTCCCATATAGAAAATGATAGAGAACATGGGTTTATATGCTCATGGGTTGGACATTAGGTTGGGCTTTAGGCATGTGTGGATTGGGACCTCTTATCCAAATAATAATATTATTTTATTTTTTGAGTTAGTAAGTCTGTATACAACAATTATATCTGAAACAGTGTGTCTGTTTCCATAACGTATATATTCACAGTCCCACATTCATAAAAAAGAACTTTTGAGAAACTCTTCCAGAGAGAAAATATTTTGTACATTCATTTGAGTCAAAGAGAGAGAAAGAGACATAGATTAGTTTGTAGAGTACAAACCTTGTGTGCTTCTTGTTCATACTGTAGATCATTTTATCCTAGAAGGCAGACATGTGTAAGTCTCAAAGCACCACAAATTGTGTGACAGACAAAATCCGCTTGAAGGAAATTGTGTCAAACACAAAACTTTATCTATATCATTCATTCTTCACGCATTAAGTCTGTGAGTTTTTAATTATTTGCAAATTTCTTCTTATATATACAATATCTATTTATTGCTTTTGCCTATCACATCTATGTGCGTTATTGTTTATCTTTAAATATGTATGTTGCTTCTTTTTATTTAATCACAAAAGTAAATTGTTGAAATATATTCAACACATATTGTCTATGATATTATTTGGACCATTTGTTATAAAAGAAAAGATCAAGATTAAAGTAATTCTTTTGGTAAAGTTTTTAGATAATTTGAGAAAATTTTGACCCAGCTAAATTTACATGATTTTTTTCTTTATGAACAAAAATGGGTCTTACGCCTATGATCATTGCCCTAACCAACTTGAACCCAAAGAACTCATGGTGTGGGGCAATGCTGGGTGCGTTAAGGCTATTCACTAGATTAATTCATGGTGTGGGGCACCCCTGGGTGCGTTAAGGCAATCCAAGTTGTGGCACAGCATTTTTACGAAGCACACGACTCAAACTAGGCAACTCCTGAACCCGCAAGTATGACCCAATCCAAGACTCCTCTCGATACACCACGCCCCTGGGCAATTAAATTTACATGTTATGTTCTTTAACTAATAAACCTTTTATAGTTCATGTTAGGCTGTTTATATTGCCTTTTTCTCTTTTCAAAAATTGAGAATTCTAGTGTTCATTTTATAATTAAAAAATATTAATTAAATTAATTATAATAATTCTATTAGAAAACTTGGAATAACTACCCAATAAGGCAACCAAAAAAAAAAAAACCTAGGGTGCATTTGGCTACAAATTAAAAAGTTGGCTTATTTTACTATTCAGCTTATTTTGGCTACTATTCATAAACTCCACTGCACTTTTTGGAACTATTTATGGGTCCCACTATACTATTTCAACTAACTTTTATTTTTATTTATAGTACATTCGGCAAAAAGTTTTTAGTTTCAGCAAAATAAGTGAATCCCAAACAGACTTCTGTTGCACACTTTTAGGGTGTGTTTGTTTGGAGGTGAAATAAGGTGGATGTAAAACTTTAGAGAGAAAAGGGGAAGGGAAACTTTTTTGAAGTATGTTTGGTTAGGTGGGGAGGAAGGAAAATAGATAGTCTTTTCTCCTCGGAGTCATCACAAAGTTTTCTCTTCAAAATGGGAAGAAAATTGGGAGGGGGAAGCTCATAAAATGAGCTTCCAAAAATATCCCTTACGTTGGACTTCACCTCCAACATGTTGACCTTTTTTTTTCTTTGATTTTTTCTTTCTCTGTACTAACGTGTTGGCTTTTTCCTTTTTTCTTTGATTTTGTCTGTACATGTTAGCTTTCTTCTTCTTCTTCTTCTTTTTGGTGCTCATATGTTTTTTTTCTTATTAATTTTGGTTGGTTTTTGTTTTTGTTCCCTTTTTTTTTAGAAAACAATTTTGGGTTAATTTTTTATGCTATTTTTTATACTTTAATGAAGTGTCTATCTATACTTTTTTTTTAAAAGTATAATGTGTTACTTTTTGTTTTATTTAATAGGGACATGATAGTAAATTTATACAAACATTATTTTCAACCAAATAAAAAAGTTTTTCATCCCTCCACTTTTTCACCCTCCCAACTAAACACAAATGAAGGAAACTGCCCATTTGGTTTGTAATTTGTTATCACTCAATTTTCATTACTCATCACTTAAAATATTCCAATTTCCCAAATTCCACCCGTTTGGCACTCATCACTCAATTTTTTCGTTACTTTGTTTCAAAAAAAAAAAAAAACCCCAAAAGTCAAACATTGCGACTGAAACTTTAAAATTTGTGGGTTTAATTATGAAAATGCCATTGGAAATTGAGTTTTGAAAACTGAAAACATCTCAAATGTGTTTTCAGTTTTCATAACTCAAAAATTAAAGAAATGAGTGATGGAAACAAGGGTTGGAAACAAAGCCAAACAAAAAAAAAAATTGTGGGACCTACATGTTTTGAGAACTCAATTATGGAAACTGAGTGATATGATCCAAAAACACCCTCATGCAAATAGGCTCTAAAATATTTTCTATCCTCTCACTTTTTTATTCTCTCTTCACTTTCTATTCTTTCATTTTTCTATCCTCCCAACCAAATGACCCTTAAGTTTAGAGTAACGTTAGTAACTAGAACATAGATGTTTTTGCTTATCCACAAGTCCCCACTCCCCACCAATGTAGAATTATGCTAGGACCACATAAATGACCAAAATATTGTGTCACAATTCACCACATGGCGAGTTGTGATTGGCAAAGGTGTGTCAGTGGGCCATGTGAGAACGCACATTTACTAATCACAACTCGCCAGTTGTGGCACAATGTTGTGGTCATTTATGTGGTCCTAGCACAACTCCACTAAAATTATGCTAGGACCACATAAATGGCCACAATATTGTGCCACAACTCGTCATATGACGAATTATGATTAGTAAAAGTGATAAAGTTTGCATGATAAAGTTTGGCACTCGGTGTTAGAAGGGCTTATCTCGGGAGTTGTGATGTTGACATGGCCAATGGGTGCAGACCAGTTTACTAATGCCTTGATGTTGGTCGACCAATTAGGTGTGGCAATTAGAGCTAGTGAGGGCACTGAAAATATTCCTGACTCTAATGAGTTGGCACGATTATTGGTATTTTCACTCAACAAAATTATGCCCTAGAATGTTCGAGCCAAAGAGTTGAGTGATGCGGCCTTGAGCGCGGTCAAGGGAGGAAGCTCCGACAAAGATTTGGATCAATTGATCAAACAATTAGCTGACATCAAAAAATTAGAGTGAATCTAAATTATGGAATCATAGTAGCATTTTTTATGGTTTTACTTACTCACACATATCTATAACTTTTGATACACAGACCATTTTTGAGTGAGGTTTATTTCATTGGAAATTAGATATCCTGGACTTCAATTTGAACACAAATTTTGCCTAATTTGAACTTAAATTGAGCAAGTTATGACCGTTTGAAGTCAGGTCCTCAAATCTGTCAGAATTAAGGTTTCTGGGGATGCATGCATACACATGAAACTTCATGCATACCATGTGCAAACTTGTGTACACAAAACCCATTCCAAAACCTTAGAACTTTAGTTTTTAGGGCCCTTTTTGATGGGGCCTAGCCCCTAGACCATTTGGAATGTCCAAAACCCTAAAAATAAGTTTGAAAACCCTAATTTAAATTTATAAATACATCCTTATGCCTCCAAACTAAAACCCTAACTAGAGTAAGTTTATTTTTGCCTCCATCTTCTCTAAAAACCCTATTTCATCTTCTCTAAAATCACACGCAGACCTAAGCACGTTTTTTAATCATCGAAAAACCTCTCTTTAGTTAGTTGTAAGGTAGAAAGATGTTCTCAATTGGATTTCTCAAAACCTTTTCAAAACTAATCTTTTTATTTTGAGTTGTGATTACCTATGAACTATTGAATCCTTTGAATTCCTTGATATCTCTTTGAATCTTGTTGTGTAGGCACTGAGGGACCGGTTAAAATATCAATCAAGTTGTGTTCCATAAGCAAGGTGAGTCTCTCTTCATAGCTTTTTCCTTGATTTAGATTATTTTTGTGTTCTTGTTGTTCTTAATTTTATTTATGTGTTACATTTTCTTATAAATATGATTTGATTTATTTGTGTTTGATTTGTTGTGTCTCATCATGTTTTGATTAATGAGTTGAATGATTAGATATATTGATGAACATGTCTTGATGTGTTACTCTTGTTTGTTATTAGATCCAATACATGTTTAGGAATAGTTTTTGGTTTTGCTTATCTTTGGTATCTTTGTTGTTAGTTTAAGTTGTTTGGTTATATATTAGAAGCATGCTAGGTTTGGTTTGAATATTATTTTCACGCATATCCAAGCTATGTGTTTAGGCTTTCTTTTCTCACAACACTAGACATATATAAGGATTATTTTTAGGGCTGTCATAAGGGAGTTGCACTTGTTGTAAGCATATTGTGACCGGAAACAATTTGGCCTAGTTTATCTTTCTTTTGAAGAAGCTGTTGCATTTGTACGCCGTATGGTTTTGTGACCAAGGAGCTTCTTGATCTTCATCGTCTAGATGAACTGAAGAACTTTGCAATCAACATCTTTCTCAAGTTGGTGTGTTAGTCACATACTTGGATTCGTGCATCATTGGTTAGTCACGTACTGGGATTTGTGCATTAAAAGAAGATATTGTCACTATATTACAAGTCCAATTGTGTATTGGGGAAGGGTTTAACTGTAGGTTGATATAAGGTACTAAGATTTATTTACTTGTAATTGCTTCTTTTAATAATAGTGAATTCTCAAGAGTGGTGACCTTAAATTCATTCGGTGTGGTTTTTGCCTTAGAGGTTTTCCTTATTCGTAAACAAATCACCATGTTAAATTTATTTTTCCATTGCATTTAACTTAGTTGGTGATTTGTTTGTCCTACCACGCGTATTGCATGTTAATTGACCTAATTAATTAACTTGGCTAATTAATTGTTTAATTTACCATAAAGGGTCAATACATTTTTGGCCTATCATATTGTAATATGCTTGCTAATTTGGATGAAATGAGATAGATGTATGTATGATGTGTGTCTGCCACGATAGATGTATGTTAGGGTTTTGAGATGAATATGCCATGTCTTGTGTGTGAGTATAGAAGTGTTGAATATGCCTTTGATATGGTTAAGAAGTAAGACACAATGTGTGGAAGCTAACCTTAGGGTTGGGTGGTCTTGGGTGCCAAATACCTTCTCGAGTCGTACCTAAACTCCAAACCCATACTTTGGTAGTAAGATCGAAGGTTCTTCTTCAAAAGGCCATTATAATCATGGGTCCTAGGCCATTGTAAAACTAGGTGGCGACTCCTCGCAGTGTCCAAAAAGACGGAAAAAAAAAATAGTCATTAACCAAGTCCAAAAGGTTTATGCCTACTTATACGTAACATTACTTTTTGCACATTCATTCATGTGTTGCAGCAAATCAAGATTTTTCGTTTATATAGATATATTATATATCTTGTGTCTTTGGTGAGAGAATCCTTGTATTACTGTTATAATTTCCTATTTTATAGTGAAGTTTCCTGCTTGTCATGGATTTTGGACGTAGACATTTGTTGAAATACGTAAATTTTTATGTTCTTTGTGTGTGTGTGTGTTCATTAATTCTATCTTTACTATTTTTTTTTAAAAAAAATCTTTGAGTGCTATTTTGACAATAAATGGTACCAAATCAAGGTTAGGATTTTCTTAGTTATGATAAAGATGATAAGAAGTTTTATAGTAACACATTTTTTTTTCTTTTTGGTAAAAATGCAGATGAAGGATTTCTTAATCCAACTAGGAGTTTAGAAGCCTTACTTGGAAAGACAAAGAAGTTTGAAAAGATGAGCGATGAAGACTACAAATAAATGGATGAGAAAGTAGTCAATTCAATTCATTTGAATGTCTCTGAATAAGAATGACTTTGATGAACAAGTTGTGAATGAAGAAACAATTTTATTACTTGAAAAAAAAATTATAAAATACCAAAAGAAAGAAGAAGAAAACAATGTGCTTTTAAACTACTCTTAAAGTTCATGCATACGTACCCTTGTGATTATGTTTTTTTGTTTTTCTCCCCCTTCTCTCTCTCTCTCTCTCTCTCTCTTTCTATTGGATAGATTGCGCATGGCACCCAAGCGTAAATCCACTCCTTCTCGGAACCCTCTTCATTTTGAGACATCTTCTTCAGGTCCTACCCCCAGTCATATTCGGTTCTGTGATGGGAAGGCCCATCTAGACTTCCTGGAGAACTTCTCCAAACGTGGTATTCATTCGAAATACCACGTGGTTCTATTGGACTTTTTTGATACTGCTCTACCCACTGTCATTCACAATTGGGGATGGGAATCTCTATATGAGATACCCGTGAGATGTCCCACTCTGATCATATAGGAGTTCTACTCCAATATGCATGGTATCAATACCTTTATACCTCAGTTTGCTATGCATATTAGAGGTAAACGTATCGTAGTCACTCCAGAAATTGATACTACACATTTTGCGGGTATCACATCCTGATTACCCCACTTGTCCACGTCTGAGGACTGTGTCCAAGGAGGAATTTCTATCTCTTTTCTGTGAGACACCTTCTTCATGGGGTGAGCGCCAAAACACCTTATGCTAGGGCTTTGCAAAAGTTCCAAGATTACTAAACATGGTGATGACATTCGTTCTCCATCCACTGTCTCACTATAACTCCATTATAGAGCCTCTTGCTCACTTTTTGCTATCTCTCATTGAGGACCACTCTATAAACTTTCCTTCTCACTTCATTCTCTCTCTCATTGATGTCAATAGAGATACGACGTCCCGTGATAAGCTCATTTTCCCTTTGGCTATCACGCGGATCATTTGTTATTTTTCTATCTCTATCCCTGATTCTCATCTCTTTACTGTCATGGGTGCCATTAGCGCGGCGTTTATTTGACGGAGTGAGGCCCAGCTTTGACTGAAGTGGCCACGGACCGAGACGATGACTCCTCTAGCCCCTTCCCTTCCATCCAACTCTGCTCCCTCTTCTTTGAGTGGTGGTGTGATGTTTAAGGCCGTTATGGCGCAGTTTGAGTGCATGGATGCTCGTCTTGATACATTCACTACTGAGTTGTATCAGGTGAACACCCGTGTTAGTTGTATTGCACAACGACAGGCTTAATGGGTGGCTTCACCACGCCTCCATCTCCCTCTCCTTCTCTAGAGGCTTTTGAGGATGAGGATGCTAATGATGGTTCCGGTGATGATGATGATGATGAGGATGAGGATGCTAGCACTTCTAGTGATAAGGAGATGATGAATTCTCAGTGACTTACCTTTTGTCATTAGTGACAAAAAAAGGAAGTAGTTTTAGGATGAGAGTAGTGATGTATTTAGGGGGAGAGTTAGCATAGGACATTTTTGATAGGGGGAGTGTCTTTTTTTTTTAGCGATGTAGTGAGGATATATGTACTTTTATTTTCTTTCTTTCTAGTTACATTATGCATTTGTCCACCGGTCTTGTGACCATTTATTGATAACATACATTATACTCTTATTTCTCATTTATATATATATGATGATGTATGTTATTATTCACCTATCTTTCCATGTGCTGTTTCTTTTCTCTCTTTATACATATGTTTCTTTATGTATGCAATTCTTTATTTTTGTTTCACACTAAGATGCCGTGATGTGTTAGGATTAGATTTTATTGTACTCAACAAGTATTTATGAGTGTAATGATTTATGACTTCTCTCATACTTCATTTTTTGTTGTAGTTTTGTCACGGATTGCCAAAGGGAAAGATTGTTAGGACATATGTGGAACTTGTTAGAACATATGTTATTGTAAATTGGCTAATCCTTTGACAAAACGCACTTTACTTGTAATTGGTCGATCTAGGATGGGTTTAGTACTTCAAGGAATAAGAGTTCAAGTCTAGTATTGAAGCCATGCAAGTCTGTCTAAGAAACAAGTGAAGAAGTGATGTTCATTAAAACTTGACAAATATCTCGATAGATAATATCTATTGAGGTTTAATGCTTGTACTCGGTAGCTGCTCAAAAGAAATAGTATCTATTGAGAATTACGAAATACAGATTTTTAGATTTGTTTTCACACATATCCAAGTGTATTTGTGTAGGGTTTCTTTTTTCACAACCCTAGACATATATAAAGATTATTATAAGGGCCATTAAAGGTGATGCAAGGTTATGCAACTTAATGCAAATTGATTATGCATGCAAATTGTGACCGGAAACAGAATTTGCCCTAATTCATGATATTCTTTGTAGAAGCTGCTGCGTTTTTGCGCCAAGGGTTTTCTAACCAAGAAACTTTTTGATCTTCATCGTTTAGATGAATTGAAGAACTTTGCAACCAACGTCTTCCTTAAGTTGGTGTGTTAGTAATATACTTGGATCCGTGCATCGATTGGTTAGTCATGTACTTGGAGCCGTGCATTAAAAGGAGAAATTGTCACTACATTACAAGTCCAATTGGGTATTGGGGTAAGGGTTTATTTGTAAGTTGGTATTAGGTACTGAGATTCCTTTTACTTGTAATCACTTGTTTTGATAATAGTGGATTCTCAGAAGTAGTGAACTTAAATTCATTCGGTGGGGTTTTGCTACGGTGATTTTTTCCATCTGTAAACAAATCACTTGTGTCAAATTTATTTTTCGCTGTATTTAGTTTTATTGGTGATTTGTTTGTATTACCACGCTAATTGCATGTAATTGAATCTAATTGATTTCACTAGGCTAATTAATTTGATTAAGTTACCAAAGGGGTCAATTCATTATTTGTCTATCATTAATGATCATTCCTGGGAAGCACGGGTGCTATAGGGCCACTGCACCCGCACCCAACATGCAAAGATGCGTCGTGCGGCTATCGACATGGCTACACATGCATCCGTGGTAAGTCCTCTTTTTTTTTCTTTTTCTTTTTTTTCTTTTTTTTTTTTCCTCTTCTCTCTCGCCGATTTGGCCTGAAACAGGGCCTGAACAATATGATATTGTCTATTTCGCCTGGAAAAATCATACCAGGCCAATATCAAACCACCCTCTTCGTCATCTCTTTCTTCTACATTTCATCTTCTTCTTTGTCTTTGTATTCTAAAAAGCTTCTGAGTCTGATATGGATTTGTGAAGACTTTATTATCTATACTGTTTCTTTAAATTGGTATACGTTTATCATTATATGAAAAAGTATGCTTCACAATATATAAAAAATATAAATAAAAATATTTTTAATAATTTATTAATAAACGTATCCCGTCGCATTTATATCTTACTTTTTTAAAAATTGTCAAGTCACCCTACTGCACCTGCACCCGAATCTACGCCCGTGCTTCCTAGACGATCAACGAAGTTTCCATTATATATTGATTTGGCATAACCGCTCAAGAATCCTCCACAAAACAGGTCGACAAACTAAGATCCTTTGATGTCCAAGTAATTCATCAGTAGAATGGTTAGAGCTGACATCTTCAGCGCCAATTCTCATCTACTCAGCTTGATTCTTTGCTTGTCTCCTGGGAACTGCATACACAGAAGTTGTTAAACCCGCTTCAAGCACCAGCAACCTCACTTTCAGATGCTCACAGATGAAGAAGAATGCTTTTCTTAGCTTCAAAAGAAGGCCTCACATATCCATCAGGCCGCCTCTCTTCTTGAGTTGCTGAATATCGCTGTTAATTGACTGATGTTAGCTGTGACAACAGTACATCACAAGTTGTCAAGCTTGACCTCAGAAATCCATTTCAGTTTAGCAACTATAGTGATGAGGAGAGAGAGATTTTCAACAAGTCGAGCTTTGGGGGTAAGATAAGTCCTTCTCTACTCAATTTATGGTATTTGAGTTACTTGGACCTAAGCCAAATAATTTTAATAGAAACGCCGGTACAAAGTTCTTGGGTTCCCTTGAAAATTTAAAATATCTCAGTCTTTCTTTCTCATTGTTTGCGGAAGTTATTCTTCCCCATCTTGGGAATTTATCAAAACTGCAATATCTTGACCTTAATTTCTATTGATTCCCAATCATGGAGTTTACTCCTTATAAAAGATCGGAAGCCAAAAGCTGAGCGGCTTGTTGGTCTTCCTTCGCTTATGTACCTTTATCTGAGCAGTGCAAATCTTGAGGAAGTTACTCCGAGTTGGCTACAGGCAATTAATATGCTTCCCCAGTCTATTACTCTATTTCCTCCATCAACTTCACATTTCTTACCGTCCTTGATCTCTCTCGTAACATGTTGGACTCCTCAATACCTCACTCTCACTGCTTGTCAAATTTGAGTGGTCTTTCAATCCTCAACATTGCTTGCAATTCCCTTGGAGGTTACCAGCTGATCTGGAACGTTTGACCAAATTACGCAAATTGGATTTATCTGGAAAGAACATTACTGGTATCATACCAAGCTCATTTGCCAAACTTTGCAACCTGCAAAAGTTAAAAGTCTGATGCACAATGGCATAATTGGGGGAAGATAACTGAGTTTGTGGATGGATTGTCCCAATGTTCTAACAGCTGCCTAGAATCGCTAGTTCTGGCTGATAATGGTTCGCGGGGGGGTTCTATCGGAAACTTTTCGTCCCTACATGAACCTTACCTCACCAGAAATGAAATGAGTAGAGTCATTCCAGAAAGCATGGGAAAACCTTCAATGCTTAGTACGTTGGATGGGAAGGGGTCTTTAACTGAAGCTCATTTTCAGAATCTCTCACTATTAACAATTCTGTACTTTTCTGTAGTGTCCACAACACTGTCATTCGTTTTTGATGTGAAACATGATTGGATTCCTCCTTTTAACCTGGGAATTGCTGAATTAGAAAACATTTTGATAGGCCCAAACTTTCCGCCGTGACTCTATAACGTTGACAATCAATTGAGCCCTTGGACTCCAGAAACAGTGCATCAGCACCCATAAGATCAACCATACAGTTTTGTGGCTCATGGACTTCAAACATTACAGCAGGATAGGAAGTAACATCAACCATCAAATGACTCCATATAATCTCGAAGAAAACGGCTTGATCATTCAGAACGACTTTATATATAGACAATTCTGTATTGAATTTTACAATCTTGCCATCCCCTTGTAATGTTGAGAGCTACAATTTGATAATAGACCAGATTGAGCTCGGCCTCCTTGCGGGCCTAATTAATGTATTTATTTTATTTTATTTATTTCTTGCATGACCCAAGCCCTTGTGAACTAATGGGGAATTGAGAGAGCATGTGACATGATTTATGTGTTACTAGTTCCCGAAAGAGTTAGGCTCGTTTGGTTTAGGGCTCACTTAGTTTTCCAAACTCAGTACTCAGTTTTCATAACTCAAACTCAAAACCCATAACTCATAACCTAAACTCCACTATCACTCAAAAAATCCAACACTTTTGTTTGGTCACAAAACTCAGTCATGTATCTCAGTTTTTAACTCCACTTTTTGCCAAAATGATGGACCCACCCACTGACACTACACAGAAGAATATGGTTGCCACTCACGTCCCTTTTCTTTTCTGCTTTTCAAACCCAACTACACTGAAACCCAGCTCCACCACCACCAACGACAAACCCTTCATCCACCACCATCAACTAAGCTCCACCACCACCAACGGCAAACTCAAAAATCCACAACCACAACCACCACCACCAACAGCCCTCAACACAACCACAACCTCCACCAAAAAATCCGAATGAATCAAAAATCCAAACCCACCAATAGCCCTCAACCAAAACCACAATCTCCACCAAAAAATCCAAGCGAATAAGCTCCACTATAGCCCAATCCTCAAACCACCATAACCGCAACAAAAAACCCAAACCCAAATCCTTAGATTGGAGACCCAAACTCAGCCATCTTTGCCATCATCACGTGAAGAAAAAAAAAAATTAGCTAAGAGAAGAAACTAGAGTGAAGAAGAAAGAAAGAAAGAAAAGAAAAAAAGAAAAGAGAGAAGAAACTAAGAGCAAAAACCCAACTTGAAGAAGAAAAGAAAGAGAAAAAAGGAAAGAAAAAGAAAGAAGTAAAAGAAAAGAAGAAGAAGAAAGCATCAAGTCCCATCACGTTGGGAGATAGAAAGCATCAAGTCTCGAATCCTCTGTCACCATCGAAGCTTCCGATCTCGAGGTCTGCGTGTCTCACGATCCGGCTTGGGCTTTGTACAACGTTGTTTCTCGAATGCCCTATCGCTAGCGAAGGTTCCAATCTCTGGTCTTGCTCTCTCCCTGATACCATAAAAAAGAGAAGGAGAGCTCTGGGTCAGTGAGAAGAGAGAGCTCTGGGTAAAAGAAAAAAAAATGGAGAAGGAGAACAGAAAAAGAGAAGAACGGGTTTCTTGATGGGACAAGTCATACGGGTGAGTCCCATTCTTTGCTTAATTTTACAAAAATACCATTGAAACTCAATTCTCAAAAATTGAAAACACCCATTTGTTGTTTCCTATTTCCATCACTCTAAGTCAAAATTTGTGAGTTTTGAGTGATGGAAACACAACGTGAAAATCAAGCCAAACAAAAAAAATTTGTGTGGGTCCCATGTGTTTTGATAAATCAATTATGAGTTTTGGATCATATCACTCAAAACTCCTTTAAACCAAACAGGCCTTTAGTATCTCCATTAGCTAAACCCCGTCTTTTTTGGAGGGTATGAGTCGACTCTTTTGGACCTTTTGTATGAGTTAAAACTGTGTGTGTTGCTAAGTAGGCTGATACGCTAGTAGCACCAAAGGCTCGTGGAAAAAGTTTAGTATCCAAAATTTACACCCAAATAGACTTCCTAAACTCTTGTTGTGTGTGGCTTGACTTTCTCACCTAAGCACCTTTCCCTAATCATGCAAAAAAAACAAGCTATTTGCTTTGCCCAAACAAATGAAAATTTGAAAATTTCTTTTTATTTAACATCTTGGGGTCCAACACTTCTTCTATTAACCAAAAACAAGTCCTTAGGGACACCCAAAACTCAATATAAGAGGCCTCCAGTAGCTCAAACAGATTTAACCTTGTTCTACCCTTGAAACTCCAACTTTAGAACAAAACGTCATTCAACCATCAAAGAGTTACATGATTCTGAGGCCCATGTGTGAAAATAGTGGTACCAAAGAGTCTTCTCTCTCGTTGTCAGCATCTCTCTCAAATTCCTCTTCCTACTATCCATAAAGAAAAGTTTAACACCTAATGTTCTAAGCATTTTTTCTGCATTTGTTTCATTGCAATTTTGATTTCTCTCTTTTTGAAGAACCATTAGCCTTCTTATTATCACACATTTAAAATTTTGGGCTTAACTCTCCAAAAACAATCATTTTTAAAAAACCCGAGAGGAGATTGGGCCATTGTCCCAAAAATGTCCCCAACATTAAGGAAGCAAAGAGATTTAAATATAATTAATACTAGATAAGACTAAGATTATGATAGTGCTGATGCACTCATCATTTGTAATTTTACCAAAAGTTCTCTTCTTTTTCCTAACTAGTTAATATCAATGCAATGCCATGAATTTTCAATTTTGTTAAAAAGAGAAGATTATTTTATGATCAAAGTTTGATACTTATCTTGTGTTATAATATTGGACGAATCAACTTTAATTATATGAGATGAAAAAAAAAGCATAAATATAAATTGTTAAAATTAATATAATTTAGAAGATGAAACTATTTCTTAAATGAATTGACGAATATTTAAATACTTCCATGAACTTAAGGGTATAATTATTATTTTTATATTGAACGCTGTTCCCTTTTTTTTTATATATATAGGTAAATTGAAGCAAATTTTATGATAAATGATGTTCAACTTATAATCTAAAAAATGGTAAATTGCAAAGTTCATCCCTAACATTTGGGATTGCTTGGATTTTACATTGAAGTTTGAAAAATTAGATTTAACACCCTGAAATTTACTTCTGCTAGCAAAAGCTGCCCCTCTGTTAGTGGTTTGCTGACGTATCTATTAAGTGCCACATCATACTGTCACATTTGCTAGTTGAAAGTTGAAACAATTAAATGGTGACATATGTTATCAACTATTCAATATCATTAACTAAACTTGAAATAAATTAAAATAAATCTTTTATAATATTTTTCTTTTATAGTATTTATAATTTTCTGGGTATTCAAAATTTCCCCCAAGAACTTCTTTCCAAAGAAACACTAAAAAATGACAAATTGAAGCAAAAATTCAAATGATTCCAAACTGGAAAAGGAAAAAAGAAAAATAAAATTCTCAGCATTTTTTTGGGTAACCAAATTGAAAATTTTCCCAAGAAACACACCACAATAATAAGCAAACCCAACAACCAAGATACTTAAAATACAACATTTGGGCATTCAAAATTTCCTAGGAAATCATGATTTTCTATCCAAATTGAAAGTTCTTGGATTTGTTCTAAAAAGCACACGAGCTTGTTTAGACCCCAAAATTTAGATTACAGTTAGATTGCTTTTACTCTTACTTAATCAAAGTGTAGAACAAGAGTAAATGTGCGCAATAAACCGATACTACTCTAGTGCATGAACATGAACAACAAACAATAAATGTAAAACACAAGAGTAAGGGAAGAAAGATGCAAACACAAGATAACACCAAGACGTATTATCGAAGAGGAAACCAAAGAACTCGGCGAAAAACCTCTCCGCGACCCTTTAAGTCGAAATTGATCCACTAGAGAATAAAGTTGGAGTTTATGAATAACAAAAGACCCTCCAAGACTAGTCTACCCAATGTACTTAAGCCCTCCAAGCTCTTGCTATCAATGGACTTCTCAGAGTCATGTCTTCTCTAGCTTTCGAGATCCCGCAATATGCTCGATTACATCCGTCAAGCCTCACCGGCTTCTTTTGGCAAATCTCTAAAGCTTTCTAAGCTCCAAAACACTCTCTATACTTTGAAAAGATGTGGGTTGTGTTTGGGTACAAATTTCTTCTCAAGGAATGACGATGGGAGAGGGAAGGAGAAGAGGCTATAATGATTTCTCACTAAAGATGAGTAGCTCTCTCTCTAAAAGATGGGTGTGTTGTGTTGTAGAAAACTTATCTAGGGTTTTTCGCTCTAAATAGCCTCCTCTACTTTTGTGGGTAATGAGGGCATATATAGTATGGATGAAGGGTAAGAAAGTCACACTTAAAATCCTCCAGGCAGAGAGTTTCACGGGAACCTCACGGGTTGGCCCTTCTCACAAGACACTCGTGAAACTGATAACTTGACATGACTCTTTGGCTTCAAGCATGTGTTTCTCACGTGCCTTTTTGCGGGAACCTTTACTCATGAGCTTCTTGTGAGTTAGTCAGGAAATTACACTGATTCTTCATTTCATGCTTAATTCTTCACCAACTTAATACTAAATCCAATACAATAAAATCTCACAAAATACAAGGAACAAAATTAATGCAAATATAGAATTTTTTGTCATGGAATAAAGCCAACATAAAATATAGTTATAAATCATAACTTCACAATCTCCTCCTTTGGCTATTCTGTGACAAAACACCCTATAATAGACTCTAGACTTAAACATAAGTTTGGAAACAATGCAAAACTTACTCACACCTAAATCTAAAAGTTGTAATGAAGTTGGAACACAAATACCTATAACCTAAAACACTTTCACAAAACGCATTAGACTCTCAAGGTGAAGCAAGTAATAAAAGGACAAGTATAGTGTAACAAGTGAAAGAGCGATCAAGTAAACATGATGTGAAACATATGAGCAACTTGATCAAACACATAACAATCATATGGAAATGACTACAATGATCATATAGCAAAGAAAATGATCATTTGAACATGCAACCAATAAAACACAATGGCAAAAAGAAGCATACATGTCCAACACATAAACGCGATGCAATGAGAGAAATAAAGTATAGATACTAAATGTAACTCAAAGCACCATAAAGCAAAACAAGAAAACAAACAAAGAGTAAAGCAAACAAAACAAAGTTTTTCATAAACAGAAATGTCTTCTCCCCCTTGGTAAATGCATCTCCCCTATGGCTTTCTTCCCCTTCAAATGTGCACGAAATAGAATTTCTCACCTTGAGAATGTGCACATGAGTTGTATAAAAATGACGATACACTTCGGTATACTCTTTAGTATACTCTCCCCCTTTTTATCAAGAATAGACAAATGAATCAAGAGAAAGAGGGGGAAAAAAAAGATATGAACAAGGGTATAGATGCATGAGGGGTGCAAGATGAATGAGGAAATGAAACTCAAACAAAAGATAAAACATCTTAAAGGCACAAAGATACAAAGCATAAAGTAAACATAACATGCTAAGGACGAAGGAAAAAGATATAGAACTAGGCATGACATAGACACAAAAACATGTTATATGTGCTAAAAGGTCTAAAAAGACAACTAGCATGAGTGAATGCAAAACATGTCAAGTGATAGAGTGTGTGCATCAATGGTGCATCTAGTGTGCATGTGAGATGCATGACCAATGCATGAGCAAGCACTCACAGGGCAAAGTGTATAAAACACATAGCCAATGATCAAAACATAATAAACATGCATAATTATGGTAATCCCCAAAAATTGGTACTCATTGGAGTCCAAAAGAGTGAAAAATACCATAGAGGCATTTTATCAAACACTTAAAGTGCACACGCTACATATGTATGTGAAATAATGCATGAACAGATTAAAAACTTGCCTAAATACAGGTTATTTTTATGCCACAAGGGGCAACCATCTAAAGCAAATCATCATATAATACAAAACCCAAAAAAAAAATATTGACAAAAATTAAGTTTTCCAACCTCCATTTGAGAAAATCCCAACTATGAACATAAAACCCCCAAAAACATAATCTTAGGATCAAAATCAATTAAAAGTGTTAAAGATGACCTTAGAGATGTTTATGGAATGTAAAACACTTGAAATTAGTTGGGTTTTGACATAGAAGCTTTGAAAAAGAGGGTTTGGAGAGGATAGAATCATAATAGAGATGTATGAGGAGTTTTGAACTAAAAACTCACAAAATACCCATCTAATTGTTGATCTGGAAATTTTTGCGGGTAGCTGGGAATTTTTGTAGGTAAGCCCTTTTCGCGAGTAACTCACGAAACTCTCTGTCAAAACTCGTGAATGAGCGTACTCGTGAAATAAGTCGCGAAATCACCCCGAAAACATGTTTTCCACACAAAATCAACTTGAAAAACTTTGTAAAACAAAAGTGATACAAATCACTTCCAAAAGCAAATAAAAAGAACTAAAATCTTTTTGATTTGATCCATATATGTTTGAGCACACACACATCACATTTGAACATGTACAACACACAAATGAAATAGGCATTCATTGAACATTAAACTTGTGTGTTGTGTGTGTGGATCAAGTATGAACTAATCCATAGTCCAGTATGAAGGTTCAATGATTAATTCAATAAATGAAATTGGCATTCATTGAACATTAAACTTGTGTATTGTGTGTGTGGATCAACTATGAACTAATCCTAGTCTAGATGATTAATTCAATAAAGTTATACACAACTAGTACGAAGTCAAGTAACCTATCTCACTTGTAAAAATGAACATATATGACCTCTCACCAATGTGTTTACATATGATTGAAAGCTTTTCATTTGGCTTCCATTTTTCATACTTTTGATCAAATACAACTCAAATTCTTAAGAAATGATGCCATGAACTTTCTGATATATTTTTGACAAATAAGCCTTTAACTTTGGCACCATATATTTTAATACATATTTGCTCCACATTTTCCTAGTCAAACTAGTTTCCGAAGCAAGGCTTTTTTAGCTCTTTTTATTTTTAGAGATTGACATTTGTAGAGCTTATGTGAGGAGATATATAGGCACAAGTCTACGCATGTATCAAGATCAAGCAAGACTATTGACCAATCATTCATGACAAGCTTGAAGATCTATTTACAACAATTAAATGTAGATTTCTAGATGTCGATCACACTTAAAGAATATGCATACATAACAAGCTAAGCTCGTAAATGCACTACCCCATTAGTACGAAGGTACTAGGCCAAACTCACATGTGAAATGTGCTCAAACATAGAAGATCAAACTTTTTCAATTTTTCAATTTTCACTTTTTATGTGTTTTTGAATTTTTACTCACACCAAAGCAAAGCAATAAAAGTAAGATCAAATGCAAAAACAATGCATATAAAGGAATGCAAGATGCACAAATGTATGATAATGAAGCATCTAATGCATAAAGGGTCCTACAAAAATCGAAAGAATTGGATCAATGATCAAAAAGAGCATAAGCTCAACCATAGGAACTCTTCCTCATTCAAATAGAACGATTGCTTAGAATAAGTGTCTCATGAGAAGTGAGACGAGGGTTGGAAGACTAAGAACAGGAGATGCACATAGACAAGGAGGTAAGAGCATTAACAACTTGTTTCAACAACGTACAATTTTCCCCTAAATTCGGTTTTGCTTTCATAGCACAACTTCCAAAAAGCTTAGGTTTCTCTTTTCTTTCGATTCTTTTAAGAGCTTGAAATTTAGATCAATGAGGTCTTAGATGACCAAGGCACCACAATGGTGACAAACAATGAGTTTAGGTCCACTAGGCTTTATAGGGAGGGATCTAACAACATGGTTTTGTTCTCTCTTCAACATGGAACATTGTGGTCTTATGTGACAAATCACTCTGCAATGGTGGCAAGTAGGAACAAAATTAGATCCACTCAAATCCCTAGGATGAGACCTAAATGAAGGCTTAGGCTTAAGAGCCTTTCTCTCCACTTTTTGGTTTATTTTGTGTGGAGGAATGTACACCGATTTGTCGTTAGAGGTAGAACTCACAATAGGCACAAAATCGGGCAACACAACATGATTGCAACAAATATTTTCTTCATTTTTAGTAATAGATTCAGAAATCAAACACTTGGCATGTATCTTAAGAGATTCATTTTCACATTTAAGATCATCAACAAGTTTGTTAGACAAAACAAGTTTAGCATCCAAGTCCACATTCAAATATTCAAACTCTTTCATATTTTCAAAAGAATTTTTAGCAAATTTCTTATACTTCTCAACCAATTTGTTGGATTCATTAAGCTTAGCAATCAAATCATCATTTTCACTAGTAAACTTGCACAAATTCTTATGAAACTTCTTAAAAATTTTCTTTAAGAGTTTGACATTTGAAATTTCAACAATACCCATAGATTCATGTAACATGTCATCACAATTATAAGTATTAACACTCATAGAGGCATTTTCACAAACACATGGCATGTTACACTTAACAACATCCAAAATATCCATAGAAGCATACAAAGCACTATCCATGGCAAAACACACAAAGGGTCAAGGATCACACTTAGGTAATGAAACCAAAACAACTGTACCCACTCTGATAGAACGTAAAAGCTCTTAGATTTGTGCTAAAAACACACGAGCTTGTTTAGACCCCAAATTTTAGATTACAGCTAGATTGCTTTTACTCTTACTTAATCAAAGTGTGGAACAAGAGTAAATGTGTGCAATGAACTGATATTACTCTAGTGCATAAACATGAACAACAAACAATAAATTTAAAACACAAGAGTAAAGGGAGAGAGATGCAAACACAAGATAACACCAAGACGTGTTATTGGAGAGGAAACTGAAGAACTCGGCGAAAAACCTCTCCGCAACCCTCCAAGTTGAAATCGATCTACTAGAGAATAAAGTTCGAGTACACGAATAACAAAAGACCTTCCAAGCCTAGCCTACCTCAATGCACTTGAGCCCTCCAAGCTCCTGCTACCAACGGACTTCTTGAAGTCATGCCTTGTTTAGCTTTCCGGATCCTGCAGTATGCCCAATTGCATCGGCCAAGCCTTACTAGCTTGTTTTGGCAAATTCCCAAAACTTCCTAAGCTCCAAAACACACTCTACACTCTAAAAAGGTGTGGGTTGTATTTGGATACAAATCTCCTTTCAAGGTATGACAATGGGAGAGGGAAGGGGAAGAGGATATAATAATTTTTCACTAAGGATGAGTAGCTCTCTCTCTCTCTCTAAAAGATGGTGTGTTATGTTGTAGAAAACCTATCTAGGGTTTTTCTCTCTGAATAGCCTCCTTTACGTTTATGGGTAATGAGGGTATAAATAGTATGGGTGAAGGGTAAGAAAGTCACACGTGCTCTTTTCGCGGGAACCTTTACTTGCAAGCTTCTTGTGAGTTAGTAGCAAAATTGCACTGATTCTTCATTTCATGCTCGATTCTTCACCAACTAAATACTAAACCCAATACAATAAAATCCCACAAAATACAAGGAACAAAATTAATGCAAATACAACAAATTTTGTTATGGAATAAAGCCAACATAAAACATAATTGTAAATCACAACTTTACACAAACAAACACTAAAAAAAAATTACAAATCAAATTAAAATCCTATTCCAAAAAACACAAGCAACTTTAACAAGGCACACATCAAAACTCATGGATCTACAAGCCCTCATTTCCCAAACCCAAGAGAAATCCTCAAGCTTTCATAACATAATCACCAAATCAACCAAAGGAAAAAACCAAACAAAATAGGCTCAGTGCCATAAATGGTGTTAGAGAGAGAGAGAGAGAGCGAGATGGCCATCAATGGTGGAGACATCGTTGACCTACACTATTATGTATGGTGGTTGTGCTCTTGAGGTTCAGGCTTGGCTGAACTTGAGAGAGAATCGGGCTTAGTATAGAGAAACCCATGAGAGGAGATAATGAGCCATCCATTGTGGCTTGTGGTGGTTGCTGGCGGCGTCCATAGGGTTTGGCTGCGTGAAGCTTGGCCACTAGGCCCACCACCACTCAATCTACTCTGCCACTGGTCTAATCTTCTCATCACTTTCTTCCTCCCTCTATCTCACTCAGATGCCATCATAAGATGCTGATCCACCATTATTGGGTGTCCCCAATAGTTATGAAATGCTAAACATTGTATAAAAAAATGTTTGTCCATAAAAAAAAATGTTTAAGAAAAACAAAATTGAATTATTTTATTTTTTTTGTTTTTAGTTTTTATTCAATTAATTTTTTAAAAATAAGTTTTTATTATAATTATTTTGAAAAATTATATGTCCACAACATTTTTACAACAAATCTTAAGTGGTAGGTAATTACTAGGTGTTATTGTTGAGGCAAAAAAGTAATCTTAGTGTTAGATTCAAATTTGAACCAATAACAACTAGCCACCTATAATTTGTTGTGACAATATTGTAAAATTGTTGTGGACATAGCACCTCTCATTTATTTAAAGTTTTTAATGTCTCTATCTGATGAGGATGAGAGAGAGGGGGGGACGTGAGTTACAGATTTGGTAGAGAGAGGCAAAGGAGGCCAACGATAGTTTTTTTTAATTATTTTTTATTTTTGCAAGGTGGTTACAAATCCGGAGGTGGTGTTTTCTTTTTTTCTTTTCTAGGATTTGAGCATAAGACAGGTTAAGAGAGAGAGAGAGAGAGAGTGAAGAATGAATATTTTTAATAAACTGTTTTTTATATTATTTTAATGTGTTAGTTATATTATTTTAATATGATAGAATGTTAAAATAGAAGATGTGATATAGTTTGTATTGTAAAGTGATGTGGTAAAATAAATAAAGTAAGTTTTGGTGTGACAGTACAGCACAATTGGTGCTAGTGCTCTAATTTCTTGTAACAAGTGTCATATTACTCTTCTTGCATGGCTAAAACTTCCAAGAATTATATGGCTTTGTTTTTCATTCTAGTCTTTCTCACGAGAAAAGTCGTTTATACATTGAATTTGATGGCAACGTGTCAACAGTACTACTAATAAGATTCTGCATGCATAACACTTGCATCGCCAGTTCTCTCAAAAAAAATTGAGAGAATGATATGCTTTTAAGACGCCACAAATATATGCTTGCACCCCATTCCCAACCTTTATTCTTCTTCAACCACGCTATCTCTCTCTCTCTCTCTCTCTCTCAAAGATGAATTTACAATTAGCTCATATTATTCTCACCCCACTATCTTGGAGAATATTGCAAATAGATTAGTATATATATCTTAATTTTTCATCTTAATTCTTTGTGCATAATTTCAATCTTTTAGTTTCAATCACACAAATGTGAATCAAAACATAATATCAAGGGCTCTTGTTAGCGCGTAGTAGGGTATGTGGGCTTTAGGCCCCACTTTGTTTACTTGTACTGCACATTACTTGTATTGCACACTCTGCCTCCTATATAAAGGCACTCATGTATATTCTATTATTTGAAAAATACAATACACTTATTTAGTATTTCTAACATGGTATCAGAGTCATTGCTCTAATCCTCGGGTGTGTTGTTCTCAAGCAGTCTTGTCTTCTTGGGTGTCTTCCACTACAACCATCGTTGTCAAAATCACCACTGCCACCGCCGCGACTACAGTACATCAAAGACCTCTGCCTTGCTACCACCATCGCTTCCGCTTCTCCAGTCAGACCACAGGTCACTCCACCAGAAAGGAAACTCTCCGATCTACTCACCTGTGAAAATTCATCTCCATCGGACCACTCACACGCCGCTGAAAGTCTCGGCAGTATCTCCACGCAGTCACTCTTCTTCACGCACTCCACACGTCGCCACGCGCTTACATGCGCCAGATTTGCACCTACTGACATCAGTGATTATGTCATCTACGCCACGTCAGTCCTAGGTGATGTCATCACTGCCATGTCATCAAGCTAACATCATCACTACCATGTCATCCAGAAGTTAGCCGCTTACGTCATCCATAGAGTTGATTTTTTGCAGTCCAGGTGCTTCTTATCCAGATGTTCGCGTAGATTTCATTTTTGTAGTCTATTTTTGCATATTTTGCTTCTAAATAAAGAATAAGGACAAGTCTTCTTTTTATTACAATAATCGTCACCGACAATCCAATAAATGATTTTGCAATTTTTGCAAACATTTTGGCCACAATATTGAGACTTGCTATGATCACGACAAATCAGTTATTTCAATTTTTGCTGCTATTGTTGCTAACATTGAGAGTATCCAACCAATGGCTCCTGTCTCTGCATAGTCTAAGTCTTCAGGACATACTATCACCATTTTCGCAGATGACCTTAAAAACATCATCGCTAATGTCATTCGTATGGTTAGTAATGCATCTTATTCCTCTTTTCTCTCAGCTTTATCTAGTATGTCTCCTTCCTCTTGGCTTATGGATTCTACTTGTTGCAATCACATGACATCGCACTCGTCCTAATTTTCTTACCTTAAACCTGCACCACACCCTCTTAATATTCACACAGCAAATGGTTCCACAATGTCTGGTCATAATATAGGTTCCATTTCAACCTCCAACCTCTCGTTTCCTGGGGTCTTTAATGGTCTTGACCTTTCTTTCAATTTATTTTATGTGGGACAATTAGCTGAGTTGGGTTATCGCATTATCTTTGATTATTCTTGGTGTATTGTGTAGGATCTGAGGACAGGTCAAAAGCTTAGGACTAGACCTAGAGTTGGGCGTATGTATCCTGTGGACAACCTTCGTCTTCCACTTGTTGCTCATGTTTCTGTTGCTACAGTTGCTACAGTTGCTACAGTTTCTTCTATTCCTTCCCTTGCACTTTGGCATGCTCGACTTGGTCATGAATCTTCCTCTCAGGTACAATACTTGACTTCTAGAGGTTTGTTAGGTTTAGTGTTCACATAAAATTTTGATTGTGTTTCATATCAGTTAGGAAAAGAACTAGCTTTGCCTTTCAATACTAGTGAATCAATGTCCACTGATATCTTTCACCTAATTCATTTTGATGTTTGGGAGCCTTCCTTTGTCTCTAATATTGATGGATCTCGATATTTTGTTGTCTTTGTTAATGATTATTCCCACTATAGCTGGATTTTTCATATGAAACATAGTTCTAAATTATTACAAGTATATTCTAATTTGCAAAAATGGTTTAAGCTCAATTTTCCAAACATATCAAAATTTTTCAATTTGATAATACTATTGAGTACACTCAATATGCTTTCCAAGCTGTTTTGCATTCCTATGGCACTATTCATCAACTAACTTGTCTAAATATCTCTTAGTAAAATGGTAGAGTCGAATGAAAACTCCGTCATATTCTTGACACTATTCATGCTCTCCTTCTTTCTGCCAAAGTTCCTGCTCCTTTTTGGGGCAAAGCTGCTCTTCATACTGTCTAGGCTATTAATTACATTCCTAGTCCTATTATCCAAAATCAAACTCTATATGAGCACCTTTTTAGGTCACCTCCAGACTATCACCACCTTCGCTCATTCGGTTCTGATTGTTTCATTTTTCTTCAGCCATATGAGCATAACAAACTTGAGCCTTGGTCAAGGCTTTGTTGTTTTCTTGGCTATGACGAAACTCAAAAGGGGTATCGGTGTTATGATCCCGTCTTTCATCGTCTTTGTATCTCCTGCAATGTTGTCTTTTAGGAACATCGCTCCTTTGTCGAGCTCTCTCACTTTCATGCCTTCCTATCTTCCTCCTCTGTCTTAGATCTTTTTCCAAATGAAGCACATATTCCTTCTGTAGTTGCTCCTGATTCTCCTATAGACTTCTCTGTCTAACCACTAGATACCTTTGATCCCTTTCCTAGTTCACCCTTTAATGAACAGGTGGAAGATAAACAGGTCGAAGACGAGCTATCCAACCCTAAGCTTGGGTCCTCTACTCCTGCTCTGCTTGAAGATCTTGCACAAGACATTCCATCTCATCACTCAACTCGAGTAAGATCCATTTTTGCACATTTACTTGACTATCATTATTACACTACCCTTGCAACATTGCATGAGCCTCACACCTATCATGAGGCTTCCATTGACCCTTTATGGCAGATTGCAATGAAAGAGAAACTTGATGCATTATTTAAAAACCATACTTGGGATTTGGTGACTCTCTCCCTGGAAATCTGTGGTTAGTTGTAAGTGGATTTACAAGATTAAGACTCATTCTAATAGGTCCATTAAGTGCTACAAAGCTCGTCTTGTTGCAAAAGGTTTTACACAGCTCATCTGTTCATGCCTTTTTAGTTGTTGCTATTGTTAGTAAATGAGACATTTTTCAGATGGATGTCAAAAATGCATTCCTTAATGGGGATTTAAGTGAAGAAATTTATATTCAACCTCCTTCTAGTCTCTTTATTGAGTCAAACAAGGTTTGTCACTTTCAACTTGCACTTAATTACCTTAAACAAGCTCCACGAGCTTGGATTGCCAAATTCAGCTCTACCATCTCTTGCTTGGGTTACATGGCCAGTTATTATGATTTTGCCCTATTTCTTCATCGCACTGACAAAGACACTATTTTACTTTTCCTCTATGTGGATGATATGATCATAATTGGTGATGACCTTAGTGGCATTCAAGAACTCAAGGATTTTCTCAATCAGTAGTTTGAGATAAAAGATCTTGGACATTTCAACTACTTCTTAGGTCTTGAAATCACTCATTCTACAGATGGATTTATATTACTCAAGTCAAGTATGCCTCTGAACTCTTGTCTCGAGTTGGACTCGTTGATCGCAAGACTGTTGACACTCCAGTTGAGCTTAATGTGCATCTAACTTACTCAGGGGGAAACCATTGTCTAATCCTTATCTTTACAAATGCTTGGTTGGCTGCCTAGTTTATCTTATTGTCACTCATCCAGAAATTTTCTATGTTGTTCACTAGGTGAGCCAGTATCTATCTACTCCACGATCAACTCACTATGTTGTTGTTCTACGCATTCTTCGATACCTAAAGAGCACTCTCTTCTATGGTCTTTTCTACTCTGTTCAGTCTCCTCTTGTTCTCCATGCATTTTCTGATACTGATTAGGTAGAAGATCCCACTGATCGCATGTCCACCACTGGTTATTATTTTCTACTTGGTTCTTCTCTAAATTCTTAGCGAAATAAAAAACAAACTCATATGGCCCGCTCCAATACTGAAGCAGAATATCGTGCCCTTACTGATACCACATCTAAGCTTTTTTGGCTACGATGGATTTTCAAAGACTTAAGTGTGTCCACATTCTCTCCTACTCCTCTTTATTGTGACAACCAGAGTGTCATTTATATTGCTCACAATGGTAACTTTCATGAACGGATTAAACACATTGAAATTGATTGTCATTTTATCCGTTATCATCTTGTCCATAGTGCTCTGAAGCTGATCTCAGTTTCCTCTAAAGATCAACTTGTAGATATCTTCACCAAGTCACATCCTAAGGGACGCCTTTGTACTTTGGTTGACAACCTCAAGTTGGTTTCACATTCACCTTGAGTTTGAGGGGAGCTATTAATGTGTATTAGAGTATGTGGGCTTTAGGCCCATTTTGTTTATTTGTATAGTACACTTACTTGTACTGCACACCCTGCTTCCCATATAAAGACACTCATGTATATTATATTATTTGAGAAATACAATACACTTATTCAGTATTTCTAACAGCTCTTATTACGTTTAACTCTATTAAATATGAGATTTGAAGTTTGATCATAAATTATGAAACAAGATTTGAAGTTTAATCATAAATTATGAAATGAAGATTTAGGAGTGGTGGATTCTAGAAGTAGGTGGAAACTTTCCCTTAAAATAAATAATAATAATAAAATTAAAATAAAAAAAACTTTATGCAGACACTATCTTTTCTCTCTCTATATATATAACTTCTATTTTGTACATTCACTACATTAAGTTATTAACAACTTTACAGAAACCAAAATGACTATCTCATCAGGCAACAATGCCCATCTCCTCATTTTCCCATACCCAGCACAAGGCCACATGATACCACTCTTAGACCTAACCCACCAACTAGTCCTCCATAGCTTCACCATCACCATTCTAACCACCCCAAAGAACCTCCATCTCCTTGACTCTCTTCTGTCCGCTCACCCAGCTTCCATCAACACCCTCGTCCTCCCATTTCCCACACACCCTTCAATCCCACAAGGCCTAGAAAACACCAAAGACTTAGCCCCCACTTCTTTCGAAGTCATGATATGCTGTTTAAGTGAAATCTATGACCCCATAACACAATGGTTCAAATCCCACACTTCACCACCTGCGGCTATAATATCCGACATGTTCTTAGGTTGGACTCATCAACTCGCATGTGAATTGGGTATTCATCGTATTGTGTTCTTAGGTTGTTACTGGGTGTTATTGTTGGGGCAAAAAAGTAATCTTAGTGTTAGATTCAAATTTGAACCAATAACAACTAACTACCTATAATTTGTTGTGAAAATATTGTGAAATTGTTGTGGACGTAGCACCTCTCATTTATTTAAAGTTTTTAAGTTATATATATGATGAGAGAGAGAGAGAGAGAGAGAGAAAAAGGACGTGAGTTACAGATTTGGTAGAGAGAGAAAAAGGAGGCCAACGATGGTTTTTTATTTTTATTTTTTATTTTTGCAAGGTGGTTATAGATTTGGAGGTGGTGTTTTCTTTTTTTTCTTTTTTGGGATTTGAGCATGAGACAAGTTGAGAGAGAGAGAGAGAGAGAGAGAGGGAGGGATATGAAATGGAAGAAGACTGGAAGAGAGATTTAGATGTAGAGAGAGAGAGAGAGAGTCAGGAATGGATATTTTTAATAAACTATTTTTTATATTATTTTAATGTGTTGGTTATATTATTTTAATATGATAGAATGTTAAAATAGAAGAGGTGATATAGTTTGTATTATAAAGTGATGTGGTAAAATAAATAAAGTAAGTTTTGGTGTGACAGTACAACACAGTTGGTGCTAGTGCTCCAATTTCTTATAACAAGTGTCATATTACTCTTCTTGCATGGCTGAAACTTGCAAGAATTATATGGCTTTGTTTTTCATTCAAGTCTTTCTCACGAGAAAAGTCGTTTATACATTGAATTTGATGGCAACATGCCAACAGTACTACTAATTAGATTCAGCATGCATAACACTTGCATCGCCAGTTCTCTAAGAAAAATCGAGAGAATGATATGCTTTTAAGACGCCACAAATATATGCTCGCACCCCATTCCCAACCTTTATTCTTCTTCAACCACTCTCTCTCTCTCTCTCAAAGATGAATTTACAATTAGTTCATATTATTCTCACCCCACTATCTTGTAGAATATTGCAAATAGATTAGTATATATATCTTAATTTTTCATCTTAATTCTTTGTGCATATTTTCAATCTTTTAGTTTCAATCACACAAATGTGAATCAAAACATAATATCAAGGGCTCTTGTTAACGCGTATTAGGGTATATGGACTTTAGGCCCCACTTTGTTTACTGCACACATTACTTGTACTGCACACTTTACCTTCTATATAAAGACACTCATGTATATTCTATTATTTGAAAAATACAATACACTTATTCAACATTTATAATAGCTCTTATTATGTTTAACCCTATTAAATATAAGGTTTGAAGTTCGATCATAAATTATGAAACAAGATTTGAAGTTTAATCATAAATTATGAAATGAAGATTTAGGAGTGGTGGATTCTGGAAGTAGGTGGAAACTTTCCCTTAAAATAAATAATAATAATAAATTTAAAATAAAAAAAACTTTATGCAGACACTATCTTTTCTCTCTCTATATATATAACTTCTATTTTGTACATTCACTACATTAAGTTATTAACAACTTTACAGAAACCAGAATGACTATCTCATCAGGCAACGATGCCCATCTCCTCATTTTCCCATACCCAGCACAAGGCCACATGATACCACTCTTAGACCTAACCCACCAACTAGTCCTCCATAGCTTCACCATCACCATTCTAACCACCCCAAAGAACCTCCATCTCCTCGACTCTCTTCTCTCCACTCACCCAGCTTCCATCAACACCCTCGTCCTCCCATTTCCCACACACCCTTCAATCCCACAAGGCCAAGAAAACACCAAAGACTTAGCCCCCACTTCTTTCGAAGCCATGATATGCTGTTTAAGTGAACTCTACGACCCCATAACACAATGGTTCAAATCCCACCCTTCACCACCTGCGGCTATGATATCCGACATGTTCTTAGGTTGGACTCATCGACTCGCATGTGAACTGGGTATTCATCGTATCGTGTTCTCGCCCTCTGGTGCTATGGCTTTGTCTGTCATGTACTCTCTCTGGCGTGATCTACCTAGGAGAGAAAACCCTAGTGATGAAAACGAGGCCGTTTCGCTCCCCAACATTCCAAGTTCCCCGAAATACCCTTGGTGGAAACTCTCTCCCCTTTATCGTAGCTTCGTTGAAGCAAACCTAGATTCTGAATTCATCAAAGATGCGTTTCGCGCTAACATGGCGAGTTGGGCACTCGTTGTCAACTCGTTTAACGAGTTGGAAAGGGTTTATTTGGAAAATTTGAAAAAAGATATGGGGCATGATCGTGTTTGGGCAGTAGGACCATTACTCCCATCTGGGCCCAATCAGAGAGGTGGGTCCAGTTCAGTGAAAGTAGAAGAGATTTTATCGTGGCTTGACACGTGTGAAGATCGCAAGGTTGTGTACGTGTGCTTTGGGAGTCAAGCTCTATTGAACGATAATCAGATGGAGAAGCTTGCATTTGGGTTAGAGAAAAGTGGGGTCCAGTTTGTTTGGGTGGTAAAGGAGCCCACAGAAGTATACGTGGACGGTGATAACAACACCGTTCCACAAGGATTCGAGGATCGTGTCGCTGGGAGAGGCCTTGTCATTAAAGGGTGGGCTCCACAGGTTTTGATACTAAGCCACCGAGCCGTGGGCGCGTTTTTGACTCACTGTGGATGGAACTCGGTCCTTGAGGGGATAATAGCTGGGGTGCCACTGCTGACGTGGCCATTGGGAGCTGACCAATTTGTGAATGATAGTTTATTGGTGGACGAGTTAAAGGTGGCAATAAGGGTCGGCGAAGGTAGAAAATTTGTACCTGACCCGGACGAGTTGTCACGAGGTTTAGTTGATTTGGTGAGTCAGGAGCGAGTCGAGTGTAAACGAGCAGCTGAGTTGCGTGGGGTCGCACTTGAGGCCATTGAAGAAAGTGGGAGTTCGGTTATTGAATTTGACTCGATGGTCAGCAAGTTGGCTGCACTTTCATTACCAGTGAAGAATAGTACCTTATAGTAATTAATTGATTATTATTCGAAAGAGAAGTATTGATATGGAAGAGATTTTTTTTATTTTTTATTTTTGGAGAAACAACCCACCTGGGTATTTTATTTGATAGCTGACAAATCACGAACAAAGCAATGAAAAGATCTAGAGTAACATCCTCCATCCAAACCGAAATAGAAAAGGAAAATCTCGCCCTTAAGGCCAGTGGTGACTCTAGAATTTTTTTTTTCTAGGAGGTTCAACAACAATAGAGCAAGAAATTTGTCATGGGAGTAAATAAAAAATAAAATGATTTTTTTTTCTGTACATATAACTTCCATATTATATATAATAATCTAAAGTAGTATTCTAAATACAATTCAATATATAACACAACTATATTGTACAATAATATAAAAAAGTTATTAATAGTTTAAAGATTAGTAATACAACAAATATAATTAAATAATTAATCATACATTTTTGTCAAATTAATAATAACTTATTATATTTATGTATTATCAATTAAATAAAAATATATGATAAAGAAGAATATTAACACACCTAAGAGTAGAACTAGGAGTAATGTGAAACAAAGAAAAAAAATAGTAACTAATATAAGTTTTTACTTTTGAAGTGTATGGCTTTTTTTTATTATATATATATAATCATGTATGACTTTTTAATCATACATGCGATTGTTCTCTTAGAATTTGAGCAAGCACAAAAAAACTTTTGGAATTGAAAATCTGTAAAGTATTTATTAAACAATTTGATCAAATAAAGAGAAAAACTAAAAAAATACATGAGAAAGAAAGAGAGATAAAGAGAATGGGAAAGAATCACCAATGTAGATAGAGATATATTGGTTGTAATAGTATAGTTTTTTGATTATGGAAAAAAAAAAAAAAGTGCATGAAAAAGCAGTTTCATTTTGCTATCAATAGTAATGTAAACCAGAGTCCTGCAAATATATATATATATATATATATATATATATATATATATATATATATATATTTAACAAATGAGTAAAAATGAAACTTTCTTTTAATAATATTCAATACACAATACGTTCACAAAATTTTATAACAACATTTAGGTAGCAAGTTATTAATGGTAGGTAAGAAGTGATATTAATTATGAGTCCAAATAAAAACCAATTAAAACTTATCATATAATATTTATTATGAAAATATTATGAAAGTAGCATTAAGATAATTATATTCCAATTTATATTTATTTGGTTTTAAATAAAATTTAGAGTCACAGTGTTCAAATTTTTATTTTAAAAGGTCAAAAGAACAATTAAAAAAAATTATATATATAAAAAAAAAAAAAAAAAAAAACAAGTCAGGCAGTTCATTTGAACACAGCTCTAACATTACGCTGCCCCTGCTTGAGGCATAGGCTAAAGTATTTCCTTGTCTAGGTGTGTGAGAAGGAAAAACACCGTGGAGAGCTAGCATAAGACAAATGTTTTTTATCAAGTCCATAAGAGTTTGATGGAGGAATACCACTTTGCAACGCCTTGATGGATATTTCTAAATCACCGTCGAAGATAGAATCTTGAAATCCTAGTTCTAGAACAAAATAAGTAGCTCTTCTAGCAGCAAGTGACTCGAGCACGACTACTGAAGATGGCTTTGGCATTTTCTCGGATAGGGCTGCTATAATCTCCCCTTGAGGATTTCTAACAACCACTTCTATACCAGCTTCATTCAGTTCATCGAACATGTCCCATCGAAGTTTGCTTTCACCTTACCGTCATCAGGGGGCTTCCAAACCTTCTTAATTGGCCAGACTTGTTTGGCAGCTTTGGGGCAGAGCTTTAGAAACTCAGACAGGTAGTCACGGGTTGAGGCCGATATTCCGTCCAGGGGGAGCACGGGTTGGTGCACCCAAACCTTGTTTCTTCTGTTCCAAATCATCCAGCAAGTCGTAGCAAAACCGATCCAATTTACATTGATTTTTGATCAACATCCCAAACAGATCAGCCAAAGGAACAAATCTGGTGATTTGCAGCAGCTAGTTCATGGAAATCTGAGCTCCAAACTTTCTTTAGATTTGTACAGCCCCACAGCGCATGAAGGACGTACGTCCTCAGGAACCTGCAAACATGAAGCACACAACGGATAACTAACAATAGTTTTTTGTACTAGCTTCTTCAACTTCGGTAATGAGTCAGTGCAGACTCTCCACATGAAGGATTTCACCTTATTTGGGACATTAATCTTCCATAAACTGTTCCAAAAAGATCTTGAAGTAGCCCCATCAGAGACCGAGGCCAGCTCGCTGTCATCTTCCATACATAAGAGATGGTAACCCGATTTTATTGCATAATCACCACAGCTGGTGCTCGGCCAAAACAGAAGGAATAGATTTAATTTTTTCTACCTCAAAAGGATAGAAGATCTAATCAATGAGGGAGGTGTTCCACCACTTTGTGTCTTGGTCGATAAGCTGAGAGACCGCGGCTTCGCTATGCAGTAGGTTTGGTTATGAGACAATTTCTAAAACGTATTTTAATGTAGAAATAACATTGTAAAGACACAATTCGAGCTCCCGACCCACAATCAGAAGAGAAAGGGCTTGAAAGGTTTTTTTACAATAAATTTGTAAGGAGTGGGCTTGAAATCTAGATTTCAAAGGTGGTTTAAACACCAAAGAAAAATGGGCTTTGGGCCCAATGACACAAATAGGGAGTTATCTATAAGAATATGAATGAAAATTCCTCCTCGGACACAATCCGAGGATAGTTTATAATATTGCTTCTCAAGATAGATTACAATTGTAGACAGTCAGATTTATCATATACTATTCTTTCTTTTTTCTCCAAAGAAAAACCCTCCTTCTTCCGAAGGTTCCTTCTCCTATTTATACTTCCTCTTCCTCCCTTTCTTATCTTCCACCTCATGGTTATAACGCTGGTTTAGATACTTGTCCCATTCATTTTCCATGAAGTCTTCTGGAGACAAGGGCCAAGTTCCAAACCTCATGCTCCGGTCCCATTTCTTCATTAATGCATCCAGCATATCAGTTGTAGAGTCTTTAATGTGGGGGCGGTGGTAGCAGCTTTATCTTAGATACTCCACCGCCCTTTCTATTATCCTCTACGTATACCGTGTCTTTCCGAAACCATAGGAATTTCTATAATATAGCTTAGGGATATTAAACCTTCCCTTCTATTACCTCGGCTTCAATATCCGAGGACAAAGTCTTCCTCGAACATATTTACTCAAGCATTATCGCTTTTTTACCTAATATTTTCTTTATGAGGTACATTCACACACCCTTAAATCACTTGATGTCCTCGGATTGGGCTTTTAGCCCAAAAGATATTCTTGGGCCACCCTTCATAAATTACTGGGCCCAATGTCTCGACAATAGCCCCTCAAGATTCTTATTTCTCCAACTCGGGATGAAAGGAGGATCTCGACATCTGTCTCCCTTTGTCCTGCGAACATTTGGCAATATTGCTGACAAGGATGATGATTTTTGAACTGCCCATCGCATATTCCCGACGTTTCGGCATGCGAAGCGTCCTTGAATTAAATTCTAGCGTCTTTATGTTCCCCACGTTCAATGATGTGACACGCATCCAACGGTTGAGAATTGCCCTTAGGTAGAGACGGGAATTCTCCCGCTTCATAATTCTTAATGATATATAAATACCAACTTCTTTCAAATCCCCTCACACATCACAACGCTCCTATAACGTATCTGCCATCTACACGTGCTTTCTCATTTTACCAAATACCCTGTCCGAGGTGACTGTGCCTTCTTTTCTTTGTTTAAAGTAAGTTCTCCCATACTCTCTCCCTTTCTTATCAGCTCTTTTTCTTTTTCTTTTTCTTTTTCTTCCTTCCCCTTTCTTTTTCTTTGTACTCCTTTATCCTCCACTAGTCTATTTTCTTAGTTTTTCTAACATACCTACACCCCTTTTTTCCAAAAATGGGTAGATTTGCATCCTTAGTAGATTCAAATGAAAAAATAGAGCAATTTAAGGCTAAATACCAAATTCCCTCGAGAGTATCTATTACGTACTGTATAGAAGAAGAGTATTTCGTAAAAAGAAAAACGGGAGAGGTAGTAAACCCGATGATTGTATTCATTGAAGGAGGGATGAGAATCCCTATGGGGACTATAACTAGGGATTATCTCAGGGCTTTTAGACTAGCTCCTACCTAGTGTGCCCCAAATGTTTTTAGGATCCTAGGTTCCATAGATGCCCTAAATAAGAAGATGAACCTAGGGCTCACCCATTACGATGTGAAATGGGTTTATAACCCCCACTACCTAACGAAAAAAGATGAATATTACTTAAAATCTAGGCATCCAGCAGTTAGGTTAATTCAATGTCTGCTCGAATCCAATAAGGGTCTAAAAAACAACTTCCTGATCATATTAGGAGATTGGCACAACGGCCTACCCTGTCCGACGAGGGAGGGGACCCCAGGTGAAGATTTGGATCTATCTAAAAACCATTCCTTTTACCTTTTTATTTATTCTTACCATGTTTTTCTTTATTTTGGACAACTTTGCAAACCCACACGCAGCGGATCGTCACCTTCTCCTCGTTGATTTTGGGAGATTGGACAAAATTTTTCAAGCTGAAGTCTTTGTGCATACAGACGGCCAACTCTGAGCGGCTCATTTAATCCTCGGCTACGATCCCATTTCCAAAGCTTTTCAGGCGCTGAAGTGTGTGATCAAAGCAAGGACCCACGTCATCCCATGATTAGCGTTGTCGTTGAAGGTTTTCTTCTACCCGAGAGGGCTTCTATTCCTCAGGGTACCTTGGTTACCCAACCCATACAACCCCCATAATCCGTTCCGGTAGGGATTCCCCTAATCCCTCTTTCAACACAACATACATTTGGTGAAGCAACCTTTTCCCAACCCGGCATAAAGGAAGAAGAAGAGATTGTTGAAGTATCCGATTCCGAGGACGAGTTCGAGGTTTTTAATCAACCTCACTCCCCTGAAGACCAAGTTTCTATCCTTGACACATCCTCTCAAACCCTACAAGACATCATCCAACAGCCTGATCCCATGGGTATCTAGCGCAAGCCAAAGCCGAGTCTCAAAGATGTACTGGAAGCTCAAGCAGGGACTCAAAAGCTTCCTAAGGAACCTCGCACTAGGGTCCAAGATAAGGTCGCTGAAAAAGGCCCTGAATCCAAGCTTCCTCCTCCTCCCCCTCCTTCCCAATCTCAGCGTATCAACTCGGCTGACCACAAAAGAAAACGGGACCAGTAAAAAAGGAAAGAAGTGATGGAGGTAGGGAAGGGCTTTCTTCCCAAGGAGCTTGAGATCGAAAAAGGAGTAAAATAGGCCCGCATCGTGCAGACGAGGTCAGATAGATGGACTGAATCTCACGTGGCTGTACACGCTCTAATCTGGCTCCTTGATATGACTATGGATGACCACGCAGTCACTGTTGACGCATCCATCAGGAACTCCGATGAGGTAACAGTTGCTTGCGTAGCAGACGCATTGGAGCAAGCTTTGCTGTGACCCAAGGATATGGGTGAGCTCAGAAAAAAGAGAGACCAAAATGTCTTCATGATTTTGAAGAAAGAGCTTACCATGGTAAGCATCTCTTCCAAGCCTTGTCCACTTCTATTCGTGTTATTTTTATAAAACTTGTAACTTTGTTTTTACTATATTGTTGTCTTCCATTCATAGGCTATTCAGTCTGCTCATAAGGCAGAAGAGATCGCCATTAGCTTATACAAGTCTTTGAAGGCCGAAGAATCAAGGCGTGAAAATGCCCAAAGGATCTCGGACCTACAAAAGAAAAAACTACAAGAGGTCACAGAAAAACTTGCTAAGGCAGAGAGTAAGAAGTCCAGCTTGGATGCTGCTCTTAAAACAACTACGAAACAAACTGAGGACCAACGACTGCTGCTTAGGCAAATCGATGAGAACCTTGCTATAGAAAGAAAGTTAATTGAGGATCTTAAAAAAGATTTAAAGGAGTCTAAGAGGGTAAAAGAGGAGGCCATCAAGAGCAAAGAGAAGGCCCTCCAATAAAAAGAAGAGGCTGAGAAGGCAAGAGAAGAGGCTGAGAATGCAAAAGACCAAGCTGAACAAGAAGGTTATGAGGTCGGCATGAGAGAGATCACAGAAACCTTCAAGGCCCAGGTCCTTGAGGTATGCAGGCATTACTGCCTCCAAGTGTGGAACGAGACACTTTCCCGAGCTGGGGTTGAGGCTTTTTCTACTCTTTGGAAAGTAGAGAGTGTTTACTACCCTCCAACCATTCGAGCCTCTGACCTTTCTCAAGTCGATGATGCCGACCTACAACTATCTGAGGATAAAGAAAGTGAGCTAGCTGAAGACTTTGCCTTTGCTGAAGGTCAACTCCCAAAGCAAGCTGATCCAATTGAAGGAAAGGCACTAGAGGACACACAACCCTCAAGTGACCCCAAAGACTCTTCCAAGGACAAGCAGGGTGATCAACCAAATCCGACAACCTTGAAGGACGATCCAAAAGGCAAAGGAATAGCTGTTGAGTTTTCGGCGCAGCCTCAACTTCCACAAGACCCTAAAGGCCCTTTGAAGATAAAGTTGAAGCAGTGACTGTTCTCATCTCGTCTTTAGCCTTTCCTTTACTTCTTCCTAGTGTAATTTTGATAACTCGCAAGTACTTTGTAATCCCAAAGAATTTTGAATTTAATGAAAACACAAGTTCTACCTCCTTTGTTTGATGTTTTTGCTTTTGTTTTGCCTTGATCATACTGCTTCATACTTGTTTTGCTATATTTAGAGCAGTAATCCTTTTACCCTTATTAGTTTACTAAAGCTAAAGCAGCAACCTAGATTGAATTTAGGCAAATAACATGTACAACATGTCTGTAAATGCATTAAGTGATGCTCATGGATTTCTATCCATTTATCACTATCTCAGGGAGACTTTAAGATATACGGTTTGAACGTAGTTGAATTTCATTTAGATGGAGCATGTCTAAGGACCAAAACGTTATTAGGCTCTATTCAACACTTAGTGAGATATCCATTTAGATAGGGAATATGGTCCAATGATCTAGGCATACCAAGCTTCAATTTGATACTTAGTGAAAAGAATTGAAATGTCAATTTCCCCAAAGTAGATAATCCGAGGACCAAACATAACTAAGGTTCTGTCTAACACTTGATGAAAAATATCAATTTAGACGAAGTACATGGTCTGAGGATCCAGGCATACCAAGCTTCAGTTTGATACTTAGTGAAAAGAATTGAAATGTTAATTTCCCCAAAGTAGATGATCCGAGGACCAGACATAACTAAGGTTCTATCTAACACTTGATAACAAATATCAATTTAGACAAGGTACGTGGTCCAAGAATCCAGGCATACCAAGCTTCAGTTTGATACTTAATGAAAAGAATTGAAATCTTAATTTTCTCAAAGTAGATGATCCGTGTACTAGACATAACTAAGGTTCTGTCTAACACTTGATAAAAAATATCAATTTAGACGAGGTACATGGTCCGAGGATCCAGGCATACCAAGCTTCAGTTTGATACTTAGTGAAAAGAATTGAAATGTTAATTTCTCCAAAGTAGATGATCCAAGGACCAGACATAACTAAGGTTCTGTTTAACACTTGATAAAAAATATCAATTTAGACGAGGTATGTGGTCCAAGGATCCAGGCATACCAAGCTTCAATTTGATACTTAGTGAAAGAATTGAAATATTAATTTTCCCAAAGTAGATGATCCGAGGACCAGACATAACTAAGTTTCTGTCTAACACTTGATAAAAAAAAATATCAATTTAGACGAGGTACGTGGTCCGAGGATCCAAGCATACCAAGCTTCAGTTTGATAGTTAGTGAAAAGAATTGAAATGTTAATTTTTTCAAAGTAGATGATCCGAGGACCAGACATAACTAAGGTTCTGTCCAACGCTTGATAAAAGTATCAATTTAGACGAGGTACGTGGTCTGAGGATCCAGGCTTACCAAGCTTTAGTTTGATATTTAGACAAACGAAGATAATGAAGGCAATATAGTGTCAGTAAAAATTGCCGAAGTGCCTTACATTTAATAATAGTACATTTGTACGTTATTTACATTCCAGGGGTGTTGTACAACATATTCATCTAGATCTTCAAGATTATAAACCCCTATGCCTACAGCTGAGGTAATACGATAAGGTCTTTCCTAGTTGGGCCCTAGTTTTTCCCATGTTGGGTTCTTTGTTGTACCCAAAACTTTCCTCAGTACCAAGTCCCCAGGTGCAAGAGGCCATAGCTTTACATGAGAATCATACCCCTACTTGAGTTTGTGTTGATAATAAGTTAGTTGAACCATGACATTCTCTTGTCGTTATTCAACTAAGTCTAGACTTCTCTCCAATAGATTATCGTTGCTGTCTGGAGTGAAGGAGTTCTTCCTTAGTGTTGGGAACCCAGTTTCTAGAGGTATTACTGCCTTGGCTCCATAAGTCATGGAGAAGGGTGTTTCTCCTGTGGACCTTCGTGGTGTAGTTCAATATGTCCACATGATGTGTGGTAGTTCTTCCACCCATCTTTCCTTAGCATCACCCAACCTTTCCTTAAGCCCATTAACTATCACTTTATTGACAGCCTCGGCTTGCCTATTCCCTTGAGGATAAGCTAGAGTGGAATATCTATTCGTGATGCCTAGATCACAACAGTATTTTCTAAAGGCTTTACTATCAAATTGTAGACCGTTATCTGAAATGAGAGTATAAGGGATTCCAAACCTGGTGACAATGTTCTTCCATACAAACTTTTTTGCTTCCATGTCTTTGATATTTGATAATGGCTCAATTTCAACCCGTTTGGTGAAATAATCTGTTCCGACGAGGAGCCACCACCTATTCCCTGCTGCTTTTGGGAAAGATCCAACAATGTTCAAGCCCCATTGAGCAAAAGGCCAAGGACTAGACAGAGGATTAAGAAGACCTCTTGGTTGATGTATGTTAAGAGCGAATCTTTGACATTGGTCACATTTCTTCGCAAAATTTTGTGCTTCTTTCTGCATATTGGGCCACCAATAGCCCTGAGCAAGGGCTCTATGAGCTAAAGACCTTCCTCCAGTGTGGCTTTCGCAAATCCCTTCACGCAACTCTTCCAAAAGTAACTCTGTTGCTTCTAGGTGCATACATAACAAATATGGTCCTGAAAAAGAGTGCTTGTATAATTTCTAATCCTTGGAAAGCTAGAACTGAGGTGATTTCTTGTGAACCTTATCTGCTTCGGACTTTTCTTTAGGCAAGATATCATCTTTGAGAAATGTCACAATTGGATCCATCCAACTAGGCCTTGTCCTAATTTGAAGAATTTGAGTGGTGTTATTACTCGTCCTAGTGGGTTTTCACAGATCTTCAACAAGGATAACCCAAGGTAGGCTTTGCACTGAGGATGTTGCGAGTGTGGCCAAAGAGTCAGCATGAGTATTCCCACACCTAGACACATGTAATAAAGAAAAGGACTCAAATCTAGATTATATATACCTGACCTGGGTTAGGTATCCTTGCATTCTTGAATCTCTTGCCTCTAGCTTCTCTTCCACTTGGCCTACCACCAATAGTGAATCTAAGAACATTTGTACTATCTTCCCTCCTATCTTATAAACCATGTTCATTCCAGCGAGGACGGCTTCATATTCTACTTCATTGTTGGTGGCCGAGAACCCCAATCTCAAAGATTTTTCAAAAGTAATTCCTTCAAGGGATACCAAAACTAGCCCCACACCAGATCCTCTTTGATTTGCTGCTCCATCAACATATACTTTCCACAACGGAGGCTCTTTGTACGAAATCATGCCAACTGATTTTTTATCTATGCCTGATCATTTAATATACTCTTCTAATGAAGGCTCAGCAAACTCCGCCGCAAGATCCGCAATGACTTGCCCTTTTATAGAAGTGCGAGGCATATACTTGATATCAAAAGCCCCTAGGACAGTTCCCCATTTGGCAATTCTTCCCATATAGTCCGCACTCCGATGTATAGACTTAAGAGGGAGTTATGTTAGGATAACAACTATATGAGACTGGAAGTAATAGGGAAGCCTTCGCGTAGCATGCACCACCGCCAGGATTGCTTTCTCTAGTGGTAAATAATGCACCTCAGCTTCATGCAGAGACTTGCTCATGTAATAAACTGGTCTCTGTACATTATCATCATCTCGTATAAGAACCAAACTAACTACATGATTAGCTACTGCAATATATGCGAACAGAACTTCATCAATTTCTGGTCGAGACATGACGGGTGGTTGTGAGAGATATTCTTTAAGCTGTTGAAAAGCCACCGCACACTCTTCAGTCCATTCAAAACTCTTCCATTTATTTAATAACTGAAAGAAAGGCCTGCACCTGTCCGCGGACCGAGAAATAAATCGGTTGAGGGCAGTAGTCATTCTTGTTAGTCTCTGAATCTCTTTAGGATTCCGAGGTGGGTGTAAGATGCTAATGGCCTTGACCTGAGTAGGATTTACCTCAATTCCCTGGTGAGTTACCATATAGCCTAGAAACTTGCCCGACCCCACACCAAAAGAACATTTAGAGGTATTGAGTTGCAATTTGTACTTTCTCAGCGTTTGAAAAGTGTTGCTCAGATCTTCCAAATGTGTAGAAACCACTTTACTCTTTACCACCATGTCGTCCACATATACCTCGATAGTTTTTCCCAGCTGTGGCTCAAACATCCTAGTCATCATCCTTTGATAGGTAGCTCTTGCGTTCTTCAAACCAAAGGGCATTACCTTATAATGATAATTTCCTGTAGGAGTAACAAATGCAGTCTTTTCCTGGTCTTCCACAACTAAAGGTATTTGGTGATAACCTTGGAAAGCATTAAGAAAACTCATCCGAGGATGCCTAACAGTAGCATCCACCAACTGATCAATCTGAGGCATTGGAAAAGAATCCTTGGGACAAGCCTTGTTTAAATTTGTGAAATCCACACAAACTCTCCACTTCCCATTCTTCTTCTTTACCACCACTGTATGAGCTAACCATTCAGGATAAAAAAAACTTCTTTGACAGCACCCGCCTTTTTGAGTTTGAGCACTCCCTCCTTAACAGCCTCAAAATGCTCTTTGGAGGATCGTCGAGGTGGTTGCCTCCTCGGTACCACAGCTGGATTGACATTTAAATGATGACAAATAAAACTCGGATCAACCCCAGGGGCTTCATAAGCATTCCACGCAAATACATCGATATTTCTCTTTAAAAAAAAATTAGCTCTTTCATCTCCTCTTGTATCAATTAAAACCCCACCTAAAGGAACTTTTCAAGGTCATCGTCTATGAGAACCTTTTCTAGTTCTTCACATACAGGTTCATCTACCTCGGTTGTGGCTAGAGACTTTGATTGCTACGACTTTCCTTTAGCTGAGGTCGAGGACTCCGGTTCAGGCTGACGCAAAATTGCAGCTGTGACACACTGTCGAGCCATAGACTGACTCCCAAGCAGCTCTACCACCTGATCTCCTAAAGGAAATTTAACCTTGACATGCAAGGTTGAGGAAATGGCACCTAAAACATGCAACCAAGGTCTTGCCACAATAGCTATATAGGGAGAATAGGCGTCTACCATGATGAAATTTATGTTTACCACTTTTTGGCCTGATTGTATAGGCAGCCTAATTTGCCCCTTAGGTATGACAACCTTTCTCTCAAAGCTTATCAAAGGTGAGTCATAAGCCGTACGATCCTTAAGCTTTAAATTTAACCCTTTAAACAAGTCAGGGTACATGATATCTATGCCATTGCCTTGATCGACCATCACCCTCTTTACATCGTAATTCCCTATTCTTAGGGTAACAACTAAGGCATCATCATGTGGTTGGATAGTCCCGATTTTGTCCTCTTCTGAGAAACCCAAAACTGGTAGGACATTTGCCTTAACCTTTTCAGCTAATCTCTTGATTCCTCAGCCAAGGTTCGAGTTACAAACATCACCCTAAAAGGAGTTGAGCCAGTCCTTCCAGGTGCCACGAAAATAACATTGATTGTACCTAGAGGAGGCCTTGACGAAGGGCCACTGTGGTTTGCCACCCTTGAGTGGTTTCCTTGCCCATTAGGCTGATATAGGAATTGCTTTAACTTTCCCTCTATAACCAATTACTCCAAATGATTCCACAGAGTTCGACAATCCTCAGTGGTATGACCCTTCTCCTGGTGATAATGGAAATGGAGATTTTGGTTCCGTCTCAAAGGTTCTCCTGCCATCTTATTGTGCCATTTGAAGTATGACTCATGCTTGATTCTCTCCAACAGCTGTTGCACTGATTCCTTGAAAATGGTTTTGACCACCTGTGGGGTGGTAGGACCAGCTTGTCTGGAAAAAACTCTTGTAAGCCTGTTGTTGTTGTATCTGTTCGACCTGAAATCCCTCCTTTCTTGAGGGATAACCTTCGCCTTACGCTTTCCTTGCTACTGATCTTCCTCAACCCTTTTGTACTCATCGATGCAATTTATGAGCCGACGCACACTTCTGACAGCCTTTTTCGTCAAAGATTTCCTCAAGTCATGCTCCGTAGGTAGGCTGACCTTGAAGGTCCTTATCGCCACATCATCGAAGTCTCCGTCAATTTCATTGAACATCTCCCAATACCTGTTTGAATACGTTCTCAGGGTTTTCCCTTCCCTCATGGCCATGGATAATAATGAATCTAAAGGCCAAGGAACTCTACTGCACATGATGAAACGAGAGCCAAATGCCCTAGTAAGTTCCATGAAAGAATTGATAGAGCCTGCCCTCAAGCCATCAAACCATCTCATGGCCACGGGTCTTAGGCTAGAGGGAAAAATCTCGCATATCAAAGTCTCATTCTTGGAATGTACTGCCATCCTTTGGCTGAAATGGCTCACATGCTCCACAGGATCCATTCGGCCATTGTAAATAGTGAAGGCCGATTGTGTGAAGCGCCGAGGTAGCCTCCCTTCTTCCAACTTGCGTGTGAAGGGGGACCTGGAGATTTGATGCAACGCCCTACCCATAGCATCATTTCCCAAGCCCCTAGAGGAATAGTTTTTACCCTACCGCCCATGTAGGTTGTCTTCCTCGTAAGAGAAAGATTCATCTGGGGGAGTTCTGGATTTCTGCTTGTAATTGTCATCCCCGGAACCCTCCGAAGAGGGATCGGAGATAGAAGGAGTTCGCCTTCGCCTTTCATGACGCAATTTCCTCTTCAGGCTGTCAATTTCTTTCTGCATGGCTTTGGTATTTTCCTCGTGAGGAGCTCTGCTTCCCCCTTATGAATGACTCCTACTTCTGGTAGTGTGCGTAGTATGCACACTACCCTCCCGGTTCTCTTCGTGCTCAAGATGCAAGGAGTGATCTTCATGCTGGGACCCCACAGACTCCATACAGTGTTGGGGTCCTGAGCCCACCATGATGTTAAACCTCTTCAAAGACTAAATTTTCCATAGACGGCGCCAATTGTAAAGACACAATTCGAGCTCCGGACCCATAATCAGAAGGGAAAGGGCTTGAAATCTAGATTTCAAAGGTGGTTTAAACAACAAAGAAAAATGGGCTTTGGGCCCAATGGTACAAATAGGGAGTTATCTATAAGAATATGAATGAAAATTCCTCCTCGGACACAATCCGAGGATAGTTTATAATATTGCTTCTCAAGATAGATTATAATTGTGGACAGTCAGATTTATCATATACTATTCTTTCTTTTTTCTCCAAAGAAAACCCCTCCTTCTTCCGAAGGTCCCTTCTCCTATTTATACTTCCTCTTCCTCCCCTTCTTATCTTCCACCTTATGGTTATAACGCTGGTTTAGATACTTGTCCCATCCATTTTCCCTGAAGTCTTCTAGAGATAAGAGCCAAGTTCCAAACCTCATGCTCATATCCCATTTCTCCATTAATGCAGCCAGCATATCAGTTGCAGAGTCTTTAATGCGGGGGCGGTGGTAGCAGCTTTATCTTAGATACTCCACCGCCCTTTCTATTATCCTCCATGTATACCGTGTCTTCCCGAAACCATAGGAATTTCTATAATATAGCCTAGGGATATTAAATCTTCCCTTCTATTACCTCAGCTTCAATATCCGAGGACAAAGTCTTCCTTGGACATATTTACTCAGACACTATCGTTTTTTTATCTAATATTTTCTTTATGAGGTACATTCACACACCCTTAGATCACTTGATGTCCTCGGATTGGGCTTTTAGCCCAAAAGATATTCTTGGGCCACCCTTCATAAATTACTGGGCCCAATGTCCCTACAAACATAATTATTAATAAGAATTTGTATTTTTATTTTTTTAAAATTAGTTTTTCTAGGACTAACTTAACAAGCATGTCCTTTTAAATTAAAATTTAAGTAAATTAACAAGATGTCGACACCTCATTTTGCAACTCTCATTTGGCCTAACTTGCATTGCATCACATATCATTACCATATCATTTCACAAGTGCAAAAATGTAATTTTGGTTGTTTGATATCCAAATACATTTTATGAAATAAATCTTGAGGTTCTAACGATTAAAACGACAGCTCATGGGTCTCAATTGGACAACTAGATTAAAAGATATCAAGAAAACAAGTTTTAACGACAACATGCACTTACATGAGGATATGATTTATGGTAAGGTTGCATGTACCCAATTTGGTCTAGAGACAAAGCATTTATTGATTCCTTGCAAAATTGGTAAATATTGATTAATTAATTGAACATATTTGGAATTGATTTGTTGAGCTTATGGACTAAGATAGTCAGAAAATAGAGTTGAAATTTGGAAGGAATCAAATTACAATTGAATTAGGAAAGAACCAAACTGAAAAAGGTAAAATAAAGGGAAATCTGGAACCAATTGTCGATTGACACTTGTATTAGAATCCCCATATTTGCTTCCTTTTTCAGCCCGGCACCTTACTCAAATTGACTTTGCCCCCTACATTTTTCACTTAGAAAACCTTATTTTTCATAGTCCCACATTGCCTAGAGACTCAACCCTAGCTCCCCCATTTCTTGTATAAATATCCCTCTTTAGCAATAGTTCAAAAGACCTCCAAAATATCTTGGAGCTTTTGAGTGAATTGAGAATTTTCTCTTTCCCTCTTGAGGTGTTGTCCAGCTTGGAGTGTTGTGCATGTAGGTAAGGCTTCTAACCTTCTTAGGTTTTTTAATGCCCTGGCTTTAAATTCAAAGAATGTTTTATTTTCATGTTCTTAGTTTTTTTTTTTTTTTTTTTTTTGTTTATGATGCTAGATCTAGGTTTTCTTTTTTATATTTTCTATGTTTCTAGGGTTTCTAATTCAAATAGTATATTCACATGTTTAGAATTAGGGTTTTTCCTAGTTAGAAATATGTTCCTATGCTTTTGATTTATAATACTAGAATAACATGTTCTTGTATCCTAGATCTAAGATTATTCTGTTGATTAAAGTCCGGTTCATAGATTAAAGCATGCTTTTATTTCAAGTTCTTCACACGTTCTTAATTGCTAACATGTTAGATCTAGATTGTTCTTCACACGTTTTTAATTCAAATAATACATTCACATGCATCTCTAGATTAGGGTTTGTCACACATCACACACATATTCATCATCTCTTCAATATTTGATATACATGCCTAGAATAGGGTTTCATCATGTTTTTGGATGTTTTACTCTTGCAATCACATGTTTTAGATGATATAAACTCTTAAATGATGTAATATTATTATTGGTCATCAAAGTCTAGAAGACCAGTTTCATTGGTAGGTTGGATGCCTAACACCTTTTGAATCCTATAACCTTGCCTCCAAACTTAGATAAAGGGTTAGTAGATTAGACTTATCCTTGGAATTTTCTCTTTCTAGATTGTAGCTAGAAATTAAAGTAATGTATTTTTGCTTTAGATTATATTTAGAACTAAAGCCATGTAATTCTCTGGTTATTATCAAAGAGACATACAATTTCAATTTCAAATCATCAATAACAATGATGTATTTTTCAATTCTTTAGGTTTTCATATTTTTCCAATTAAATGAGTAGCAACTCCATTATAAAACTCTTGACCTAGGAGGGAGAATAACAACAGTAAGATCCTCTCCAATGTCTCTTGAAAGGCAATAACATGACTTCACTCCATTCACATGGGACATAGTCGTCAAAACCTACAATTTTTAGGTTTGGGTTGGAGTCGCGGTCTCTCACACAAGCATGTCACTTATTATGTCATGAAAGGAATATAATAATTGAGTTTTTTTTAAAAAAAAAAAATTATAAAGTGCATCCTTTTGGAAAGGAGTTGACTAGTTAATTTTATGGTTAGGACAAAATTTAGAAGGTTCTACCGTATGTCTTTCACTTACATTTATGATTCCACCTGTTTCTCAACAAAAAAAAAAAAGATTGCACCTACCTTTATGATTAAATCACGTAATTTTGTTGATTAATATAGCACAAAATGTGTTATCTTTACTCGAAAAAAATTATTTTTAATTATGTGAATGTTAAAAATGTTGGTCTCCTTCTTTAGAAAAATTAGTCTTCAAATCCTTTCAATATTTTGTACAAATTGAATTTAAAAATAATAAATAAATAAATAATAACCCAAAACCCTACTATGTTCAGATTGAATTTAAAGAAAAAATAAAACCAGAACCCTACTATGTTACAAATTGAATTTAAAAAGAAAATCATAAAAATTAAATTACAATTATTTATGAATTGTTAAGTTTTGTCACTATGGTTAAATAACAATTCCCATACAATTTTGGTCATGTATTCGAATTCTCTTATACTATTCTAAACAAGAAGAGTGAGGAATTAAGAAAAATTTAGAGCCAAGGTGGAACTAAATATATGCCACGAGCAGGTCTAGATATACTTCGAAAATTAAAAAATATACACAAAGCAATCAACACTCCCAATATCAACTTAACCTTCATATAACACCATGCAGGCTACCCATTTACTCCAAATCAACAATGCACCAAAATACCAACCATCATCGATTTCATTAAATAAGTTTAAATAAGATTTCTAGTTCAGTTCAACGTGTAAATAACTTCAAAGAAAAAAGTCTGTTTAAATATATTTAATATTAAAAAAATAAATATATTAATATATAGAAAGAGTGCAATGTGGTGCTGTTTGTGCGGATTTCTTATTATAAAACCGCAAATTGCATTGCACCATGCAGTGCGGTACACTGTTACTTGCAGTGTAGTGCGGTGTGGTTATGCCATTTTTCGGGTGGTTTTGGTGCAATTTTTGCATTTTTTTCAATTTTTGCGGTTTGGTGAACACCCTAATCAATATATATGAATTAGTTCATTTGTGCATGCTACATTTTGATTTCAACATTTATTTAATTAAAATTAAGCCTTACAAAATTTTATATCAAATGATGTAGCTAGATAATTTCCTTAGCAATGAACGTAAGAGACGTGATTTGTTTTTACACATTTGAGGGTATGGTATCTACTGTGATCATAATTATAGATTTTTAAGTGTTTTAAGAAAAGTTTTTAAGTCTCCACTGATCCTTCGTGAATAATAAAGGTTAAAATGCAAAATCGACATTTTTTCACCTTTTATTATTTCAGGTATCTAAGTTTTAGTTTTGTCATTTCAGTCCTCTAAGTTGCAAATTTTGTCAACTAAGTACTCCGTTAAGCTTCTGTTAGCTCTTTCCGTTTAACCACCAAAACGACATGGTTTTTTTTTTTTTTTGGTAAAAATTTTGTAATTAATAAAAATGAAAAACTGCTATTGAAAAAAAAAAGCATAAAAAAAAAAGAGGCAGCTAAGGGGGACGACCCTACCCCTAAAAACAAAACAAAAAATCACGATATGGATCGTTGTGTAAAATCCAAAGTTCAAAGTAGCACAGCACACAAATTCAAATAATAAATATAGCTCACAAGCACAGAAACACAGATCTACAACTACAAGAAACTAATATAGTTCACAAAAAATAAAAATTGAAAAGCTTTTTAAATTTTAAAATAGCAAAAACAATTTAAAACTGAAAAAGAAAAAAAGAAAAAGAAAAAAAAAGACTAGCAAATCATAGAGGAAACAAGCACTGTACAACAGATTAGTATGAGAGCAAGTATTAGGCCTCTGTTTGGTAACTGAGAAATCGCAATCCATCTCCTTCTTTCTCAATGTCAATATCTCTCTCTATCTCGGTCTCAATCTCTCTCTCTCTCTCTATCTCAGTCTCAATCTCACAGTTTGTCGCCAACACACAATCTCTCTCTCTCCCCTGCCAATCCAACGATCCCTAACTCTTTCTCCTTCCCCCTTTCTTTCCTCAGGTAGGGCAAACCACACTCAGCTTATTTTCAACAACCACTATGCAGTTTTCTAGACTTAGAGCCATTTTATTTAACAACCCCACTCTCACTCTCCTACTATGACACAATATTGGCACATGTGAGCCAAACTTGGAAGCACCTGGAAAACACAGCTTAATAAGTTCCATAGTTTTTGTGCTGGGCCATAACTTGTAGTAGGTTTCTCATATTCAATTTACAGAAAGGAAGTACAAAAAAAGAAAGAAAGACTCAAAAGGTTGCCTTTTTTTTTTTCTTAACAACCAAACAAAGTAGTAATAATGTTAAAAGAGAGTGAGAGACTCAGCCACTTAAAATCACAATACGATTGAGCCCTACCCGAGCTCAATCATATTGTGATTTTTTTTTGTTTTGTTTTCAAGGGCAGGGAACGGCGTCGTTCCCCTTTTCTGCCCCCCCCCCCTTTTTTTTTTTAAGTTTTTCGTTTTTCTTAATTACAAAATTGAAAAAAAAAAAAAAAAAAAAAAAAAAAAAAGTTAACGGAAAGAGTTAGCAAAAGCCTAACAGAATACTTAATTGACAAAATTTGAAACTTAGAGGACTGAAATGACAAAACTAAAACTTAGAGGACCGAAATGACAAAAGGTGAAATTTAAAGGGTTAGTTTTGCATTTTAGCCAATAATAAAATATTGACCATGACTAATATATCCAAGAGGTGCTATAGAAGAATCCACAGCCCGCACACATTCAAATACAATCTATCCAAAAAATAAATAAAATACAATCTATCTTCTGAGATATAATCTCATTAAGGTATTATCTGTATATATATTAAGAGGATTTAGAAAGTTAGTTATTACTTTTATTCCTATCAAAAATACCCCTAAATTAATTAAACAACAACTTAAAAATGGGGTTAAAATAGTAAATTGACAAAAGAAAGTTAGTTATTGCTTTTTTTACTATAAAAAATACCCCTATCTGAAACTTAAAAATGGGGTTAAAATAGTAAATTGACAAAAATAATAAATTCTTACTTCTACATTGAAATGTCTTCCTGCTTTTACTAAACTCCTACTTTTACGTTGACTTAAATTCCTATTTCTACTCCCTAACTCCCTACAAAATAGGATTACTCTTTTGTTAGTTTTAAAACTCCTCAAATTTATAAAACTCACCCCATGTATTCATCACACCCTTAGATTTTGTTTTTTTTTTTTTTTTTGGTGATTGAAAAAATTAGAAATCCTAAATTATAATAAATGCAAATTATTAATTTTTATCCAAAAAATAGAAGAGCCTCTGAGCACGCACGTGCTCAGAGACTAGTATATATTAAGATTTTTGATAAATTTAAATCGAGATAATTACGGTAAACCCACCTGTAGTATGGCTTGTTTTCATCTTGCCTACTCGTGTTTTAAAATTTTACACTTTGCCCACCTGAGATTAGTTCCGTTAGCCTTTCGTAACCCATTTCTCTGTTTGCCATTAGAAAAACATATTTTTAGGCAAAAATAAATATAACAAGAACAAAGGAGCTAGGGTTTTTCATTGCTCATGAACTTCAATGAGAACAAAGTGGAGGAACAACACACCAATCAAATGACTCAGTGAAATTATTTTTCGGCCTTTGGAACGGTGAGACCTTGAAAACGTATGTATGCCCATGAGGGAGGGTGAGACCTTGAAAACGTATTCTGACAAATATTGGGAGATGTTTAATGAAATCGACGGCAATTTTGACGAAGTGGCGATTAACACTTTCAAGGTGGGCCTCCCAACTGATCATGATTTAAGAAAATCTCTGACCAAGAAGCCCGTGCGGAGTATACGTCGGCTTATGGATCGTATTGACGAGTATAAAAGGGTTGAGGAAGACCAACAACAAGGTAAGGGTAAGGCGAAGGCTATCCCTCAAGAGAAAAGGGATTTCAGGTTGGATAGGTACAGTAACAATAGGACGAGGAGAGATTTCTCTGGGAAATCTGGTTAAGCCACTCCTCAAGTAGTTAACACTGTATTCCGAGAACCAGTGCACCAATTGTTGGAGAAAGTCTGCAAGGAGCCCTATTTCAAGTGGCCTAGTAAGATGGTAGGGGACCTTGCGAAACGAAATCAAAACCTTGTTTGCCAATACTATCAGGATGTATGCTATACTACCGAGAACTACCGGACACTTTGGAATCATTTGGAACAGCTGGTCAGTGAAGGAAAGTTAAAGCAACATTTTTTATCAGCCTAGTGGGCAAGGAAGCAATTTGGGTTCGATTAACCAGAGGAATAATTCATCTTAGCCCCCCATGGGAATGATTAATGTCATCCTTGCGGCCCTAAGCAGGATCGATTCCTATCCTACTAGGGTGATGTCCATATCACATATTCTCACTGAGGAGTCTGGCTCCAGGCCGAAAAGAATTAAAGGTGCTTTTCTGCCTATCTTGGGCTTCTCAGAAGAAGATAAAGTTGGGACCATCCAACCGCATGATAACGCCCTGGTGGTTACTCTAAGGATAGGGAACTATGATGTAAAAAGGATGATGGTCAATCAGGGTAGTGGTGTGGATATTATGTACCCTGATTTGTTTAAGGGGCTCAATTTGAAGCTCGAGGATCTTACGGCTTACGATTCACCACTGATAAGTTTCGAAGGGAAGGCCGTCATACTAAAGGGACAAATTCGTTTGCCGATACACTCAGGTCTAAAAATAGTTGATGTGGATTTCATTGTGGTTGATGCTTATTCCCCATATACAGCCATCAGGTCCGGAAACAGTTGATGTGGATTTCATCGTTTGCATGCTCTGGGTGCTGTTTCCTCAACTTTACATGTCAAAGTAAAGTTCTCGTCGGGAGGACAAATAGAGGAGATTCTTGGGAGTTAACCGGTAGCAAGGCAATGCATATCGGCTGCAATACTACGTCAGGCCAACCAAAATCCTTGGCCTCGGCTGTGGAAGACTTATAGCAATTAACGACTTCGGATGTCTTGGTGTGGTGACAATAGAGGAGGCAACGTGTGAAGAGTTGGAAAAATTTCTTATTAATGATGACTCTGAAAGGTTCTTTCAAGTTAGGATATGACTACCACATCAAGAGAAGATGAAATTAGTAATGTTTTTGAAAAGCAATATTGATGTATTTGCATGGGATCCCTACAAGGCTCCGAGGGTTGACCCAAGCTTCATTTACCATTATTTGAATTTCAATCCTGCCGTTGTTCCCAAGAGGCAACCACCTCGGCATTCTTCCAAACAACATGCCGAGGCCGTCAAGGAGGAGGTGCTCAAGCTCAAAAGGGCTGGGGCTATTAAAGAAGTTTTCTATCCAGAATGGTTGGTGTATATTGTTGTGGTAAAAAAGAAGAGCGAAAAGTGGAGAGTATGTGTAGACTTCACAGACCTGAACAAATCTTGTCCCAAAGACTCATTTCCAATGCCTCGCATCGATCAGCTAGTGGACGCCACGGTTGGACATCCTTGGATGAGTTTTTTAGATGCCTTCCAAGGCTATCACCAAATACCTTTGGCGTTAGATGACTAGGAGAAAATTGCCTTCATTGCTCCTACGGGAAATTATCATTATAAAGTGATGCCGTTCGGTTTGAAAAATGCAAGGGCTACTTACCAAAGGATGATGACCAGGATGTTCGAGTCGCAGCTTGGAAAGACTATTAAGGTATATGTGGATGATATGGTGGTGAAGAGCAAGATGGTGCCTATGCATGTGAAAGATTTGGATGACACCTTTCAAACGCTTAGGAAGTACAAGTTGAGCCTTAATGCCTCCAAGTGCTCTTTTGGGGTGGGCTCTGGTAAGTTCTTGGGCTACATGGTGACTCATAGAGGAATAGAGGTAAATCCGGCACAGGTCAAGGCCATCCATAGCTTGCAACCACCTTGGAATCCAAAGGAAGTTCAAAAGTTGACTTGGATGACTGCTGCTCTCAGAGGTTTATCTCTCGGTCTGCTAATAGGTGCAAGCCCTTTTTCCAGTTGCTGAATAAGTGGAAAGGATTCGAATGGACCAAGGAATGTGCTTTGGCTTTTCATCAACTTAAAGAGTATCTTTCTCGGCCACCTATCATGTCTCGGCTAGAGATCAATGAAGTCTTGTTTGCATACATAACTGTAGCTATCTATGCAGTCATTTTGGTTTTAATATGGGATGATAGTGAAGTGCAAAGACCGGTTTACTATGTTAGCAAATCTTTGAGTGAAGCTGAGGTGCAATATCTACCTTTAGAAAAGGCAATTCTGGCCGTAGTTCATGCCACGCGGAAGCTTCCTCATTACTTCCAATCCCACACTGTCGTGGTTTTGACTCAATTGCCCCTTAAGTCGGTATTATGAAGTGCTAAATACTCAAGGAGGATAGCCAAGTGGGGAACTATTCTAGGAGCTTTTGATATCAAATATTTGCCTCACACCTCCGTGAAGGGTCAAGTCCTTGCCGATTTAGTGGTAGAGTTCGTTGAACCCTCATTAGAAGAAACTACAAAGGAGTTGCACATGGATGAAAATTCAGTTGGTATTATCACAGGCAAAGAGCTTCCGGCTTGGAAAGCATATGTTGACGGTGCGGCGAACCAGAAAGGGTCAGGTATAGAACTTGTTTTAGTATCCCCTGAAGGGATAACCTTTAAAAAATCATTGAGATTGGCGTTCTCAGCCACTAATAACGAGGTTGAGTACGAAGCTATCTTAGTGGGTATGGATATGGTCTAGAAAATGGGTGGAAGGTCAGTTTGTATGTCCTCGAATTCTCAGTTAGTCGTGGGCTAAGTGATGGGAACCATAGAAGCTAGGGATTTGAGAATGCAAGAATACCTGACCAAGGTCAAATGTTTACAATCCAAGTTTGATTCTTTCATCCTTACACATGTTTCTAGAAGTGGAAACACACATGCAGACTCATTGGCCACCTTGGTGACGTCCTCAGCTCAGTTTTTGCCTAGGATTATCCTCGTCGAAGACTTGCTGAAACTAGCTTTAACAACCACAAGTGTCGTCCGCATCCATCTGATAAGGCTCGGACCTAGCTGGATAGACCCTATAATTTCTTTTCTAAAAAGTGATGTTCTGCCCGAAGAGAAGTCTGAAGTAGATAAAATTTGTCGAAAGGCATCTCGATTCTGGTTGTCTAAGGATCAAAAGCTATATAAACGTTCTTTTTCAAGATCATACCTGCCATGTGTACAGCCTAAAGTGACAGAGGCACTTTTGGAAGAATTGCACGAGGGGATTTGTGGAAGTCATACTTGGGGGAGATCTTTAGCCCATAGAGCTCTGACTTAGGGATATTGGTGGCCCAATATGCAGAGAGAGGGTCAGGACTACGTGAGAAAATGTGACCAATGCCAGATATTTGCTCCCAACATTCATCAGCCTGGTGGCATCCTTAATCCTTTATCTAGTCCTTGGTCATTCACTCAGTGGGGACTGGATATAGTTGGGCCTTTTCCAAGGGCTGTGGGAAATAAAAGATGGCTACTCATGGGAACTGATTACTTCACCAAGTGGGTTGAAGCTGAGTCTTATATCAAATATTAAGGATGTAGACACCAAGAAATTTATCTAGAAGAACATTATCACTAGATTTGGGGTACCTCACACACTTATTTCTGATAATGGTGTGTAATTTGATAGTAAAGCCTTCAGGAAGTATTGTAATGGCTTGGGCATCACAAATAGATACTCCAATCCATCTTATCCTTAGGGAAATGGGCAAGCTGAGGTCGTTAACAAAGTTATAGTCAATGGACTTAAGAAGAGGCTGGATGATGCAAAGGGTAGATGGGTAGAAGAATTGCCACACGTTTTGTGGACATATCAGACTACACAGCGAAGATCCACAGGAGAAACACCTTTCTCCATGACTTACAGGGCTGAGGCAGTGATACCTTTGGAATCTGGTTTTTCGACATTAAGGACAAGTTCTTTCAACCCTGGAAATAACGATGGCTTGCTAGAGAAAAGCCTGGATCTGGTTGAGGAACGGCGAGAGGCCGCCATGGTACAACTGGCTTATTATCAACAGAAGCTCAAACGGGGATATGATGCTCATGTGAAATTAAGGCCACTTGCGCCTGGAGATCTAATCTTGAGGAAAGTCATGGGTACTTCCAAGAATCTAGCGTGGGGAAAGTTAGCACTAGCCTGAGAAGGGCCATACCGAATTACTTCTGTAGCGGGCATAGGATCATATCGCTTAGCTGATCTAAATGAAAAAATTGTACAACGCTATTGGAATGTAAATAACCTACGAAGGTATTACTATTCATGAAAGGCACTTTTTCCATTTGTTGCTTAATTATCATTATGTAACATTATATTTATTTATTCTAAATGTCAAACAGAAACTTGGTCATGCATGGTCCTCGGACCACATACCCCGTGAAAATTGATATCTTGTTAGATGTTAAACAGAATTTTAGTTACGTCAGGTCCTCGGACCTTCTACTTTGGGAAAATTAACATTTCAATTTGCTATTCTAAATGTCAAACAGAAACTTGGTCATGCATGGTCCTCAAACCACATACCTCGTGGAAATTGATATTTTGTTAGATGTTATATAGAACCTTAGTTACGTTGGGTCCTCAGACTTCTACTTCGGAGAAATTAACATTTCAATTCGCTATTCTAAATGTCAAACAAAAACTTGGTCATGTATGATCCTCTAACCACATACCTCATAGAAATTGATATCTTATTAGATGTTAAACAGAACCTTAGTTACGTCGAGTCCTCGGACCTTCTACTTTGGGGAAATTAACATTTCAATTCGCTATTCTAAATGTCAAACATAAACTTGGTCATGTATGGTCCTCGAACCACATACCTCATGAAAATTGATATCTTGTTAGATGTTAAAAAGAACCTTAGTTACGTTGGGTCCTCAAACCTTCTACTTTGGAGAAATTAACATTTCAATTCGTTATTCTAAATGTCAAACAGAAACTTGATCATGCATGATCCTCAAACCACATATCTCGTGGAAGTTGATATCTTGTTAGATGTTAAACAGAACGTTAGTTACGTCGGGTCTTTAGACCTTTTACTTTGAGGAAATTAACATTTCAATTCGCTATTATAAATTTCAAACAGAAACTTGGGCATGCATGGTCCTCGGACCACATACCTCGTGAAAATTGATATCTTGTTAGATGTTAAATAGAACCTTAGTTACGTCGGGTCCTTAGATCTTCTACTTTGGAAAAATTAACACTTCGTTCTATCATTCTAGGCATCTAATACAAACCATGCCTTATGGTTACATGACTCGTGGAAATTGATGTACTGATAAACCATGGTAAGTTTGATGGTTTACTTTGTGCCCCAAACTAAATATTAAGTTAAGTCTCAGACCATGTGTTGTTATACTTCATATATTAGAGTTTCGATGCATGATTTATCTGCTGATGAATAAGATTGATAAAATGAATGTACTTTTATGGGGGATTGTTGATGTTTGAGGTGTTGTAAAGACTTCATTGTGCATTAAGGTGAAGCGAATTAGTATTTTTCTACTGAAGATTGGAAACCAGTTGAATAGCAACCTTTCAAACTTCTCTTTAATCTTTGCCAATGGATACATTGGAAATAAAATTCTGAAATAAAAAGGTTAAAATAGAATTACATAAGGAAAAGGGGTCCTAATTGGCCTAAGCCTTAAACCTTGGTTGGGGGGGGGTCCTACTTGGATGTGCTGGCAGCCCCTTTTGCTTTGTTGTCCTCCTCTGTTTGTTTTAGCTCTGCTTCGAATGAGGTTTGGACTTGTTTCCCTTTGTCCTTTGCCACTGGTGGAGGAACATTAGGCTCGGCATCCTTGCTTGGAAGCTTCTTAGCTTCGTCGCTTTAGTCCTTCTCTTTGTCAAAACCAACAGGTTCTTTAGGAGTTGGAATGGGTTCTTGAATGATAGATGGATGCATTGAAGGCGCGGTCTCAAGGGTAGGCATGGAAGGAGGAAGCTCTTCGAACACTTGGATGTCCCGGAGAATCCAAATATTCTCAGGTTTCCTCAACTCCAAGGTCAAGGGAATTCTAGCCACGTTCAAAGCTTCTGCCTATACTTGTTGGCAGTACTCCCTACATAACTCTGCCAACTCCTCCATCAGTCGATCTTCTGTCGCCTCGACCCCTTCATTGTAAGCAGCCTTCTTGGCAACCTCCATAGTTTCCTTGAGGTTGCGAGCTTTTTCCTTCACTTGGGCGAGCTCTTTATTTAAGGTAGAGTTTTCTTGCTGAGCTTTAGACAGGTCCTTGTCCCTTTGATGCAGAAGTTTGTGTTGCCCCTCCACCTGAGTTTTGATCGTTTTAAGACTAGCCTCGGCACCATTTCTCCACAAGGGCTTGGCCTAAGGCTTTCTCAGTCTCCAGTCTGACCTTAAGTTCAGTTGTAGCCTTCTTTCGAGAGTCTTCTACCCATTTCTCTACAACAAAGACTTCTTGTATAGCCTGAATTGAAATGTCGAATAAATGTATTATTATTTATGATTAATTCAAATGTGTGCGAACGAATTTGTGCTAAAATGTGATTATAGCAATAATATGGAGGTAATTGGAAGACATTCACCAAAGCTAGGTCCCTTTTGAGGGAGAGAAAGAGATGTGGCTAACTCATTTTGTCTAGAGCTTCCATATCCTTCGGTAGGAGAAGAGGTTGCTCCAAGGCGTTAGCTAAGTGGTAAGCATGTCCTTGCTGGAACGCCCTAATGCTGGATTGGCAGGAAATGAGGGCCCTATCTTGCTTCAATGCAGGAGACCAGTTGGCTTGTGTACGGCTTACCTCAGCCAGGTCACGGCTTTCCCCACTCTCTACTGAGGAAGCACGCGACTTACCCTTACCTGCTTTCTGTTGCTGATGTTGTTGCTTAAACTTCTTTTGCCTCTCTATATCTGCCTCCTCAGCCTCGTTCTTCCTCTTCTTCTTAGGCTCCAGGTTGGGGATCTTAGGATCAATTGATGGAGGGGGTAATGGCAGAATGGGAGGGGGTTGCGACCCAACTACGCCCTTCTTGGGAGCTTGTGTGCCCCTCCTTGACATCAACTTTCTAAGAGTAGACGTGTCATCTTCCTCAGAGCTAGAGTTGAACTGTGCTATTATCAAACCCTTTATGCCAGAAGTTTCTACAGGCATGTGTTCTTCGTCCGAGAGGATAACGAGGTGATCTTCTTGAGGTCTCTTAGCTTCTTCAAGACGAAACTGATCAATTTCCTCGTCAAGCGATTGTTGTGAAGATGTCGATTCTTCTTGGATGTTTGTCATCTGGGAATGTGTCGAGAAAGGAATTGTTGTAATGGGGCCAGAGTACAAGATGACGGAGGGGTCTTCTGAAAGTTCGTGTGCAGAAAGGAAGCCCGGTCTTGAAATATCTATCCTTTTACGTCTCTGGTCGCCTGCGGTGATCGCGTTGCCAATCTCTGGGAAATTTTTTGATAAAGGATCGTATCCCAGTATCAAATGGGCTGCCCTCACTTGCAGGTCTTCACTTGCAGGTCTTTGCTTACAAACACTTTGGATCAAAGGACGCGATTGAGATTCGCGACGATGCAAAGACTTAAACGAGGTCGTACGTGCTGTTTTTCTGCAAAAACATCCGAAGAGACAAGTGTAGTTAGGTCAGCAGCGAATATCGAGTAAAAAGAAAAAAACAAACAAGATAACCAGAAATGGTGAAGTTAATAGGACTAAGTCACAGGTTAGGGAATCTAACTCCTATAGAGTCACACTTGGGTCTCCCCATTTGACTGAGCAATGAGGACCGTCAGACCAGTTTCCTGAGGTGATAAGATAGTCATCTTTCCTACCTTTGTTGGATTTGGGAAGACAGGATATAAGCCTAACAATGCTAGATCTAGATTTAAGGTAGTACCTTACGTCTTTAAGTTTATGGCACTCGTACATGTAAACGATGTCGTGCCATGTGAGGTTCAGACTCATTTATTCATTAAGAGTGTCGACACAACCTAAGATTCTAAACACATTTGGTGTGCATTGATCTGGGCATAACCTATGGTTACGTAGGTACTCGCTGGTTACATTTCTCATGGGAAGGGTCATCCCACCCTCTAAGAATGCAATAATGGGGATGATAACTTCTCCTTCTGTTCTAGCGTTACCTATGGCTTCTACAGGGCAATATCTCAAGCCTATGTCTTAGGAAATATGATATTTGGCCCGAAAGCCCTCCATATCGGCGTTGGTATCTACTAAATACTTAAATCTACCCATTTGGTGGGGGTGTGAATGTATGTTTGGAGAGGGAAAGGGTGTAATCGGTGGCCGAGGACAATAGCCGAGGAGAAATGAAAAAATAAGATTGAGAACTTACGGGAAATGCCTAGACGATTCTTCACAAGCTTCTTGAGAGGAAAGAGAATGAGCGATTCTTAGATTTGATTGATTTCTGAAAGGTTAGAGTGAAGTTCAATTTCCTAGGCGTTTTGGCGTGTAGGAGGCGGCCTCGAATAAGAAGTATCCCGCCCAAATTTTTGGAAAGGACTTGGGCCGTTAGATGCGAATCTCACCGTTGAACGTGGGGAACAAGATGTAACTCGTAGTCATTAATGTGGATGTTGCGGCTTTCAAAGCGTCAGGGGCAGTTTAAAAGGAGCAAACTAACCCTTACACATGTGGCAATTCGTGGACCATGTAGAGGTTTTGCTGTTGGATCAAAACTCCATTTCTCACCTTGGATAGGAAGAAAAATGAAGTTTTGAGGGGCTATTGTGGGGGTAAAATAGATAAAATGTTTATTTGGGCTTTGGGCCTGATTTGGTGGTGTAAGTCTGTCCGAGCAGAGTTTTTGAGGCCCACAAGCCAATGCACACTACGAGAGGTGGAGGAGTCGTCCGAGGAAGAGTACCTCTTCGAAAGGGCCCAGTAAAGGTCATGGGACATACCAAGGGATTTAGAGACAGAATTTCGGAAGATCTATTGGGTAAAGGCGTGATCCACGTAGTGGTTAGAGGGAAGAACGTGTGAGAAATATCAGAGGAGAAAAAGCTACTACCACCGCATTAAAGATCCTGCATCTACCTCCCTAGCTGCATTAATGGGGAAATGACCTCTAAGCAGTGAGGTTCAGCTTTCCAGCTGGTATTTGGATGTTTAAAGAAGGTGCTGGATGGGACAAGTATCTAAGGAGGAGATTAGTGATACACGTGGAAGAAAGAAGGAAGAAGAAGATGGATACAAGGGAAGAAGAAAGAGATAAAAGGGAGGTGATGGCAGAAGGAAGGGGGGGATCGAATACTTGAATTGTAATTGTAATATTGTTCTTAAAAGAAAGAAAGGCAATATAGGTTGTCCTCGGCTTACATCCGAGGAGAGATTCTTTACTGTTTTCATCTATTGAACACTCAGATAATAGCAATCTAGCCTATTTTTCCCTTGTCCAACATCCACAATCTAGGTTTCAAGCCCACACTTTACAAATTTTTATTGTATAAGGCTCTTTGAGCCTGAGTTCACCTAGTGATTGGACCGGATATAAATTGTGCACCTACAACTATCATGTCCCAAACCCAATACCAGGATTTGTAACCATGACCAACATGCTAATATCAAGCTTGAACCTGATATTAACAAGAACAAACTAACCTTTTAATCAAAATCTTTCCTGTTTCTTTTCATTCTTATTCTTATTTCTTATAAGAATGAAAAGAAAGAGAAAAGCTTTTGTTTAAAAGTTTAGTTGATTCTTGTTAATATTTGATTCGAGCTTGATATTAGCATGTCGGTCATGCTCACAAATCTAGGTATGGGGTTTGGGTCGGGACACTTGCACAAATCCAGCACTATTGAACACAAAAATTGTACAAAAATAATAAAAATATTCACAATAGTGATTTTATTTTAGCAAAAAAAAAATTACCACCAAAAAACCATGTGTCATTGGAGAAGCTAACGCAAAATATTTTGCAACTACAATAAGCTGGTATAAATAACAGTTGACTGTAACAAGTTGTTAAAAATAAAATATTTTATTAAGATTATCTCTCTTCTTTCAATTAAAAAACTCAAATTCTCTCTCTTCCTTTATTATTTTAATGAGTTGTTCATATTATTTTAAATGAAGTCGTAAAAAAAATAGAACATTTAATGTTAGGTGTGTTATAAAGTAAAGTCGTAAAATAAATAAAATAGTTTTTTTAGGTGCTAAAAGCTTAATGTTTTTAGTACCACTACTGTGAATGCTCTAACTTCAAAAATAAAATAAAAATCCTAGCCAACCTAGTATTAAAAAAAACATTATTTTGCTTCTTCTTCTTTTTTTTTTTTTAATCTTTGTTGGTAGATGATTGTATCTTATAATATATTAAGAAAAAACGATTTTGTGGATATACAATTTATTAATACTATAAGGATGCCTATTTGGAGTGTTTTTTTTTCCCCCCCTTATACTCCGGTCCCCTCAAGCTTGAAATTCTAAGTTCGTCCCTATATGAAGCTAGCCTAGAGTCTCCAATAATTGTATCATTAATTTGTTAAAAACCAACGATTTTTAAAAGGCTATCCATCACCACTAGAACGCATCTATTTGTCAGCAATTTTGGTCAACTTAGGTTGTGTTTGGCACTGACTTAAAAAATCAGTTTTTTTTTACTATTCACCTTATTTTTGGTACCATTCATAGGTCCCGCTATACCATTTCAGCTACTTTTTAGTTTTATCTATAACACTTTTAGCAAAAAGTTTTTGGTTTCTAATAGGGATTGAATTAAATTTAGTTTGTCCAAAGTGGTCGTCCATTACCAGACCACGTCCAGAAAGCTTCGCGAGGAAAGAAACCCAGCAGAAACAACGCGTGCACGAAGAGTATCCGTCCATAGGTAACGAGACCATCCAATCTCAGGATAGTTGTCCATGACACAAGTGCATGGAAAACCATAAGACACTTAGTAAATTTTAAAAGAAATTTTCGAAAGGTTCCATATAATCAAACCATGATGCACTACTCCTAAAACTTGGAAAGGATTCCCTATAATCCACTCCACGTACCCAATTTTCTCCATTAACAACACACATCTCCCATGATGGTGGTGGATCCAAACAAGTAGACTCACTTCTAACTCTCTATAAAATGATCAAATCCCATTTACCTAAGGTAAGTTCTACGATTCACAATTTCTCATCCTTGTGTTCTATAGAGAAAACTAACTTAACCGTCAGAGGGTCCTTGGTCGGGTTACATCGGTCACCATTGACAGTCTTTTCTTTCCTTTCAGGTCATAAAGCTATCACCATAGCTCAAAACACTCCAGCCTATTGATTTTCGTGCATCATCAGTTTCAGCTAAATAAGTTGTTCCCAAATAAACTTATAATTATCGACTTTGTATACAATGCATTTATCATGTTTTGTTTCTAGCTTGATTGATGCATGTGATATTTTCATGAACCAAATCAATTTGTATAAATTTACATGGCAGGACACTTGAAGTGTTCGTAGGTGTAATTTTGTTATTCATTGTGTGCCATTCTGAGTACATAAGTTTGTTTCCTGATTATAAAATCTTAATGATTATCCAATAGTTTGTGATCTTGATAAGTTGATATCACTAATTATCTGTATACTTTAAAAACCATAAAATTTGACTATTATAGGGATGAATATATTGTTGGAAAAATAGTATGAAGTGAATAAGAAATTGACTTCTAATGTGTCCACTTGAACATGATATTAAAGTGGTAAGAATCCTTTAATTCCCACATAGGAAATGATAGACAACATGGGTTTACATGCTCATGGGTTGGACATTAAGTTGGGTTTTAGGCATGTGTGGATTGGGACCTCTTATCCAAATAATAATATTATTTTATTTTTTGAGTCAGTAAGTCTGTATACAACAGTTATATTTGAAACAGTGTGTCTGTTCAGTAACGTATATATTCACAGTCCCACATTCATGAAAAAGAACTTTTGAGAAACTCTTCCAGAGAGAAAATATTTTGTACATTCATTTGAGTCAAAGAGAGAGAAAGAGACATAGATTAGTTCGTAGAGTTCGAACCTTGTGTGCTTCTTGTCCACACTGTAGATCATTTTATCCTAGGAGGCAGACGTGTGTAAGTCTCAAAGCACCACAAATTGTGTGACAAACAAAATCCGCTTGAAGGAAATTGTGTCAAACACAAAAATTTATCTATATCATTCATTCTTCATGCATTAAGCCTGTGAGTTTTTAATTATTTGCAGATTTCTTCTTATATATACAGTATCTATTTATTGCTTTTGCCTATCACATCTATTTGCATTATTGTTTAAATTTAAATATGTATGTTGTTTCTTTTTATTTAATCACAAAAGTAAATTGTTGAAATATATTCAACATATATTGTCTATAATATTATTTGGACCATTTGCTATAAAAGAAAAGATCAAGATTAAAGTAATTCTTCCGGTAAAGTTTTCAGATAATTTGAGAAAATTTTGACCCAGCTAAATTTACATGATTTTTTCTTTATGAACCGAAATTGGTCTTACGCCTATGATCATTGCCTCGACCAACTTGAACCCAAAGAACTCATCGTGTGGGGCAACGTTGGGTGCATTAAGGCTATTCACTAGATGAACTAATGGTGTGGGGCGCCCATTGGTGCGTTAAGGCAAGCCAAGTTGTGGCACAGCATTTTTACGAAGCACACGACTCAAACTAGGCAACTCCTAAACCCGCAAGTATGACCCAATCCAAGACTCCTATTGATACACCACGCCCCCAAGCAATTAAATTTACATGTTATGTTCTCCAACTAATAAACCTTTTATAGTTCATGTTAGGCTGTTTATATTGCCTTTTTCTCTTTTCAAAAATTGAGAATTCTAGTGTTCATTTTATAATTAAAAAAATATTAATTAAATTAATTATAATAATTCTATTAGAAAACTTGGAATAACTGCCCAATAAGGCAACCAAAAAAAAAAAAAAAAACCTAGGGTGCATTTGGCTACAAATTAAAAAGCTAGCTTATTTTACTATTCAACTTATTTTTGCTACTATTCATAGACTCCACTGCACTTAACTAACTTTTACTTTTATTTATAGTACTTTTGGCAAAAAGTTTTTAGTTTTAGCAGAATAAGTGAATCCCAAACAGACCCCTATTGCACACTTTTAGGGTGTGTTTGTTTGGAAGTGAAATAAGGTGGATGTAAAACTTTAGAGAGAAAATGGGAAGGGAAACTTTTTTGGAGTATGTTTGGTTAGGTGGGGAGGAAGGAAAATAAATAATGTTTTCTCCCCGGACTCATCAAAAAGTTTTCTCTCTAAAATGGGAAGAAAATTGGGAGGGGAAGCTCATGAAATGAGCTTCCAAAAATTTCCCTTACGTTGGACTTCACCTCCAACATGTTGACCTTTTTTTTTCTTTGATTTTTTCTTTATCTGTACTAACGTGTTGGCTTTTTCCTTTTTTCTTTGATTTGTCTGTACGTGTTAGCTTTCTTCTTCTTCTTCTTCTCCTTCTTCTTCTTTTTGGTGCTCATATGTTTATTTTCTTATTAATTTTGGTTGGTTTTTGTTTTTTTTTTTTTTTTTTTTAGAAAACAATTTTGGGTTAATTTTTTATGCTATTTTTTTATACTTTAATGAAGCGTCTATCTATACATTTTTTTAAAAAGTATAATGTGTTACTTTTTGTTTTATTTAATAGGGACATGATAGTAAATTTATACAAACATTATTTTCAACCAAATAAAAAAGTTTTACATCCCTCCACTTTTTCACCCTCCACTTTTCCACCCTCCCAACCAAACACAAATGAGAGAAACTGTCCATTTGGTTTGTAATTTGTCATCACTCAATTTTCATTACTCATCACTTAAAATACCCAAATTTTCCAAATCCCACCCGTTTGGCACTCATCACTCAATTCTGTCATTACTTTGTTTAAAAAAAAAAACCTAAAAGTCAAACATTGCGACTGAAACTTCAAAATTTGTGGGTTTAATTATGAAAATGCCATTGGAAACTGAGTTATGAAAACTGAAAACATAAATAACTGCAGAATATGGGATAGAACACAGTTTCATGGGATTCTGCAATTTAGTAAAAGCTCAAGGGATAATGCTTTCAGAAAAGAAAATGGTCATAGGAGTATCCTCTATTGATTTTCTTGGAGTAAACATTTCAGATGGAAAGTATACTCTTCAGCCTCATATTGCACTCTCTCTCAGAGAATTTTCAGATGTTCTCACCAGCGCCAAACAGATCCAGCAGTTCCTTGGAATTGTTAATTACATGTCAGATTTCATTCCAAAAAGTTCCAGACACAGAGATTGTTTGTCCAAGTTATTGAAAAAATCTCCTCCCGCATGGAATTCAATTCATACAGAAGCAGTTCAACAGTTGAAAAAATTATCAGAAAAGCTTCCACCTTTGCAGATTCCAGGTACAGGAAAAAGAATTTTGCAGACAGATGCAAGTGATGAGTATTGGGCAGCAGCTCTCTTTGAAGAAGTTAATGGAAAAAGAAGTATTTGTGGATACAAGAGCAGTGCATTCAAGCCTTCAGAGCTCCATTACCATTCTACTTTCAAAGAAATTCTTGCAGTCAAACATGGAATTGAGAAATTTCAATTTCACCTTCTTGGCCACAGTTTCCTTGTAAAATGGATATGTCCTCTTTCCCAAAAATGCTCCAGTTTAAAAGAAAAATGCTCCCCCATCCCCAGTTACTCAGATGGTCCAACTGGTTTTCACAATGGTCCTTTCAAGTCAAACACATCAAAGGTACTGATAACATTATTACTGACTACCTTTCTAGGAAACCTCCAGTCCTCCATACCACAATAATTCCTCCTCCCTTGTGTGTATATCCACTAACAGACCCATCCTCATCCTCAGTCCCTTCTTCATCCTCTAACCCTTCTACCTCATCCTCCGATGACATCATGACAATAATAGAAACCCTTCCCTCAGATATAAAAGACCAGATAAAAACCCTCACCCTCCAAGCCAGATCCAAAAGAATCATTCAAGTCCTCCATAATTATCTCACAGAAAACCAGAGCCATTTCCTTGCCATCTTCCCAGACATTGAACAACCATGGAAAACCCCTGCAGATTAAGTGTTATGATAAGAATTGTTCTTGTCCGACCAAGAGAAGAGGTCATTACAAAAAGTATTCTTGGAAGAAGAAGTATTCTCATCCAAAGAAGAAGTTATTCAGAAAAAAGAAATGGAAGTTTCTCAGAAGAAAGCAGTTCAAAGGAAAAAATTCAAAAGTCTGTTTTGTATGCAGAAAGCCCGGTCATTTTGCAAAACATTGTCCAAAGAAAGCCAAAGCAGCAAAGCTTTTGGAACAAGCCCAGATTCATGCAGATGACACCCCATTTTCAGATGTGGAATCACTCTTTTCACTTGATGATGATTATTCTCCCCAAGCCTTAGCGGCCATAGCCTATTCATCTTCAGAAGAAGAATCAGATTCAAGCATTACAGATGACTCAGATTTGTCTATATCCTTTCCCCTCATTGGACAAAAAGTGTTTTCAGTTTTCATAACTCATCACTCAAAAATTAAAGAAATGAGTGATGGAAACAAGGGTTGGAAACCAAGCCAAACAAAGCCAAAAAAAAAATTGTGGGACCCACATGTTTTGAGAACTCAATTATGGAAACTGAGTGATATGATCCAAAAACACCCTCACCCAAACAGGCTCTAAAATTTTTTCTATCCTCTCACTTTTTTATTCTTTCTTCATTTTCTATCCTTACACTTTTCTATCCTCCCAACCAAATGGCCCTTAAGTTTAGAGTAACCTTAGTAACTAGAACAGAGATGTTTTTCCTTGTGCACGAGTCCCCACTCCCCACCAATGTAGATTTATGCTAGGACCACATAAATGATCAAAATATTGTGCCACAACTCGCCACATGGCGAGTTGTGATTGGCAAAGATGTGTCAGTGGGCCATGTGAGAACACACATTTGCTAATCATAACTCGCTAGTTGTGGCACAATGTTGTGGCCATTTATGTGGTCCTAGCACAACTCTACCAGAAATATGCTAGGACCACATAAATGACCACAACTCGCTATATGACGAATTATAATTAATAAAAGTGTGTCAGTAAGCCATGTGAGAACACACATATGAAGAGAATTATGCCAGGATCATATACCTCCGTCACGCATGACGTAGAACTAAAGAAAGGAACCTTAAAAGTTAAAACCGTGGAGTTCTCAATTCCGTGCCAAACTTTATCACGTTCCTTCTTTGGTGTTTTTTTTTTTTTGGGAGGAACATGTTCTCTTTACATTTTGCCTCGTAAAAAAATTAAAATTAAAATTAAATGAAATAAAATAAATCAGTATAAAAAAAAAATTAAAAAAAAAAGTCAGCAAAGGCAGCAAGGGCTTGATTTGGCTATATTTATGTTCAAACTAAGCAACAGCTCTTGCCCATTCCCAAATTTCGTCACCATTGAAGCTGAAGACCTAAAAACCCGCCAGCAAATAATAGCCAAACCTCACCGCACAACAAAGCTTCTTTAATCTTTACAGAAAAAAGCCATGTCCACCACCAAGTCCAAGACCAAACTCCACATCGTTGCTTATCCTTACCCAACCGCAGGCCACATCATCCCCCTCCTAGACCTCACCCACCTGTTACTCACCCACGGCCTAAACGTCACCGTTTTAGTCACCCCCAACAACGTCCATTTACTTGAACCATACCTCTCCACCCACCCATCTTCTCTCAAACACTTGGTTCTCCCGGCCCCAGATATCACTCCTCCTCCACATAAGAGACTCCTCGCTAACGTTCGCGCCTTGCGTGACCTTCACTATCCTATCCTACTCCAATGGTTCCAGTCTCACCCTTCACCACCTGTGGCTATCATATCCGATTTTTTCCTCGGCTGGACCCACCACCTTGCCTGTGAGCTTAAACTGCCACGTCTCTGCTTCTCGCCCTCCGGTGCTTTTGCCATGTCCGTAGCCTTTTCAATGTGCCGTGACCCACCCAAAAACAATGATCCCGATGCGGATATCAATTTCCTAATTTCATTACCCAAGGTCCCGAATTCCCCGACTTACCCTTGGTGGCAGATCCCTCCACAATATAGAAACGAATTTGAAGCTGACCCAGATTGGGAATTTTACAGAAACAGCATGCTGGCTAATTTCGTGAGTTGGGGGATTGTGTTTAACTCATTCGCCAATTTGGAGAGCGTGTACTTTGACCATTTGAAGAGAGAGGTTGGGCACAATCGAGTGTGGGCGGTAGGACCTGTATTGCCATTTGAAGGTGATTTGATTGGATCGGCTACTAGAGGTGGGGCCAGCTCGGTGCCATGTCACGAGCTTATGACATGGTTGGATGCTCAGCTTGACAACTCTGTTGTTTACGTGTGCTTTGGAAGTCGTGTTGTGTTGACAAGTAAGCAATTAAATGTTCTTGTAACAGCGTTAGAGTGCAGTGGGGTCCATTTTATTTTGTGCACGAGAGTGCCTGATGATCAAGGTTCAACTCTCGATAGGTTCAAAGATCGTGTGGGTGATAGGGGATTAGTGATCAAGGGAGGGTGGGCCCCACAAGTGGCTATACTGAGGCATCGAGTTGTAGGTTCATTCTTGACTCATTGTGGGTGGAACTCGGTGTTAGAAGGGCTTATCTCGGGAGTTGTGATGTTAACATGGCCAATGGGTGCAGACCAATTTACTAATGCCTTGTTGTTGGTCGACCAATTAGGTGTGGCAATTAGAGCTGGCGAGGGCACTGAAAATATTCCAGACTCTAATGAGTTGGCACGATTATTGGTAGTTTCACTCGACAAAATTAAGCCCCAAAATGTTCGAGCCAAAGAGTTGAGTGATGCGGCCTTGAGCGCGGTCAAGGGAGGAAGCTCCGACAAAGATTTGGATGAATTGATCAAACTATTAGCTGACATCAAAAAATTAGAGTAAATCAAAATTATGGAATCATAGTAGCATTTTTTATGGTTTTACTCACTCACACATATCTATTCAGGATTTGTGCCTTTTGGTTGTATTAATGATTGAGATCACTGATTACATATATGATGAAATATTAGTCACTGATTCAAATCTTATCATTTTCGCGCTAAAACTTACTTACAAAATAATAAGTACTCACTTCATTTGCTTTATTTTCTAGTATAACATTCTACGTTTTGTTTAATTCTTGTTATGACACATGGCTAGTATTGAAGAGAAGAAGACAAGGAAGCATAATTTTGTAGGAGCAAGCTCAAGATTTGAGCTCTCCTCTGTTTTTCTCTTCGTTCAATAAAGTCTTTATATATATATATATATATATATGCACTCAATTATTAGACCCATCAAACTCGGCTAATTGGTAGCTTAAACAAATTTGAATTTGTGCTTCTTGATGTGTGCGGCAAAGAAGTTGTCCTGTCCCATCTTTTAGAGAAGTTTCATGTTCTTATATTTTGAGTTCTTGTAATCGAGCTATCTAGGGCTTAAGCTAGGTGAGAAAGAAGCTATTTGGTTGGAAGGTTACCCTCGTTTTTCTTTCTCATGGTAGAAACTGAGATTTCTTGAAATAATTTTTTTTCCATCTTTTCCTAAAGAGGGGGACACCTCATTTTGTACCCGGTTAATAACGTTTAGTCCCCGGTCCCAATGATGAGCTTGACATGTCTACAAAAGGTAATTGAAGTTATTTTGATAACTTGAAAGTAATTACAACTCAAAAGTGCTCAAATTGCTTTGAAAATAATGTTGAAAAATGACTTTTGCTCATTGTTTTGACTATAACTTTTGATACACAAAGGATTTTTGAGTGAGGTTTATTTCATTGGAAATCAGATATCTTGGACTTGAATTTGAACACAAATTTTGCCTAATTTGAACTTAAATTGAGTGAGTTATAACCGTTTGAAGTCAGGTCTTCAAATCTGTCAGAATTAAGGTTTCCGGGGATGCATGCGTACACATGAAACTTCATGCATATCATGCACCAACTTGTGTACGCAGAACCCATTCCAAAACCTTAGAACTTCAGTTTTTAGGGCCCTTTTTGATGGGGCCCAGCCTCTAGACCATTTGGAAGGTCCAAAACCCTAAAAATAAGTTTAAAACCCTAGTTTAAATTTATAAATACATCCTTATGCCTCCAAACTAAAACCCTAACTAGAGCGAGTTTATTTTTGCCTCCATCTTCTCTAAAAATCCTATTTCATCTTCTCTAAAATCACACACAGACCTAAGCACGTTTTTTAATCATCGAAAAACCTCTCTTTAGTTAGTTTTAAGGCAGAAAGATGTTCTTAATTGGATTTCTCAAAACCTTTTCAAAACTATTCTTTTTATTTTGAGTTGTGATTACCTATGAACTATTGAATCCTTTGATTTCCTTGATATCTCTTTGAATCTTGTTGTGTAGGCACTAAGGGACAGGTTAAAATATCAATCAAGTTGTGTTCCATAAGCAAGGTGAGTCTCTCTTCATAGCTTTTTCCTTGATTTATATTATTTTTGTGTTCTTGTTGTTCTTAATTTTATTTATGTGTTGCATTTTCTTATAATTATGATTTGATTTATTTGTGTTTGATTTGTTGTGTCTCATCATGTTTTGATTAATGAGTTGAATGATTAGATATATTGATGAACATGTTTTGATGTGTTGCTCTTGTTTGTTATTAGATCCAATACATGTTTAGGAATAGTTTTTGGTTTTGTTCATCTTTGGTATCTTTGTTGTTAGTTTAAGTTGTTTGGTTATATATTAGAAGCATGCTAGGTTTGGTTTGAATATTATTTTCACGCATATCCAAGTTATGTGTTTAGGCTTTCTTTTCTCACAACCCTACACATATATAAGGATTATTTTTAGGGCTGTCATAAGGGAGTTGCACTTGTTGTTGTAAGCATATTGTGACCGGAGACAATTTGGCCTAGTTTATCTTTCTTTTGAAGAAGCTGTTGCGTTTGCACACCGTACGGTTTTGTGACCAAGGAGCTTCTTGATCTTCATCGTCTGGATGAACTGAAGAACTTTGCAACCAACATCTTTCTCAAGTTGGTGTGTTAGTCACGTATTTAGATCCGTGCATCATTGGTTAGTCACGTATTGGGATTCGTGCATTAAAATGAGAGATTGTCACTACATTACAAGTCTAATTGTGTATTGGGAAAAGAGTTCAACTGTAGGTTGGTATAAGGTACTAAGATTTCTTTACTTGTAATTGCTTCTTTTGATAATAGTGGATTCTCGGGAGTGGTGACCTTAAATTCACTCGGTGTGGTTTTTGCCTTGGAGGTTTTCCCTATTCGTAAACAAATCACCATGTCAAATTTATTTTTCCACTGCATTTAACTTAGTTGGTGATTTGTTTGTGCTACCACGCGTATTGCATATTAATTGACCTAATTAATTGGTTAATTTACCATAAAGGGTCAATACATTTTTGGCCTATCATATTGTAATATGCTTGCTAATTTGGATGAGATGAGATAGATGTATGTTAGGATGTGTGTATGCCATAATAGATGTATGTTAGGGTTTTGAGATGAATATGCCATGTCTTGTGTGTGAGTATAGAAGTGTTGAATATGCCTTTCATATGGTTAAGAAGTGAGACACAATGAGTGGAAGCTAACCTTAGGGTTGGGTGGTCTTGGGTGCCAAACACCTTCCCGAGTCGTACCTAAACTCCGAACCCATACTTTGGTAGTATAATCAAAAGTCCTTCTTCGAAAGGACGTTATAATCATGGGTCCTAGGCCATTGTAAAACTAGGTGGTGACTCCCCGCTGTGTCCACAAAGACAAAAAAAAAAAAATAGTGTCATTAACCTTGTCCAAAAGGTTTATACCTATTTATACCTAACATTACTTTTTGCACATTCTTTCATGTGTTGCAGCAAATCAAGATTTTTCATTTATATAGATATATTATATATCTTGCGTCTTTCGTGAGAGAATCCTTGTATTGTTGTTATAATTTCCTATTTTATAATGAAGTTTACTGCTTGTCGTGGCTTTTGGACGGAGACATTTGTTGAAATACGTAAATTTTTATGTTTTGTGTGTGTGTGTATTCATTAATTCTATCTTTACTATTTTTAAAAAAAAAAATTGTGAGTGCTATTTTGACAATAAATGGTACCAAATCAAGGTTAGGATTCAAATTTCTTTGTTATGATAAAGATGATAAGAAGTTTTGTAGTAACACATTTGTTTTTCTTTTTGGTAAAAATGCAGATGAAGGATTTCTTAATCCAACTAGGAGTTTAGAAGCCTTACCTAGGAAGACAAAGAAGTTTGAAAAGATGAGCGATGAAGACTACAAAGAAATGGATGAGAAAGTAGTCAATTCAATTCATTTGAATGTCTCCGAATAAGAAAGAATTTGATGAACAAGTTGTGCATGAAGAAGCAATTTTATTACTTGAAAAAAATATTATAAAATACCAAAAGAAAGAAGAAGAAAACAATGTGCTTTTAAACTACTCTTAAAGTTCAAATATAATGACAATTCAGCAAAAGTAACCAGTAATTAAACATGAAAAACTCTCATCTTGATCTCCTAGTGAACATTAAAAAGTTCATATACGCTCACATTGTAACAATGGCGAGTGTAAAAAAATCATCATTAAAATGGGCTTATTCAAATGTGGGTTTAATGTTATCGCCTTGATCAAGAATCTAGAAGCATGATTTTCTTTAAGGGCCATTAAGCCAACTATCAAGTTGGATTTCAAGCTCTGCATGAAAAATTAGGATAATTACTAATACACAAACTCTAGTGTACACATAATACACACAAGTCACAATTTATAGAGTTATAATATGATCAAGACTTTTGTTACAATGCTCACATGGCAAGTGGTGACAAGTTGAGGTAAAGTCATGTCAAAAGTTATGGTCCTAAAATTTTACTAGGAAATTGTAATTTATGTGTACAGTAGAGTGTGCATAATAGACATCACTCAAAAATTATATGTTATGAACATTTTTATTCTAACATATGTGAACATTGAAAAAGAAAATTAAACAATTTGATTGAGATTTTTCTGGAAAAAAAAAATGAACATAAATTTACGTATAAACATAACCTTGTATTTTACAGAAAAGAAATAAATTGAATATAAATATATCTTTATGTTTATTCCATGTGTAAACATCTTTATCTAACATATGTTAACATTTTGGAAAATAAAATTGAACAATTTAATTGAGATTTCAACGTGCATATTCATTTTTACTCTAACAAATTCAATTTGTTTTTGTTTTTCTTGCTTATTCCATATTTACAAAGAGAATATAAGAAAAAATTACAAAGAACCAAAAAAATATATGAAGTAGGATGCATATAAATATTTTTCTAAATCCATGTAAATAAAAAAAAAATTAAAGAATTAGAATAATAATTTTTTTCTATGTTCATTTTCTTTGTATAATAATGTTCAACATATGTTTTAGAGCCTTTGTATAAGACTTGACTTAAATAAAAATCATTAACTATCTTTTTTGTTGCCTCGTTAGGTTGAAAGTTCAAAAATTTGAGTTATCCTCCCTACTTACACCCCCTCTCTTTTGATTCTTAGGAAAATAAAATCTCTCTCTCTCTCTCTCTCTCTCTCTCTCTCCACCTCATCTATTCTATTCCTAGTTTAAACACACATTTACCACCTTAGCTAAAAATCTTTATACTATCTCACCTTGCCCCTTCAATGGTCCCTCTTCCATTAAACCCAAAGCTATGGGAAGTCTAGCCTACATTGATTTTGCCATATTATGCCCTTGGCTAGCTTCGCGGTGTGATACTCACAGCTGATAGTGATAAATAAAACAAAAGTAAAGACATTAACATGATGACTTTGGTCAAACTCAGCGACTATAAGGATATTGGAAGTAGCGCATTTAAGTAGCTAGCAGACATCATATCGAAATTTTTGTATACAAAACTCCTTATCATTTCAACTTCAATCAATAGAAGTCTCGGTTTTGTGTTGATTTGGTGGAATTTTGTGCTTAACTCTTCAAGGGCAATCATTTTAAAGAACCAGAGAAAAGATTTGTCTCAATTTTATTTATTTTATCTTCTAGTAAAGAAAATTTTCATACCTAATGTTCTTAGAATTTTTTCTGTATTTTTGTCTTTGTATCATCACACATTTGGAGTGCACCTAATGGTCAGTACACTGTTCCCCCTAGACCAAAGTGCTTCAAATGTCAAGGTTTTGGACATATGAATCAAGAATGTCCAACATATCTCAAGACTATTGGGAAAAGCAAAGCTCTTGCTGCTACCTGAAGTGACATCGAGCCTGAAGATGACTTAGATGACAATGATGACAAAGGAATCTTGAATGCCTTCACTGCCATAGTAAATCCTACTGAGGGGATTGTTGAAGAGGTGGATGAAGAAGAGGACTTGGTGGAGTCTAAGTTTGAGAAGATAGATAGGCAGAATGACATCCATACAACCTATGCAAAGTTCTACAAGGTCTTTGAAAACATGAGAAACTGTATAGGCTGGCCACCAAGAAGCTGAGTAAAGTGGAACTTGATTGAGAAGAGCTCTCCACAAAGTTTGACGAAGCTAATCAGACCATTAGAGCACTGCAGTTTGAGAACAAATTCTTGGTAGAAAAGACCAAGAAGCTTGAAGCAGAACTGTCATAGGCCAGAGCTCAAATGGAGAGGACTTCCAGTGCAAAGCTTGATGAGATGCTTAGCTTTTAGAAATCTACTTCTGATAGAACCGATTTGGGATATGATTTCTCTTCTCCTAATATTTCTTTTTATAGTACTATTGTGTTTGTCTCACCTGCTAATAATGTTAATTCTAAGAACATTGAATACAAAACTGAAATAGTTAGTGAGAACATAGATAAGGGCAAATCTATTTTGGGTGCACCCCCTCATCTTAATAAGAAAGAGACTAAGAACCTTAGGACTAAGGAGGGTAATAAGCAGAAGTCTCAACAGAAGAAGTAACATCTCTGTCATCATCGTGGAGTTATAGGGCATACTCGTCTAAATTGCTACAAGTGGTTAGCCACTCAACAGAGCAATAATATGATCTCATTTGGAAACCAGAATCAGTTTCTATCCTTTTTTGCTCCTCTTGGAGATCTTCTTATAGCCCTCATGTTTCTTTTGAACTTGAACGGTTTCAATTCTTCCCCATCACAGCCGGATCAAAGGTTTGCTCAACAGAAAAGCTTCTTCCAAGATGTGGAAGGAAAAAGGCTCAAAGTGATTTAGTCACTTTTTTGCTTTCTTCCTCTTTTTGTTTACGTATTACTTGTGTGTTTTGCTTTCTTATTTTTAAGTCAGTCTAGTTTTATGCTATGCTTTGTTTAACATGTTTTTGTTTGTTTGTTTTTAGTTTTTCTATATTTTGTTTTTTATAAAAAAAAATTTTTGAAAAATTACAATGTGTGTTTTGTGTACATTGGTACTTGTATACCTTGGATGGCCATTGAAACAATGAAACAAAGTTTTCTAAACTTTGTATCTTTTGTAACTTAGATGAGCATCTCAATGCACAACTAAGCAAGTGAGTTTTGTGACTTGTGTTTATAATTAGTACGATTAAGTAATCTCTTGTACTTAACACTCATATTACTCTTTTTAATGGGAATGACTAAAAAGTCCTAAGAGAAAAGTATAAATAACACCACTGAAGCCCACCAATCATGTATAATATCTGTGTGTTTCAGCATAGCATGATTGTGATGTTTAAAGCTTAACATAATTGGGTATTTCTTCTCTCTCTTATATGCTCATACATGATATGCTCAAAAATAAAAATATGCAAAGAAAAATAAAAGCAAAAAGAATCAAAATGCTTTTAAATATGGTTGCAAGCATGTTTCTAGGAGATATGGGAGTTATATGATGTACCTCAAAGGTGATAGTACCCATCAAACAGTTATGATTGTGTGTGAGTTAAATTTATTTTTCTCATATCTCAAATCATCATAATATAAGACAATTATGCACTCTTGCGATATTTTTACACACAACACGCATATTCTTTGTTACTTTTGATACATGTGCAGGTACAATGTGATTTGGCCATTACAAGGAATACACGTGTTAATGTATGCTCACTAAACTGTCTTGACTTGTTTTTGAAATATAAAATTGGTTAAACTTGTTGTGTGTGTGTGTGTGTGTTTTGGATCATGAATGCTTTGTATTTTTTTTTTTTAAAGATGTTCTTTGAGAGCTTAACATGTTATTTAGATCTTTGGTTGAGTAGCTTGCTTGATTGCATTCATTTCTGTGTGTTTTTTTTTCTCTCTCTTTGAAAAACTATTTTTTATCAAGCTCAACAGCTTCTTGACAGATCCTTGACAGATGTCTATCTATCGAGACCCTTGGACTTCTTTTCTTGATAGATCTTACCGCATTTTCAATCCATCGAGCTATCTGGAATTTGTCTCAATAGTTTCTCGACAGATTCTCGATCCATCGAGAAAGTTTCTGTTTTTATCAAGCTCAACAGCTTCAAGATAGATCCTTGACATATGTCTATCTATCGAGACCCTTGGACTTCTTTTCTTGATAGATCTTATCGCATCTTCAATCCATCAAGCTATCTGGAATTTGTCTCGATAGTTTCTCGACAGATTCTCGATCCATCGAGAAAGTTTCTGTCTGGTCGATAGCATCTCAATAGATTTTTGATCCATCAAGGTCATTTTTCTGTCGACATATTCTCGACGGCACCTCGACAGATTCATATCTGTCGAGATTTAGTGCTCGACATATCCTTGATCCATCGAGCTACGATTTCTTTAAATATCTTTAGCACGAAATCATATCTCACTTTTTCATATCTCTCTCGACAGAAAAGCTATCTCTCTCTCTCTCCAAACACTCTTTTCTCACTCTTTTCATCTTCCCCACTTCGATTTCGGCCTAGTTTGTGCATTTTTCCTTTGGTATGATCTCTTAATCCTTCATTCTTCATGCATTTCACGCATTTAGACCTAGGTTTTGGGTTTTCTTGAAAGTTTTTGGGGTTTTTGAAAACTTTTGAGATTCTTGTGAAATTTTTAGGTTGGGTATTGCTTATTTGTTGCTATATGATCATTCATTGAATTCCATTTGCATTTTCACAATGTTTCATGAATTTAGATGTGTGCTTGAATGTTGAAAATTGTGTACTGCTAGGTTTGGATTGGGTTGAACTCATGATGCAATTTCTTTTAGCACGTCACATGTTCATGCATTTTTCATACATACATACCCTTTCTTTTCTATCTATCTATCTGTCTAGGTTGCGATTGTGTTTTTTGTTTCTCTTTCTCTCTCTCTCTAGTGGATAGATTGCGTATGGCACCAAGCGCAAATCCACTCCGTCTCGGAACTCTCTGCATTCCGGGACATCTTCTTTAGATCCTACCCCCACTCACATTTGGTTCTATGATGGGAAGGCCCATCTGGACTTCTTGGAGAACTTCTCCAAACATGGTTATCATTCGAAATACCACGTGGTTCTATTGGACTTTTCCGATACTGCTCTACCCACTATCATTCACAATCAGGGATGGGAATCTCTATGTGAGATACCCGTGAGATGTTCCACCGTAATCATACAAGAGTTTTACTCCAATATGCACAGTATCAATACCTCTATACCTCAGTTTGCTATGCATATTAGAGGTACACGTATCGTAGTCACTCTAGAGATTATTTCGTGATACTACACGTTCCGTGGGTATCACATCTTGATTACCCCGCTTGTCCACATCTGAGGACTATGTCCAAGGACGAACTTCTGTCTCTTTTCTGTGAGACACCTTCTTCATGGGGTGAGTGCCAAAACACCTTATGTTCAGGCTTTTCAAAAGGTTCAAGATTCCTAAACATGGTGATGACATTCGTTCTCCATCCACTATCTCAATATAACTCCATTACAGAGCCTCGTGCTCGCCTTTTACTATCCCTCATTGAGGACCACTCTATAGACTTTCCTTCTCACTTCATTCTCTCTCTCATCGATGTCTATAGAGATACGACGACCCGTGATAAGCTCATTTTCCCTTCAACTATCATGCGGATCATTCTTCATTTTCCTATCTCTATCCCTAATTCTCATCTCTTTACTATCATGGGTGCCATTAGTGCGGCATCTGTTCGACGAAGCAAGGCCCAGCTTTGACCAAAGCAGCCACGGACCAAGACGATGACTCCTCCAGCCCCTTCCCTTCCATCCACCTCTGCTCCCTCTTCTTTGAGTGGTGGTGTGATGCTTGAGGCCATTATAGCAAATTTTGAGCCCATGGATACTTGCCTTGATACATTCATTATTGAGTTGTATTAGGTGAACACCCATGTTAGTCATATCACACGACGACAAGCTCGATGGGTGGCTTCGCCACGTCTCCATCTCCATCTCCTTCTCCTTTTCTAGAGGCTTCTAAGGATGAGGATGTTAATGATGGTTTCGGTGATGATGATGATGATGATAAGGATGAGGATAAGGATGAAGATGAGGATGAGGATGCTAGCTCTTCTAGTGATGAGGAGATGACGACTTCTCAGTGACTTATCCTTTGTCATTTGTGACAAAAAGGGAAAGTAGTTTTGGGATAAGAGTAGTTATGTATTTAGGGGGAGAGTTAGCATAGGACATTTTTTTTATAGGTGGAGTGTCTTTTGTTTTTGAGGGATGTAGTGAGGATATATGTACTTTTCTTTTCTTTCTTTTTAGTTACATTATGCATTTGTACACCAGTCTTGTGACCATTTATTGATAACATACATTGTACTTTTATATCTCATTTATATATATGACGATGTATGTTGTTATTCACTTATCTCTTCATGTGCTGTTTGTTTTCTCTCTTTATACACATGTTTCTTTATGTATGCAATACTTTATTTCTACTTCACACTATGATGCCTTGATGAGTTTTGTTTAAAGTATTTCAGAAAGACAAGTTGTCAAAATCGATTATGCCATGAGCTCTCTTCTTGCAAAGTTTTTCAAGAGTTTGTGCTAGGATTAGATTTTATTGTACTCAACAGGTGATTATGAGTTTAGTGATTTATAACTTCTCTCATACTTTATTTGTTTGTTGTGGTTTTGTCACGGATTGCCAAAGAGGGAGATTGTTAGGACATATGTGGAACTTGTTAGAACATATGTTATTGTACATTGGTTAATCCTTTGACAAAATGTACTTTACTTGTAATTGGGTAGATCTAGGATGAGTTTAGTACTTCAAGGAACAAGAGTTCAAGTTTAGTATTGAAACCATGCAAGTCTTTCTAAGAAACAAGTGAAGAAGTGTTGTTCATTAAAGCTCGACAAATATCTCGACAGATAATATCTATCAAGGTTTAATGCTTGTGCTCGACAATTGCTATTCAAAAACAGTATCTATTGAGAATTGAAAATTTCAGATTTTCAGATTTGTTTTCACACATATCCAAGTGTATTTGTGTAGGGTTTCTTTTCTTACAACCTTAAACATATATAAGGATCATTATAAGGGCCGTCAAAGGTGATGCAAGGTTATGCAACTCAATGCAAATTGATTGTGCATGCAAATTGTGATCGGAGACAGAATTTGTCCTAGTTCGTCATATTCTTTGTAGAAGTTGCTTCGTCTTTGCGCCAATGGTTTTGTAACTAAGGAGCTTCTTGATCTTCATCGTTTGGATGAATTAAAGAACTTTGCAGCCAACGTCTTCCTCAAGTTGGTGTGTTAGCCATGTACTTGGATTCGTGCATCGATTGGTTAGTCACATACTTAGAATCATGCATTGAAAGGAGAGATTGTCAATACATTACAAGTCCAATTGGGTATTGGAGTAAGGGTTCATTTGTAGGTTGGTATTAGGTACTGAGATTCCTTTTACTTGTAATTGCTTATTTTGCTAATAGTGGATTCTCGGGAGTAGTGACCTTAAATTCACCTAGTGGGATTTTACCACGGTGGTTTTTCCCATTTGTAAACAAATCACCCGTGTCAAATTATTTTTCATTGCATTTAGTTTTATTGGTGATTTGTTTGTGCTACCACACTTATTGCATGTAATTGAATCTAATTAATTTCACTAGGCTAATTAATTTGATTAAGTTACCAAATGGGTCCATTCATTCTTGGTCTATCATTAATGATCATTCCTAGGAAGCACGGGTGCTCTAGGGCCACCGCACTCGCACCCAACATGCAAAGATGCGTCGTGTGGCCATTGTCGTGGCTACACATACATCCGTGGCGAGTCCTTTTTTTTTTTTTTTTTTGATTCCCGCCGATTCGGGTCAAAATAGGGCTCAAAAATGATAAAGCTCCTTCTCCAACACTTGTTTGTCATAATTTGTGAAATCTTATGGATAGAAATTATTTACCAACAAACAAAGATCACTACTTCCGAAAAATTTTAATGCCTTTCGAGGTTCTAAAGCTGAGCTAAGCCTAAGTAACTCCATTGCATCTTCATTAAACTAATGATTTAGTTCCTGTAGTTGAGAATCTATTGCAGAATAAAAAATATTTACTCGATAACGATGCTCAATTGTAATGTTATCTTGTTGATTACGAGCTTGACCTCACCTCGCAACATAACGAGCATTCATATTTGGGACATCAATGGAATGCTTCTCACAAAATGATATCAAAGTGGTGAGTAAGCCATCCCATCCATCATCTCTAAATTTTTGGATAAGTGCTTTAATAGATGAAACTAAATGCATGGCATTTAAAATGTCTTGAGATTGGCTTTGCAAAGCTTGACAAAGTTTATCAGTGATCTCCATAGTTTCCTTCTCAAGATGCAAGATGAAGACAAATTCAAATGAAGTTAAACCATCATAAGCTGACTTTGTTTCTGCCTGATGTTCTCCATCAATTGCATCATCAATTATATTTTGTAAAACTTCAAGAGTTGGAGTAAACATCCTTAATAAGCTAGAAACTGATCTAAAATGTGAACTCCAACATGTTTCTACAGGTTGTTGTAAAGTGTCAATTTGATTAAGTCCACTTTCAGTCTCAAGCTCTTCAAGATCAATCAAACGTGCTATTTCATTAGCATTGGCAACTTTCAATTGCTCATTACGCTTGCATGAAGCATTAACAATTTTGATCTAAAAAAGCAATGTAAGAAAGAGCCCACTAATGGGGACAACTTGTTTTGGTGCTTTTACTAATGCCAATTGTAAACAATGTGCAAAACAATAGATGTAGTAAGCATATGGGCAATCATTTAAAATCAAAGCCTGTTTCCATTCCACATACCTCGCATGTTGCTTGTTCCATCATATCCTTGCCCTCAAATATTTTGTATATCTAAGCAATGTTGAGATAACAAAGAATATATCCCCTTCTTTAGAGTCAAAGCCGCAGTGTCAACAACATGAATAAGCCCAAAAAAATGTTCTTTCACAAAGCCTTCTGCATCAACATATCTAAAAACCACAGCCATTTGCTCTTTCATGGACTCATCACGAGCTTCATCAACCATTATGCAAAACTTTGTATTACCAATTTCTTCCCGAATGGCCTTCTTCACTTTAGCTAAGAAAACATGTAGAATTTCCTTTTGAATCCTAGGTGATGTGTAGGTTGCATTTTTGAGAGCTTTTTCTATTATTTCAGCAACCTTCTCATTCCAAAAAGTCACAATACCCAATGATTCAAGAAAGTTCTCACAATTTAATGAACTAAAACTTTAATCTCGACCTCTAAAAGCTACATCTTGAAAGGCAAGATATCAGACAATAAAAATTGAGGCCTTTAGTTGCAACCAATTATTTGCAATTTGTTCAATAATGAAATGATTAACTACCCTTCGTAAATGCTGCGATTGGTTCATAAAATCCTTACACATTTTCTCAGCAACTCTATGAGCTAAATTAGGATATTTTCCTATATGACCTTGAAAATAACAATCTTTGCCCCCAACTTTTTTCCAATTTCTAAATCCACCAACAGTGAATGTATTTTGTCCTACAACCCCATTTGGACTATGAAAGACAAAGCAGGGTAGACAATAAGATGCATTTGTCGTAGGAGAATATTCAAACCATGTTTTATTATATTCAAACCAAGAAGCTTGAAAGCTACGATTGTGCTTTCCACTTATTTGTTTTTCTTTAGAGGAAGTTGGTGCGAACCTTTTGTAATGTAAGCCCGTCGAATTTCATCACGTTGATTAACATGATATTCTCATATTTGTTTGCGTGTTCCGGGATCATAATCCAAAGAATCAAGATCAATTCTTTGAAATTGTGTTTGAGAGATTGGAACATTGACATTTTCCGAAATTGGGGAATGCCTTTATTCTAGAATTGGAACATCTACATTTTCTAGAATTGGAATAGCAACATTAGTTGATTTTTTCATGATCTACAAATAAAATAAGAATCATATATATTAAATTTGTGTGACAATTTTCTTAAATTTGTGAGACAATTTTTTATATTATATGATTTTTTTTTCTTTTTGTCTTTGGTCTGCCTTTATTTATCTTTGTCTTTGTGTATTCTCCATTTTTCTAACATTGACCCACTAATCCAATCCCACTACAACACTACCGACACTCTAAATTTATTCTACACAGTACTACTAACAAAAATTTTCTTAACTTTTTTTTTTTTTGTCTGTCACTTGTCCCTATTATGCCCAACTACCAGTCAACAAAGCATAAAGTTTGGGCTTTGTCGACTGGTAGTTGTGCCACAAACAAACAGTCAAACTCTCTAATCCTTATTTGAGTAGTCTCTATTCTCTACAAACTCTACTCTCTCTCTCTATCTCTCTTATCTATATAATACAAGAGACAGAGATAGAGTCACAAAGACAGAGTCACAAAGAGTCACAAAGCCAAAAAGCCCCCAAAAAAAAACCACAGGCCGCAGCACAAATTCAATTCACAAAACGAGTGTAACAAAATCGAGTTCCTTACACTCGAGATGTTAGTTTGCTAAATAATTTTGAAAACATGCTAACTAACAAAATTATTTAAATTTTAGTATTATTTTGAGGAAAAAAAATCCTCAATTCCATGCCAAACTTTATCAATACATTTTGCCTCGTATCAAAAAATAAAAATAAAAATAAAAAAAGTCAGCAAAGGCAACAAGGGCTTGATTTGGCTATATTTATGTTCAAACCAAGCAACAGCTCTTGCCCATTCCCAAATTTCATCACCATCGAAGTTGAAGACTTACAACCCATCAGCAACTAGTAGCCAAACCTCACCGCTAAACAAAGCTTCTTTAATCTTTACAGAAAAAAAGCCATGTCCACCACCAAGTCCAAGACCAAACTCCACATCGTTGCTTATCCTTACCCAACCGCAGGCCACATCATCCCCCTCCTAGACCTCACCCACCTGTTACTCACCCGCGGCCTAAACGTCACCGTTTTGGTCACCCCCAGCAACGTCCACTTACTTGAACCATACCTCTCCACCCACCCATCTTCTCTCAAACACTTGGTTCTCCCGGCCCCAGATATCACTCCACATACGAGACTCGTCGCTGACGTGCGCGCCTTGCGTGACCTTCACTATCCTATTCTACTCCAATGGTTCCAGTCTCAACCCTCACCACCTGTGGCTATCATATCTGATTTTTTCCTCGGCTGGACCCACAACCTTGCCTGTGAGCTTAAAGTGCCACGTCTCTGCTTCTCGCCCTCCGGTGCTTTTGGTATGTCTGTAGCTTTTTCTATGAGCCGTGACCCACCCAAAAACAATGATCCCGGAGAGGATATCAATTTCCTAATTTCATTACCTAAGGTCCCGAATTCCCCGACGTACCCTTGGTGGCAGATCCCTCCACATTTTAGAATTAGAAACGATCTTGAAGCTGACCCAGATTGGGAATTTCACAGAAACAGCATGCTGGCTAATTTCGAGAGTTGGGGAATTGTGTTTAACTCGTTCGCCAGTTTGGAGAGTGTGTACTTAGACCATTTGAAGAGAGAGGTTGGGCACAATCGAGTGTGGGCGGTAGGACCTGTATTGCCACTTGAATGTGATTTGATTGGATCGGCTACTAGAGGTGGGGCCAGCTCTGTGCCATATCACGAGCTTATGACGTGGCTGGATGCTCAGCTTGACAACTCTGTTGTTTATGTGTGCTTTGGAAGTCGTGCTATGTTAACAAGCAAGCAATTAAACGTTATCATCACAGCATTGGAGCATAGTGGGGTTCATTTTATTTTGTGCGCAGGGATGCCTGATGATCAAGGTTCAATTCTTGATGGGTTCAGAGATCGTGTGGGTGGTAGAGGATTAGTGATCAAAGGGTGGGCTCCACAGGTGGCTATACTAAGGCATCGAGCTATAGGTTCATTCTTGACTCATTGTGGGTGGAACTCGGTGTTGGAAGGGCTTATCTCGAGAGTTGTGATGTTGACATGGCCAATGGGTGCAGACCAGTTTACTAATGCCTTGTTGTTGGTCGACCAATTAGGCGTGGCAATTAGAACTGGCGAGGGCACTGAAAATATTCCCGACTCTAATGAGTTGGCTCGATTATTGGTAGTTTCACTCGACAAAATTAAGCCCCAGAATGTTCGAGCTAGAGAGTTGAGTGATGCGGCCTTGAGCGCGATCAAGGGAGGAAGCTCCAACAAAGATTTGGATGAATTGATCAAAGAATTAGCTGACATCAAAAAATTAGAGTGAATATAAATTATGTAATCATAGTAGCATTTTTTATGGTTTTGCCTTTGGGTTTCATTAATGATTACGATCATTGATCACATATATGATGAAATATTAGTGATTAATTCGAATCTTATCATTTTTTTAGTGCTAAAGCTTACTTACAAAATAATGAGTACATGGCTAGTATTGAAGAGAAGAAGAAAGGGAAGCATAATTTTGTCGGACCAAGCTCAAGATTTGAGCTCTCCTCTGTTTTCCTCTTTCGTTCAATAAAGTCTTTATTCAGATTTTAAAAAAAAAATGCACTCAATTATTGGAATTGATAGCTGAAACAAATTTGGATTTGTACTCATTGATTGTGCGGCAAAGAAGTTATCATGGCACATCTTTTATAGAAGTTTCATGTTCTTATATTTTGAGATCTTGTAAGCTAGGTGAGAAAGAAGCTATTTGGTTGGAAGGTTACCCTTAATTTTCTTTCTCATGGTTAGGGGTGTCCACAGGTTGAGTTGGGTCGGGGTTATGCCCAACCCGAATTTTTTGGGTGGGTGAAAAACAAAACTGAAATTAACCCATAGTAATGGTCGGATTGTCCAGTTCAGGTCCATCAAGTTTTGGGTTTATGCCAGTCGGTTTCGGAGTTCGCTGTCGCTACCGATATTTCGCCAAATCAATCGAGATCTAGCCAATATTTGGTCGAATCCGTCAAACCTGGACTAGATCTCAATGAGATCTTGCCAGATCTGGTGGATTTCAAGTAGCTCTTTATTGGAAAAGCAAAAATATCGCTAGTATTTGTAAATTTTTGTAGGAAAACCTTTGAATGTCGCCAGATTTTGTTGATTTTATGGTCATGTTAGGTAGATCGGGTTTTTGGAGAGGAAACTCGCCAATCGACCCGAAGGTATCTGGTTCTGTGGATGATGACCCGCTGCCAACCATCAGATTGGTCTGTTTGGATGGTGGCGGTTCGGTTTCGTGCAGGTCTGGCGAGTTGATCGAGTTTCGAGTTGGGTGGACACCCTTACTCATGGTAGATAGTGAGATTTCTTGAAATAAAAGTTTTTCCATCATTTTCTAAAAATGGAGACAAAAAAATAGTGTCATCAACACTGTCAAAAAGCTTATGCCAACTTATACCTAACATAACTTTTTGCACCTTCTTTCTTGTGTTGTTGCATATCAAAAACAAAGAAAAAAAAAAGGGATAAGCCCATACATTTGTGCCCAATACAAGATATCTGGTCTTCAAGCCCAACCCGAGTTTGGGCCTTCTAGAGATACCAAGTACTACTAGTACTAAGGTAGCGTTTGGATACTAATGAAAGTATCAGCGTCTGCGTTTTAGCGTTTCTTTTTTTTCTTTTCTTTGCCTGAGAAGCGTGTTTCAGCTTTCTAGTGGGTCCTGTGCACTGTTCACGGGCCCTACAAACATCATTTTTCAACAAAACTTTCATTAAAAATAGGTCTCAATGCACTATTCACACATTTAAAAATTATTTTGCTACAGTGTTTTCAGCAAAATAAGCGGTATTCAAACACACCATGAGCCCTTCTGAAAATTATTTTTGGACCGCATCAGAATGAAAACAAAATGAAATTGCATTGATTTTAATAAAAGTATTCCACCATACAATATGTTTACGTCTAGATCTAAATTTTAACTTGTTTCCTTTCTCAAAAATAAATAAATAACTTGTTTTCAGGTTGTGATCAGGTTACAGCCTTGCTTTAATGACAAAACTAAAGGCCCATTGACGGTTATTAAGTTCTTCCTTTCGGTTTTTTTTTTTTTTTTTTTTGTTATTATACTTTATATAGATATGTATCTTGTGTCTTTCGGGAGAGAATCCTTGTATTGCTATTATAAATTTCCTATTTTATAATGAAGTTTTCTACTTGTCGTCGCTTTTGGACATAGACATTTTGTTGAAATACATAAATTCTTATGTTCTCTATATATATATTCATTAATTTTGTCTTTACTTAAAAAAAAAAAAATTGTGAGTGCTATTTGCATAGTAATTGGTATCAAATGAAGGTTAGGATTTAAATTTCTTAGTTATGATAAAGATGACAAGAAGTTTTGTACTAAGGAAATTTTTTCTTTTTCGTAATTGCAAATGAAAGATTTCTTAATAGACAAAATTTAGCTATAAAATTGGTTGTAACTTAAGGTTACAACTTTACTCAATATCTTTTTATTGGAGGTGAATTTTGACAAATTCACCATTAGATTACATTTTCTTCTTATGTCCTCCATGATTGCAAAATATCTAGAAAATTAAAAATTAATAACTATGTCATGAATAAATTGTTTAAATTACAAGTTTTTGTAATTTAAAATTAGGCGTAAATTCACTTTTAGTCCCTACATTTTGACCCGATTTCTATTTTGGTTCTTACATTTTAATTTTACCACTTTTAGTTCCTAAACCAATTAACGCGTGTTATTTCCGTCCTCTTCGTCAGTCAACCGACGGAAATAGCTGAGGTGGCAGCCAGAGGAATTAAAATATTATAAAAAATGTCACGTCACCCATGACACATCAGCATATAAATTTTTAAAAAAATTAATTTATGAATTTTAATTAAATAAAAACATAATTAAAAACCAAAATTTACATGAATTAAGATCTAAAAGTTCCTTGAACAAGAACACCAACCTAAAAATTTTAAAACCCAAAAAATTAACATAAAATCCAAACCTGAACACTGTTCTCAAACCACCCCACACTTGCATCTCAAACTCAAACTCTATTCTCTTATCTCAAACTCAAACTCAAATACTAATACACTCAGATCAAATCCGAGTAAAGAAATGTAAAGTAGAATCAAATCGAAGAAAAAGAAACTGAAAATTGAAGAAATCAAACCCAAAAAATACCCAAACCCAGAAAATTAAACCTATAACAAATACCCAAATCCAAAAAATGAAACCAGAAAAAAAAAAAATCAAATCCAAATTATGGGGGCTTGTTGCGGCGACGACAGCTGGGTAGACTCTCGTGTTGCGTCGCATCGGCGTGATGATGATGATGGTGTTGTGTTGGCGTCTGGACTCTGGGCTCACTATCTCACGTCATGTCGGCGTCTAGGCTCAATACAACCTAGCAATGATGGCGTATAGGGTTTTAAGGCCGAGCAACAGCGAGAGACGAGAAGAGGAAAGGAGCTTGTTGATGGCCTTGAAGTCCTTGCAGTGGCCAAAGTAGTCAATGAAGAACGACACCGTTTCATCGGAGTGAGTGAAGTTAGGGTTCAAGAGAAGCCATTGGTGGAAGCCAAGGACTGTATAGCCGACTTCTGGGGGGGGGGGGGGGGGGGAGATTGAGAGTGGAGAGGACTAGAGAAGGCGTTGGGTTGATGTGAGAGAACTTGAGGTGGAGGCGTTTGGAGATTGGAAGCGGGTCGGAGTTCGGGTTGTTAAGGAGCTCAGAGGAAACAGAGAGAGAAATGGGATTATCAGAAAAAGGAGAAGGGGAAGGAGAAGAAGAGAAGGATTGGAAATGGGAGGAGAGGAAAGTGAGTTTGGGAGTTTGGTTGTTATGTAAGCATCTTCGAAGAAACAGCCAGTTATTGACATTTTTTCTTCTGTTCAGTTCAATTTGAGTGAGTGAATTGGCTGGGTTTTTCTGGGTTTGTGTGTTTGTTTGATTCAATGAGCTGAGTTGGCCTGGTTGGTTGATTTTGTTGTTGATTGTTTGAAATAAACTGGGTTTTGTTTGAGTTTTTGGGTTTCTGGGTTTTTAAGCGTTTGAGATTTCTGGGTTTTCTTTGATTTTATGATTTTGGCTATGAATCTTTGGGGAAGAATGAGAAAAACTTATGGGTTTTCAACATGGGTTTTTTAGCATTGGTCTTTGTTCTCTTCTCAAATTTTATTGCATTATTGATTTCATTTTAAGTGGGAAAGGAAGTTGATTCAATGGGTTTAATTTTGAATTCGTGTTCTTGGGTTTGATTTTCTGGGTTTGTGTTCTTGTGTTCTTTTTTTTTTTTTTTTAATTTGAGTTTGTGTTTTTAAATTTTCTTTTTTTATTTAGCTAAAATTGAAAAATTATTTATAAAAAAAAAAAAAAAAAGATGCTGACGTGGCATTTTTAATAAAATTTTAATTTTTCTGGCTGCCACCTCAACTATTTCCGTCGGTTGACCGACGAAAAGGATGAAAATAACACGCGTTAATTGGTTTAGGGGCTAAATGTGGTAAAATTAAAATGTAAGGACCAAATAGAAATCAGGTCAAAATGTAGGGACTAAAAGTGCATTTACGCCTTAAAATTATGCATAAAATATAATCTTATAGATCATATAGTAATAATATCTTATTGACCCAAAACTTGACATATGTATTAAAAGCGTAAAGAACATGTAATTTAATGGTTAAATTTTGGAAATATGTAGTAATGTTAATGATATTAAGTAAGGTTGTAGCATTAGGCTACAAGCCTACAACTAATTTTGTAGCTAAACTTTGTCATTTCTTAATCCAACAAGAAGTTTTAAAGGCCTTACCTAGGAAGGCAAAGAAACTTGAAAAGATGAGTGATGAAGACTACAAAGAAATGGATGAAGACTACAAGGAGTTGTGCATGAAGAAGCAATTTTATTACTTGCAAATAAGGCTCAAATCTATTGGAGTATCTCAACATGTCTATTAGGTTAAATACTAAATTATAAAATTTAGGATAAACCTTGAGGAGGACGATAAGTTACTTTTATTAGTATCACTCCTAGCATATTTTTTTATTATCCGGTGACTATGTTGATGTATAAAATGAGACTTTAGAACTCAAAGAGGTGACTTAGAGACTAGAGGGGAGGGGGGCTAACTTCATTGTTCAAATCTGCCGTTGTAAACAGAAATACATTTAAAAACTACCCAAAAAAATTAAGAGAATTCAATGTGCTTTTAAATTACTCCTAAAGTTCAAATATAATGACAATTCAGCAAAAGTAACTGGTAAACAATCATGCAAAACTCTTTTATTGATCTCCTATTGAACATTACAAAATTATATATACTCACATTTCTAACATATGTAGGACATAATCTATTGTTTAATTTTTGTATTTTTATGTAAAATTCATTATTTTAGGTTTATGACATTTATTTCCTTATTTTTAGGTGTTCTTAATGCTTTTTAGGTTAAATTTGGTTTTTGTTATGGTTAGATATTAATTAATACTTATTTTAGAATATATTTTCTTATTTGTCAAGTTTTACAGAACCCTTAAATAGGCCCCTTAATCTGTAAACATTTTTGGAGAGTTTTCAAATGAATAAAAATATAGACTTTTGTCTATTGTTTCTCTGGTAGATTCCAAAACCATTTTTCTTTGTGGATTCAAGGACCCTCATGGATTCAAAGTTTACTACTAGAAACTAACATTTTAGTTTCTGTTTCATCAAAGAGAGTATCGTGTGTGCTTTCTTTAGGCTTCCACGATATCACTAGTAATGGCGAGTATATAAAAAAAAAATCACTATTAAATGAGTTTAACCATAGGTGGGTTTAATGTAAGTACTCAAATCAAGAACTTGGAAGTATGATTTTCTTTAAGGCTCATTAAGTCAACTATCAAGTGGGATTTCAAGCTCTGCTTGAAAAATTAGGATAATTACGGTGCACACACTCTAGTGTGTACAACGTACACACAAGTCACAATTTACAAAGTAATAATAGAACCAGAACTTTTGACGTAACTTTTGCGTCAATACTCACGTGGCAAGTTATGATAAGTTATGGCAAAATCATGTCAAAAGTTGTGGTCTTAACTTTTTTTTAATTTACTAGGCTTGTGTACAATGTGTACACTAAAGTGTGTGTAATAGACCACTAAAAAATTATATGTTATGAACCAAGAAAATAAAATAATAGATTAATTAATTCGAGACTAGGCTCACCACATGCACTTCACGCATGTGATGAGGATTATTTTTTTTAGAGTCAAACTTTTCTAGAAAAATAAAAGAGAAAGAAGAAACTAAAAATCATATGGAACAATCAAAATCTTATGAGCAATAAAAAGTTTTTTTTTTTTTTTCTGTAATCATTAAAAGAATTACCTTGTTGGAAATGACTACTCCTTCACACATTTGAGACCCATGAACTGTCGTTTTAATTGGTATAATCTGAAAATTTATTTCACAAAATGTATTTGGAGATCAAATTATCAAAATTACAATTTTGCACTTGTGAAATGATATGATAATGATATGCTATACAACGCGAGTTAGGTCAAATGAAAGTTGCAAAATGGAGTGTCTACATCTTGTTAAATTAATTTAATTTAAATTTAAAAGGACATGCTTGTTAAGTTATTCCTAGAAAAACTAATTTTGCAAAAATAAAAGTGAAATTCTTACATATAAACTCTTATTAAAAATTATGTTATTTCTACATTAAAATACGTTTTAGATATATTTCACTTGTGGAATAATCTCTTCAATATCAGTACTTTTTTCGAATAATAATCAATTAATTACTATAAGGTTCTATTCTTCACTGGTAATGTAAGTGCAGCCAACTTGCTCACCATCGAGTCAAATTCAATAACCGAACTCCCACCTTGTTCAATGGCCTCTTATTAAATATGCAAAGTTCTTTTCTATACCCTTTATTCAATTGCTTACTCATAGTCTAGTTATACATTCTCTTAGTGTTTCAGATTGTATTGGAATGGAGGTTATTCCACCATAGTTTTATTAACTGATATAACGTACTTTTCTTAATAAAATCTTTTTTTCTATAAAAGAAAAGAAAAAGTATTATCGCACTTACTCTAAACTCTTGCAAGAAAACGCTACCTACATTATTCATACTTTATAATATGACACTTTTTGCTCTTAGCTTAACTAATAAAAGTCTCTGATAGTTGAATTAAGAGACGAGATTCAATTCTCGCCTATGCTAAAAACTTATTAATGTATTCATTTCATGGTAAGCATGTCCATGATAAACATGTTTAAACTCGACACTACATAGTGGGGTAAGTTTTGTGGGACAATCCTTGGGTCCGCGAGACGGGAATAAAAAGGATCCAGTTTATCCAAACAAGCTGTAAGATTGGTGAATGGTGACTAGAGTTGGATTACAAGATTACTTACCAAGAGCTACTTGTACATCAGCAAACCACTTGGAAGGATCCCTTCTTTTGTTTCTAAGGTGAAGGTTGTTAAATGCGCCCAAAAGTTTAAGATTATAATTTAATTACATGTGAGGTCAAACTTTCTTTTAATAGATGAGACCCAACATGTAAGATTTTAAAAAGGAGGTAAAGTGGAAGAGAAAGTGATCAAACTTGGAATATCCTACTAAGGATAGCCATGGACCGGATTTGGGTTGGGTATACCCAACCTCGACCCAAAATGTTACCCGTGGATACCCAAATTCCAATACCCAATTGGAGCTCATACCCGATTCTTGCCTAGATTTTTTACCTATGGATACCTAGACCCAACCCAAACCTAATTTTTTGGTTTTACAACCAAAAAAATAAATAAATAAGAGACAAACCTGATTTTCCATCCAAAATACTCAATATTCTCAATAAATTTTAACTTATTATATTAGGATATTTTTAAATACATAATACAAGGAATTTAGAAAATCTAATAAAGGTGGCCCTAAGGGGTTGGTTTAGTGGTTCCTAAGACCTCGTGATATCCATGAGATCCTAAGACCACCCTTACGGGATTCCTCTTTATAATAATGGGAGAACTACATACACCCAAGGAAATAGTTAGATATTCAAAGAGGTCTGGACACCTTTATTTATAAAATAAAAAATAAATAAAAAAAGGAATCAAGCGGTGGCAAATTTTATTTTTCTGTATGTAAAAAAAAAAAACCAATAATCATCTTAACTCTATCAAAGGCATCAAGCTAAATGTCATGCTCCATCTTACAAGCTAGTGTACATGTATCAACCTCCGTTAATTAGCATAGGACCAGGGACCACAACTCAACCACCACTCACTCCACCTTCCTTTCACTTCCTCCTAAATTAGAGATTCTAAAAAAAATAAAAAAAAGGTTCATCAAAAATATTGTAAGAACGCAAGTTAGTCCACGGCCCAAGAATGACCCAAACAGTAGCCCAGTAAGCCCACTACAATAGATTTGTTAGAGAATGGGTTGGATATTGATCACTTAACAAGTTAAATTTAACCATAATGAGATAAGATGCCAATGAAATGACAAAGACCACAAATTATAAAGAAAAAAGGATCCTCGGTCATGCCTGAGGAATGTCTATTTTATATATGTGTATTTCTTTCTCCCTTGAACAAATATGTCAGCTCTTGGTTACAAAGTTCTCTCTCTCTCTCTCTCTCTCTCTCTCTCTCTCTCTTTTTTTCTGAATCTTCCTCATAAGGATCTTCATTTTTCTTTTATATTTACACATAGATTATCTTAGTCCTACACTTGGAGGGCTAAGATTGCATTCCCAAGACTTCTGTCTCATTCGGAACATACTAGTAAGCATCTACCCTGCAATCTGAGCTGTGCCACTACTGTTCAAGGTCATTTCCTCATTAATGTGGCTAGATGAGTAGTTGTCTTGCATTTAAGGCAGAGGGGATGGCGTCTACACCCTTCTCCCTTCATCCTCCTCGTAACCTGTGCCAAGTCTGCTTTCTTTTCTCTGTGAAATTTTAACTTCATGCGCCTCCCATGGTTAATGCTCGTCCCTAAGGTTAGCTAGTGCTCGTCCCCGTGGTTAACCAATGCTCGTCCCCAAGGTCTGAGGTTTATCCTCAAAAATAATCTTAGAAGTCCATTTAAATGGGATTAGGGATCCTCGTCCTCACAAATATTATAATTTATAATTGAGATTTTCAATTACATGTTTCAATTAAAATGATATAGAAAAAATTAGACAATTCAATTGTTGCGCAAGATGTTTTGTTGGTAACATTACCTTTTTTTTTCCTAACCAAGTTAGCATCTTTTCTTGAATCAAATATGTACGTGTTACCACCGCACACCTTTGGTGCAATGGTCACTCCACAGGTATAAATATTTGTGAAGTGTGGGGGGGAAAAACCGAGGTTCAAGTCTCTAGGAGGGAGCTTCACACACATATACACTTAGATTAGGCTAAAGTAGAAATTTTATCTTGTATCAATATATATATATATATATATATATATTATATATATATATATATGTACGTGTTTTGTTCGACACAACAACTAGTTCCATTAAAACTTTAAATGGAAAGGAAATTCAAAAATAATATTGACTTAAATTAAAAAGTTGAGAATAGTCTTCGTTAAGAAAATTAATAGATTAAGAATCAAATTAACTAGTCACTAACTCATGCAATGCACGGTATTATTTAACATAAATGTGTAAAATTTATATTGATTTTGATGTCAAAGTCAAAATATATATATATATATATATATAATATATATATATATATATTATTCTCTCAATAACTCAAATGATATTTCATTCCTAAATAACATCAATTTACCTCGATAGAGAGGCAGAAACTCTAGAAGTTAAAGCCCACCAAACTCTCTTGTAGTCTTGTGCTGTTTTTGTACCTCCTTATATTGTTTTTCTCATTCTTTGTCGATTAGCCACTAATTAGGTGAAATTTTTAAACTAACAAAGAATTGGTTGGAGTTTGTTATGGCCATTGGCTAAATCAAACATTTCAATTAGATGTTAGAACCAACAAAAACATAATTGAAAGGAACTAAAGAGACCCAAATATTAAAACAAAAGACAATCAAGATAATTCAGTCATTCTAAAAATATACAATTTAATATAATGTCTTATAGAAATAATTAGTATTAGTTTACAACATCCAATATAGTACGAATAATAACTGATTCAATGATTATTCATAAAAGCAAACACTAATAAGTTGATTATAAATATGGTGACAATATTGGAATTTAGTATCACCTCCTTGATTTGTCAAAACATGATTAGAATTTGAAATTAATATAAGGAGAGGATAATGAAAAGACATTGAAAACTTAATTAAGATTAATTCAATCTTTCAAACACACCTATTGAATTCTACAAAACGGAATAAAATATTTTAAGTTCAGATGCTAAACATGTTCACTTTTAATCACAAAAGATTGATTTCATAAACAGAAGTAGTGACTCACCACCAAATTTAGGAAGTTCATCTTCTTGCTTCATGCTTCTTGTTTTTAAATTTTAAATTATAAAGTTCTACAATAAAAAGATCAGGTGCAAAATTTGTATTGGATAAAATGCAATAAATCAACATACTAAACCTGATGTTTAGGCTTTGCTGGATAAAACCCAACTATTGAATATGAGTACTCACAATGCTGCTCTTTAACTTAGTTTGCTCTCTCTCTTTGCTGATTGCCGCCAATCTAAAAACCACAACAACAAAAAAAAAAAAAAAAAACCATATATAGGAACACTCCTGCATATGCAATTCTCATCAAAAAAGAAAAGAAAAGAAAAGCAATCTATATATCAATTCTAAGAAATACTAAACAAATAATTCCAAGAAACAAAGAGGGAGTGGAAAATCAACCTTCACCGAGGAGTGGGACGCAAAGATACTAATGAGGTTTACTATTTGTGTTGGTGCTGTAAAGGGAGGTTTGTATGCAAGAAAGAAAGAAAAAAAAAATCAGGGTTTATGTTTGTGTTAGTGCCATACAGGGTTCTTATGCAATAAATGAAGAAACCCTAAAGGTTTTTTTTAAAATAAAACTTTTAAAAAAATATTAATGAGGTGTAAATTTGTTGAACATATATATTATGAAACATAAGCCAAAAGGACTAACATGTGCCATCAGTACATTGCAATTGGAAGAAGGGCGGAGACTGTACCACTGTCTCTAGCTACAAACATGCCCAGCCTAATTATTACTTTTTCCGCTTCATGCTCAATGAAAGTCTTCTAATTATCAGGAAACAGTGTGAGACTGTATTAAATGGGTTGCAAAACATATATCTAATAAAGTTTTACTTAAACTAAACTATTATAACACTTGATAAAATAATTACACATTGAAGAAAATAATAAATATACAAAATATAAAACCTAAAATAAAAAGAAAAAGAAAATAGTGATGACGTGGAAAATTATGGAAGCTTCTAAAGCTTTGGTTTTAAACATGCTAATATGTTTATGTTAATTAATGCAAATAAGCATAAAATTAATATCAGCATTTGACACCCTACTATTGCAAGAATTATGATTAAAATTGACCTAATATTTTTACTTTAACCCCAAGCAATCATCCCGAATTTACAAATTAAAACGACCCAAATTTATAAAATTAAAAAAAAAATTGAAAGCAAAATTCACAATAACACACACTTAAATATATAGACACAAAGAAACTCTGAATTCAATAATTACAAACAATATTAATTTCTAAACATTAAAATAATATGGAATTAGAGTTAAATAAAGATACTCACATGAAAATTGAATTAACTTTGACAATAAGGGAGAGGCAGCGAAGTCATGGAGATTTCACATCACCATAAATATCCCTTGTTTTTACATCACCCTTTTTATATTAATCAATTTTCTATCTCCATTATTTGTGGAGTGATGTTCATTATCATGGTTTTGGATGGTCAAATCTTGGTCTCATGGCTACCTGTGGGATCTACACATATTGGAAAACAGATCTTTCAAAAACTGAATAAATTTTTTGTTAAAGTTAATCTGTTAGTTTTCATGGAAGATATACAATTAATTCTGAAGACCATAATAAGCATATAAATTAGATCAAAGTTAACAAAAATAACTTAAACAAAAGGCAACCCTCACACAAAACATATTCAATTTGATGAAAAAAAAAATAAAGAAGGGAATTCATGAAAAAACAAAAAGGAGAAGGCAAATACTTACATGCAAGTTTCATAGGTAAGGTAAGTGTTAGAACGAAAGAATACATCAAGAAACCGTATGGTAGGAAAAAGAAAAAATATACCAAACCGTATATATTCCCCGACTTTTATATTACATAATTTTAAGTTATGAATAAATTGATAACTTGATATGAGCAGAAAGAAAAAAGAGTTTACGTAATTAAAAAGTTTCTGTTAATTACATATTAGTTTTTTTTTTTTTACTTTATCCCAAAAAAAATAGTTAATGTTATTAGACTGTTATTAGAATTTTTTTTAGTTTACATTAAAGTTAATAAATATTAGCTATTTTTTTGTTATTTATTCCAAAAAAAAATGAGAAGAAAAAATAATACTTTTAAATTTGTTACTTGATTATTAGGAAATAGATGATGCAGGATAAATGTTTATCCCAAAAGAAAAAAAAAACTAACTAACGTAAGCTAGTAAAATTGTTACTTTATATATATATATATATATAAAAGTTCATTAGAACACTTACTGTTACTTTATCTAAAGAAGTTGATAAAGATCAAAATCTTTTTTTTTTTTAAATCTAAAAACTTAAGTGAATGAATTTATTGAAAAATCTATAAATCTATAAATAAAAAAATCTACAATTTGGCGAAGCCATTTGACGCAATTACAGCTTTTAAGCCCAGCTTTTATTATATAGTATACTAGTCGTTAACCTGTGCGATGCACAGAAAAATTATTGACTTTGAAAAAAATCCAACAATGAGTAAATAGACATTTTGAAAAAAAAAAATTGGAATTAATCCAAACAAATAATTAATCAACCCAAAATATAGCTTTTAATAAGAAAACAAAAAATCACATGAACTTAAATAAAAATGATATAAGATGAAGAATTAAGATCAACCTACTAAGACGTAAATACCAAAAACCCCAAAACTTAAAACTTCAAAAGTTATAGAATCCCCAAATTCTACTTCAAAATCAAACCAAATTCAACAAATTTATATATAACATACCAAATGAAAATGTATCATTCCTTAGGCTTGAAGACGTACGTTGCATCTTTGATTTTTCTCCAAAATAGAGATACTTTATCTTCCATGTACAATAAATAAATAAATAAATTAGTAGAAATTTCAACTTAAAAACCAAACCCACGATTATCAACATGACTCTAACATAACAAATAAAAATTTATCGTTCCTTAGGCTGGAAGACATAGGTTGCATCTTTGATTTTTCTCCCAAAAAATAGAGATGCTTTATCTACTGTATACAATATAAAAAAATAATTAGTAGAAATTTCAACCCAAAAACCAAACTCACGATTATCACATGAGTCTCTTTTTTTTAACGATAGTCTCTTTCTTTCTTTTTTCTTTTTTCTTTTTTTGAGTCCTTTCATAATTTTTGTATTTATATAGATTATCAACGTTTGAGTTTAAGTTTAACTTGGATTTGTTATAGAGATAGAGTTTCACTCCTTGTTAAGTTTTGATTAAACAAAAATAATTTTATTTAAAAAAGAAAATGATAATGATGAGTTTGAGTTTAAGTTGGACTTGTTAAAGAGATAGAGTTTCACTCCTAATTAAGTTTGAACTAAAAATAATAATTTTATTTAACTATTGTGCTTACATGAAAAATTGTGAGAGCCTCACAAGTTTCGGTTATATAGATACACACACACACACACCACTACAAAAAAAGAGTCTACTAGCGAGAGTAAAATGTCCTCGCAAAAATTCAAATATCGTCGCAAAAAACTATTAGTGAGGGCATGTGGCCCTCGAAGGCCGTCGTATTTGCTCTTGTTGCTAAAAGAGATTTTGCGACTATGCCTTTGCAAATAGATGATTTACGAGGGCAATTTATTGTCATTACTGAACAAATTCTCCTTCGCAAATATATTACCAAACAACGAAAAAAATCGACGACTTATTTTTAGCGAGGGCGAGTAGTCGTCGTTAACAACTATTTGTAAAGACTTTCATACTCTCGCAATTAGTTATTTGCGAATTTCAAATTAACGACATACTTTTTAGAGACAAATAATGCCGTCGCTAAAATTTAGTTATGAGGGCTTTTAACCCCTCGTAATTAGTTAGGAATAATAGTGAAAACATTACACTACAAAACTGGACAATTGCTGCAGGTCAAAACTGCCGCTAAAGGTCCATTTGGCCTATTGCAACAAGGGCTATTGCGGCGGGCTATATACGCCGCTATAGGTCTTCAATTATTTCATAATTTTAGTCCTTCAGCGGCGAACCGCTATAAGTTTTTTATTTTTTTATTTTTTTTTTTTTTTCCTCTTGGGTTCTAAAGCCACATTTCTATTACAAAAAACCTGTAATAATTTTAGCTCCACTAAGACATTACCACAAATGTAACTAGATAACATCACAAATGTCTCCAAACTAACATTATATTGACAGAGAAATATATTATCAAATATATAACATTGTCTATAACCATCATCAAAGTTCCAAGCTAATTCCATAATCAAAGTTCCAAAGTATTTAAACAATCGATCAAGTCCCACCAATATGAAATTAAGATTAAGTAAACAAATGGCAAAATTTGCAAACCAAATGGATTTATGGTCGCAAGGTAGCAAGATCACATAAACTAAAGGCCCTACACCCTACACCTTGCTAGCATACTTCCGAAGGGGGAAATACATCTCCTTCTTCTCCCATTCAGTCTTCAATGATGCCTATGCAAACAAAAGAAAGTAAAACAAATCAGGCAATAGCCAAGCTAGACACCCCAAGCACAAATATAAACAAGCTAATGGGACAAGACTATACAAGTACACAACACAAAATGTAAACCCTTCTTATTTTCTCAACAAGCTATGAACAACTAAAAGGTGAAAAAAACCTATACATCATTAGTCCTACAATAATTCACCAAAAATGTTCCAAAACTTTATAGTAGTTCCAATTTAACATTTTTCAATTACCCCATATTTAATAACATAAACAAACACACAAAAAACTTAAAAAACAAAAAAGCATGTGATCTTACCATTTAATACAAAAGAAAGCCTATCTAGATCAAGTCCCTGTGTATGCTGAATGAGGGGAAGCTCCATACAGTTGATCCCATGTTTGTGAAGTTTCAAAAGTATCAAGTTACCTGCAAATCACTTGACAAGTCCTTCACAATGTCTTCAGAGAGCTTTTTCTCCTGCATGAAAAGTAAAGCAAAGCAAAGGACTTTTAAAGAAGAGAGTGGGGGTTGGACTCAAAAAAGCAATTACTGGAGAGTGTGAAAAAAGCAGGGCAGGGGATTAAGGGATTCAAACCTTCTCAAGTTTTTTGCAGGCTTTTAAAGCATCTCTTCTTATGTTCCTCAATGCCACCTATAACAGTATAGGAGAAGGGGGTATTCAACAGGACAAATTTAGTGACTTTAACATAGCCTATGTATTGGTCTATAACCAAAGATTAATAAACATATACATTTTTAGAATATGTGCACTTTGGTAAAGTGTACAGTGCCATGTCAAATACAGACACTGGATGAATTCTCATGTGTTTCAAGAAAGTTACAAACCCCAAAAAAATGTTACAGGCCAATTATGTCTGACTTTTCAACCCCAAAAAATAGTGTCACTTAGGTGACACTCTTTTTGCATTTTTAACATATTTTTCATTACTTATCCCAAAAAAAAAAAAAAAAATCAGGCAAGTGAAGATAGGAAGAGAAGGCAGAAGAAGGTGAACAATATAAACATGAATTAGAGCCATTTCATGAGATCTGATTTGGTTTGACAACGCTCCGCATATCCACCTAAGCCCAATTTTAATACTAATGAATTTACTAAAAATAGCGGCAGGTATTTGTTTTAAATTGTCCAGAGATAATGCCACTGTACCTTCCCTTCTTCAGCCAGTTAAGCTACTACTTTTAAGAATTCCTGCAATGATTAAAATAAATTAAATAATAAAAATAAAAGAAAAAAGAAGTGGAAGTTCTTTGTAAGCATGCTTTAAGGAACTTCACTGAATAGTGTACATCTTCGAAAAGAAATGTGTGTCTATATATATATATATATATATATATATATATATATATATATATATAAATTTATATCAAGTTACAGAAAGCAGAATTTCTTTCATCAATTACTACTAACCACCACTATTTTCAAGAATATAAAGCATTTTTTGCATGTAAATTCATTATAAAATAGTTATTAAGGATACATAAACATATCACAAAACAAGTGCTAAACCAAGAAAAGTTTTAGAAGAACTGAACCTTTGAAGCAGAGCAATAGAGCAGGCCTCATGTGATTAATTTTTTTTGATAGGTAATAAGAATATTATTGAATCAAATTGAAGAAAAATGAAAGCCAATACAAGGTGTTTATGATGGTGAACACAAGGATCTCATGTGATTAATTCCAAACCATTAACATAAAGCTCAAGTCATGACTCATGACAAAGTACAAAAAGTCTATATATAATTCAATCATCTAACTCATTTCAAAGCATGGTACTTGAAGTTAATGTACATGTAGAGAGAACATTATATGTTAGATGCAAAAATGTCATGCAGGTGAGATGTAAGGATATTGAGCTCCAAGAAGCAACACAAGATAGAATGAATTGACCGCAGTATAGCACCAACATCCAGGAAAAATCAGAAGAACAAAGAGGTAAAAGTAATTTTCAGCTGAGATTTCATATGAATTGGATATAGAAAATAGACTTATGGGCCTATGGCATAAAAAGACATAGAATTACATGCAAAGGGATCAAAGCCAACAGACTATACATTCCTCCTTTCTGATGTAAGTTGAGGGAGAGTCAATCTTATCACTTCTTCATCGTTGTTTGGAGTCATACCAAGATCAGAGCCCACTATAGCCTTCTCTATAGCCCTTAAGCTGGCAAACATAACATATCAAAAAGTAAAATAGATTGTCAAAGAGAGATCATATGAAAGATTTCGTGGGCCAGTCCTGCAATGCAAGATGTCAATGCTCTATAACTCAAAATAATTGGACAATTAGATCACCTTTGATTGTCAAAAATTTATGGAAGATTCACTAGCATATTAATTTACGAGAATCAGAGAAAATTTTAGTCTTAGTTCTTACTTACTAGTATACATGTATATATCACATAAAATTAAATGGAGAATGTTTCGATCTTCCTCAACAACCATTTTATGTCCTTTAGTTTATAGAATACCTGGATCTGTCATACTGCTGAACCAAGAGAGAACTTGCATCGGGAGTACTGATTTGAGCTATGCTCTTCAAGTTAACTGGACTTTCATAATATTCCACCTAGAAAAGCATTGGGTTATAGCTAATCTAAAATAAAGGTAATTACTAAACCATTAATAAATTACAAGTGATGATTTTGCACTTCTGCAACCTTTTTTTGCAGAAGTCACCTCCCTTTTTTATAGAACCACATACGCAGACCTATGATTTTTTATATTTTTTAAAGTTGACCCAAAGTACTATGTCATATTAAGTGATGGATGAGGTGGCTCCCCTATACATTTGTTTCTGAAAAGCTCCCATTGATTGCCACTTACAAGAGAAATTATGCTATATGCAGAAATGACAACTATTGCAAAACTTAACCACCAAAAACTATTACAATGCTAGAATTAGCTTGAAATTTTTGAACTTCTCCTCATTTGAGAATTTTTTTTTGATTAGTACATTTGAGAGAGAATATATATATATATTAACAAAAAAAGGAAGAAGAAGAAGAGAAATGAAAGCAATTGATGCTACAGATTTGCGGTAAATACCCATAGCAATAAAAACCTGTCCGGTTTTAAACCTGAAAAATTATTTCCTGTAGAGGAATGATGGCATTGATAAGAATAAGAAAAAAATAATAATAAAAGAACAACATAATAAATCTACGGTAATTGATAGTTGATAATGATAATGAGAATAAATAAAAGTTAAAATGAAGAGTATTAGGGTATGTTTCAAAGAAGATGACAACACTATTTTTCAACTTACCTGAATAACCTGAAATTGATTGGGCTGTGAGGGGCTTTACAAGTTGGTGGTGGCTGGGAATTGTGACTTCGGTGTGATGGGAGAGAGAGAAGATCGGTGGCTAGGGGTGGCGGCGTGAGGGGAGAGAAGTGGGAAATGAAAAGAAAGAAGAAAAGAAACACGCTGAAAAAAAAAAAAGTGGAAAATGAAAATTTGGGGGAAAATTTAAGCGGGAAGAAAAAAAAAAATCTGGGGGGGAAAGCTTTTCCTATAGAGTTATTTTTTATATTTTTTATAAGGCTATATAATAATATAATTAGAGTTTTTCTTAATAATAATAATAATAATAAAAATAATATAGCTTAAGTAATAAAATAATGAATTTTTGGGAGTACAAGTTGAAGGATCTGAAGGCCATGGCAATTTACAAGTCAAAGGAGCAAGAGCTTCGAATGAAAATTTTGGAAAAAAAAAGTTTATGCATGTGAGAAATTTTGGGTGAAGGATAAAAAAAAATATTAGAAAAATTTAACTTATAGGATAAAAAAAATGTTGTCTAATAACTATTGCAACAGGTTATAAAAATAACGCTATAGCCTAGTAAAAATTTCACTTCAACATTTAAATAAATAATAAATCACATAAAAATTTTTAAAAAAAATCAATTTCTAAAATTTTAAAAAATAAAATAAGATAATTAAATTATCTTTTTTATTCCTTTCATTATTATTAATTTTTTGGAAGAACATGTTTATGTTCTTTGTGTTCTTCCCAAAATATAACTCATATTCTTAGATCAATAACAATTAAACGGTCGGATTTAAAGAAATGCGTGGTCAAAGTTTAGTCAAAGTTGGTCATACTGGTCAAACTTAATAGAGGTGAAATTCATATTCAAATTTTGATAAATAGGATTGAAGAGTATGGTGACATACTGGTGTTGGTGAAATTTGAGACCAGTTAGATAGTCAAATTGAGTAAACATAACCATACAAGTACACAACACATGTCTATCATGCGCCATACTTAGATTTGAAATATAACCGTTAGATTTGAAGAGTATAATGAAAGGTTAATTCTAGTAAATTATGGTCACAATCAAACGATTGGATTTAGATATATGCATGGTCAAAGTTTAGTCAAAGTTGGTCAAACTCGATCAAACTAAATAGATGGTCCCGATACCATTGGACTTGGTGAAATTCATATTCAAATCTTGATCATTAAGATTGAAGAGTATGGTGACATATTCATGTTGGTAAAATTTGAGACCAATTGAATGATCAGATTGAGAGAATATATATAGTTATATAGGTACATAACACATGTCCATCACGTGTCATTCTTATATTTGAAATCTAACCGTTGGATTTGAAGAGTGTAATGAAAGGTTCGTTTTGGTAAATTATGGTTACAATTAAACGGTTGGATTTAGAGAAAAGCACGGTCAAAGTTTAGTCAAAGTTGGTCAAACCCAATCAAATTTAATAGATGGTCTCGATACTACTGAACTTTGTGAAATTCATATTCAAATCTTGATCATTAGGATTGAAGAGTATGGTTACATATTGGTGTTGGTAAAATTTGAGACCAATTGGATGGTCAGATTGAGAGAACATAGTCATATAGGTACACAACACATGTCCATTACGTGTCATACCTAGATTTGAAATCTAATTGTTGGATTTGAAGAGTGTAATGAAAGGTTAATTCTGGTTACAATTAAACGGTTGTATTTAGAGAAATGTGCGTTCAAAGTTTAGTCAAATTTGGTCAAACTTAATAGATAGTCTCGAGACCATTGGAGTTGGTGAAAATCATATTCAAATCCTGATCATTGGAATTGAAAAGTATAGTGACATATTAGTGTTGGTTAAATTTGAAACCAATTAGATGGTTAGATTGAGAAAACATAACCATACAAATACACAGCAAATCTCTAGCGACGGTTAATGTCGAGATAAAATAAAAATCTCAATGTTTTTCTTATCTCAATCATGTATTAAGGTGAGGGAGTCCTAATTATTGCAATGGGGTTTTTAAAAAAAAATGGAAAACCTTTTAATTGAATTTTAAACAAAATTTAGAAGGAAGTGCTTTGGGTTAACTCCCCTATCACTTTCATTTTTTAAAAATCCAATCGTTGGATTACATGTTCTATATGGTCTTAAGATGCATGCCAATTTCTATGCTAATTGGATTTAATTTATTATTTGATATTTTAAACTTATCTTTTATGAATTATTTTAAATTACAAAAACTTGAATTTAGACAATTAATTGATGACATGACCATTAATCTTTGATCACCTTAAAATTTTTTAAGCATGAAAAATATATGAAGATAATGTAATCTGACGATAGATTTGTCAAAATTCACATTAAATTAAGAAATATAAGGTTGGGTTCGAGTTACGCCTGATGTAACTCTAAAAAATATTACATCACTCAAAAAATTATTATTGAATTCATATTTTGAAAATCCAACCATTGGATTACATGTTCTATATAGTCTTAATATTCATGCCAATTTTCATGCCAATCGGATGTAATTTACCATTTGATTTATAAACTCATATTTTATGCATTATTTTAAACTACTAAAACTTGAATCTAAACAATTAATTGATGACATGATTATTAATTTTTTATCATTTTGAAATTTTGTAAGTATGAAAAATTTATGAAAATAATGTAATCTGACGGTAGATTTGTTGAAATTCACATTAAATTAAGAAATATAGGGTTGGGTTTAAGTTACGCCTGATGCAATTCTAAAAAATGTTACACCACCCAAAAACTTATTATTGAATTCATATTTTGAAAATCCAATCGTTGGATTACTTGTTTTATATGGTCTTAACATACATGCCAATCAGATGTAATTTACCATTTAATCTATATACTTATCTTTTATGCATTATTTAAAACTACTAAAACTTAAATCTAGACAATTGATTGATGACATGACAATTAAAATTTTATCACCTTGAAATTTTATAAGTATGAAAAATATATGAAGATAATGCAATTTAACGGTGGATTTGTCAAAATTCACATCGAATTAAAAAATATAGAATTGAGCTCAAGTTACACGTGATGTAACTCTAAAAAATGTTACATCACCCAATAACTTATTATTTAATTCATATCTTGAAAATCTAACCATTGGATTACATGTTCTATATGTTCTTAACATGCATGCCAATTTTCATGACAACGGATGTAATTTATCATTTAATCTATAAACTCATCTTTTATGCATTATTTTAATTGGAAGAAATTTTTATTCACTTTTGAGAGAGATGGAGAGAGAGAGAGAGTACAAAATGCTGAAATTCTTAAATTTTAGGCTGCCATTTTGAAGTTAAAAGTGCTATAACTTTTTTTATGGGTGCAATTATTTAGAAAATAAGGACAAGCCTTCTTATATAGGATGTATATAAAAAGTTTTTCTTTTTAGACCGTAAACAAAAGGTTCATCTAAAGAATACAAAGTGCTATATGTTTATAAGTTTCTTTCTATTTTTCTTTGAATTTTAGAATAACTTTTATCTCCAAAAAAAAAATATTTTAATGATTTTTTGCGAAGATCAATCGTGGCCCTTGCAAATAATTTAGCGTTTATTAAGGGCATATTTTTAACCCACACAAAAAATAAACTTTTGGCAAGGGATTTTTATAGTCCCTTGGAAATAATTTGGTGGGAACATTTCCCTCCAAAAATTTTGACATTTTAATAATTATTTGTGAAGGTCGATCCTAACCCTCGCAAATAATTTAGTATTAGTGACGGCTTTTTTTTAACCGTCACAAATAATACACTTTTTGCGAGAAATTTTTAATTGTTTCTCACAAATAATATGGAGGGAAAATTTCCCTCCAAAATATTAGTATTTGTGACGGTTATAACACATAATTGCGACAACTTTTCTTGTTGGTCACAAATATTTCACATTTTACCAAGTATTTGCGAGGGCTTTATTTTGCCATCACAAATAAGATTTTTTGAGAGGGCTTTTTGGGTCCGTCAAAAATTCTTGGCTGCTAATAGACATTTTTTTTTTGTAGTGCACACACACACACACATATATATAGATAGGTAGGTAGATAGACAAATTTGTGCACAAATATTTTGAAGACCAAATCAATAATTTAACACAAAAGGGGCACATTCTCAAAGTATTTAGTAAAGTTCAATTTAGTTACTCAACTATATTAATTTCATCAATTTAATTTTTCAACTTTCAAAATCAAGTAAATGTTATCCTCAAGTCTTATTTTCATTTAATTTATAATAAAAATAGTAGTTGAAATTAACTTGATTTTGAAATTTTCACACTTTTATAATAATCTTTAACGTGTTCTTCAATTTCCACATCAATTAATTTTGTTTAAATTTTAAATTAATTTAATTAAAATTAATGGGAGATGAGATTAAATTGTGAAATTAAATTTATTTAAAAAAAAATTGAACTAGCAAATTAACATTACCAATTTTGATAAGAGAAATTACATAAAAATTCTCAAAGTATATACCTATTTTAGATTAGGTCCCATTTTTTTAAGTCATAAATTAATGATTAAAATATATATATATATATATATATATATATATATATATATATATATATATATATATAAAAAGTCTCTATCAATCTTTGTTATTATTTTCATTATTTTAGACAGTAACAAAACAAAGAAAATGAGACATCATTGATTAAATTCAGCAATCCATTTAAGACTTAGGCTGCGTTTGTTTCAACGGTAAATCAGTTTCAGAAATTATTTTTCACATTTGTGTGTGTTTGGTAGCAACTAAAAATTTGGTCAACTGGAAAATCACTTACCTTTGATCGTAAAAAAGTCCTTTCCACCCGTAAAATAACTTCCGTTTCTATTTTACCTTCAAATAGAATTTTTTTAGAAAATAGAGAGACAGAGCACGAAGAGAGAGAGAGAGAGCACGAAGAGAGAGTGAGATCGCACCCCAACCCGAGCCGGCGAGATCGTGCCCCAACCCGCGCCGGCGAGATCGCGCCTTCACCATCGCCATCGCCATCGCTGATCTAATTCAAGGTTTTTTTTTTTTTTTTCTCTTGAAACACAAAGTTTTTTTTAACGAATTCTCTTCTTTTTTTTCTCTTTATTTTATGCTTGCTCAAACTAAAATAAAAAATAAAGATAGATAATAATTTCAAATTAAAAAAAAATTATAACCCTTTTTTTTAGAGAGTAAAAAAAAAAATTGTAAGCTTGTTATACCTAAAACACCTAATTTAAAACAATAGTGTCCAATCCCCCCCACACCCAAAAAAAAAATCCTTACTACAATCGACCTTTTGGCTTTTACAAACTTAGGAGCCAAGTAATTTTCTTTTAAAAAAAAAAAAAATTAGGAGTAATTTCATAGGTCTTTTAACGTAATTTCCAAGTTGATAACAAATAGATGTTGATACCGACTCCAAGTTTTTCAGTACCCACAATAAATTTGTAACCCAGACCGAGTGGCGAGCCTCAGCAACTCCGTCTCCAATGGCGGCGACTGAGTCCCCAAACAAGCGCCGCAAAACCCTATCCCCCACCTCAACCTCAACCTCAACCTCAACCTCGAAATCGAAAATCGAAGACGTCGACGACGAACCCAATAATCATCACCACCAAGAAGAGCAACAACAATGGACGGCCAATTCAGCTTCACCGTGTATGATCTGCTTATCCGACGGTGGAGAATCGATCAGAGGCAAAATCGATTGCTGCGACCATTACTTCTGCTTCCTCTGCATCATGGAGTGGTCCAAGGTCGAGTCCCGCTGCCCCATATGCAAGCGCAGGTTCAGTACCATTCATAGGCTCTTCAAGGACGCTGTCCAACGCGTTGTCAAGGTCCCAGTTCGTGACCAGGTCTGCCCACTTTTCTCTTTCTTTTTGTTTATGCCTTTTGATTTTTGAAACCCATTCATTGTTTGTGCAAACTACACAAAACCCAATTGTGTACTCACACTAAGTCACACAATAGACAGTTTTTTTTTTCTTTCAATTATTACAATCTCCTAATAGGAACTGTTTCACCTTGTTATTGTTTAATGTGGGATTCCAAAACGAAAAAATAAGCTTGGATAAAGCACATTGGTCCCTGAACTTTAGGCTTTTACCCGTGATCGGTTTTAGTCCAGAAAAACTTTTAAGATATCAATTTTAGTGCCTACAAGTGATTGATTTTAGTGCTTGATGTGTCAGTTTTTTAGTTTGGCCAATTCATATAAGGGACTAAAACTGATCACTCTAAACTACTTCATCAAAAATCATAGTTTTACGGTAATTTTTCCCACAAATTTACTTTCCACATTGCTAGTTAACATAATAGCTACCTTATCACAATCACAAGCTTGTGACAAATGAAAGGATTAGGTAGAATTCAAAATCGATGGAATATAATTGGATCAATCCCTTTACTAAATTAATATAACTACCATTATCTATTGCAACAATCACCGCATCCATAGAATTGTGACTTGAAATTTTGTAATTCAGCTCTCAACTTCCTCCACTAAATACTACATATGCTCTAACTTATGATAGTAATGGCATTCCACATATTAATATCTTTCCTTGGTCAAAATTTCAATCTTGAATTCTCTCAATCAAAAGTTTTTACATGATACATATTCCCTCAACTTAGATTTGGATTTCACTAAAAATGTCTGAAATTTCAATTTATTTTTTGGCTTCTTAAACATCTTTATCCTTAAAATAACTGTTGCATTCTTGAATGTCTCTATGTTAACCAACATTATAGTCACCAAGGTATATTATGAAGGAAGGAGTGAGGTTAAAAGCATTCGAGCTTGATCCTCTAAATCTTGTCCTCCATACTCAACAATTGAGCATTCAGTTTATTAAAAGCATTCAGATGATACATAACATTAGTACCTTCATCCATCTACAGATGATACAAGGCTTTCTTGAATCATCATAATATTATCATACCTACTCAAACATATATTATTCACTGTTTTCATCCAAGCTTTTTTGAATCATAATCAGATAGAAAGGCTAGCTCCTTTAGCCCTCCAAACCGCATCCTTATCAGTCCTTGTTACACCAAGATATCTTTAATAGTGTTTCACTCTTAAGGAACAAAATTATCTTTTCCATGAAAGGGTTCATTCTTGAACATTGTGCTTGTTATATTTAAGGTCTTCTTCCAACCCTACTTCTAGTCCTAATCAACCTAGCTTTGCTATCAAGTTGTAAAAAAGAAAAAGATATTATGCACTAAACACAAAATTTAGTGTGCGTTTGGCATTGATTATTTTTGCCAACTTATTTTACTATTTAGCTTTTTTTGCTACTATTTATGGGTCCCACTACACTTTTTGGTACTATTCATCTCAATTTATTATTTCAAGTAACTTTTACCTTTATCTACAGTACTTTCAGCAAAAAGTTTTCAGTTTTAACTAAATAAGTTGTTGCCAAACAGACACCTAAATGGTTTCGTCAGTAAAAATCACAAACTTACGACTCTTAAACCTAAAACCCCAATACCCCAATGGCACACTAACACACCATACAAAACTGTGTCTTTTAACAATCACATACAAAACAAAGGCTATTTACCATTTTACTTATTGACACTATCAAATCTCCCTAATCAACTTGGGATTTTCACTCTTGATAGGAATAATTGCATCTCATCGCTTTTATTAATTGTAGTGAGATAACAAAACCAACAACGTAACTTTTACATTACAACCTCATAGGTGAAATTCAGCAGTTTTTAATCCACTGCAAAGATTGTGATTATGTTGGTTTGACATTACTATTAATCTCTATATTGATTATGCCAAAAGACAATTTAAAAAACTAAGAAAAGTAAAGAAGATGTGCTCTAATTGATTGTAATTGGGACTTTTAAAAAATAAAAAATAAAACTTACCCCATGTCCCTAGGGTATGTTTGTGAAAGAGAAATCCTAATGAAGTGGACTTGAGAAATCAACACAGAATACTCTCTCTCTCTCTCTCTCAGTGTGTCTACGCATGTGCATGTGCATGTGCATTTTGTGTTAAGATTCTCACAACCCAATTAGTTCAGGTTTGTCTTCATCATATACGCTTGAACCATCTAGGGTTAGCATTTTTCCAACCTCAATTATTGGTTCTTTTTTTACTTTATTTTATTTTATTTAGAGACTTAGCTAAAATTCTATTAATTTTGGTTGAGATGGCAGAAGCTTTGACACCTATTTGTTGTGTGTGTAATTAAATAATAATGGGATTATGCAAAATAGAAATAAAAAATAGAAAAGACAATTACAAAGGGAACACAAAGATTTACGAGATTCGGCCTTAGGCCTACATCCATGGGTGGCGTCAAGGAGAAAGTTTCACTAACAAAATAAGGATATTACAAAGGTAGCGTCAAGAAATTCTGTCTTACATCACAAAGGCACTCCCACAAAACTGAAACCCCAAATACACCCTAAAAGCTCTCTTACCAAAAACATGTGATAAGAGAAACTTGGAATTTCTCTAAGAATCAATGCCACAGCTTAGCTCTATGTTGCGGTACTACTTAATTGACATAGCCAAAACAACCTTTTATTAGATGATGCTATAGTCTGCTGGCTCTTAGAGTTTTAGAGCAAAACCAAAAGTCGGCTAGGGTATACTGATTAAGAGAAAATCAAAAACAAGGGTTCTAATAGGACTCGGTCAATTAATTGACCAAAGAAAAGCCACCTACATAACAATTTTGATTTCAGAACGCATGTGAATTCTTAAATAGAAAAATGTAAGAACAGCACATAACAAAAATTACCAAATAACTATATCAAATGTATTAATTGTTTCATACTTCTAAAACTTCATATTGTTGTGTGCTTATTGGAATCTAATTGGCCGTACCTATAATCTCAAGCCAAAAATAACTATTAAAGACTATCACATATGAGCCCATTGCTTTCTTTGATCTTGAGTGAGGGTGTGCTGACTTAATGTTGTGTGTGGCAAAATTGGAGGATTAGCTCCTTTGTTTTTTTTTTTTTTTTTTTTTTGCCAATTTTTACTTGGATATAAAATTTTTTCTGCACTCGAATCTAATATACCAACTTATGCATCTTTTGCAGGTTTTCACTCCTTATGGAAACTCAACATCTGGGCCTCCTGATCCTTATTCACAAATTCAATGTAATGTGTGCCATCAAACGACAGATGATAGTCTTCTATTACTTTGTGATCTTTGTGATTCAGCTTCTCATACATACTGTGTTGGCCTGGGTTTCACTGTACCTGAGGGAGATTGGTTTTGTCATGACTGCACTGTCTGTAGAAATGAACATATTGTTAGGGAAATGGATGATGATAGTGACAATGAAACTGTATTGCCAACAGCTGAGGAACACGTTACCATCTTTGATATGGTGCAAGACTCAAATAGCCGTACGGTCAACAGAACAGCTACAAGAATCTTTTCAAATACAAATCAGCTGTCACCTTCTGTTGCCCCTGATAGTGGAAACAATGTTGCACAGGGAGTAAACGGGCCTGGGACAAGAAAATTTCAGAATGTTGCTGATAGAGCAACTCAATCAGGTCCAAGAACATTGCAACGTTGTCGAAATGTCCACAGTCGTGTACGGGCACTTCGTCAAAATTGGAATGCCTTTCGTAATGGGTCATTGAGCTTTTCCTCCAGTTCACTTAAATCTGGCAATGGAAGTTTTCAAAAACAGAAGACTAGTGCAGTATTGCATGACAGATCAGGTCAACAACATTTGTCGTCTTCGACAAGTAGTCAGCAATTGACAACTGAGGATGGTTCTGCTGAAAGTTCTGGGGACAACAGAGGCTCAGATGATATTGACAAAGCATGGAAAATGATGATTAGGGCAAAGTCACTGGAACTTGCTCGTGAAAGGACAAGGTCTATTGATCAGGTCACAAAACTTCCTTCTAGCACAGGAAGAGCCTCAAAAGATGCTACTAGTATAAGTTCAAGTTTCCAATTATTTAAACAACCACAATTTGGAGCTAAGGATCTAGGAAGAACTACAAAGGAGAAGGAAAATAAATATTGTTCTATTGAAAAAGAAAAAGGAAAGTGTCAATTTCCCAAGTTGGAAAAGCAAAAGCAGAGTAGTGTTACTATTAATGAGACTGTAGAATCTAGTGAGGGTCTCAAAACTACTCATCGACCAGGATCTTTTAAATCTTCTTTCTCTAGGTATGAATGGTCTAGTATTAAAGGTGATGTTTGTTATCAAAATGGATCAAGACTGTTACAGAAAAATATAAATGGAGCCTCATCAAATGTCCCTGATGAGCAAAATGGATCTTCTTCTTTGATGGATGTGGTTGGATCAATGTCTGGGGCTTCTGATCCATTTTATGCCAAACTAGAGCTCAGTACATCTTCTCCTGGTAAGGCAGATGTTCCTAAGGAAAGAGTTAGATTAGGAAAGGATTGTACCCAAAGCAATGATAGAAAAGACAATGATGCCAAATGTGAGATCCAATCTCTTGTCAAGCTGAACATGAAGATTCTAAGTAGAGACAAGAAATTAGGTATGATTATCTTTGAATATATTCTTCTATCTATATATTTAATTATTTACTGTATATGTTATATTTTATAAATGGGTAGAGTCAGTAGGTGATTGAGGTTACTTAGAGTAATTTAAGTCTGTTGTATCTTATCTGAGGACACTGCTAGGTACTAAATGCTCGGTGTGGGTTTCATTTTAATGCATCCAGATATTTTATAATTGATGAAGTGTGGTCCTTGCAAAACTGAGTCAAGATTCTTCTTGAAGCATATTGCCATCTCTTTGGCATGGAATGTGCTTAATTTGGCATGCTTTATCATAATTAAACAACTGACCTACCCCTTCAGCATTGACCCCCTGGCCAATGTAGTGCCCCCAACCTTAAGTATGAAAGAAATTGGGGGGTAATCAAACAACTGAATAAATAAAATTTTACTTTTTAGCTTGTTGGAAATTGTTTGGTACCTTTCCAGATTCTGCTTGTAAATTTTAAAAACCATTATGGCCTTTCTGTACTTGCCAATTTGTATGATGTCAGTTTCATCGGATTGGAACCGCTTTTTTGTTATTAGAAAAAGGACATGTGAATTGAATACAATGAAATTGTTTGCTTTTGCAGGAGTCGATGCATTCAAAGAAATTGCAAGGCTTGCCACACATACCATCTTGGCTGCATGCGGTTTAGAGCACCGTAAGTCTGGGGTTCAGTTCTTCCCAAGATCAGTGTGCAGCCACATGGAACATATGCAGCAGCTCCACAAGTCCACTTTAATGCCTAATTCTTGCCGAGAATGCTTTTGTACATTTGTAAAAGACGTTGTAGAATCCATTATGTTTGAGAAAGTAGGTTGTGTAAAATCTAGTTGAAATGTCTGCTGCTGAGATGTTCAAAACCTTTTTTTAAAATATTATTATTATTATTTATTTTTAAAGGCGCTTCTCAAGTTGTTAATAGAGCTCCTTCCCACTCATGTAATAGGAACATTGAATTATTTATTTAAAATTCTAAAATAAATTGGAGCAGGTATATGAATTGAACCCGACAGCTTTCGTAACCACATGTTTTTAAATCTTGTTCTTGAATTGGTCTTTTTTTTTGTCTCTTTTGTTCGTTTTGTTTATCAATTATTTAGCATATGGGGGCCAAGATTATCTTCTCGAAGAAGCACATGCACAACAGACTGCTTTCCAAACATTTCTCTTATAGTTTTACATGTACATGTATAGGGGAAAAACCCAACCATGATCTGATAAGAATTGTAACTTCTCTCTTATTTTTACATCAATACAATTTTCTAGCTTTCACTTCATAAAAGAATTGAGGCTTTGAAATACTACATTAAAATGCCAGCAATTGCATGGAATTTCTTGCTTTAGAATAGCTTGCAACTGGTGACAAACTGAAGAAGTTTCAAATTAATCACAATGAATTTTACTTAAAGCAGCTAAACGTGGTTCCAAAGGAATCTGAAAATTTACATTATGTAGATATGACTGTGTTTGGCATCTCTATTGAAAGTTCAACATAATAAAAATAAAATATAATTAATTAAAGTTTTATATAAATAAACAATTTTTTTTTTTTTTTTTTTGTCTTTCCCGGTTAAGTCTACGAACCGATCATTCATCCCATACTCATGGGAGAAGAAGTCAGTAACTCCAAGAACCATTGACAAAATCAAAGCACCCGCAAAAAACAAGATTAGTTAGGACTATTTGAAATTCGGTTATTTTACTGAAATTGAAAATTTTTCTTGAAAATACTGTAAATAAAGGTGCAGTAAGACCATGAATAATAACAAAAATAAACTAAATAGTAAAATAAGTTAATAAAATCAATCATGCCAAACGGACTAGTCTAGCGTTGAATTTCGTGACTATTGAAAACAAACTGTACACACTGCTCTTCTTTCCTTCTCTCCTTTTACAGCTCCTTTTCCTCACCACCAAAACATACTATTTCTGCAGAACTCCAGATAGTCCAGATGGAGAAGATATGGGAAAACAACAATATACTTGAAACAAAAGAAAGTAATTGATGTAGTCTATCTCATTTTCTTCACTAGGCTAATTACCGACGTAAATGAAACCTCTGTGACTAAGAATATCTACAGCTCAGGCTACTTACTAACTATAGAATATTTCTTAGAGGAAGTAATATTGTGGAACTTACAAATCGCCATCACCCACTATACCTAAAGAGCTTTATTCTTCTTGGAAGATTTGTATGTTACATTAACAGGTAGTCAATCTGCCTCAAAACTGACATGAAGTCCCAAGCCTCTGTCTCTGTATCTGCCCAGTGGAGCTGGACCTGTGGTTTGCAAAGGCAGGTAAAGAAGTTCCTTGAACTTCTCAAGAAAAAGAATCCATTCCTCTTTGCTCATATCAGCAAGCTTCACAAAGCTTGTTGTGTTGGGCAGCTGCTCATTTGCACTTCTTCTGATTCCAGACACAGTACCCATTCCACTTTGGAGTCGATGGCTTCTTCCACCAACCAAGTCAGTTTTTTTCAGAGACTTGGAAGACTTCGGAGTAATTTGAAACAAATCCTGGTTTGGCCAGTCTGTGACATCTACTTCACTCTCTCCAAAATTCTCATCTAGCTTAGAGAGTGGGTAATGACCACTTGCACCTTTGGACCCTGAACAGAATAAACCTTTGTTCAAGAAATCCATTGCCATTTGTGGAAAAAGGTCACCCTCTAGATCCTCACTATCTATATCAAACATGTAATCTTCTCCACCTTTGGCCTCAAAGACTGACATATCACTGTTTGCTATCATCCTCTTTGCCTCAATGCATACAACCTCAAGCTCACTTGGCTGCTCCTCCTGCCGGCTGAACTCCCTGCTCATCATCTCACCAATCTCAGAAAGACAGAGTCCAAAAGATGCTGCTTCCTTAAGAAATATTGTGCAGAGAACCAGGACCCGCAGGCAAGCCTCCCGAATCATGGGCAGCTCTTTCTGTAGCATGTCAGAATCACGAACTGGATCAAGATTCTTAATATACTCTAGCTCGTCCTCAGAGAAAGGAATAGATGCTTGAGGCCAATGAATCCACTCAAAATATGGGTCCTCCAAGCTCTCTGGCAAGCAAAGGCCATGATCAATTGGAATGAGTTCCATCTGACACAACCCCCCAACCTTATTAAGCTTTTGAACCAAAAGATTTCCCGCATGCCTATCAGTGTTAAAGATCCTAATATCTAATATCCCTATTCTATGTACAGTGGCAACAGGAAAGCTTGAGGGTCCATGGTCACTGGCATCGAAATCGTGAGGAATGAATTGCTGGAGAGATGCAATCTTGCTAACATTTTTCCTACTCTGAAAGTTGTTTACATTCACATCATCATTCACATTAAAGATTGAGTGTGTAACCTTTACAAGAACAGTTGGAGGTACATTGGCAAATTGATCATAATCCAAAAGGTAGGCTGCAACTTCTCGAAATCCTGTTTCCCCAACCCGCACTGAAGGTTTCAGGCCAGGTTGCCCAAGAGCTTTTCCTACAAATCCCTTTGGGTTGTTTGGTGCAAAAGGCTCCTCATCCGTAGGCTTAACAATGGCAACACTCTCACCTCTGCTATTTCTAAAATAATAAGCACCACCAAGCCCACCATGAACAGGGATTGGATCAACACCATTCTTGATCGCTTTCGCAATGACCTTAATCAGTTCCTTAGTTCTGGCACAGTTACTTGAACACCCTAATATCTCAATAGGACCACTCTGATCTCGCTGTTGGAGATTTCTTCCAGTTGGTGAGAGACACGGAGTTGATAAGCTTCTGTGCATGACATTCTTAGTTAGAAGAAGTTGGGAATCATTCTGAATGGCACTGAGGTCATTCTTTAATATGACATCCCCAAATGTCAAAGATCTCTCATCGGTAGGAACATTGAGGGCAAGCTGCAATCTTCTTTTCACCGTATGGGCATTGTCACTCCTATCCAGATCCATTCCCAAGACACAGCCCGTCTCAGTCTGCACAAAGACACGCCTTCTCCTCCTAGCAGGTGTTCCTCTAACGTTCCCATAGCACTCACAATTGCTTGAGCCACTAGAAACTGCAACAGCCATATGAGTATGAACAAGACCATCCAGCTTATGAGACATGGGATGAAGAAGTCCCGTAACTCACAAGCTTGGTAATAAAATGTGACGGCAGCATACAAACTCCCCTCTCCCAAGCAGATGCCAAACTCAATCCTTGACACTGACGAATGGAAGAGAAACGTGGCTGTCAAACAATCATCAACTAACCTAGCATTATGCAAATTTCCCCCCCAAAATCTGCTTACATGGTAAACAAGAGGAGAAATGTAGCCGTGTCGCTACATTGGGGACCCCATCTAACACTGCCGAATCATTCAGAAGAACCAAAATCTGAAAAAGAATAAAATACATTAGGATTGGGACAGAAGGCACCATCACATGATGAATAGTGAAGCAGCTACTCTCTTTTTCCTTTCTTTTTTTAATAAATAATATGAAGCAGCTACTTCTAATCAAAATTATATTAATAGATATATTATAAGTTTATATACTCTTCCGCAACACAAATTATTCATCAATTTCAAGAAAATGACAAAAATTAAATTTCAATATAGCTGTAACTTTTTCAAAACCAATTAAAGAGAAACATACAAAATAGAAATTCCAAAAAAGAAACACTCTCAATATCATTTGAACCTTCAAGTAAAGAAACATATCAATGCTAGGAAGCACGAACACTTCATATAACATGCCATACCCATTTGCACCAGTGTCATACCCACTGACTCTGAGTGATGTTATTATTTATTAGAAATTTCTTGTATCCCCATGTCGTACCCGAACCCGTGTCCGTGCTCCCTAGCGATTATGGTAAGTTTTAATCATTTTACAATTTTACCGCTACCTCAATTCATTAGAACTACTCTAATTTCTAGAAATTTCAAACTCTCACACAGACACATCCTCTAAAAATAGCAATTACATATGAACAAAGTGAAGCTGAAATAAATAACAAATGCGATTCTTTCTTCTTCTTCTTTTTTAAGGAAAATTAATGCAATTCTTAATCTGCCACAGCTATAAAGACTAACACAGCAGCATGCAATTAAAAATTAGAATTAATCTGAAAAAAGGAAAAAAAAATAGTAAAGATTGAAGAAAACAGAAGTGATCACTTAACCTAACTTTTTTTTCTTTTTTTTTTTTGCTATTAATTTCTTTCTCAGTCTGTTTGGTTGCCGAGAAAATGGAAAAAGAATTCCAGGAATCGCATAGTGACGTCGCTTTCAACCTTAAATCTTGGAAAATAGAAAGAAGCCGGCTTAATTCACTTGAGTTAAATTGCTTTTTCTTTTTCTTTTTCCATACATTTAGAAAGCTTGTTTACAAGTTTCGCCGTCTTCTTTTTCCCGCACTTACTCACTTACCAAACAGAGCATTAAGCAACGCAGAAAAAAGAGAAAATGCGGTTCAAAGTTCACAAACAGAGGCTTCTTTCTGTTTACACAAATCAAGATTCAAAATTCGAAAATATTGATTTTTGAGAACTTCGATTGAAGAAGAAGAAGGAAAAGCTCACCGAAGATCAGAGTCTCAGAGAGATCACCGCCGTAGGAGGGAGGAGGAGAAGAAAGTCAAACATATGAACGGCTAGGCTTGGAGTTGAAAAGGAGATTCAACGGCTATGATGAATCCATCATCAAACTTTGTTTTCGTAATAACTCTGCTGCCTCTTCTCTCCAAGCCCAAAACCCCTCTCTCTCTCTCTCTCTCTCTCTCTCTCTTAACCTCTTCACGTACAAAATGAGTAACCATGGTTAGCGATTATATATACGATGGCTCCTTCTTTGAAATTACTAGAAAGACCTGAGGTTGACTGCTTTTGATTTTGACTCAATGATTTACAGAACATATTTCAATAATTTCACCACCTTCTTTTTTTTAATAATAATTTTGCATTTGATTTGGGCCGTGTTTATTACAAACTACTTGTTACACACGAAAATTACATTGAAAACGTGATTTACTTTTCATCCGGTAGAAATTATTTTTGTCAACTTATTTATTAACTTTTTTTCTTTATCTATAATACTTCTAGCAAAAAATTTTTAATTTCAATAAAATAATGATTTGCAAGTTAGCAATAGCAACTTACATTCTTCGAGTGTGTAAATGTGTGTAACAATTATTTCATTTTATCACAAAGTTTTAAAATTTTGATTTACTCCTTTAACGTGAGGTATCATTTGGATTTGTTCCTTCGCGTCAAAGCATTATGCCTAACTTTTCGTTACCTATCAAATTAACATCTCATCAACACCCTCTACGGCTATATTTGTTTTTATTTTTAAACTCTTTATGTTTATACTAGTTAGATTTTGTCCCCTCTACGTTTGGAATAGTTTTGATTTTGCATGCTTTATGTTTGGGTTTGTTTTGATCCATTTTGAATTTACCGAATAATTAGGCAAAGTTCATTGACAAAAATGAAGTAAATCCAAATATTATTTAATGTTAGGGATGCAGATCAAAATTTTAAAACTTTAGAAGGAGCAAAACTTAAATTACTTAGAGGGTGTTTGGCAAGTAAGTTCTAACACATTTTAAACAACCTTACACACATTTCGACACACTTTTTCACCCACACGTATATCAAAAATAATCAAACAACATTACTCAAACTAACCAACCAAACAGACCCTTAAATTTTAAGGGTGTAGTTTGAACTTAGTCCTTTAAAAAAATTAAATTACAAATTATACCCTTAATCTTTAGGGTAATTTTGATTTTATCGCCAAAAATTTCAACATTCTAATTTAGTCCTATTTGGAAAAATAATTTTGTCCATATCTATTAATGAAAATGGTCGTTAGGTGCAGCATTATCTCAAAACAACGACATTGAAACTACATCATTTTGTAAGAGTCAATAGAAAAGTTATTTAACACTTTATATTTTTTTGTTTTTTTTTCTCTTTTCTTTTTTTCTTTCCACTTTACTTTTTTTTTTTCTTTTGCTCATCTCTCTGAGATCTTACTCTCATATGATTCTTTGTCAAATCTCACTCTTAGAGGATGTTTATGAATACCTTATTTAGTTGAAATTGAAGATTTTTTGCTAAAAATATTGTAGATAAAACTAAAAGTTAGCTGAAAAATACAATAGAACCTCTAAATAATACCAAAAAGTGCAATGAGACCCATAAATTGTAGTAAAAATAAGCTAAATAATAAATAAAAAAAAGTTACATTTTTCAGCCAATGTCAAACACAACAAAAGAGTAATATACCTTTAGATTGTGCTGCTGAAACTTCAATTCCCAAACAACATGTTAATGAGACTGAGAAGTTATGAAATGCGGAAAAGATTTAGAGAAGAACAATCGGTTGGGGTTTATTCAATCCCAAAATTGTTCATTCTAGAAAATGTTGAAAATAAAAGACAATATTTTATTTTGGGATTTATTTTAATTTTTTTTTAAAGTTATTTAAGTACATGATACTTAAATTGATGTGGCATGGACCAATAAGCACATATAACAGGCTTAGGTTGCATTTAACAAATATACATTAGCACCAGGCAAAAACAGAAGGGCTTTTTTTCCAAATGATCTTTAATGTTGTAAAAGTGAATCAAAATTTTGGAACTTGGGGAGATTACCTCACTAGTGTAATTTTCAATTTATAATTAAAAAAGTATAATTTGTAATTTAATATCTCTTCTTCTTTTTTTCTTTTGAAAAATGAACTTGATTTTGTTTCGTCTTTTACTCCTTTTTTTTTTATTTGTTTGTTTATTTTATTTTATTTTTTTCAATTTGGTGTCAACATATTTCTATACACTTTTAGATAGGGTAGAGGAGGAAGGTCGAACCACTTTTAGATAGGTTCAATATATCGTACTGGAAGTGGAAGCCAATTGATAATTTGCCAATTTCAATATATTTCATGACTTTCCCCCCCTTTTTTTTTTAAATTTACTAAGATGGAGCTTGTGAGAAAAAATAATTTTGAGAATAGTATTTGCAAAAAAGGTGGAAGAATAATTGTATTATATATATATATATATATATATATATATATATATTTCTTGTTGATAAAACTGTATCCTATATTGAACTATACGAATTTTTTTTACAAGAGAGGCCTATTTATATAAGCACATAATATGAGTAATAATATGAGTACTGTACAATAATAACTAATAAGATTTATCAAAAATAATAATAATAATTGTTAAAAATATATTAGCCCATTAGTATAAGCCTAAGGCTATAATTCTATTTTGTGTGCAAGTCAAATCTCTTACTTATACTAAAAGTCTATTAGTTTAGGGTTTAGTTTACTATATATACACATGTTATGGTTCATTGTAACACAGAATTTGTACTACACTCTAATATATTATTGATGTATCCCTTTAGGATTTCCTTCGTGAATGTAAGTCGTTAGGCTGAACCACGTAACCCTTGCGTGTTATTATGTTCTATACTTTATGTTTTCACTTTCGTATCCATACTAGCATATTTAACATGATGTATCAATGCTAATATTTAACATGGTATCAAAGCCACCTTCCTCTGGCCATGGTTTTCAGTTCTTATGGTGTATTAAGAGCAATCTTTGTCTTCTTCGGTATTTCTTCACTGCGTTCATCTTCTTTGGCTTCCCACTACTGTCGTCAGATCTCTTTGGTATAATCATGCCACCGATAGAAGTCGCATCAACACTGCAAGACCATTGCCTTCCTCAAACCAATGTCATAGAGCCAAACTCTATTCAAGGGATCTTTTCAACATTATCAAATCTCAAGATTTCATCAAACTTCCATATTGAATTTGAGAGGGGGTGTTAGAGATATATTAGCTCATTAGTATAAGTCCAAGCCTAATTCTATTTTGTATACAAGCCAAGTTTCTTACTTATACTAGAAGTCTATTAATCTAGGGTTTAGTCTACTATATATACACATGTTATGGTTTATTATAACATAGGATTTGTACTACACTTTAATATATTATTGATGTAGCCCTTTAGGGTTTCTTCAGTATATGTAGGCTGTTAGGCTGAACCACGTAACCCTCATGTGTTGTTGTGTTCTATACTTTATGTTTTTGCTTCCACATCCATACTAGCATATTCAACATGGTATATCAATGCTAATATTTAACAATAATAATAATTAATAAGACTACAAACCTACCAGTAAAATACAATGAGCCCAAACACAAACAGACCTATCTAATATGATGTGCTTTTTTTTCTTCTATTTGTAGATGCAAGCTTAGGAAACTTCTTTAGTTTGGTCATATTTGAAATTTTGCGAAAGACATGAATTGTACAGCGAATTTGCATTATTGTCTCAAAAGTATCAAGAAGTTAGGTTTGTTGTTTGGAGTCTTGGAGAGTTTTGAGATTTTTTGTTGGTAGGGAAGTGATGGGATTTCTATTTTGGGCAGTGAGTGTTGAGAGGTTGAGAAGAAATTAAAATACAAAAGACAAGAAGAAAATTGAAAAATCTGTCAAAAATGAGGATTCAATCAAAGAAAAATTCTTAGTTTATATTGTAAGATTTACATTAATAGTACATTGTAAACCTATAATTATCTAGGCTTCTATGAGAAAATGCTTTCATTCAACGATGTGTTACAATGCTTCTAGCGTTATAAACAACTTCATAGATCTCACGTAATTTGTGCCAACCTTCGATGATAAAAATAACAATCTGATCATCACCACCAATGCAGTACATGCTGAATCTGAAGGTTAAGGTAAGCACACAGTTCTCAGTTGGCCAACCGAACCAAATAAGTTTTACTTCAGTTCATAACCTACCTTAAGTTCCAAGGCATATCATTAATTTGGTCCAGTTTGCTTTCTTAGATATCTTTTCTTTTGCTAGTGAATATATACCTAACCCTAAAGTTCCAAACAAACATCATTTGCTCCAACTTCGGTGCTTTTGATATCATTTGCTAGGGAATACCTACCATTATACCGACATAACAACCAGTAAACCATGTGCTTGTGCAATACTATACCCCCTTCAGTTCCAAACAAACATCATTTGCTATTTTGCTCCAACTTTGGCTTTTGAAATCATTTACGCTAAGTGTAACCATGTGCTACTGCGTGAATGCATCATTATTATTCAAGTTTCCATGATTCCATCATTCAAACCGTGTTTTCTCTCCCTACTACAAAGAGGGAAATTAGCTATGGTGAGGCTATTTTCATTACATTCCTTCCATAGGTCATTCACAAACTCTTTATTTACTTCTTTTTTCTCCTTTTACATTTCCTATCATATTCCGTTTGGGTTTAGAGGGAAGTAGGAGGAGTAGAACAGAGTAGATTAGAATTTTCTCAAAATTAACTTATTTTCAACCAACTCTACTTTACTCTACTCCCCTCCACTCCCCACTTCTTTCCCTCAATCCAAATAGGCCGTAAAACTCTCAAATTTGTATTTGATTTTCATATCTATTGTTATAGAGCAGAGATTGGGAATAATTTACATAAACCATGTTTTATTGCATGGTAAATTAAAGCGCATACTAGAAATTTCAGAACCACAACTTCTTGTGCCACAATTTTGCTACAATTGTGATATGGCAAATTTTGAGTGATAAAAAAAAAAGTTGTAAATTCATATAAAAATGATAGAAAAAGTTATAACACAAAAAATTGTAATCCTAAAATTACTCGGCGCATATACATTTAATAATAAAGTCAAGATTTAAACTCAAATGACAAAATTTATATGCATATATATATATATATATATATATATATGTATGTATGTATGTATGTATGTATGTATATGCACTCAAGCATGTGTATATATATAAATAGCCATTCATGTTTATATTAAGTATTATTTTAATGTATGAAAACCCATAAAATGATAACATGTTCATTATATTTTATTTAGTTAAGGATTTTTTTTTTTTTTTTGCATGTACAAATGTTTTTCTATTTTTTTTTTCTAAAATTAAAATTTCATTGATGAATGAAAATATTTTTAATAGTTAAATAGACACCAAGTATAGTTTATGTAAAACTATGTTGTTGGGTAATTAATTGTTCCAAAAAAAATTTGCTTGTTATTACACAAATATTTATGAAGGATAATAAAATATTTTATAAAGAATTTAAAAAATCCTATTAGTTTTTTTAATCACTTTTGAAAGATAACAATTTTCCCATTTCCTACACTCCAGTTTCATTGTCTTTTCTTCTTCTTCTTATTTTTAACCCCTACTTTCATTTTCTCTGCAGGTTTTGAAGTTCAGAAGATATTGAATTCCAATGATAATATTCTTAGTGTGATAAACAATTCTAATCAATTGATTTTGATCAAAGCAATAGTAAAATGTATGGGTGTGATTAGAAAATAGTCAAAGTAAGAGAAATGTACAATCCGCGCGCGGCCCCTCTTCCCCCCCCCCCAAAACAAAAAAAAAAACTTTTTGGATCCATTACTGATTTGACCTTAGCAGTTCACTTTCAAAGCAAAAAACTCAAAAAGATTGATCTTTATTATTATTCTCTCAGTAATAAAATAAACCTCTAAATATATACAGAAGATATTTTTACAAAATCTATGGACAAAATTTGATAAATTTTCACACTGGTTGATGTGACATATCAATAGTGGTAAGTATAAAAGTGATATTAGTGATGAACTTAGATAAAGTTTACGAACTCAACTTATGAAAAATGTTGTGAATTTTTGTGTATTGTTTTTTTTAGAAGTGCTACATTCACAATATTTTCACAACAAATCATAGGTAATAAGTTGTTATTGGTTTTAATTTTAACTCATCAATGAAATTAATTTTTTGTTATCAATAATAGCTTGTAACAACTTGCTACTTAAGATTTATTGTGAAAGTATTGTGAAAAATATTGTGAACATAGCATTTCTCTTTTTCTCTCTCTTTTTCTTATTTTTCATTTGATAAAAAGTGTTATTTTATTCATTCACTAATAATTGGGCTTAATTAATACTATTATAATGAAAAAGAATAACCCTATTGATTAAAATTTGGAGGCCCTTTTTTTCCTTGGGACCTTAAGCGACTTCATCATTTGCTTTCACTATTTAGCCAGCACTGCAAGGATTACACATACAAGTAGGGTTAAGATTTCTACACAATAGGCTCGAAGTCTTGAACTAAGATAATATATTGAATCTATACAATATGTCTAACAAAAAGGATTTGCTCACGTGAATGTTACTAAAAATAGTCATGTTTAACACTCCATTTGTTTCGCTGTGAAATTTTTCCAAGAAATTTGTTTTAGCATTTTACCATGTTTGTAAAATTTGATTAAACTTAAAAATGTTTTTCTTTGATCATAAGATCCTTTGTAAAAGGAGTCACTGATGGTGGCTAGGAGGCTCCATTTTTGGTAGTTTGTAATTAAAAATGCCAAACACCTAAAAATAGTTTAGGTTTAAAAATATTTTACAATGAAACAAACATAATTAAATGACTTAAGCTCAAGGTCACAATGTTTTCAAGGAAAAAATTATTCTAATCAATTGATTTTGATAAAAGTAATAGTAAAATGTATGGGTGTGATTAGAAAATAGTCAAAGTTAGAGGGATGTACAAAACCCCAAAAAAACTTTTTGGCTCCACCACTAATTTGACCTTAGCAATTCACTTTCAAAGCAAAAAACTCAAAAAGACTAACCTTTATTATAATTCTCTTCGTAATAAAATAAACCTCTAAATATATACAAAAGATTAACTGCAGGTTAAACTTAGAGTAACCCTAAGATTACAATAATAAAGTCAAGGATCAATTATGCATACAAGTAAGGTTCAGATTTCTATACAATAGGCTTGAAGACTTGAACTAAGATAATACGTTGAATCTATACAACCGGCTTGACCTTGATATGTCTAACAAAAAGGATTTGCCCACGAGAACATCATTCATCATTGAATATAGTCAAGTTTAACGTTCTGTTTGTTTCACAATGAAATCTTTTTAGGAAAACATGTTTAGCATTTTACCTTGTTTGTAAGATTTGGTTAAACTTGAAAATATTTTTCGTGGACCATATAAATTTTTTTTTAAAGGAGTCATTGATGGTGGCTAGTGCCTAGGAAGCACTGATTTTGGTGGTTTGTACTTAAAAATGTCAAACATTTGAAAATATTTTTACTAAAAATAATTTACAAATTAAAAATATTTTACAACAAAACCAACAAAAACGTAACTGACTTAAGCTCAAGATCACAAAGTCTTCAAGGAAAAAATATAATACAAATTTTAGGCAGCCTGCAGCTCTAATCATACGAGGATTCTTGTATTACTTTCTTTCAACTTCACTCCTATGCTTATTCTATAGTGATCGATTTAGTCTTTTTGTTACCTTTTTCTTCATTTCTGACTTTTTTCCATGCTATTATTCTTCATGTTGAGCAAATTAGTCAAGAAAGTGACTACCATTTTCATTCTTATTCGTGGAGGAAATTAATGGTGGTGCAGGGAAGAGATCAAGTGACAGTTAGATGTGTTAAATATTGGGTTTAATATCAGTAGATGACGATTAGGTTTGATTTCGAATCTTCCCATGTTTTAAAAGAGCATCTCACTATTTATCATCAAAACTTTGTAGTTGCATATAATATAGTTAAAACCCTATATAATATATTATCTTATTCGGATAAATTAGGGTATACAATTTTGAATAATTTATACCATCTAGTAGTTCCACACTTTATTCTTCTTCTCATAACTTCTTATCTAAATTAATTTGATATGTGCAAAGAGGCTCAAGTGGTACTTTTTCTATTGTTTTCAAGTTATAACAAAGAAGTAAAGGTCTCCTCCAACTATCAAATTAAAAAGAATTTAATGTGATATGTTGTTGCGTACATATGAACAATGATGAAATTAGGAGGGGATGGATTAAAAGAAATTCACCATTAAATAATAAAAAATATACTAAGATTTAAAACTAAATTAATATATGATAATCTAAACTAGTAATCTAGTATATATTAAATATTAACAAAATATAAATTAAAGAAAATATATAAAATAATCATTTCTTAATACATTATATTCAATCATCTGTTAAAATGAAATTCAATATTTTTCAAATCTAGAAAATTATCAAGACATCAACATGTCATCTGGAATAGATGCATATGTTTATTTTGCATAAAATTGAGGATGCTTTACAAGAAATCATGCGAAATAGATTAGATTCTTAAAATCCATATTTGAGTAGTTCTGATATGAATTTTCATGATTGCATATAAAATGTGTTCATCCATCATGTAGAATATTCAACATCTTGAACTTGTATACTCATATATATACCCGTGCATTTTCATACAATTTTGCATATATCGCATATTTTTATTTATTAGTTATTTATATTTAATATGTCATTAACTTATTAATATATTTTACATACAATTCTTTTCTTCTTTCATTAATATATTTTCTATCTATGACCTCAAAAAAAAAAACAACAACAACAACAACTTATTTGGTTCGTGACTAACGTGTCTGTATGTACTAGGCATTAGCTTGTTGGTAATTACTCTCAATTATGCCAACATTACATACATTGAGTTATTTGTAAGCTTTCTATTTTTTCCATTTTTTATAATGCTATTGTATGATAAGACTTTTTTTTTGGGGGGGGGTAAACAATCGTACGTATGAGAAGATATTTGAACTTGTTTATATTGACCATCGTACAGTTGGAGACCAACCAGCTTGGGTTAGGCGGATGAATGATTAATACCTCCCCCCCCTCTCCCCCCAAAAAATTACTTACTACCATACTTATGGCCTGTTTGGTAGTTTAGAGAGGGAGGAGAGTAGAGGGGAGTAGTGGAGAGGAGAGTAGAGGAAAATGATTACCCTCCACCTTATTTGGATGTTTTTATAATTAGTAAGGGAGAAGGGAGTAATTAGCCATTCCTCTTATTTTTAATATTGTAATTTTATAAATATAATAAGGGTATATTAGGTAATTTACTTTATCAATAATTTTATGTGTTTTACTCTCCTTCCAAATCTCTCCAATTTGGGAGAATTAAAAATGAGGGGGTTGGAGGTAGTTGAAACCCCTTCAAACCCCTCCAAACACCTCCCCCTCCTTCCTTAAAAAACTCCCAAACAAGGTAATTGAATTACTCCCCTTCCCTCTACTCTACTCCCCTCCTTTTTTAAACATCCAAACAGGCCATTAGTTTATGGGATGTGTGCTGGGTTTGAGTTTGGACTGTTGAAGTTTGATGATATGAGCAAAAAATATTATTGTTCAAGTTTGATGGTATGAGCAGAGAAGATTAAATTTGATGGTATGAGAAGAGATGATTTGGAAGAAGAGGAAGTAGAGAGCAGAGTGGGTTTAGGAAGAAGAGAGTCTAACGGTAATAATGTAGAATTGAATAATAATTAAAATAATAGTAAATGTCCGTAAGATAAGTACAAATTTTTGTCAAATATATATATATATATATTCCAAACACACAATTATGTGTTTTCACTTATGAAAATATATTGTTTAAAACATAGTACCAAACAAATTTTTTGTATTATGAGTACTTTAAACATGTATTTTCATAACATTTTTTAAACCATAATTTTCATATCATTTTAAATAACAATACTTGAAAACCACTACTAAACAAACATTTTTTTTTAAATTGTATCTGGGACAAATGCGTTGTAATTTATTACATGTGGACATTTTATGTAATTTTCATATCTATCAATAAAGTTTATGTTGTAAGGAAACTGTTAGAATTTTCTACTAGAGATCGGAACCCTCTTTCAAGCCCGCGGCTCTGTGCATAGTAGAGGGCCTAGAGGCTCGAAATACTGAGGCCACTCCCAGTACAAGGATGCCCCAAACTCATCTAAAATTGCAGCATTTTAAGATTGAATTTTGATGTTTGAATCATTGATTGTGAATATAATAGATTGGCTAGAATTTTTTTGCCATGCAGATCAACAAGCTGCATGGTATTTAAGAAAAGATGGCATATAAATTATAATAGAAGAATAAGGACCTAAGAATCTTTTTTATTCAGCAAAAAAGAAATTCCATGCACAATGGGAATGAGTTCTCTTTAAATTTTTTGGGGAAGACGAAATTTCCAAATTCTGAAAGAAATTTTGGGCGGGTTAAGCCTGCTAGCTAGTTTAAGGATGGCAAGGTGTTAAAATTTCTTCTCCTTCTTCTCTTCTTCTTCTTCTTCTTCTTTTTTTTTTTTTTTTTTTAATTTATTTTTACTTTGCTGAAATATTTTTATTGTGTTTTGGGTTGGTTCTTGGTAGTAGTTCACATATTCGTTTCTTTGTTAATTTGGACTCTTGAAAACCTATGGCAGGCTTACTGGGCTACAGCCCATCCAACTTGTGGACTTGTGGTCATTTCAAATGGAAAGTAGGCAAAAATCTGAACTCGGCCGACAAAAAAGAAAAAGGTACCAGTTCTGAAAATAAAAATTTTTCTTAAAAGAAAGCTGGAGATTAAAGCAATTCGATAGCTCACACCAAATAATAATTTTTATTATGCAAATTATCAGAACGTGAATATAAATTATAATGGTCCAAAATTTATCAAGATGGCCCTTTTGGTTTTGAACTTCAATTGAAATTTCTGAAATTAATTAGATCTAGAAGAGTTTTGAATCACACGAGAGAATGAGGGTCTTATAGGATTGCGACATTATATCAACCCCACCCCAAAATTAAAGACCTTTGATATTATAACCTGTGTTGACTTACTCTAAGCGGCAAAAATATAATAAAATTAAAGTTTCGACCTTTTTTTTATAAGAGGGTAAATGGTGTATCAAATATATATAATGTCTCTTTTACATTAAGATTCACTTTTATATGAAAAGATGTTAAACATGTTCCCATTACACCATATATTTCTTTTGCTTTCATAAGTTAATGCTGAAATTTAAAGGACTTAATTAATACCATCAATTCAGCAATGTATACTCCAAAAATACATAGTATCATCTCATATTACAGTTTGTCTAACTAAATGTAATTTTCATTGACACTAACTTTTTCAAGAAAAATCTCATTAAGAAAAAAATAAAACTCTATACACCCAATATATTTATCTTAACGAGACTGATTTATGGTTGAGAAGGGTACATGTTTGCTTCTTGATTAAGGCACTGCATGGTCAAGTCATGGATTATTTTCTAGTAGTTGGAACGTAGAGGCTATATGTTTTCCTAGAAGATTCTTACTAAGAAAAAGTGAATTCACTGAATTATACACCCAATATATCACATCTCATTGAAACTGATTAATGATTGAGGAGGGCACATGTTCCTTCTTCTTTATGGCACTGCATGATCAAATTATGGATTTTCTTGTAGTTGGAATGGATAGCCGTATCTTTTGGCTTGATTTTTTGGTTGGGCTAAAACAATTTTTCATAGAGAATCTATCATGTCCTCCCTGCCCACATGGTTGATGTGATTTATATTTCTCTTTGCAAATCCGACTAAAAATTTTTTGTTTCTTGTTAGGCTAAATCTAACAAGGATTTATGATATGTGAAAGTACATGGAAAAAGGAAAATCAGAGTGCAAACAAACACACAAAAATATCATTGCAGTGGTAGTAATCTAGGGATGTCATCAAGAGAAAAATGTCAAAGGAACAAGAAAAAGTCTTTGATTTTCATCTCACAAGGGGCAACCAGTCCACAATTCGAATTTTCAAAGAAGTACCTTCTTTCGTACTACATTCAATTAAGTTTATTTTCTATGAAGATCAGTTCTTTGGTTTGACATAGTGCCAATTGATTGTAGCATAAGTAAGTGCAAGGTCTATTTTCAAATATGCCAAGCAAAAAAGAAAACGTTTGTAACATTTGTGGGATAGTTTTTAAAGTTTGGACAAGCATCAGATTTCTAATCTATAACTTTATAGATTGAGATTCGAAGTTAATCCCCTTAAGTTATTAATTCTATTTCTCCCACCTGTCTTGCAATGAGCAATTACTCACCACTCAGAACTCTCACCCTTGGTTAAAACTTAAAAAGTACTTTGGTGCACATTGCCAAATTTTCAAGTAAAGGTAGAATTGAGTTGATCTTCAAAGTTGGTGGAATGTCACATTGTGCTTTCTCTAAATCTCATCAGTAACTGGAATATTTGATAGTACTTGGGCTTGAAGTTAGAGATTGTGCCACCTCTGAACACTTACACAAGCAAATTTGGGCTTAATTAGGTCACATGCTAGGCTACTAGTACTAGGCCCATCTCAAATGGCTCAACCAGATGCCTCAATCATTGATGTTTAATGACAACAACACAAACTTGAAACTTGGTTTCTCACAGCTGAGTCCAATTTTCACAGCCCAAAAACACCAAAAGCATCCAAGAAAAGCACTGAAAGCTTTTGGGGGGGGGGGGGGGGGGGGGGAACATATGCCATCAAAATGGACCATGCTGTGGTCCTATCAAAAGGGGCCCAAATGGGCCCAAAAGGGCTTAAAATGCTCCCCCAAGAAAATTGCAAGCCAATAGCCATTAGAATTTAGAACCGATAATACACCTTTCTCCGTCCGAATCTTGGTTTTGCAAAAACGACAGATCAAGACACATGTCACTACTCTAGTGGGGCCACGTTTCAACAACCAGGACCAGCCAAAAAGTGCACGCGGAATAGCACGTGAGTGTGCCACGTCAGAAAGAAAGAGAGAAAGAAACAACCCCTTCTTCCTCTCTCTTTCAGATTTCGATGACCCATAAACGACAGGTCACTTTGAGAAGAAGGGGGCACATGCCCCCACTAAGTTGCTTTTCCTTTCTTTTCTTTTTTGAGAGAAGGGAGGGGTATTAATCTGTGGGTCCCATCTCACACACCCACGTGACACCGTCACGAGAAAGCGAGAGCCGCACCGTCTTGCCTTGCAGCACGTGCTCTCACTTACCCCAATTGGTCCTATTATAAACACACCAATCCTCTTTGCCCATACTTCTGTCTATTTTTATTTTTATATACTTCCAAAACTGTCCCCAATTCCATAAAAATTGAAAATTACTAGTGATGATGAATGAAGTGTAGCTATCCATTATAGGTAGTCAGGATAGCTGCCCAGTAGGCTAAATGAGGGACTCGGATCCAATCCATTTATACGAATTTTCTTTTTTGTCCTGAAGTACTCTTATCTAAGATTCAAGTGGGATAAATAAACTATTGACATAAAATAAATAGATGTCTCTTTCGTATTATAACACAAGTGAAAATCCACTAGATTCAATTTGAGAGATAACTAAACCAGTAATTATTGCTGATGTTCTCCAGATAGATAAATAGTAAATATTAGCTATTGATTTGTTGTAATGCATACTGTATTTGGTGAAACACTTCACATTTTGATATCTAGAGCCTCTCCAAGACTCCAACTGCCTATGAATTTTTTAAACCCAAATTGGAGAGAAAACCTCACCTTTTTTCTTTTTTTCTTTTTTGCCTACATAGAACTTTTGCATCAGTTTCAATGCTCTTTATAAATTTGGTACAAAATATTATTTGAACTAGGTCATTTGCAAATGCTCCTACATTAGACTCTATTCATTTATCTAATTTATTTAAATATTTTTTTTTTCTCTTTCCTTGCAGTCCTCCATACTTAACTCATTTTGGCCAAGACACTGCAGAAACACACAAAGCCACCTCACCCAACCACAAAAACACACTCTACTCCACCACAAATACTCACACTTCAGCTAAAATCACCACCAGCTTAGAGTTTACAAAACCAAACCACCACCTGAACTAGCCACAACCATCGATTTATGTACGAGGGAGAGGGGGTCATTGGCATATGAGCAGTACTTAATATTATGATCTATTTGAATACCGCTTATTTTGCTGAAACTGAAAACTTATTGCTAAAAGTACTATAGATAAAGGTAAAAGTTAATTAAAATAGTACAATGAGGTTATGAATAGTACCAAAAAGTGCAGTAAGGCCCATGAATAGTAACAAAAATAAGCTGAATAGTAAAATAATTTTCATTTTTAAGTGGTATCCAATTGGAGGCTTAGTATTGAGTTGAGGTACTGTTCATATGTTATTACTGTGCACTGGCTTGTTAAGTATGATATGAGTCATTTTTGGGTTGATTTGGTAAATATTTTGTTAAAAAAACAACATATATTATTTTGATGCTAATACTTTTACTTTTTCAAATACACTTTCCAATAACATATTGTCTTTTTTTATATATATATATTAAAATAATAGTTTTTTAAGATAGAGAGGGTTGGGTGTGTGAAAAAGAAAACAATTTTTCTTTTTTAATTGTGTGAGAAAGAGGATCAAATATTTTAATCACTAAAATGTGTGTAGAGAATCTACAATGCTCTCCACACCAAGAGTTATTGTAGCTCATCCAAAAAAATAATTCCAAAAATAGAGAGACTGTTAGAGCTTGATTTTGAGGGTTTACTATTTGAATTCGAGAGGATTTTAATTTTGCATAGTCTATTGGAGATGCTCTAAGCAAGAGCTTCAAGCCCCTAGTATTGTAGAGGATTGAACTAAGTGTTGACAACATGGCGAATGGAACTGATGAAAGTCATAAACAACGACAAGTTACCATTATTTGGATCAAGCAGGACTAAGGAAGCCCACCTTGACACCTTGCAAGTCTCACCACATCAATTGATTCCTTTGGGGGAAAAAACCATAGTTGTGCAAAATAGTAGTAATCTCATATTAATTGCACTCAGAGAACATCAAATCAATAAAAAAATTTAAAAAAATGCTATGCTTTAGGGCATGATATGGGATAGAGAGGAAGGTGCAATTTGCAAGTATAAAAGACATCAGACATGAAGAAGGAGTGATTTTAACATAACAAATAATTAGACTATTATTCTAAAAATACTAAACTAATTTTATCATCAGATAGTCACTACTCACTAGTGAACCCTACGAGGACAAACTAATTTCACAACTAGCTTTGTTGGTGTCTATATATACAAAAGCCAATGAAACATCTTGATTTCCATGGTCTTCCCCACTTAAAGAATCCCACCTCCCATAAGTATCTATGTGTATTGGAGGTTGGGATTACGGAGTAAAAAATGAAAGAACCTAAAACCTTTAGATCAGGTATAAATGAATTTGCTATCTTTATGACAATATTTCCCACATTCAAAAAGTTTATTATAGGGTTACAAGTAGATTAGTTTTCAGGATACAACTAAACCAAAATTCTTCAAACATAATTACTAGAGAACTGTATGAAATTCTCTCTAATGTTGAAAAATCTATTCAAAAAATGAATATGAAAAATATATTTATAGACAATGAAATGTAGCATTTGAAAAGGTACTTTTGGAAAGTCATTTTAGTTGGTATAAACAGTAAAATTCATATTGTGATTGTTGTTATTCATTAGAGATTGAAAAGTGATCTCATTCTCTCTTTTTTCTTTCTTTCTTTTTTAATCTAAAAAATTATTTAGATTTTATACTTTCAATAATTATCACTTTCAAGTGAGACTGCCCTTGCTTGAGCAAGCTTTATGAACTCACTTAAGTGTCTGTTGGGCAGACATCCTTGCTTATATCCACTCATTCTCGCTTGTACTTTTACATATCCTTGCTTGAACCTCGATCGAGCAAGCTCAACCAAATGTCGATCGACATTATGTATTTTCCAATTTGTCCATTTAGTTTCCAATCACATTCTAGTTGCACTATCCTTGTTTGAGTGAACCACTAGAACTTTGTTTTTAATTTAAACTTTTTTCTCTTCATTCTATTACTTTCAAAGTCAGATTACTCAAATACATTATAACCTACACTTGTACATACCTCTATATATATATATATATATATATATATTATATATATATATATATCACATCAAATGTACCCATCCTCCTACTCATAGCGTGTGATAATGCATACTCATTGTGATAGGGAAAAGTATCGTATGTATCAGAGATATATAACACCCTTCTTATATGAAGGTAGATTTTATAAGCATGGAACTCACCTCGTGTTAAAGGGCATTACAAGTGTGCAATGCACCAAATAAATTCTCATGTCAAGGAGATACATACAGGAGCGACATTACTTATATTTCAGGAGTTCAAATGAACCCCCTAACTTGATAAAAAAAATTATATGTAAAAAATATTATTTTATTAGTTTAATTTTACTTTAAATATATTTTACACACTCTGAATTAAATCTTGCACACTTTGACATAGATCAGTTCAGCCCAATGCTAAACAACCACACAAATCAGTCCATCCCAAAACCAACCAAACAATAACATAAATCATAGATTTTTTTTCCCATGAATATCTTTTCTCTATCTAACTATCGGTATCTTTGGGTCAATAATTAATACAGTGCATGTGGGTTGAGTTTTGTTATTCAGATTAAAATATTTTTATAAAAACAATGACAAATAGATAATGACAATTACATAAAAATAAAAAAATATTATACAAACTTTACAAAATAAAATTGTTACACTACTCATATTGACAATAAATAATGAAAACCTATAATAATATCAAAATATGAAACTTATAAACGGAAATAATAAAATGTCATGCATTTGCGTGACTTTTATTTTTAGCTAACTTGATATATTCAAATTCTTTTTTACTAAATTTTATTTAATTTAAATTTTTTAATGATCTCTTGAGGAGAAATCCTGAAACCGTCACTGAATAATTATGTATTATCGTTAAAAAAGAGTTACATTGTGATAGGAAAAAGTATCAGGACTCACTCTGTGTGAGAAATGCACCAAATAAATTCTATCGTTAAAGAGATACATAATATAGCTATCACTAGTATTGACATAGGTAACAGGTTGACCCGTAACCTCCTTCTATTTTCAAACCTCGTGCTCCCTGTCCCTTAATAATTAACATAGTCTTCCATATCCACGCAAAACTATCCTAGATCCCTCCCCATGGCTTCGTGTTGCATAAAAGTCTTATTACCTTACTGTTCAAGACTTAACTGAAAGCATGCATAACTTGACTTGTTGACCTAATTGATCCCTTATAAAGGAAGAATAGCTACAGAAGAGTTTTGTACCCTTTGACTTTTAATCTTTGACAATGTATATGTTCTTAGGTCATATTAATTTGCGATTCTTTTCTTTTAAAAAGTTACATTAATTGCAAATTTAAAATTAAAAAATTGAAGAATAATTACAAATATGAGTTAATTACTGGATATGAGAATTTAAACTCAAAAGTTGTAAAAAAAAAAATACTAATAGCTAGTAAAATTGCATTACAAATCTATTATGAAATGATTTGAATAACATATAAACTATTTGATTTGATAATTTAAAGCCAAGGAAGTTCAAGAATAATTGCTAGCATTGCTAATTTAATAGTAAAGGATAGGTTTGGGTTCTAACAATTTTACACCATTAAAATTACTCATCCTATGAATTTGAAATTACATCTTACGGTTATCATTTTAAATTCACATATTAAAAAGATTTCACTCAATTGATGAATTCCATCAGAAGACAAAATTTGCGTAAAAAATTCAAAACTAAATTATTTTCTTCAAATATTCCTATCCATTTAGCTGCTTGCATATATATTATTGTCTCGCTTAATAACTTTCCAAAGTATTTCATTTCTAACATGAATGTCCACCGGTCTAGCATACGAGTGAAACATAAATTAAGAGTATTAAATACACACACACACACACACACACACACACACATATATATATATATTATATATATATATATATCACATCAAATGTACCCATCCTCCTACTCATAGCGTGTGATAATGCATACTCATTGTGATAGGGAAAAGTATCGTATGTATCAGAGATATATAACACCCTTCTTATATGAAGGTAGATTTTATAAGCATAGAACTCACCTCGTGTTAAAGGGCATTACATGTGTGCAATGCACCAAATAAATTCTCATGTCAAGGAGATACATGCAGGAGCGACATTACTTATATTTTCGAGGTTCAAATGAATCTCCTAACTTGATAAAAAAAATTATATGTAAAAAATATTATTTTATTAGTTTAATTTTACTTTAAATATATTTTACACACTCTGAATTAAATCTTGCACACTCTGACATAGATCAGTTCAGCCCAATGCTAAACAACCACACAAATCAATCCATCCCAAAACCAACCAAACAATAACATAAATCATAGATTTTTTTCCCATGAATATCTTTTCTCTATCTAACTATCGGTATCTTTGGGTCAATAATTAGTACAGTGCATGTGGATTGAGTTTTGTTATTCAGTTTAAAATATTTTTATAAAAACAATGACAAATAGATAATGACAATTACATAAAAATAAAAAAAAATATTATACAAACTTTACAAAATAAAATTGTTACACTACTCATATTGACAATAAATAATGAAAACCTATAATGATATCAAAATATGAAACTTATAAACAGAAATAATAAAATGTCATGCATTTGCGTGACTTTTATTTTTAGCTAACTTGATATATTCAAAAAAAAAATTATTAAATTTTATTTAATTTAAATTTCTTAATGATCTCTTGAGAAGAAATCCTGAAACCACCACTGAATAATTATGTATTATCGTTAAAAAAGAGTTACATTGTGATAGGAAAAAGTATCAGGACTCACTCTGTGTGAGAAATGCACCAAATAAATTCTATCGTTAAAGAGATACATAATATAGCTATCACTAGTATTGACATAGGTAACAGGTTGACCCGTAACCTCCTTCTATTTTCAAACCTCGTGCTCCCTGTCCCTTAATAATTAACATAGTCTTCCATATCCACGCAAAACTATCCTAGATCCCTCCCCATGGCTTCGTGTTGCATAAAAGTCTTATTACCTTACTGTTCAAGACTTAACTGAAAGCATGCATAACTTGACTTGTTGACCTAATTGATCCCTTATAAAGGAAGAATAAGCTACAGAAGAGTTTTGTACCCTTTGACTTTTAATCTTTGACAATGTATATGTTCTTAGGTCATATTAATTTGCGATTCTTTTCTTTTAAAAAGTTACATTAATTTGCAAATTTAAAATTAAAAAATTGAAGAATAATAACAAATATGAGTTAATTACTGGATATGAGAATTTAAACTCAAAAGTTGTAAAAAAAATATATACTAATAGCTAGTAAAATTGCATTACAAATCTATTATGAAATGATTTGAATAACATATAAACTATTTGATTTGATAATTTAAAGCCAAGGAAGTTCAAGAATAATTGCTAGCATTGCTAATTTAATAGTAAAGGATAGGTTTGGGTTCTAACAATTTTACACCATTAAAATTACTCATCCTATGAATTTGAAATTACATCTTACGGTTATCATTTTAAATTCACATATTAAAAAGATTTCACTCAATTGATGAATTCCATCAGAAGACAAAATTTGCGTAAAAAATTCAAAACTAAATTATTTTCTTCAAATATTCCTATCCATTTAGCTGCTTTGCATATATATTATTGTCTCGCTTAATAACTTTCCAAAGTATTTCATTTCTAACATGAATGTCCACCGGTCTAGCATACGAGTGAAACATAAATTAAGAGTATTAAATACACACACACACACACACACACACACACACACATATATATATATTATATATATATATATATATAGAGAGAGAGAGAGAGAGAGAGAGAGAGAGAGAGAGAGAGAGAGAGAGAGAGAGAGAGAGAGAGAGAGAGGTTATATATGGTTGAGTCCAAGTTACACGTGGTGTAACATTCAATATTTTTTAATTTAATGAAAATTTTGAAAAACATTTACCATTTGATTACAATATCTTCATATATTCTTCATTCTTGTAAAATTTCAAGTGATCAAAAATTAATAGTCATATTATCATCAATTGTTTAAATTCAAATTTTTGTAATTTAAAATAATGTATAAAAGATTATTTTATAGATTGAATGGTAAATAAATCCAATTGACATGAAAATTAACATGCATACTAAGAAAATATAGAACATGTAATCAAATAGTGAAATTTTCAAAATATGAATTCAACAATAAGTTATTAAGTGGTGTAACACTAAATGGTTTTTATGGGACATGACTCTGAAGTGGCTAGGATTGATAACAAGGATGACTTCGAGTGGCACGAATAGACACAAAATTCTGGATTGAGATCAGACGCATGCAATACCCACTTTTCTCTCACAAATTTTTTTAATTTCTTAACTTTTTTAACTTTAACTTTCTTACTTTTAATATTTTTTATTTAATTGTTGAGATTAAAAATTGCTTTTTTCAATTCTTAATTTCAACCATTAATTGCCAAAAATTGCACATCTCAAAAGTAAAAAAGCCAAGGAGAGTTTGGGCATTTCATAATACACTTTTTTTTTTTTTTTGGCTGAATTATGCACTTAATGAATAGTAGTGTGAGTGTGTGACACACATTCTCAACGGACTAAGACACACGCAAACGGCGAAACCGTTAACGATTACTAAACGACCGTTAAAACATGAAACGGAACACGGAACGAAGTGGGAGGGCGTGAGGGTCCCCACCGCACGCGAGCCGGCAGGCCGTTTTAACATATCAACGGTAGGGATGGGCGCACGTGACCCGCTGGCCCCTCACGTGCTTTGCGTACTGCTCACACGTATATAAATAAATAAAAAACAAAACAAACCCCTCTCTCTTTTTCTTCTCTCTCTCTCTCTCTCTCTCTCTCATATGAAGAGGGTCCCGTCACGTCATTATGTCACAGACGTATGCATATCACATGGCAACCCCCTCCCATGGAGTACAACCATTCATTTCCAAAGTTCAAAAATAAAATAAAAAAACCAATTGCCACTTGCCATTTTTCTCAGATTGTTCTATTCTATATTTCTATATGCATTTACCTATTAAAAAATATAATAAAATCTTATAATATTTTTACAATATTCATATTTTGAGTTGTGATAGATCTTTCATACAAATTTTAAAAAAATTTATTTTGAGTAAATCATTTTGAATAAATAACTTTTTTATAACGTACCTTTCAGACATCAATATTTATTAAAACCACACCTATGAATATCAAAAGGCTTTTTTTATTAATTTTTCAGAAATAAACAGTACAAGTTGGTTTTCTTGGTTTTGGGTGTTACATAATTTAGAATAAAATAGCTTTTAAGAAAATAATAATAATAAAGCAATAAATATGACTTTCATTTCGTGGTCAACTGTAAGTAATTTTCACATTGATTCACCATTTTTTTAATTATTACTCATGATCAATCCATTTAATAAGTTGCAATATAAATCATATCATTATACTTTTTAATTAATATAACTTTGAGAATCTAGACATTTTATCAATAAAAAATATATATATATAAATTTATAAGATGCATGTCCCCATCCATCCTATTCTTGTCATGGATTTTTTAAAAAAATTTATTTTGAGTAAATCATTTTGAATAAATAACTTTTTTATAACGTACCTTTCAGACATCAATATTTATTAAAACCACACCTATGAATATCAAAAGGCTTTTTTTATTAATTTTTCAGAAATAAACAGTACAAGTTGGTTTTCTTGGTTTTGGGTGTTACATATTTAGAATAAAATAGCTTTTAAGAAAATAATAATAATAAAGCAATAAATATGACTTTCATTTCGTGGTCAACTGTAAGTAATTTTCACATTGATTCACCATTTTTTTAATTATTACTCATGATCAATCCATTTAATAAGTTGCAATATAAATCATATCATTATACTTTTTAATTAATATAACTTTGAGAATCTAGACATTTTATCAATAAAAAATATATATATATAAATTTATAAGATGCATGTCCCCATCCATCCTATTCTTGTCATGGATTTTTTAAAAAAATTTATTTTGAGTAAATCATTTTGAATAAATAACTTTTTTATAACGTACCTTTCAGACATCAATATTTATTAAAACCACACCTATGAATATCAAAAGGCTTTTTTTATTAATTTTTCAGAAATAAACAGTACAAGTTGGTTTTCTTGGTTTTGGGTGTTACATATTTAGAATAAAATAGCTTTTAAGAAAATAATAATAATAAAGCAATAAATATGACTTTCATTTCGTGGTCAACTGTAAGTAATTTTCACATTGATTCACCATTTTTTTAATTATTACTCATGATCAATCCATTTAATAAGTTGCAATATAAATCATATCATTATACTTTTTAATTAATATAACTTTGAGAATCTAGACATTTTATCAATAAAAAATATATATATATAAATTTATAAGATGCATGTCCCCATCCATCCTATTCTTGTCATGGATTTTTTAAAAAAATTTAGCCCATTTTTATTATATAGTTTTTTTTATAAAATTTTCATTATATAGTTGATCCACTTTAATGAAATGATACTAACCCAAAAGAATTAATAAATAAACAAAGATGGGGAAACTTTAAAAAAAAAAAAAAAAAAAGGAGATGGCGTAATATTGGTGGGGGCCCACCAACATCGCTACGTGAGTTGGCCACGTGATTTGGGAGGCTGACGATGTGGTGGGCAGACATTTTTAATCACGTGATGCGGTGCGGATTCCACGGAGAAATCGGCACGTGTCGATTTGAAAAAAATAAAAAGACGAAATAGATAATAATTACTCCTGCAATCTCTTTATTTAAAGCTTCAGATTTTTTTTCCTTTATTTATTTATTTATTAATTAAAAGCTAGTGAGTTCATGAAAGTGTTTTAATTATCCTCTGATCCTAAATCCCAAAGACACGCAAAAAGAGGATTAGTTAACTGATCCCTAAACTGATTCCTTAGCAAAGGAATGTCCATGTTACAGGGAAAAAACAAACACACACACTCTCTGTTACTAAAAACAACCCCCCCAAAAAAAAAAAAACCATTATTATTAAAGTCATCTTTGTTTACTACTACGGCAAGGTTCCGCTATTTCCGCGTTTGCTTTTTTTTTTTCCATTTCCATGAAAATAAACTTTCGTGTTGTCCTTGAGAAAACAATGCTATTTCAGCTATTTTCCAACAAGGCTGTTTTGTTTTTTCTTTTTTCTTTTTGCCCTCGAGAGTCAAGACATGATAAAAGAAGCATGAATTGTCAACTAAAGATTAATGGGATTTAATGACTTGTGAGTTATGAGAGACTCAATCATCTCATCTTTAAACATGTGATGATCTATAATTATTTTGTCTTATTAATTGGAATATTGGATAAACTTCAACTCTTTGAACTCATACCCAAAAAAATAATAAAATATATATTAAAAAACGTAAATATCATGTCAACCATATTTTTATAATAAATTATATAAAAATAATTTTGGTGATAAGTTTAAGTTAAAATGAATAATAACTTACCCTATTGTAAACGTTATTCAATAGAAAAAGTCAAGTCTTTTAAAGCATGTTTTAAGTCCCAGGTATAAGTTAGATTTTACTGTTCCACCTAATACGTGGGACTTGCCAAACCTATCAAAATCATGTCTTGAACTTGGACATTTTCAGGTGATGTTCGAGGGTTAAAGAAAGGCATCTTAACGAGCCTGTGAGGGTGAGAATGAAGAAATTAAATTCATCAAACTTCAAACTCCTTGATTCCGATCCACAAATTTAACAGCACAAGTGCAGGTTTTTTGTACTTGGTATAGACTCTATAGACCTCGCTCACCACGCCAACCTTTGCCAATTTAAGAAAAAAGAAAAGTTTCATATCTTAAATGCTAATAAGTTATTGACAAATGACAATCAAACACGAAGAACTTTTAACAAGTGTCTACTCTTTGCTGTAACTTAGAGAAAAGAAAAATAAAATTTTAATTTGGAAAAGCAATGGCCCTATCTGTGTACATGAACCTAGTGTGCTGTCTCTATGTACTGGAATCTTTTATTACTTTATTATAAGTTGTTTTTTGTAGGTAAGGCTAGAAAAATTGAGGTCTCAAATCTCAATTAGTAATGCTATTCTCACAAGTTAACGAATTTTTTAATTGTGAAGTTTAATATTATTTTGTTATCATTATTTTATCTCTCGCTAGACAATAATGTATTATTCATGATGGGGATAATGGCATAAATGATAAACGTATCAAACAATAATTTATAAATTCTTTATTGGGGGGGGGGGGGGGGGGATGGTGGTGGGAGTAATATTATAATTAAAAAGTTTGTGTGTAAAATTCAAACGTTTTTGAGCATTTCCATTTTTTTTTTTAATATCAACGTCACTATTTCAAAGATGTTAATTCACTAGTCCATACATAGAGCATAAAACTTAGTTCTTGTTTTCGCTACCATTACAATTTAGGCTCTTTTGGTTTTGGGCGTTTGAAAACTTGCTCTTATTAAGGGCATTTTTAATTACAACTCAAATGGTGCAACGTAAAAACACACCAAAAAAAAAAAAAATCACAATGATAAAGTCATTAAGTGCGATTTTGAAATCTTACCAAATGCCAAAATATACATTTACAAATGCTAATGTGTTTTTTTTTTTTTTTTGGTTGCCAAAAGCGAGACCAAATAAGCATTTAATCTCACCTTGCATGCCAGCGTCTTGTAATGGTAGTAAGACCTTGAAACCTTTCAACAACTACCTTTACCTCGTATTCATATGATGAGTTTAAATAGACCATTCCAAGGAGTGATTTGTAATTGTTTAGTAAAATGTCTAAATTATTCATGTACTAATATAATAAGCTGCAAGCAAGCTAGGACATAGTAGCCCAATGGGATGTCCAACTCTCTCTTTTCGGAATATCATTCCATTCTACATGTAACAGGAGAAGAAAGCTACTATTTACTTAGGGATATAATTTCCCTCAAATTTGATGTAGAGGAAGAGTCTAAATCTTCTGTCTCACTTTTCCTGGAGAGTTATACCAACCCACTTCGTACAAAGTATTCAATACTGTACCGGTACTAGCTAATGTGTAAAACCAACAATTAAATTAGTATTGATACATTGAAACGTATAGATTAATAGTGGTTATATTGGAGATTTTTCGAGCATTTCAGCTGGTATTGATATTTTGGCTGTTACAAGAAAAAATAATTTTAAAATGATATAAAACATGTTATAAGAGCTATACATTGTGTTAATGTATTAGGCTTGTATTTAGACTAATAAAATATTTGAATTTTTAAATTTTATGTTTGTAAACATATAAAATATATACGTATATAAACAAATAGTGATAACCTTGAAAATGATATACAGGTACAAAAATATTTCATTCCCTTAAATCTATGATACAATATTGACTACTTTTAATTATGTGACAATTGAAAGATTATCTATATTACATAGTCACATAATCTATTTAATAGTAGTATGATTTATTTAAATAATTTACCAGATCATGCAAATTAATACAAGTGAATAGCCTTACAAACAGCCACATAATCAATTTCACTTTTGGAGAAAAACTTTACTCAAAGTAGGTTACAACTTACAATGTAAATTGAATGATATAAATCATATAAAAGTCTAACATAACTATATAGTATACGTTGGTACACATTGATTGGATATGACTTTAGTTATTCAGATACGGAACATTGTATGACATTTCATTTAATTCTAAATACAATACGATTCAGAACTTATATTGGTAGGGTCTAGTCCATTTCCTTCTTCTTCTTCTTCTTTTTTAAAGAAGAAATCCATTTCCTTCTCAATAGGGGTTACTTGTAGCTTTTTAGTTGTATGTTGATAATCTATTGTTTATTATCTTTTTGAATAAATTTTTATTCATCTAAAACATAATTTTGATTTTTTATTGGTTAAAAAATTCTAACACACACATATTGACTTATTCAAGTATTATCACATAAGTATAATACATATTTTTTAATTTATTTTTAGAGTTACAAATAATGTTAAACCATGTTACTTTCAACTAGTTAGAACTCTTTGTCTTTATTTGATATAGAAAACAAATATTTATTAAATAATTCTAGTTAATTTGGATAAATGTTTTTTTACAAAATAGCTAATTTGATATATATATATATATATATATATATATCATAATATAATTTTTTTTTTGTGTCAAACTTACCTATCCATTGTACAAAATTATAAGATTTGAATGAATGACATTTGTTCAATGGTTATTGCTTTTTATCAACATACTATGACCCCAATTGGTTTAAGTATAATTTATATTTGAATCCAAAATATTTATTTAATAACAAGACACTTACCAATTAAACTTACTGAATATTATGTCCACTATTTAACCTAATTTAGAGGGATTTTTGTCCCTATTATACTTATTACTATGTTGCAATATGTACTTGCGCATGAAACAACATTAACGATGATGATGTGGTTTTACTTCCATGCTGACTATAATGAACACTTGACATTAAAATTGAGAAAATTGAAAAATAAATATTTGACGTAAAATTAAACTATAATTAAAAAGTTAATTTGAATTGTCATTTGGCTTCTACTTCAATTTTAGTGTACGATATATTATAATAATAATAAATACTATTAATTCAATTTTGTTTCCCCCCTTGAGTTGTTGGGTTTTCTTACCATGAAAGGGACCGAGGCAGAGGGGTGGTAGAATTTGGGTGGTTGGTTGGGCCATCACAGAAGTTTTTGTGTCTATATATTAACGCACGTAATTTTGTATTTTTGCACGTGAGTTAGGGGGTCAACTCACGTGGCCCACCCTTTGCACCTGTGACGACAAAGCATGAATATGACCGCACATCACTTTTCACGTTACATCTCTCTCTCTCTCTCTTTCTTTCACTCACAGACACACACACGCACACGGTGACACAAAGGCACCTCTTCTGGGTCCAATAGCTACATGCCTGTTGTTGTAGACTCTGTAGTAGTAGTAGTAGTAGTTTTGTGTACTGTAGTAGTTTTAGTATCTCTCTCTCTCTCAGTCACCACTCACCACCACTACTTTCTTCACCCCAAAAACAACAAAACCAGTCACGTGCTTGTGCCAAAAAGAAAAAGGGTATTTCTGCGCCACTCGTTTTGTCCTTTGGTTTTTTTAAGAGTTTTTTGGTTTATCACTTTTGAAAGAGTTGGGTACCACGCCAAAGCCACAATATTGGCCTTACTCTCACGTGAACTCACCATCGTCATTCCATCGATCACAATTTATTATATGGAAGAGTTGTGGCTAATATTATACTTTTTAGTATGGCACAAGAATTACTCCTTCACTTCTAGTGCATGCATAGATTTTGAACGGATTAAGCTTACCTCACAAAAAGAGAAAACAGAACAAGACCAAATTATCTTGGCTTTATTATGAATTTTATGATTGTTCAAAGTTGAAATTTTTTATCATGGCTACCTTATCCTATTATTCGGCTGTTTGGTTGGACAATTCACACATTTTCATCCTTTTAGTAAATATTTTTTTTAATTACTTTAAAAAGATTATATCATATTTTAAATTAGGTTTCGAGTTTTTCTTTTTTTGTCTATAAAAGCCTCACATTTAGAATTTTTTTTTTCAAATTTTCAATTTCTATTGGGTTTGTTGTTTCGGAGAGTCATGACAAAAATGAGAAACAATTAATAAAATTACGTGTTTCACATAAAACGTTTATTTATAAACTAATTTTAATTAATCAAATCCATTATTATGGGCAATCCCAAACAATTTCGCTTCCGCACCTTATGCAATAGCTACATTATTGGAAAGCCTCAACAAGGTGTTCAAGGTGAAGCGGACATATTTGGGTGACTTGCCAAGACAATTGGGCAAGAATGGGTTACATGGTCACATAACTAGGCGCTAATCTGACACTTAATTGCTAGATCAATCACGGAGATAAAAGGAATTATCATTTTGAAAATGAAATCAAACTCAATGAACCAAAATGTCAAAAAATATATATATATATATATTTTAACTTGAAGAACCAAAATGAAAATAACTCCAAATTTTAAAAGTCAAAAGTGTAATTTAGACTAAACAATTTGTGCTAAATTTTTCTTTGAATCCATTAATTTCAAATCCAGAGTCTACCTAAACACCCCCCACCCAAAGATGATAGTCAATGGTCTTGAGACTTATAGTGGTTCCTAAGTCTTGAAACTACAAAAACCGGAAGAGAATTATCAATTATGCTGATCTCCACACAATTGACCATACATCCCTTTTGATTGTGCTTATTCCAAGTTCATGGATAGCTTGTCCTACATCACACATCACATGCTTAATTCAATACAAAGTATAGGGAGGTAAAGTGGCACTATTACAGGCCAATGGAGCTTGATCTTGTTTCTGTGAACTGTGAAGGCTTGGAAAAAGTAGCTCAAAGCAAAAACACACTTTTCCGAATCATAAAAGTAAACGTTGCACATCGTGGTGTCCCACAAATGGTTTCTCTAGGCCATATGGGAGGTTCTTGATTGATAATCTGATACGTAAAATTGTGATGCAAGTTTTGAATTTTGAGCAGTGAACCCTGTGGTAGTAAATTAATAAGTTAATCATGAAACTAATTGGGGGTTATGGTGAAGAATCTTCTACAAAGGACAATGAGATGGAAAGCGAAATTCACAAGAACCAATAATATGTGGTTGATGCGGGGTAATCTTAATAAGATAAGATGGCATTAGATTTACCAACTACTCACAACAAGTGCACTGGCTGTGGGGCATCATTTGTCTATTAAAATCTATTTATCACTCATGTGATAGGATGCACTTTAATTATAATCATGTTGCATTCTATTACCTAAGCATTCTTTAATCTTTACAAACAAACCACATATAAAATAATACTAAAATAAAGGAAAGAAATAAAGTTTATTTACCAAAGTTGATCTTAATGAGGGTTTTTCTTAATCCTACTAGTAATTTTTAACCTTGTTTCCCACTCTAATAGCAAAGAATCGATCAGTGAAACATAGACAAGCGATGATTCCCAAACTGTAACACTATTATAAGACTGATTTAGAAATTCTTTGATGCAAGTTGTTTCTCCAAAAAAAAAAAAAAAAAAATTATCTTTAATCCCAAAGGATTGATCTAGTGATTTTCAAGGTCTCAAGAGATTCTTGATTCAAAACTCTTACCCAACGTTGTCTTAGATGAGATCATCCTCAAGAGAATTTTTCTTATAATTACTTAGTATATATGAGACGGAAGGACCGCAAAGTGCAAATACTCTAGGGAATAGTCACACAACTCTCAAAGAGTTTTAAAACACCCATGTTAACTACCCATAAAATAAATTTTTTTAAAAAAAATCATCTTTATCTTAAGTTTTTATAAGTTCAAATGATTACTCTCTTGTCGCATGATCTTTTATTTTTTTTAAATGTCACATGATCTTTTGATTATAATTTCCAACAACATATAATTTTATGGGCTTATTCCCCTAGAACAAAGTTAAGCTGGTTCCACCTAATGGGTAATGCATGTTCCCCAACATTATATCATATTTTTAAAATTAAGCACATAAAATATTAAGCTAGACTAGACACAAATCAAAGATGAGGTTTCTAAGAATTTGCTGGGACACTTTAGTTATTTGGATTAGAAAAGCCGAGAACTAGCGGTGCCCATTTGTCTAACAATGAGTGAGTACGAAAGTATAATATAGAGAAACAAAGTACAAATTATGAATAGAGAACACCATGTTCTGCCAATTTTAATACTATTCAATGAAATGTTTAAGTAAAGAAATTAATGAATGAACCACTATGTACAAATTGTCACGCCAAGCTGTTGCATTGTATCTATGTATACACCACTATGTGAATGCTCGCCATGATTGTCGGAGCTAAAGGACAACAATTTTTTACTAAGATTAAAGATTCTTTACAAATTAAAAAATTAGAACTTTTTTTTTAATGGAATTAAAAAATTAGAACTAGAATCCGTGATATGTAAGGTGTACATGTGAAATTTAAAGGTTGGCGCATGCCAAATTAGGGTGTCATGAAAAGAAAAGATACGACAGAAAATAAGGATTTTTTTTAAAAAATCTTATTATTTTTGTTTTATTTTTAATTACTTTATATCAGTTTATAGAGGCCTAGTTACCAAAATGACACGTCCAAGTACCTTCCTCATGGATTGTGAGGATGGCCAAGATTCCTTCTCTTTTTTATTGGGTCCACTAGAGACGACCCATTGAATCTATGAACTACACAAAAAGGATGCAGTGTTTTGTCATTAATTTCCATTCTTTCTATGAGTTTTGAATAACCGTGACAAAATTTATAATCTTTGCCACAATTTGTCCACGTAGCAAGTTGTGAATGATAAAGTAAAAGTCGTGGATTTATAATTCTATCACTCACAACTCATCATGCGAGCAAGTTACGGATTTTTGTTGTTGTACTAACATTATTCAAGAGTTTTATAACCTAGCAGTATTTTTTGTTATTCTTCATAAAGAAGATAATCAAGGCTCGAATATCCCCCGATTTGTAACTATGGGAATTATAATAAGAAAAATCCCATTCATATTACAAGTGGAATTCAATCTCGATTCCCTTTTATGAACACAATAGATTTTACCAATTGAATCAATTAAATAAAATTTGAAAAAGAACTCACATGCGATCATTTCAAGCCTTTCCATAAGTTAACTGCAATTATTATATTTTTTTTTTGAGATAAATACAATATGTTACTAATCCCTGCAGCTTAAATCATTTCCACTCCTAGATTTTTAAGCACTTTGTGCATGAGGAGTTACTAATTAAACTACAAGACGTTTGCCTAATTGCAGTTATCTCAAGTGATAAAAAATAAAAATATTATATATGGTATGTTAGCATTTTAAATCAATTTTGAGCTGTAAAATTCCAACCTTTATATAGATTGAATACCCAATCCTATTATAACTTGTTATATATAAAGTGAAATGTTACATCTACAACATTTTCACAATACTTTCATAACAAATCTTAAACGACAAGTTGTTACTACTAGTGAATAAAAAAAGAAAATTTAGTAGTAAGTTCAAATTAGAACCAGTAACAACTTACCACTTAAGATTTGTTGTGAAAATGTTGTATACGTTACACTTCTCATATTATAAACAAAGTTTTGGAGGAATTAACTCCAACCAAAAAATAAAATAAAAATCCAACCATTACGTGTTGATTCATTAAATTATTTGTTTGTATTCAATTATTTAGATAAATTGTATGACTCATTTGTATAAAAGGATGATCAATTGAATTGCCATTTAGTGAATAATAAGAATTTTACTTCACACCAGTTTGGAGGTAAACTATGTCCTTATTTAAGTCAAATCCAAGTTATACTAATATGTTTTCAAAAAAACAAAATCACACTAGTTTGCTTTTTTTAATTCTTCACTTAAAAAAAAATTAGAATTTCATTTTTTTTTTCCTGTTTGAGATATGGATTCAAAAAATGATTCTAATATATAATTCAAATTCAATTTATGCTAGGAATCTTAAGTTTATTTGAACTAGTCGTCTATACTGCATTTCTCAAACATTATTACAATGAAAAAGTCCTTTTATCTAAGCGATGTGTACTGGATTTGGTATGAGAACAACCTCTCTAAAATTATAAGGTTGTCTACCAACTGCCTCTCTTAAATCCCACACAAACTGGAGATTTGCACACTAGGATGAAAAGCTGAAATAATGGAAAATATGGGGGAGAAAATAAAAAACCAAAAGTAAGAAAATATTGTTTTTTACCTTCATGTGTGTTGGGTAGAAAGGATAGAAAAGTGGGAGAATAAAAAATGTATGTATGTTTTCTTTTTTTGGTTGGGTGGAAAAAATGTGGGTGAAAAAATAATTGTGTCAATTACTATTAAATCCCTATTATATAAGAAACTATTTTGTTCATTTTTTTTTTTTTGATGAACTATTATCATTATTATTATTATTATTATTATTATTATTGTAAGGTCGCAATTTGCACCTAAGCCCAACAAAAGGAAGGGTATAGGCCCAAAGAACCCAATACAATAAATTTGTAAAGAGTGGGTTAGAAATCTTGCTTCTAATGAGCTTCTATGACAACAAAAATGACCCAAAAATTCAATATGATAAGGATGGATTAGTTTGTATGAAGAAAGTTGTCATCGGACTCAAGCCAAGGAGTAGATTCTTATATTTCTTATTTCTTAAAGATTGATTATAGATATTCAGTTTACAGTGTTTTCTCTTCCTTTTTTCAATCCCTTTTTCTCTGGGACCTTCTTCACTCTTATACTTCCTCCTCCCCCTCTTTCTTGCTCGCCATGTGTAGGTCTAGTCTACTAACGTTGATACTTGTCCGATCAGCACCCTCCGGAAGTCTTTAAGTAATAGCTGTAAGGTAGAAAATCACTGTTCAGATATCACTTGCCCATTAATGTGGCTAAAGACTTAGATACAGAGCATTCAATGCAGTGGTAGCATTTTTTTCTTAGATATTTCTCATCTATTCCTGCTCTCTGTACCCCCCTAAAACATATCCTCATCCACAAGTCTTCCTAGAAGATCATTGTGGACAACGTGATGCACCATCTGACCCTTACTTTGCTTAGCCGAGAAGATACCCCTCCTTATTATTGTTATTGTTATTGTTATTATGTTATTATTATTATTATTATTATTATTATTATTATTATTATTATTATTATTATTGTGGGAGGTCCGAGGCCCGAAGAAGATTAGAACACAAAATATCTCACATATTCCCACCAGCAGAAGTATATCTGCTTCGAAGACTTCACCGACCCGAGGATGGGAGTAGATACAAGATAGTGTCTCATGAAAGCCCGTGGAGAAGAGAAAGGGGGCAAAGATGGTGGGAGGAAGCTTCCTGGAAAGGTGTACCTCCCCCTTTTTGCATTGAATGCCCTGCAACAATCTTATCAATTGCATTAATGAGGAAATGACACCTGAATAGTAGCTTCACAACTAGCAGCTCCTTCTATCACCTTCAGTAGAACTTTGATGGGACAGGTATCCTAGGAAAAGCCGTGAGATATACATGTGGAGGGCTAGGATGCAAGTAGGAAAGATATATAATGGAGGAGAACCTCCTAGATAAGGGGTGGAAAGTTTTTCCTCAAAGGGATAGAAAAATAAACAGTGTAAAATCTTGTGTAAAATCAAGAATATTTGTGTATAAGAAACAAATCTTCAGACAAACCCGATGAGAGCACTATTTTTAGCAACTACTTAAATTACACCTCTCTATTATTTTGAGTTCTTCAGCCATAAACTTAAGCTTAGTTTTGAATTGCACTTGAACTGTTTTTCCACTCTCTATAGAAATTTTATTATTTGGGCTTGGTTTGAAGGACAAGGCATCAGTGTTCTTAGTGGGCTTGGGCCTTCATTTTCTTAGTACTTACAATTATTATTATTATTATTATTAGCACTACTGCTACTACTTAAAATCATAATTTAAATAACATCGTATTAAGAAATGAATATTAAGATTACATGAAGTACAAAATTGTAATTGTGTTCTATCTCCCTATTTTCTTTTCTTTTTTTCCCCTCTAATTTGGGGATTAAATTTTCTGACCTAGAGTGAAATCACTATACATCCACAATTTCCATCCTTCTAGCTTTCATTCCTACCATACAGATGGAAATCTCAATCTCTTCCCCATTTTCATTTTCCTACATCCTCTATAAAATTCCCCCAACCAAAATGGCTAAAGTTATCATTCAACTTTTTTTTTTTTTGAAAAATAATTACAACATGCTGCTAACCTTGCAGCTCGATCCCTTTTTCCCTAGACCCCCAAACACTTTGTACATGGAGATGTGTCAATTCAACTATAAGGCCTTTGACAAGTTATCATTCAACTTAGTTCTTAGCAATGTGAGACACCATCCGAGGTTTTTTTTCCCCTTTAGGTAATTAATTAGAAGAAGAAGAATAGACTAAAATGTAATAAGCATGAATTCTAGATCCACCAGAATGATGTTGCTTTAATATCTTGTTTAGAAAGGGGAAATGAACAAAATAAAATTAATTTTTTTAAGAGATATTAGATATACTTATATACCCCACATTTTAACAGTTTTATAGAAACGAATTAATATCATAACAATGAAAAAAGGAATAGAATGACTAATTAGAAAATTTATATTCCATTTCACCCATTCATATGTGTTACTGTTAGGTGGAAAAATGGGTGGAATGATTATTTCCCTTATTAATTGTGGCAAAAATTATGTTTTTAATATTCATTTCTATAAAACACAAATGAGCTATTATAGAATATTATTATATAACTACCACGTACTCTTACCATGATTGTCACTTTACAAGTATAATTGTTTATGAAGTGTGAGAGAGCAATGGTTGGAGATCAAGTCTTTAGGCTAGAGTAGAATCTTTACCTTGTATAAAAAAAAAAGAATATATATATATACACACACACACATATTAGTATTTATTTAAATTCTCCAATATTGTAAAAAATCTTACTCATTTTCATTATGATTTGTTTCATTCATTTATAAACTCTGAAATGTAATTAAAGGTAATCTCTAAGGTAGACCCAAAAAAAAATGGACCAGAGCCCCATTATACAATTCGAACTCAAATAAAAGTACCCAAATTCAACTCAGGGTGAAAAATGGTTAACAGATACTTGACTTGCTTAATCTTGGGTCAAGTTGGATTAACTCTACCCGGCACATTTTAAAGTGAAATTTCCCCTCACATATTAGATTTAGATTGGATAGTATAATATATTCATTCTTCATAGTCTTACAAGCATATCTAGTATTTATACTGATGATATACTGTACTTAAAAAAAAAACATGTTATGGTTAAATTGATGATATACTGTGCTTAAAAAAAAATACGTTATGGTTCATGATGTTTAGTGTTTTTTTTTTCTTCGTTCTTTTATGATAATGATATCATTGATGAACTAGGAATTATATAAACTTAAGAATCTATGTATTATTTACTCTTTTTTTAAAAAACTAATTTGTTATTTGTTTTCTTATTTGTGTGAAAGGATGATAAAGACAACATAATTGTATTATTATTATTATTACATGTGAAAAATAAAAAATAATTCATAATTCGATCAACTCAGCCGGCTTACAATCCATTGAAAATGACTTGTTAGGTGTACATGTAAAAGACTCAAAGGATTAGTGTGCGTTTGGCTACAAATTAAAAAACCAGCTTATTTTTGCTATTATTTATAGACTACACAGTACTATTCATGAGTCTCACTGTCTTATTTCAATTAACTTTTACCTTTTATCTACAATATTTTCAGTAAAATATTTTCAATTTCATTAAAATAAACAGATTTTAAATAGACCCTTAGGCTGCGTTTGTTTTAGTGTAAAATATTTTCCTGGTGTAAAATAATTTCAGGTGAAAATATTTTCGGGAAAGGAAAATAATTTCTAGTGTTTGGTTGCACTTTAAAAATTATATTATAAAATAATTTCAAGTTTTTGATAACATTCTGAAAATGCAAATTTTCTACTAGTTTCTCACATTTTCTCAATCATTTTCTCAGCTTCCAAACAAATTTTATATCAAAAAATCCACCGGTATCCACACACCAGCACCCACAGAGAATCCACCACCACCCACACACTAGCACCACACAACACAAAAACCACCAAAACACCACCACCCACACCACCACAGCAGCAAAAAAAAAAAAAAAAAAAAAAAAAAAAAAAAAAAAAACTAAGATCAAAGAGAGAAAGATTGAGAGATTGAGGGAAAGAGAGATAGATCGGGAAAGAGAAAGATCTGATTTGGCCTGGAGGACAGTGGTTTGAGCTTGGGGCTTTAGGCGACGAGATCGGTGGTTCGATCTAGAGGCGGTAGCGACGACGGGGGTGGGTGGTGGGTTGTGAGTGGTGGTTTGATCTAGAGGCAATAGCGATCTCGCGGCTCAATCTCGCCAGCGCGAGCTTGATCTCACTCTCTCTCTCTCTCGTGCTCTCTGTCTCTCTGTTTTCTAAAAAATGATATTTGAAGTAAAAGAACGGAAATGATTTTCCCCCAAAGAAGGGTTATTTTCGGTCAAATTGTAAAATAATTTCAGTTTAACCAAATTTTTTGTGCCTATCAAACACACAACATAGTGTAAAACAATTTCTTGAAATGCATTTTCAGCCAAAATAAACGCAGCCTTAGTTTCTACTCTCTAATAGGAGTATATTCTTTTTCTTAAAAAAAAAAAAAAACAAGTTACGAGCACATCACTTTTGTTTTTGTTTTTGTTTTTGTTTTTGAGCACATCTCACTATTCTAGGGTGCGTGACTGAAGTCTGTCCATTCCAATCCAAACACATCATCATCATTATATTATTATTATTATTTTTACTTAAATTAAATGTGCTCGTAAACATTGGTACCTATAATTTTTTTGAGTTTGAGCGAAGGGCACAAAACTCCGCAGGAAAAAATAATAGTATAATTAATATAGGGATTGCCGAAATAATAAAAAAAGAAATCGGGATTGCCAAAAACATAAAAAAAAAATGTAAAATCATTGAGCTCCGTGAACCACAATGCCAAATTTGTGATTCAGAGTAATACAGAACTCCGTCTTACTCATACCCCTCTAACGCCGTCATCTCCGCCGCAACGTCGTTACTCTAACGGCGTTCTCAACTAACGGAGCACGACCAAAAGGCAAAAAAAAAAAAAAAAAAAACGAAAAACAGAATGCAAAATAAACTGTATAAAAGATCTTCAACTCCGCAGCAGACATAAGAGAGAGAGAGAAGAGAGAGAGAGAGAGAAAGTCCGGCCTTAAGCCCAGCCTTTAGCCGCACTGCTCGTTTTTAGAGCAAAGAATTTATAAAGAAAAGCGAAAGACAAGAGAGAAAAAGATAGAGAGAGAGAGAGAGAGAGAGTAAAGGAAAAAGAAAACAACAAGAGAGAGAAAGAGTTTTTTTTTTTGGTCGAAATTCGAAGGAGATTGGTTCTGCATTATTGGTGTTTAAAGCTTTGAATTCAGACACTTTGGTGAGTAAACTGTGAGTTTCAAATTCGGTTTCCTTTTTGTTCAACAGCTTGGAAGCTGAAACTTCACGTCAATTGTTGTAATTCTGATCAAACTAGTTAATCCATTATTTTCCTGCTATCTTTATGGATCTTTATGTTATGGTTTAAGGTTTTGATTTTTTTTTTTTTTTTTGTTTAATGATAATTCTGATGGCAGATTCGCTGACTTCTGTGACTCAATTTTTTCCGGGTTCATGGCTTTACTTTTACGTGTACGGAAAATATGTAAAGCTGTATTGTTGGTCAAGAAAATTTTCTTCCCAAGTGTTTGAAGCAATAATTGAGAGCAATTCCATAATTTGGAGCTATTCGATTTATTAGAGGAAGTGAATGCGCCTCCGATCTTTCTCTTCTCTCTAGTACGCGGATCTGAAAAGCACCACTGAGTATTTGAGGCTCCAACGTTCCAATTCCGCTTTGAGAGTTCTGAATTTTCAAAGAATTCAATTATTAGTCAGAGAATTCACTGAATTTGAGGCTCTGAGGATACTTTGTTTACATAATTCGGTTCAAAAAACAAAAAACAAACATGGAGCTTCCTCAACCTCGTCCCTTTGGAACCGAAGGTACTTTCAGAAACATGTTTTTTTTTTTTTTTTTTTTCAAATTTGTTTCGTTTAGACAACAATGAAAATATCTGTTGGTTTTTGTTTTTTTGGTACAGGACGGAAACCAACACATGATTTTCTGTCACTGTACACTCATTCAACTGCCCAGCAAGATCCAAGGCCATCTTCTCAAGGTATTTTTTTTTTTTTTTTAAATTTTACATATAGTAAAAAAGTAAGATTTTTTTCTATTTCTATTTCTATTTCTATTTCAGTCATCTAAGATCTCAAAAATTAAAGGATTTTTTTTTTGGTTTTAAAGATTTATTTTTTGTTGGGGGAGTTGGTAATTTGGATTTTTATGTTTTTTTTTTGTTGATAAATGGATTTTAATGTTTTCGGTTATAAATAGAAAATATATAATGAAAAGCAGAAAGTAGTATATCATATATCTAATCTTTGAATCTTGATGCTTGAATAATAATGAATAGGCATAGGCATAGGCATAGGCATCACAATTTTGTGTGTGCACGTGATGGCAATTGAATCATGGATCTGGGCCATGAGTTTTAAGTGGGCCAGTTTTTTTTAAATAGGTTGTCGAATCCGAAAAGGAAGGGGTTAGAACTTAGCAATTAGCACCATCAGATTGGAATTCGGCTTTTGGTGGGACCCATTTTGGATTTTGACAAATCAAAATTTGACGTGTCACATCAGAGGCACTATTCAAGTACATCATCAATATCATACATGAGTCACGCCCTTGATTTTCTTCTTCATTCATGAAATATATGATTAATGGTGGTGAAATTATGTATATCGCACATGCATGCAAAAGCTGCATTGAGTATTTAATTTTTTCATATATTGGTAGTTATTATGGTGGGGAATTTTTCTTTATTAAAATACCAAAAATATTTTATTTGATTTGGAAAAAAAAAAAAAACACTAAGAAATGCTGATGGAGTTACAAGATCCTTAGCATTTTCATTTTAAAAAACATTAAAATTACAATTCTACAATGTTGTTCTAAAAAGATTTAAAATTTAAAATTTTAGTAGCTAGGCTACATAATTTTGAAAATTTTAGCAGCATATATTTTTTTTCTGCCAAATTCGAAATTTTCTTAATATAGCTCATACCAGCAGACACCAAAATTTGAACTTTCTTGTTTAACTTTTGCCCATTCAGATTTCATATTAATTTAATATGAGAACCATGTTCAGATCTGAATTCCACGAATTGTATAGTACGTTGTCAAAAATTTTAAGAGACTTCATTTTTTTTTTTTATAGAAATATTGTTTGGTTGCAAATTTCATATAGGTAGTTGAGGACCTTTTTTTTTTTTTTTTTTTCAAGGTGCGTGGCTCTAAATTTTTTATAAATTTACATGGAGTACATGTTAGCCAGGTCTCTCTCCTTGTGGAGAAAGTATCTTTTGTAATTATTATATCTAATCACTCATATCATAACTAAATGAGTGAATAACATGTGATTCAGTTTTATACTCATTTGTTATAATTGATTTTATACCAATCTTCCAAGTTCCATTCTATGATTTTCATTCATTAAATTATTACACGGATGACTTTTTGAAAAAGAAAAATGATACGGATGACTTGACCTGGTATAATAGTAACATGAGAGCTTTTTTTTTTTTTTTTTCTCCTTCTTGTTGCCCATAATTACATAAACATATGCTCATTAATCAGTCTGATCACCTAGATCTAAATAGGAACTCCTTTGTTTCTTCATGCATGAACAGGAAGTTACCTCAAAACTCATGATTTCTTGCAACCATTAGAGCGGATAGGAAAGACCAGTGCAAAGGAAGAAACCACAGCTGAGATATCATCGGTGGAAAAGCCGCCGCCTCCGGCACCACCGCCTTCGGTGGAGCACATTCTCCCCGGAGGGATTGGGACTTACACTATAAGCCACATTTCATCCTATTTTAATCAAAGGGTTCCAAAGCCAGAGGGGTCAATATATACTGTAGCACAAACAAGTAGTACGGATAGGAATGATGAAAATTCCAACTCCAGTTCTTATACAGGAAGTGGGTTCACATTGTGGGAAGAATCTGCGTTGAAAAAGGGAAAGACAGGGAAGGAGAATATGGGTGAAAAACCAGTCACAAGAGGTAAAAAAAACAAAGTCGTTTTAATCGTTTTTGTGTCCCATAACTTTTTTTTTCAACATTCATTCATGCATGCATTACCGACAGTCCGACATATACGTAGTTTGCGTGCCTAGTGAGCTAAAAGAACGGCCAAAGTTTTATCACTGGTTTTAACCTCTTCATTCTTTTTCTCCTTGGAGCCATTCATTCGTTCTTGGTCTAAAACAACGCTAATGAATAATTCTTAGGTAATTTCAGAATTCTATGAATGATGTTTACTTATCTCATATTTATGATGGTGTTTACTTATTAAATTTTTAGTGAGATTTGTCATAGATGTGAGAGGAGAAAACATCATTTCACTCTATTCTAAAAATACTTAAGTATTTTCCCCCCACAAGATAGAAAAAAAGGACCAAAGTTTTGAAAGTAGCACATAGATTTTGAAAAGCAATTTATGCATCCATTCTTTTCATTTGTATTTTTCTAATTAGTCCTTGATTGTTTGAATTTGAAGCGATGCAAAAAGTAGACCTATTATCAGCTATCGTATGTATAGGGACATGACATGAGGGCTATATATTGAAAATGATCTTGAATATGTTATCATAGGACATTAAGAATATGTTTCTAAAAATAAATAAATAAATTTAAGACCATGACATGCTGGTCTATGGTCAGAAGTCTCAACCTAATAAATACAATTTAAATTAAAACTCAGTATATATAAAATTGTAATACATTAAGAGTATGACTTTGTGGTCTGTGGTCGGAACTCTCATCCTAATATAATTTAAATTAATAATAATTCAAAAAAAATCTGGGTGTTCTTGTACCTAAATAATAAAGTTTTCAATTCTGTTGCATAGCTGTACAACCACTTCCTGGAGAGCAAATTTTCAAATCAAGCTGGTCAAGTTCCTCGTAACCAAAAAAATAATTATAATAAAAATTAAATTTTCAAATCATCATTGAAATGTAATAATAAAAGAACTATTAAAGGTGTGAGACATTGCAAGTGTAATAATCTCCAATAATGTAGGTTCAAACAATGAAGCAACCATCTATAATCTACTAATTAAAAATTTTCAAATTTTTTCTTTTAAATATATATATAAAATTAGGGATCATCCAGATATAAAATTCGTTCTAGATTTAAAATTAGTTGGAGCAGCTAGCTCCCTCTCCGTGGAAGACAATTAATTGGGTGACCAACGTATGATTAGTTTGGTTGATTGCAATGTTTCGATGGGCCTTTTGGGCCATCAGTGGGCTACACAACATTTCGGGATAGCCATCATCATCTCCTATACAAGGGCCCAAAAAGAAAAAAGAAAAAGAAAAGAAAGAGGAAACTAGATAAAATAAAATATATAAAAGAAATAGTAGATTTATTTATTTTTAATTATTACTCTTGTTTTTATCATCGGTTCATACGTTTTTGATAACTATGAATAAAAATGTTTTACTTAATATATAATCCAAGGATGAATATACTCCTAGAAGAATTGAAGGATAAAATTACCATAGTTGAAAATACAAAATTTAATAAAGGCTATGGTCATGGCTTAATAAAATATTAAATTTATTACACTTGCTAATGCTATTGGTATTGGTCATAACATTTTCTCAAAAAAAAAAAAAAAAAAAAAGTATTGGTCCTAACAGATTTTAAAAAAAAAAAATTTAAATTGATGTGGTCAAAACATTTTTATGTAAATTGGAGTATAATTTTGTATCATGTGTTTGCTTTAAAATTTTTATTTTTTGTGCCAATTATGTTAATTTAATGCAAAATACGAGTTCAATATAGATAAACCATAAGAATATATATCAACCTAGTCACTAACTCTATGCACGGAAACTTACCTATTTGTGAGGTAGATTAAAATAATTTTATAAAATTTTAAATTGATTAAGAAACTACATTATTGCATGACTTACTCTTATATAATTTCAATTTGTGTTACAAATTGATGAAGAAGCCATTGCTTGAACGCACAATGGCTTACAAAAAATTTGCCAAACAATTTCAAATATTGTAAAAAAATAACTTAAAAATTTAGATATTAAAACTTCTGAAAGCCCAAAAAATATTAAAGAAAAATTATCAACATTTGAGTTTGAGTTTAAGTTGGACTTGTCAGAGAAAAAGAGTTTCACTCTAATTAAGTTTGGACTAAATAAAAATAATTTTGTTTAAAAAAATGATGAGTTTCAGTTTAAGTTGAACTTGTTAAAAAAAATAGAATTTCACTCCATTATTAAGTTTGAACTAAACAAAAATAATTTTATTTAAATAAATGATAATTTTATTTAAATATTATGCAGACTTGAAAAATTGTAGGAGTTTTAGAAGTTTCATATATATATATATATATTACACATCGAAGAGAGAGTTTGAATACCATGTGTTTGTCTAGTTAAAAATAAGTCAAATTTATCAACTTTTTACACTATATGTGTGTTTTTCTTATTTTAATTGTACCCTTCTAAACTAGTTGTTGAATTATAATATTCGGGCAACCTCTGTACTGAATACTGTAAAATTGATCATAATTATAGTAGACTGGTTCGGTACAAACGGAAATACGAAAACTCAATCTTAAATGACATCCGACCAAAAAATAAATAAACACACACTTTACTGAAACCTTGGCATGTACAGAAGCTGGGACGAAGTTGAGTGGACAACAATGGACGACGTCGTCAGAGAGGCCATCACTGTCGTCTAACAGTAACAACAACAACAACAACAACCACCGCAACAGCTTCAGCTCTCTCTCTTCCTCTCAGTCAGTCAATTTCTCCTTCCTCTGTTGCTCTTTCATGTTGTTTTCTTTCATTTCCTCTTCAGTTTAATGCACTGTAATCAAGGGAGTAATGGGTTTTTAGGAAATGCTGAACAGGGCTACAGGGCAGAAGAACAAGAGCAAAAGCTTCATGGAAATGATCAAATCCGCACAAGGTAGTACCCATGAAGACGACATAATAATAGACGATGAGGAAGAGTTTGTCCTTAAGAAAGAGCCCTCTACTCCTGTTGCTACTCCCGCTACTACCACTCCCCACATAGGTATATTCTCGCTCAAAACCTGATATTAATTATTATTACTTCGTTTCTTGTTTCCCAAGAAACTGGTTTCATAGCGAGATTCTTGTGTTATATAGACATATGAAATGTAGAAAAAGATTGTTTCTTTTAGTTTCTCTTGTTGTTTTCACTGAATTAAAAAGTGTGAGTATATACAGGGGAATTGAGGGTAAAAGTGGACGGGAAGAGCTCTGATCAGAAGGCTAGCACCCCACGTTCCAAGCATTCTGCAACAGAGCAGCGTAGAAGGAGTAAAATTAATGATAGGTAAGTCTTCCTGCCTCTTTTTGTCATTTGCAACTATGTCTCTGTATTTGCTGCGGGTGTGTACTTGGAGGGAATTTTTTTCTTTTTGGAGAACCCAATATTAATCAAATCATCTTTCATTCCTGCTTAATATTTTCCATGATGCATGTTATTTATTAATCTAAGTATCCCCGGTCCTAGTAATTTCATCACTAGAGTGTGACAGACTTGAAATGATACAACTCTGAAGTCCCTAAAAGACATGAACATAATCGCCTGCGAACCTCTAAAACTTTCTGGCAGTCTCTTTTATGAAACATATCATCTGTATAATGGTTTTTCATTCGACTCCCCTTTTTTGATGCACAAAATAGTTGAATTGAAATTTGTCCTTTTTTTTTAATGTTAATTGAGTTATCTGCTTTATAAATGTCATTTTTTTAAAATTTAAATTGTAGTTTTGTTTTCATATAGTTTGTGAGTGGAGGTTTGGGGGTGCGTTTCTAGTACTTAGAGCTGTCTAAGGTTGCCTCTGGTGAAGTTGGGAGCAAGGCTGATAAGTAATCATATAGAAGATAATTCAAAAGCAGTTTTGCAAGTTAGATTAGAATGGTCAAGCAATTTGTTTTGAAACACAGGCAATGGAGTGAGCGCTTTTGCAGTTTCCTCTCTCTGTGTGTGTCTGTCTTTTGATTTTTTATGGCTGCTACAAGCAGCACGTGACAGCTGTGGTGATTCTTTTTGTTGGAAACTTACATTAATCATATTGATGTTCTGCATAACCATTTGCAAGTAATATTTTCCCCCTGGTCAAACATAAATAAAAGATTTATGGTTTTGTGGGAGTACCGGTTAGCATTATGGCTCTTTTTTGTTATTAGAAGCAATCAGTTGATTGTTTACTAATTAGGTTGTTGCCAACATCTTATTCTAAAAAAATGAAGTTACCACGCAGATTTCAGATGTTGAGGGAACTCATTCCTAATAGTGACCAAAAGAGAGATAAGGCATCATTTTTATTAGAGGTATATACCTATCTTATTGTAATATGCCCTTTCACTTCTTTCCCTCACCTTACATTGTGCTAACTATTGAATGGTGTGGTTTTGGAATCTTTTTGCAGGTTATCGAGTACATTCAGTTTTTACAGGAGAAAGTACATAAGTTTGAGGGGTCATACCAAGGATGGAGCCATGAACCAGCAAAATTGATGCCATGGGTAAATTTTATTTTGCCTCTATGCTCTTTGTGTAATTTGGAAACATCAACACTCATTAGATTTCTTACTTCTTATTATGTATTTAATGATTTATTTTGTGTGTGTATATCATCCAAATGGACTTAGTGAGGTGGAAATTTTTGCATTTTAAAGAATGCTTATTTAACACGCATATAATGGTCATATATTTGGAGAACAAATATTTGAATTTAAGCCAAATCATAGTCTATTGAAAATTTATTTTGCAAAGAATCTTGTTTGCTTATCTCAATTGCATTCATATTTTGCATACCCTTTTGCAAGCATTACCATAGTGTCTACTTTCTAGGCCTAGGCTACCATGGAAAAAACCTTAGAAAATCTGATAAAAGCCTTTCAACACCTGTGCAAAAGGTTTGAACAAGAGTGCTAGGAATAGTGCACAATTAAATAAAGTAGATGTTTCCCTTGATTGGATAATCTGTGGCATACTACATCAAGCTTCCCACATGGGAGGTGATAATGTTGACGTTGAGGGCACACTACCTTCTAAGAAAAGCTATCAAGCCCATTTCAATCGAGATACAGCTCTAGGGGATAGTTTAGACTATTCAAATTATGTTCACTGTAAGATCTAGGAACTCTGTTGAATGAGTAACAGTGAACATCCAAGTGGACACTCCAAAAGAAGTTGAGACATCTAACAAGAGTGAGGTTAAGCATGTGTTATCCCAACCTAGAGAGGCGGCCAAAGAAACTCAAACCCAATAAGCCTAAAAGAGTTTGAAGCGGCATCAAATAAAGAGCACATTCCCCCTGTAATCCAGTGTACACCCAACAGTTCTGTCAATGGATCCATGGGCATGTGTCTATTTGAAGTCAGCACATGTTAGGCTCAAGTGGTTTACTTTTAGACCGTTCAAAGTGTTAAATCAACCTGGTTTCTATGCCATGTGGATTACCAAAAACAAACTGCAGTAGCTAGGCTCTGACTTGCTAGAGTACTACCTAAAGCTATCTTAGACAGGGTCAAGTCTCTCCCACTCTGGGAGAGTTGGTGCAGACAGCGTATTGTTACTGATTTAAATTACGGGATTTGAATTTTATTTTGAGGTTTTAAGGGATTTCATTGCCGTTCAAATGATGATCTGATTTCTCCTTATTTATTTGATGTAATTTAGAACTTATGTAAAGGCTCCAGAGAAAACATTATGAACACATATGCTTGATGAATAAAATTTTTCATTGGAATTTTCCAATGGATTGGTGTCGATTCTTAGCTATCTAGGTATTGATTCCAAGGTTTTTGGCTTGGTGTTTATTCCTAGGTCTATCCTTTTTTTGTTCTGTTTATTTTTCTCAATTTTCCTTTCAATCTTGTGCGGCATCAGATCCATACCACTGCTGAAACCTAATAGTTGATGATATCTCCCTTGTTTGAAACAGAGAAACAATCACAGACCAGCAGAAAGTTATGTTGATCAATCACAAGGTGTAAATAGCGTGGCTGCTCCTGCATTAGTGTTTGCTGGGAAGTTTGATGAGAAAAATATCTGCGTCTCTCCAACCATTGCTGGGAGTGCACAGAACCCAGTAGAATCTGACCTAAGTACTGCTACTACCTTTAAACAGATGGATAACCACCCCATAATCACCAATAAGGGAATACCCTTTCCTATGTCACTGCAGCCAAATGTCTTCACACCCGTCAGGATTAGTGGTGCAGTGCCTCAACTTCCTCCTAAATTGGCATCTGATGCAGAAAACATTTCATCTCATCCTCAACCACAGTTATGTCAGCTGAGATCATGTCCTACTGATGGTGGCACAACTAGTGACAAGCCGAAAGAACAGGACTTGACTGTTGAAGGTGGTACCATTAGCATCTCAAGTGTGTATTCTCAAGGGTAAGTATATATGTGTATTTTACATGATTACTTAGTATCTTGACTTTCTTTAAGGTAAGCCACACATTCTTGGACAAACTGTGAATTTCACGTTGGGTCTTAATTCTGTTGGTTCATGTCTGATAAACATTAACGTGTACACACTATTAAGACACTTATTGAACTGCCAGATTAGGCACCTAGGTGATCCTAAAGTATTGGCACTTCTCGTGGCATGATCTTTAAAGGACCATTATGTTGTTAGGTTACAACAGGACTACAATTATTTGAGTTGGATACTGCAGATAGCATTTGCACTGGACCATAATCTTCTTAATGATGTCCCTAGGTTCGCTTGCCTTCAGCTCACTGAGCAGCTCTGCCATATTAGGGAACAAGCAACTCATGCTGTTGATGATTGGCTCCTTGTTCTAAATTTGTATAGACGATATATGTAATAGCTATAATAGTCTTGGTAAGATGGTTGGAGGATGCTTATTCCCCATTATTGTACAAGCCCTGTCAGCTTTGACTATTCCTAGCCCTATGCCACTTAAGCATGAGTTTTGAACTCATTTCCACGTCAAGTCGAGAGTGATTGGAATAAAACTTTTAGCATGTATACAATAAAAAAATATAAATAAAAAGTAGTACCTAGTACACAAGTGACAAGACTCACACTCTTTTAGGGGCCGGGAAAGGTGGTTGATATACAGTCTTATCTTAAATTTTGGAGAGGCTTATTCCCAAACTTGAATTGTGACTCATGGACAAAAAGCACTGATCATCACACCAAGGTCAGGCCTCTTGTTGATCGAAAATATCATTCTTTAAATGGCACTTCCCCCCCCTTGAAAAAGCATGATGGGGTGAAGAGTGAGGTTGTGGCTTCAAAACCTACTAGGTGGGTGTGTGTAACTTAGCAATGAAAAGAAAAATTTGCTTAAAGTCAGTGCTTTAAATGGTCGACTCGGTTCTCAATTCATTCTCCATTAGTCAGTAAAAAGAGATTTTGCCTAGTCGTAATTTGTGAACATCATTTTGAGAGGCCGTACTTTGAATCAGTTTATTGATTAAAAATCTCTAACATGAAGGGATATTTGGTATTGAACAGGTTGTTAAGTACTCTGACAGAAGCACTGCAGAGTTCTGGAGTGGATTTGTCACAAGCCAGTATCTCAGTACAAATTGAGCTTGGAAAGCAATCTAACGGTAGAGCGACCCGACCACCATCTGTTGTAAAGGTATATAAGTATATTAATATTTTACACCACAATTGGTACTCGAAGTCTCTTTTCAAGTGAAATTTGTATTAGAGTTTAGTGCACATATTTCATTTCCATCTCTGTAGAACTTGTAAAACTTGGCTAAACTTTGTCTTCCAATGGTCCCTAGGTTAATGAGGTTCCAACTAGCAATCAGGGGATAATACGCTCTAGATTTGCAAGTGCTGAAGACTCTGACCAAGCCCGAAAGAAGCTCAAGACAGGCAAAAGCTAAAATGACAGTTTCACTATTTTCTTATTTTTCTAATTGTATTAATTGATTTTTTTGGGTAGCCTATATCGTCTTGGGAGGGTTTATTCATGTCTTCTGCTGGTTTATAAACTACCCAGTTGAGACCAAGATTGATTGTTTGTACATGTAGCATCTTTCAATTAGTTTGTTGGGATCCACATGTTTCCCAGCAAAATAATATGTATTATTTATTTTCTATTTGTTGTCATCATAGAGGCTTCCATGTAAGATTGAGAAGCTGCTTTTTCATTTAAAGCTTCCATTCTTGTAAAGTTTCTTTCAATATTATTTTTCTTGATTCGTGAAATGTAAGAGAATTTTATTTATTGAAGGGTGTTGTAACATGTTTTATTGCTTTAAATTCCAAAAATATTTTTGTGCCCTCAATTTCAATGCTTTAAAATAACCCTAAGGATTGATGACTTGGTATAGAATAAGGAAAAGATTATGGCATAGAATGATGAAAAATAAAGGGAAGTGTTTATTCTACATGGTGTGTGGATCCACACATTGCAAAATATAATTGAACTCGTGACTTTAAGTTACGAGTTCAATTTAAGGTGGTCGATACCATACTGGTACCGGTTAGTATGTACCATACTGATATATATACCGATATCGAAATACCAATGTTTTGTACCGGTTTAAATACCGGCTGTATTGGCTATGTATTGGCCATACCGGCTATGTATCAGTTATACCGGCCAATTTCGAGCAATACCGGCCAGTACATAATTTTTTTCTCTTTCAATTTTGTAATTTTTGAATTTTTGTAAGGATAGAATAATAACTTACTTGTATTAACTTATTAATATTATTTGTTTTCTTAGTATACAATGAACAATTAAGCTTTTATTTTTTATATTATGTTTTCTTTTCTTTTAATTAATGCAAAAGTCTAAAATCATGAATAATTTGTTTTGAATTGAGATAATGTTTTATGTTAAACTTTTATATTTATACACACACACATTTATATTTATAAATAATAAAAAAATAACGGTAAACCCGAAATGGTATACTGGTATTGACTGGTGCCGAAATATATCGTTCCACTGATCATACCGATACAGCCTCCGGTACAAGATTGACTCCCTTGATTCAATTATTTTTGGTACAGGTTTTTCCACACAATGTGTGGAACAAGTTTTTCCCAAAAATAAAGGATAAGAAAGATTGTGAAGAAAGATCACGTTAGAGCTGTGAAGTGAAACACTTGAAGAGAACATTGACTCATGAAAATGACATCTCTTTGAAACAAAAATTTTCTTTGTTTTAAGGTCATAACCTTGTATCCTTTAAAGACTAATATTCAATCATTCAATCAATCTTCTATATATATATATATATATATATATATATATAATATATATAAGTAGAGACCTTATGTAAGAGAGCAGGAACGGAGCTAGGACTAGGAATATGAAGGGGCGACTTTGTTACTAACTGTGTATAAAGCTTTAGTTTTTGACTTTGCTGCTTACCTGCTAATGGTTTTTTTTTTTTTTTTTTTAATGTGTTTTTGATGTGTGCCTTGCTTCTAAGTAAGGACAAAATTATTTCATTTAAATTTTTTTAAAGATCGGGCCGTTTGTTTTGGGTAAAATTGTTGATTAAGCTTAATTGTTTTTAGCTTTACTATTGGTAATTTTGTTGTTTGGCTAATATTTTTGGGCTTGTATATTATGTTTAGATTTTAGATCAAGTTTTTTTCTATGGCCTTTAAAAGAAGGAAAATGCTAGAGAGTAAAATGTTCTATCATGTGATGCATTTTTTAAAATTCTCTTTATATATTTAGGCTTTCACCTTAACAAAGTTTATATTTATATCAAAATATTAGTTCATTGAATTAACCAATAGAGTAAATGAATATATTAATTATCTATAATCGTGCATTAATTATTTATAGTAAAAGAATTTTTATGATTAATTTTTTTTATAAATTTTATAATTGGAATAATAATAATAATTTTAGAATATAACATTCTTCCTCATATTTAGTTGCTTTGACAACAATTGACATTCAAGTTATCTAAAATTAAATATTTGTGAATTCACTAAAATTAATCTTAACCATTTAGATTTCCTAACTCCTTCCATTGACATGTAAAATGTATAACCAACATTGTAGTCTTTATTCTATGTAATTAAAAAGATTACTAATAGCATAAATACATTAAAATTTTGTTATACTAATTATTTTTAGTGATGCATTAATTATTAAGTATAATAAACTTTTGATGTCATTTTTCTAAGATTTATATGAGAACCTTCTTCTTCTTCTTTTGAATTCTTGCTCAAATTTAGTTGTTTTTGTAACAATTGAAAAAAAAAATCTAACAAAAGAAAAATAAATTTAATAACACAATCAAGAATATAAAAAATAATTGATAATATCTTCATTTATATTTTATCAAAATGATGTTTGTATTCTTTAGTAGGCATGAAGCATGTGTATAGGTATGAAGCAATTGTATTTGTATTAGTTAATATATCATGCAATTTCAAGTTCCAAACACATATGGTATGATTGAATCACTACACTACTTTGTCTTGCTATTTTGTTTATAAAATAGAATACTAAAGATTACAATTTTTAATAAGGAGAATTATTGAAATATTTTTTTTATACATCGATAACTGCCCAAGGTGGGGTGATTTGAACCCTGAGTGTCTTTCGTGGAAATACAGGAGGTGCCAACCAATTGAAATCTCTTGGTAATAATTATTAAATTATTGGAGGAAACTAAAAATTGGTGGTAGGAACTCAGCTTGTGAGATTAAAGCTAAAAGATGGAAACTGTTATTGTGCAAATAACAAGAGATATGTTTTTGCAATTAACTCATAAATCCCAAATGACTCTAATGATGTCAGTCCACTAATATGAAACTCAGTGAACTTGTTGAGATTGATAAAACTATTGTCGTCCTTGTCAATCTCTGACATTATGCAACTCACTTCGTCTACGTCATTCGAGGCCGCAACACATGGTGGACATCCTTCAACTTGTTACATGAGATCGTCCCGTCTTTATTTTTGTCGAACTTTTTGAATTTCTTCTTGACCTTGGCCATGTTCCCCAGAAAATTCCCTTGAGAATAACTATAGTTCAGATCAAGCCTTTTTTTTGAACTTGTTGAATATCTTCTTGACCTCAGCCATGTTACCTAGAGAATTTCCTTGAGAATAACTATACTTCGGATCAAGCCAAACCTGCCTTACAGTCTCATTATAGATCGAATTGATTAATCAAGACAACACCATTATATTGCAGTAGATCCAAGCATTTGATCATATGAGAATCTGATTGGCATGAAGATTGCACAATTGATGTAGCCAATTTTGTTGTTCACTTTGAGATCAAGAATCACAGATCAATCAGCAGGGTAATTATCATTGCTAGTTAAAGGTTGAGTGACAATCAAAGTTTCGAGACTATCACTATTACTTAAATAATACTGAGTTGAATACGATTGATTTTGCAGACTGATTTTGAGTAGAAGAGGAAGAAAATGTATTAGATATATCCGTAGAAGCCATTATTGAGCCCTAGAATAGCTCAACACCATGTTAAGTTTCAGTTTCTCTCTTTCTCACACTAAAACCCTCTCTAAATAAAATGGAATCTTATTGATTGAATGAGAAGAACTGGAGAGAATAATTACTAATAATGAGGTTTGCTAATACAAAATTAAAGCACTGTATCAAGCAAGGAAAGAAAGAAACTGCCTAATTAACTGTCTGTTATATCTATAAAAAAAATATTTATTATACAGCAAAAACAAATTTGAAATTAGTTACAACTAATTAAGCATGATTTGAGCTAGATCGTTGAAACTTTGGATTGGATTAATCTCATCTTCATTTGGTTTCACTCAAATGACTATGTTTTAATCTTGTTTATTCATGTGTTGGTCACATAATTCATTTATTTGTAAATTGATTACACATCTTTATTTCTAGAATTTGTTTTGCTTGGTATCATAAACGATACCTTTTTGTTCTCCTTTGAATGCTTTCTGGTTTCAAAAGTTACAAACCAAGCAAGTATTGCACTTCCTTAAAATTTGGCAATTGCTTCAAATCTTTGTCTTGCAGCACGTTCCCAAAAAATTTCCACATCTCTGATGCAAAGTTGTCATTCAATGTTAGTGTGAATGAATTCAACAACACAACACAACGGAGAAATTCAATTTCTAGTGTAAAGAAGGAAAGTTAGTTATTGTAAATAATAATATGCATTCTACTTACAAAAACTACCATTAACTTTATCATTATTTTATATGATCTCTTCTCGCTCCTTTTTGCCAAACTTCCTAATATGTCCTCTATGTGGAGAAAGAAAGGTATATTAGAATGAAATTAGCGCCAACTCGGATTCATAAGCCAAAGTAAATTTGAAAACAAAGTGCGACTAACTATAATTTTTACCTGTCCAAGAGAACTCGACATATTGCTACGAACAGATTAGGTTCAACAACAGTATGTATGTACTCTTTATCATATTTTTCAAAGGCTCCATTCCATGTTCTATGTTTAATTGTATTACATTTCCCTTCAAATCTTAATATCTTCGTCAATTTTGTAAGACATTGGAATCTTGTTTGGATGTACCAAAAAAAAAAAAAAAAAAAGAGTGTATCTAAGCATAGGTCATGTGTTTTAAAATTAGTACATTCCACCAATGAGCTTTGTTCAAATGGAACCTCCTCTACTAAGTAAAGAGTGAGATCATCACTAGGTGTTTGCGTAACTTATGAATGAAAGAAGAAAAAAAAAAAAAAAGGTTGCTAATGTGGCCAATTGTAACTTGATGCTACACTTTAACTAAACCGATGGGTTGGATGTCCAATTGTATAACTGGCCATATAAGATCACCATTAATTAACAAGAAATCAAATAAGTAGTTAGTAAACTAAAATGGCTGTTAAGTAAATACGAATTCTAGAAGCAAACACAAATAAAGGTAATGAATTGTCAAAAAATGAAGGTGTCTCATAAGTCATAACCAAAACAATAATATTATTTACGAAACCTACATATTTTCAAGTTGTTCATATAATTAATTCATAAAAAGTTGGTTGTCTTTCAAATATTCTAAGCTAAGAGCTACTAATCCCTTTAATTTTTAGATGGAAGAGTTTTTGGCCTTAAAGTATTGAAATAGTGAACTAAGCTTCATAAGATATGGTCCCCAACCGTTGTGCTACCGCTTATGGTTGCTATCAATCACTTCAGTTTTATGTTGCATAGGTTATTGATTTATCAAACTCATATCTTAGATAACCATACATTTTTTGGTAAACTAATATTTTAGAATCATTGTCTAAAATTTTGTACAAGAGATTTTGAGAGTTCTTCCATTGAGTACTCAGATTCTCCACAAGTTTCCCCAAATCAGCACTAATGTAATTTCTGAATTTGTCTCAAAGCATTGCACTCGTTTTCTCTAAAACAATTTTCTTTAGTAGTGTCTCCATCACCCAACGATTTTACGTGTGTATCTATATTTGGCTGCGACACATCCAGCATTCTTCTCATGGAATTCAAAAGACTTCCTAACTGGAAATAAAATTAATATATGGTATAATTAATTCCCATACAAAAAGAAACATACTACAACTATGCAAACTAAAAATGCAAGTAACCTCATCCAGGGAAACATAGGTGTCACTTTGTTTGGCAAATTTCTGGACATATTTGAGGCCATACATTTTCAATGTCATATTGTCCTTTAGTGCTATTAACACACCAGTAGATTGCTTATCCAAAGCTTAAAGAATTGCCTTCTCAATATCTGCTATAGCCTAATATACAAATTCCAAAACACATATATGTAATCTTAAGTTTAGAGTTCAACAATTAGGGAGAAAAGCAAACAGATCTCTAGTTCTAAAACTTAAGACCTACTAATGAAGAACCATATTTGGACATACCTTCTCCAACTGACATTTATATTCTGGCCAACGACAAATGATGGCTTCGTAGTCATCCAATGTTTCCGTTAGTAGATCATACATATCTTCAACAAAAGGAGTTATTGAGTGTCGGGTTCTAACACCTAACCTATTTATCTGGAATCAATTTCTAATTAATTGTCAAGTAAATATCATAGAATTTCCTTCAAAATTCATGTTTGGCGTCAGTGGCATCTACATGCTCTTCTAACGCAGTCGTGCAAGAAATATATTTTCCATTAATGGTAGTTTTTGAGCCAAAAAAGGTTGTACTCGATGCACAGATCTTCCCTTGAATTATGACAAAAATAAGGAGACTATAGTAAACATAAATTACTATTCTACAAAGCTACCAATATAGACAACAGATTCTATGAACTTGAGTTTATCAAGTTACAAGGCTATGCTACATAAAAATTATATCTTTTCTAATTTGCATGTCTCAAAAAAAGCAAGACACATGTTTTGAATCTAGCACTAGGAAATCTCTTTTTCATCAACCCCTTTTTCAGGACTGAACAATAAGATAGTGGTTTGAGATCACAAAGAGAAACAAACATGACAATCAGTATGGAGAAAAAAAAAGTAAGAAAAAAAATAATTAATTACTTGATGTTCCAGAAAGTAAAATCCCTTTGGAAGTATGTTGTAGCAATATCAAGTTCTACAACATGAGCTGAAAGGCATGGGGAGAGAAAATGCAACAAAGAAGGCACACAATCTCTCACGAAGTTCAACACTATAAATAGGTGAAGAAATACGTGGAAGGTTTATAAAATTGCATAAAATTCAATATGGAATACTAATGAGAAGATTACTGATATATGAATTATGTTAGGTTCTAAGTATTTATTCTTAAATGCTTAGGTTCTAAATTTATTGTATGTTGGCAAACCGAGAACAAAAACATATCTAGTATAAGATCTTAGTGTCTTAGAAGTGTTTTAGACATTGCTCAAGATGATATAAGTAAAGATTCAAGAACGTACAAACTTCAGAAAAGAGAATTCATAAACTAAAGAGCTCAACCGATCGAAGAGAAGACTCGACCGATTGAATTAAGATTCTGTAGATTTTTAAATCAGGCCCAACAGCCTGCGAAACGTTTTGGTTTTGAGTCCAACACTGTTAGGTATAAAAGGGAAACTCTAATACACGTTTTTCAAGCCTTGAGAGTTACTCCTGTGAAATCTGTGAGGTTTTGTAACCTTCTAACTCTACAAGCACGTACTAAGATCAACTCCACAAGCACGTACTAAGATCAACTCCATTTTGCTAATACCAGTGGAGTAAAGTTGCTGCCAAGCCTTCAGATATCAAGCGCACTAAATATCAAAACATAAACAGGTGGTTCATGTGATAACAAGATCTAGATCAAAGAAGTCCGTGGAGTCAAAACCTAGTTTGATAACTATGTTAGATTTACTACGAATTGATATTCTTAAACTGTAAATCTCAACTTGATATAGTGGATTGTTCTCTTGGGATAGTTTCCCCCAAATTTTTACTTTGAAATGAATTGTTTCATTGGTTTTTCTAGATCATCACATCTTGTGTTATTTACTTTTTCGCTGTATTTATTTCATGTGATGATTGTTTAACTTAGATTTACATAATTGACCTAAGTAACAACTTTACCATTAAATTAGATTAAACTATCTTCTCCATGAGTCTAAACATTAACAAATTAATTATCGAAAATACTCTTTGAAGAAATAAGACCTACATAATACACCATGAAAAGAACAAACTGGAAAATAATGTAACAACTGCTGAATGAAAATTGCACGCATAAGAAAAGATGTGACCATAATCGTTTTTCTTTATCTTCTCCTAAATTAATAGAGTTTAGACTGGTGAATTCTACATAATATCCTTTTCATTTTACGCACTATGCAACATATATATCAGATCATGAATATATATGTTATATAGTATCAATTAAGTAAGTCTCGGTAAAGTTTAAAAAATAAATAAAATGCCCTGATAAAGTTAATATTAATATGACACTATGTATGTACCTTGAATCTTCATTTTCATTTTGCACAATTTTGGAGCAGCAGCTCTCTGAGCTACTAGCTTTGGAGATTGAGTCAGTTTTGCAATTCTTTCTTTTTCGGGTTGTAATAATATATATCGTAAACTGTAATTGTAAGGTAAAATCAATAGATTAATGAAGAAAGTAAATAAAACAAATTAAAAGTATATTGAGACATGTTGGTGTGAGCAACATGGGATGGTAGGAGACCCCAACTCAAGATGGCATGGCTAATCTTTTTTTTTTTTTACTCGTCTACTCAAAAGAACGAGTAAATAAAAAAAAGTTCAAAGAACTCTAAATTGTTTCTGGAATTCATTGAACGCACCCAAAGAGTCTCATAATACGCCACATCCTTCATTCAAAAAATACATAGCTTCTTCTTTGGAATGGGCCTTATCCCAAAACCATGAGTCAAGGCACAGTCAAACACACGTGTCATAAGATTGCATGTCACACACTATAAGAATCTGGATTTAGGCGACACTTTTTTTAGCGACGTTTTTAAATCCGCCGCTATAAGTAGTATATTGTGATGTTTTTAAAAAACGCCAGTAAAGAATGAGCCTTTCGTGACATATTTTTGAAAAACGTCACTATAATACAAAACAATAGCAGCGTTTCTTAAAACGCCACAAAAAGTATAGTTTTAGTGGTGTATCTTTATTTATAGCGATGTATTTAGAAAAAGTCGCGATAGTTATTAAAGAACACCCAACGTATAGTCGAAAAATTTTTGGGGAAACATATAGCGACATTTTCAATTCCCACCATTTTGTCCCTCTTTTTTCTCCTTTATTTTTTCCTACATGTTTTTTCATTCGTTACTTTTGTGGGGAGTAAAAAGACCTTGGTGGGTATGTGGGCCTTTGGGCCATGCTAAGGAAGGCCGACCTGCTCTTGGGTTTAAAACTTGTTAGTATTATGGGTCGGTCCATACGCCGAGGATCCGAGGATCCATCCGATGGTGGTTTCCTCCTCGGACGGACACAGAAGGATCGGGACTTCATTGTAAAGGTTAGGGAACGACATGGTGAAGACCAATGGGTAAAGGAGGTGAACACTTGAATGTCCTAGAAGCACCGGTGTTAGAGAAATACCAAAGATAAAGGCTGTCACCTCCACATTAAAGACCCTGCACCTACCACCCTGGCCACATTAATGGGGAAGTGACCCCTGAACAGTAGAGGGGAAATTTCTGGTTACTATTCGAAGGCACTGAAAAAAGAAATATCTAGGCTAAGGGGGAGTTGGGGCAACACGTGTACAAAGTATCAAAAAGATGAGTATTTAAGGAAAAACCTAGAACAAAAAGGGGACGGTTCCCTTTTTTGTAACCTAAAAGAAAAAGAAAAGAAAGAGATAATACAAGAACAGTTCTCGGCTTACGTCCAACAAGGTTGATTTGTTATATTCCTTGTTGTTTCCGAGTGTTTGCAATCTTTGGCCTGTCATCGAATCCTTAAACACTTCTAACCTGGGTTTCAAGCCCACACTTTACAAATTCATATTGTTTAAGGCTCATTGGGCCTGAGTCCGTAACTGTTCTTGGGGCTAGGTGCAATTGTGCGCTTACAACTTTCTTATCATTCTTTTTTCCCTTCTTTTTTTTTCTCCTTTCCCTACACGTTTTTTCATTCTTTTCTTTCTTATCATTCTTTTTTTTTCCTCAGACAAACAACTTCCCTTCATCCCACTTCTATATTCTCCCCCCCCCCCCCCCCCCCATCACTTCTTCACACTTAGCCACCGCCGCCCTTGCCACTACTAGCTGCCACTATCGAACCACTAATCTACAAGCTCTTCCCTCTCTAGCCACCACCATATTTTTTTCCCTCTTTTTTGGTGTTCAAGTTTCTTTAAAGTGTAAGTCTTTGTGTTTTAGCTTATGGTTTGTTTTGATTTGGTTTTTTTTTTATTGGGTCATGGAGTCTTTGTGTTTTGGCTTATGGGTTTGTTTTGATTTAGTTTTTTTTTAATGGGTCATGGAACTTTGGTGCTAATTTTTGTTGTTTGCTTGTTTTGGTTGGATTTTGGTATTGAAAATTCTTATTCAAATTTGGATTTTTGAGCAAAAAGACCTAAGCATAAAAGGCTGAACCATTGTAAGTTTATGTACAAGTTTGTCAATTTTGTATTTTTTATATTTTTTATTTCTACTTAATTTTTCTAGTGTGTGTAAATTTTGATTTTTTTCTTTTTTTGTTATTAGTTTTGTGGTTTAGCTAGCTTGAGATTAATTTTTTTTAAAAGACCATTGCCCACTAATGTGTACAAGGAGATTCTTCCATTAGATGAGGATTTCTACTTAAAAATTATATCTTCAATGTGTTATCATTATTCTTATATATATATATATATATATACATATATACATACATACATATATATATATATATGCTTGCTTTAGTTTTGATTTTTTCATTGAATGCAAAGAATGAGAATGAGAGAGAATTAGTTATGGTTGAGAATGAAGGAGAGGGAAGGCAATGTGAGATGAAAGTCAATATATAGAGATGGTTTGATTAGGAACCGTTGGATTTATACACAATGAGCCATTGGATTTTAATCATTACTACTATTAATGTCATATAATATTATTTAATGTCATTTCTCTACAATTTACAAGGACAATAGATAGTAAGAGTTTTTGTCATGTTAGGTAAAAGTTGCTAAAGAAATTTGCCTTTGTGTTTTAACATATATTATTAAAAATATATATTACTACAAGTTGGTGTCTATTTATGGAAAAATAAACAGACATATATGTTGTAATATTGTTTCATTTGTTTGTATAACTATTTTGAAATTCTAATTATATATATACATATATACATACATACATATATATATATATATATGGTGCGTAATTTGAAATTGTATATGCAAATATGAGATATTAATGTTAATGAACGTGAGTTCATATTAAGCTTGCCCCCCTTAGATTCAAATTCTAGCTCCGTCCCTGTTGGCTAGCATGCAAAAACTCTTTGGTAAATAGAAATTGAAACACAAATATGTTAGTTACTATGGATGTATTTCCACGTGGTCCACTAACATATTCTTACCAATCACAACTTGCCATGTGGCGAGTTGTAGCACAATGTTGTGCCAAAAGTTGAGTCCCTAGCATAATTCATTGTTAATTAGATTAAGGAATGGTTCAGCCAACAGTGTGGTGCCATGTGGTATTCATGCTTGTTTATATATTTTAATAAGATTTTATATTCTATGTATTAAGCTGTGTTTGTGTTTGTGTGTGTGTATGTGTGTTATTATATTGGAAATTACAATTATTACTTTATATGAAATTATAGTAATTTCTTTATAATCTTGGAAAATTAAGAAAGTTGTAGCTTTTTTTTTTGCAAGTTTCATTTGGTGTTATTGGCCTAGGTGTTGGGGTTTCACTCTTGTTGTGAGTAAATAATCTCAACTAAATGCTTTATATATATATATATATATACATATTTTGTTACTAAATTTTCATGCACCATAACTCATTAAATTTTTCTGCAATAGCATTCTCATATGCCAAATTTGGATGATTTGGAGCACCTTTTTCAGTTAAGACATTTAGGCATAATGGGTAAGTTTCGTTATGTGTACCAAATGACAAAGTTTGGATACAATTAAATTTCAAATATTTTCTATAAAGTGGTCCTTAATTTTTTTGCCTAATTGTTCCAAGTCCTAACTCATAAAAGTTTTCTGCAATGACACTTTTATTTTCCTTCCACATCATTTAATTGTCCTCTTTTATTTTGCAAGTTAAGTACTCATTTATTGTGATAAGTTTGGACTTTTTTTAGAAAGGTGTTTGCTTTGCTTGAGCATAGTAGGTAATTTTTGCTTAAAATTTTGTACTTGAAATGTAAATAATTGTGTTGGGTGGATTGTTGGGTTGGAGCAAGCGGGTGGCTTGCATGGTGTTATAATTTGGTTTACATTCATATTGGAAGTGTTTATTTCTTTTTGAAAATTTGGATGTTGTTGAGTTATATTTGTTGATTACTTTTTAGACTTCAATACTTATAAGCATTCTATATTATTATATTGATAATTGTATTGGGTGGATTGCTGTGTTGGAGCAAACGGATGGCTTGCATGATGTTATTAGGTCGTTGCAATTGATATTGAGAGTGTTTATTAAACTTGAAAATTTTGATAGATATGGTTGAGTTATATTTGTTGATTACCTTTTGAACTTCAATACTTGAAAGCATTCTATATTTGTGATTATGATAATTGCATTAGGGTGGATTGTTGAGTTGGAGAAAGCGGGTGGTTTGCATGGTGCTATAAGACGGTTTATATTCATATTGAAAGTGTTTATTATTTTTTAAAAATTTGGATGCTATTGTATTACGTTTATTGATTACTTTTTGGACTTTAATACTTGTAAGCATTCTATATTATTGTATTGATAATTATATTGGGTGGATTGTTGTGTTGGAGCAAGCGGGTGGCTTGCATGGTGTTATAAGGTCGTTACAATTGATATTGGGAGTGTTTATTAAATTTGAAAATTTGGATGTATATGGATAAGTTATATTTGTTGATTACTTGTTGAACTCTAATACTTGCAAGCATTCTATATTTGTGATTATGATAATTGCATTGGGGTGGATTGTTGAGTTGGAGCAAACGGGTGGCTTGCATAGTGCTATAAGGCGGTTTACATTCATATTGGAAATGTTTACTATTTTTTGAAAATTTGGATAAAGTTTTTATGTATATAAGACAAGTTTATTTGTAATCCTCTTTAAATGGTTGTTACTTGTTGCTTAAGAGGTTAAAGACTTAGTCCATTTGTGTGAATGAGGATATTTATAGACTTGATATAATTTGTTTAGTATATTTAAAATTATGTGTAATCTTATTTGCATGTTTATGAAACTAAGTGGTTTTGAATTTGTTGTGCACAATATTTAAGTATATGTGTAATTCTACTTCCATGGTTTTAGCTTAAATTTGTAGAGCTTTAAGACTTAATCCATTTGTGTGAATGAAGATATTGATAGACTTGATATAATATTTTTAGTATATTTAAGATCATATGTAATCCTATTTGCATGTTTATAAAATCATGTGGTTTTGAATATGTTGTGCACTATATTTAAGTGTATGTGTAATTCTACTTTCATGTTTTCTACTTAAGTTTGTAGAGTGACTTAGTCCATTTGTGTGAATGAGGATATTGATAGACTTGATATGGTTTGTTTAGTATATTTAAGATTATGTGTAATCCTATTTGCATGTTTATGAAACCATGTGGTTTTGAATATGTTGTGCACTACATTTTTAAGTGTATGTGTAATTCTACTTCCATGGTTTTTACTTAAATTTGTAGAGATTCAATACTTATTCCATTTATGTGAATGAGGATATTGATAGATTTGATATGATTTATTTAGCATATTTAAGATTATGTATAATCCAATTTGCATGTTTATAAAACTATATGGTTTTGAATATGTTGTGCACTATATTTAAGTGTATGTGTAATTCTACTTCCATATTTTTTGCTTAAGTTTGTAGAGATACAAGACTTAGTCCATTTGTGTGAATGACGATATAGATAGACTTGATATGGTTTGCTTATTATATTTAAGATTATGTGTAATCTTATTTGTATATTTATGAAACTAAGTGGTTTTGAATTTGTTGTGTAAATGAAGATATGGATAGAAATGGACTTCTTATAGATCATCAATCTCCAACTCCTTATAGATTGTATGCTTCATCCCATCAAGAAACTAGCATATAACGGTACATGCAGTGTTTTTAAGGACTCCATGAGCTATTACATAGTTGTTTTGACCAACCACAATTATTTTAAAACTATTGTACTTTGTTTATAATATTGTCATAGTTTGGGTAGTTTTTTTTTTTTTTTTGTATAGGTAGACAAGTGTTTTGTTATAACCATATTTATTTTGGAAGTATTGTACCTTATTTAATATTGTCATAGTTTAGGTGGGGGGGTTTTTTTTTTGGGTAGGTAGACAAGTGTTTTTTTCAATTCAAGATGATACATGTATTGAATCTATGGTTAATGTGTTAGTGTGTTAGTTTGGACATTTGATATTGTGGAATATTGATGATAGGTATATTTGGTATATTACAAGCTTATGTTAGTTATTGTTGAATTTTAAGCAGGTTTATATAGCATTTTTAATATTTTAAAAGAAAAATAATGAGTAGGTTTTGCAATGTTTTAAAAACGTTGCTAAAAAGTAAGAGGAAATCCTTTTTAACAATGCCTTCAAAACACTGCAAACAATTTGTCCTAAAGCGTCACTAAAAAGCAAGAAGACAAATGCTTTTGCAACGCTATTGGTGTGATTATTTGCAGCATTTTAAAGACATCACTAAATGTATTTTCCTACATTATATATGAAAATGCTATATCATTTAATGATGTTTTAGAAAAGTCACTAAAAGTTTTTGAACGCTACTAAAGCGTCACATATAGTGACGTTTTTCGAAACGTCGCAATAGACCTATAACGACTACTCTATTGCAACGTTTTTTATTGTCGCAATTTTTTTTTTTTGATGTAGATCACTTGTGTCTATAGCGACGTTTTTTGGGTTTTTAGTGACGTTTTACAAACATTGCCTAAACCCAAATTTCTTGTGGTAATAATTTCTTCATAAAGGATGTTCAGGACCAACGTGTTGTTTCTTGGTTAATTACTTAATTTCAAAAGGATGTTCAGGACCTCCTAATAACCAATGTGTTGTTTCTTGGTCAATTTATTTAACCTTTAGTGATTAGTCTTCTTCATTTCTTTTTCTTATTTTTATACAAAATAAAAATTCTACTCTAACCTAATTTAAGTGTATATGTGTGTAAAACTCCCTCCTGAAGATTTGAACCCCAGCCTTCCCCCACACACCATAAGTACTTATACTTGTGAAGTGACCACCATCTAATTCTTAATTCTACAAACCCATCCATTCATATATTAATTTATTATTATTATTTTTTTTTACATTATACTAGATATTAAGATTTACATGGTGTTAAGGACCAAAATTTCACAAGAAAGCTCATTTCATGAAAAGTAAAGAAAAATCATGGGTCTTAACAAAAGAAGACCAAATTCATAAAGTTAAGAAGGACCATAAAGGCCCAAAGCCCCAAAAAGAAAGAAAAATAAAGAAAGAAATAATAATAATAATAATAATAATAATAATAATATAATAATAATATAATAAAGAAAAAAGAAGAGGCTCTCAATCAGGCTAGAGGAACTGCAGCAAGGATCCCGGTCAAAGGATATGCAGCAAGAAGAGCATCAAGGCCTTATGACCTTGATATGTCCTTTTAAAGCCTTGAAAAGAGGACCTTGGTTAACACATGGAAAAACAAAAAATTCAGCAAAAAATCAAGTATTAACCCATGGTCCAAGCCCGTGGGATCCCGAGTGCATAGTAAGGGAAAAATGGTTTGGTTGGTAAGGGAGTGATTTCTGGTGAAAGAAGAATCTTGAAAATTTCTCTTGGTGCATATATTTGCTTGGAATGCATAAACCAATAGAAAACTCAGTTCCCCCATATGCATGACACCTCCCCACAATTTCCTCTCAATTTTCATTTTCAACTAAAGCTATCATCAAGTACATTGAGCAACCCACCCATTCATTTAACTTTCCAAGAAGGAATCTTTCATTTATAGTTAAAGCCAAATGCCCTTTTGAGTTATAATTGCCTAAATAAGCCAAACCTCTGCCCAATGCACCTTTTCAGGTTCCAGAGGACATAGTTTTATCCAATAGACCTAGGACGTCCTCGCCCGGGGTACCAAACTAGGTCTGCTATAAAAGGAACACTACGACATGGCAGAAGGAAGAGGGAGAAAAATGGGGATTCAGGGGAAGAGTTCAAAGGTTCAAAACACATATACTTAGAATTTTAAAAGCCCAGTAAGGGAGGGGAAAGAAAAGAGGGACAAAACAAAGAGAGAGCCAAGGAGTAGGAATTCGTCCCATATCCTTGAGATTATTCGAAATATCACTTAGCCTCCAAAAAAACATATGCCAAAACCAAACATACATCAGATATCACTCTCTCCCACAAAAATTCTCCTCACCTAACTATCTTGGAAGGCGATGCCCAAGCAAAGCCACTTCGACTTGAGCCCCAAATCCCACAAGTCTTGTGCAAAAGCACTAAGTCTGAAAGAAATGAGGCCAGGATCCTCGTGGCTGAATCACTCTCATGAAATTCATTTACATATATGTATATGTATTAAAATGTATATCATAATCTAAGAAACTAACAATTATTTGAAGATATGTGTATTATATAGTGTGTTATTATGCAGGACCTATAAAGGTAAAGAGAAACGACAAAACTCTATTGCATAATAAATATGGAGAAAGATCGTATAGTTCAGAGCATCAGCATTCTGTGTTCTTACAAGCCTAGGACCCCTGGGAACCACGACATCACGTCTTGGGTTATCACGATATTACGCTGGGGGTACCAAGTGAAGGGATTCTTTTAAATGTTCACATAGTAAAAGATAAGCCTCAAATACTCTATTTCAATCTCCTTCTCATTGTAAATATTATGAATACTTATTTTACTTATTTTGTATGAGTAAATGGTCATTTTATGACAATAAAACACTTATAATTGTATTTTATTGCTTAGGAGAAATCGGATTTTTGTCTAAGGAGATTTATATGACTTACACACAACTTGGTTTGTAATCAGTCCCCCATTTAACTGCGGTGAACCAAACCGAGTCTACCAAACAACAAGTAAAGGACCCTAGATCCTTGTTTCTACTTGAGCCTAGGTGCCGTCCAAAAAAGGACCCTCACACATGGTAGATTAAACAAATACATACAATACTATCATTTATTGTTTTCAATCTATTTCTCTTTTAACTTTTTTATTGGGTTTCATGAATTAATTTCATGTGAAATTTCTATTATATCTCTATATCTATTTGGATTATTTTAGATAATTTTTCAATTTTTACTAATTTTATATATTTATTTATATTTCAAATAATTATTAAATTAATTATGACATCAGTATAATCATACTTCGGTTTAACTTCAGTCCGACTTCAAAAACCTTGACACTCTCTCTTTTACGATTCATTGAATAGTGAAAATCTAAAAACCATGACCATAACATCATATATGTGCCTCTTTGCCTCGATTCTCACGACCTCAAAGTCTCAAGTATGTCTCATTTTTCTTTTTTCATCTGTTTTTTTTTTAAATAATTCTTCTATTATTCTGTTTGGTTTGGTTCCATAACATCATCATGTTCCAAGATTTTTTTAGAATCAATAATTCTATTTAAATTGTGAAACCTCTATGATTATCTATGTAGCATTGTTGGTTATTTTTTTTAATTATTTAAATTTAAATTTTGTTTATAAACAGGCTATTGATAGGAAGAGATATTGCAACAAAGCTCTCTCAATATAGAAGGTATTTGAGAATAAGCATAGCCCAAAGTAGTAGTAGAAGCAAGCGAATTGCTAATCCATATATTGAAGTACCAATTCCTCCCCTTTATCTGAAACACTACATACAAATCTTTCTCTCATGCTTCACTTTTGAGTTTTGTCTTTTGTTCAATATCAGGTATGCATATTTGATAAAATCTTTTACATCTCCACAGGTTTCCTCATTATGTGATTTAAAAATAAAACCTTACATAAATGTACAATTCAGTAAAAATGGGCATGTCATGGAGGTGGAGGTCATGCTAAATATAGCCTGGTTGTTATGGTACAATTGAAGCCAAAGGGGGGTGGGTGAAACTTTCTGTAGACATCAGTGAATTTGATGCAGACAACATCTAATCTTGATATGGAATTTATGGAAGCTTAGAAAAATAATTAGACAAGAGTGGCTATTTAAGGTAAATTTGGTTGTCAAGGAATTGCAAAACAACGCCTATCAAAGAAGGGAAATTTCAAAATAGAATATGGTATGATTTGGTTGTGGTTCGTGATAGTGGAAGCCAATGTATAGGATCTATGTGTGCCGAAAAAAAAAAAAAACCAAGGAATGACCAAATTAATTGCAGTTATGAAATTGTCACGTATGGTTGTATGCAATTTTTCATATGAATGATTATTTGATTTAGATTTTCTTTCGTAATTTTCTTTTAGGTTTGGTAAGGTTTGGGACGAGTAGTTCACTTATTAGAAAAAGGTTTGGGACACTTCATGTTTTTTATAACATGTTGTAAGTACTTTTGAACATAAACTATTCATTACAATAGAGAGTTCACTTTTTGAATTGTTCTTTTAATAATATTACAAAATATAAATTATCACTTTCATTGTTCTCATGCGATTACTATTGTGTACACGCTAATGTTGTAATTAGCAGTGTGCCCGTGCATCGCACAAATTAACAACTAGTTGGACTAATAATCAAATACTATTAACTGCACTCATAACCATTGTACTCAAGACAAGACGATTAACTAAAAAATCAAGAGATAATTTTAACTAACCTTTTATGAAATTTGGGACGGTGATAACCAGCAGTGCCAGTAACTAGAGATGCCAGGAGTACTGCAATGCCTAACCACAAATTCAAGGAATACAGTAATGGAAAAATATATTAAATCGGTCATGATATTCTTCTAAAATGTATCGAGTAAAATATTGAGTTATACTGACCTGTTCCGGCAATAATGAGAATATTTCGAATGTTTTAGGTACAATAAAAATAAAAATAAAAAAGTTGAAAAAAAATTGAAGAAAAAAAAAAAGAGTTAAAAATTTATTATTTAAGCTAATATATTAGGTTAATTTACTTATGCTAATATTTTGGCTTATAAAATATGTTTTTTTTTATAATTTTGGAAACCTATAATATGTTTATTTTAAATTTCATGTTCATAAACATAAAAATTAACAAATTTATACTTACATATATATACACAAACATATATATGTGTATAGAAATACATAAATTAATAACGATAATTTTAAAACGGTAAACCAGTATATGAAATTGACTCTAGATTACCAATAACTTCTAGTAAACTAAAGAGACAAATAAATTAAACAAAATGAATATATATATATATATATATATATATATAAATTTACTTTTATAAATTATCACAATTAATAAAAGTAAATTTGTAGATGCTTCCCCCAATTGGATAATCTGTGGCATACCACGTGAAGCTTCCCACATGCATGGTAGGTGATAATGTTGACGTTGAGGGTACACTACCTCCTAAGCAAAGCTACCAAGCCCATTTCAATTGAGATACAGCTCTAGGGGGTAGTTTAGACTATTCAAATCAAGTTAACTCAAAGATTTAGTAACTCCTGTTGAATGAGTAACAATGAACATCAATGTTGACACACCTAAAGAAGTTGAGACATCGTGCATGAGTGAAGTTAAGTGTGTTATCACAACCTAGAGAGGCGGCCAAAAAAACTCAAACCCAATAAGCCTAAAAGAGTTTGAAGAGGCATCAAACAAAGAATACATTCCCTCTGCAATACAGTTTACACCCAACAGTTTTGTCAATGGATCCGTAGGCATGTGTCTATTTGAAGATTGCTTACATATCTATGAAGCCTATAGATCTTATTACAAAGTCAACACATGTTAGGCTCGAGTGGTTTACTTTTAGACAGTTCAAAGTGTTAACCAGTTTTCTACAGCACATGGATTATCAAAAAACAAATATCAGTAGCTAGACTCTAACTTGCTAGAGTACTACCCAAAGCTATAGTAGATGAGGTCGAGTCTCTCCCACCTCGAGAAAGTTGGTGCAGACAGCATATTGTTACTGATTTAAATTATGGGATTTGAATTTTATTTAGAGGTTTTAATAAGGGATTTGATTGATTTCTTATGAACACATATGATTGATGAATAAATTTGTCGTTGGAATTTTCCAATGTCTTGGTGTTGATTCCTAGTTATCTAGGTATTGACTCCTAGCTTTTTGTCTAGGTAGTTATTCCCAGCTAGGTCTATTCTTTTCTTTTCATTTTCTTTTTTTGATTCAGTTTATTTTTCTCAATTTTCCTTTCAATCTTCTTGTGCTGCGATCCATACCATTGCTGCAACCTAATAGTTTGAAACAGAGAAACAATCACAGACCAGCAGAGAGTTATGTTGGTCAATCACAAGGTGTAAATAGTGGATCTGCTCCTGGGAAGTTTGATGAGAAAAATATCTCTCCAACCAGTGCTGGGAGTGGCACAGAACCCAGTAGAATCTGACATAAGTACTGCTACTACCTTTAAACAGATGGATAACCAACCTGTAATCACCAATAAGTCAGTACCTCAACTTCCACCTAAATTGGCATCTGATGCAGAAAGCATTTCATCTCATCCTCAACCACAGTTATATCAGCTGAGATCATGTCCTACTGATGGCGACACAACTAGTGACAAGCCGAAAGAACAGGACATGACTGTTGAAGGCCATTAGCATCTCAAGTGTGTAATTTACACGATTACTTGGGTCTCTTGACTTTTTTTTTTTTTTTTTAAGGTAAACAACTCGTTCTTAGACTAACTGTGAATTTACAGGATAACATTAAATGTGCACACTATTGCGACACTTGAACTGCCAGATTAGGCACTTTGGTGATGCAAAAGTTTTGAAACTTTTTGTGGCATGATCTTTAAATGACCATTACCCTGCAAGGTTACATCTGGACTCCAATTATTTGATGTAATATATTATAGATAACATGGACTATATCCTTCTTATTGATGTCCCTAGGCTTGCTTGCCTTCAGCTTACTCAGCAGTTCTGCAATATTCGAGAAGAAGCAACTCACACAGTTGACAATTGGCGTCTTGTTCTAAATTAGTACATACTAGTCATAGACCCGCACGTTACATGTAATAATATTATTGTTTTAGTTATTATTGCTTAAATTGGTTTTTCATTTTCTTTCAAGTTAATTTGAAAAATATACAATCTAATATATTAATTCAACAACAACAATAATAATAATGTTAAATAAAATAATATGAGAAGAAAATAAAATAAAATAAAAGATATAACAATAAACACCAAATTAATTATCTCTAAATCAATACCAAATTATTTAAATCATATTATGTAATATTATAATATTACATTCTTATATATTATCTTTAATTCTTTACAATGCAATATGATAAAATTTAACAACCAATGTGAAAAAAAAAAAAAAAAAACTTAAAACACAATTAAATCGCATCAACCTAAAGTAGAGTTCTAAAAAACACTAAAATTTCTCAACCTAAAGCAGAGTTGCAATATATATATATCACTAAAAATTGAGAGAGAAATAATTTTTTTGTGAAGAAAAATTATGCATATAATGAAAAAGAGAATGCCAAATTTATACTAAAAGGATAGCAATAACAAGAACCAAAATAAAGGAAAAGATGAAGAGTGATATTAAGAGAGAGGGTAGTGGGGGGGGGGGGGGGGAAATGTAAAGGGAAAGAGAAAGGTTGAAGAAAGTGTAAATGTTAAAAAAAGTGAGTACAATTTAATTTATTTAAATTTAAATAAAATATTATATGTTTAATTAAAAAAAAGAAAACATAAATAATTTAATTATATGGAGGATGTAATTGAGTTTAAATATTGAATAAAATAAGATGAAAAGATTAAAAAAGTAATATATATATATATAAATAAACTTCAAATTACCCCAATCATGTTATGTAATAGAATAATATATATTATATTCTTATATATTATCTTTTTTAATTTTTTTATAACGCAATAGTATAATATTTAACAATCAAAGTGAACAAAAAAAACTTAAAACATAAAACATACCAACCCAATGTAGAGTTATAGCAAACACAAAAATTTATCAACTTAAGCAGAGATGCAGGAAAATTAAAAAAAAAATACTCCAAAAATTATTTTGTGTGTGTGCATGTGTGTGTGTGTGAGAGAGAGAGGGAGAGAGGGAGAAACAACCTTCCGATGATGGAAAACTATGCAAAGAATGGAAGAAAGAATAACAAATTTATAGAAGATGATGTGAATATGAAGAGACAAAATAAGGAAGATGAATGGAAAGATGAATAGTGACATTAAGGTTGAGGGTAGTGGGGAGATGAAAAGGTAAAGGAGGGAAAGGTTGGAGAAAATGCAATTATTAAAAAAAATTAAATGTTAAAAAAAATGTAGGAAAATTAGAAAGTAAAAGGATAATGATGTGGATACTGATGTGGCTCAACATAGGCACAATAACATTAAATGTCACGTTTCAGCTTTTAGTAATATATAGATATTGATGCGTCATAGCTATAATAGTTTTGTTAAGATGGTTGGAGGTTTGGAGATGCTGATTCCCCATTTCGTACCAGCTCTTATCAACTTTGACTACTCCTAGGCTACTTAAGCATTAGTTTTGAACTCATTTCCACGTCAAGTCAAGAGTTGGAGTCTGTATATCCTGCACCCGGCATATATGCCAGGTGTCTCACACAGGGGCGGGCCCCACACACTGTGGGGCCCGCCCCTGTGTCTCACACCCGGCATATATGCCGGGTGCAAGATATAATTTTCGCAAGAGTTGGAATTTTTAAGAATTATTTGCTTCTTTTGATGGAAGTCTTAATTTCCCATAATGTATTCTAATTTTTGGCCTAATTCTTCTTCTAATAATCTGGATCCTAATGCATATAGATATGAATGGTTGAATGGAAGCATAGGAATAAACCTTTTTAGTATGTATACACTCTAAGAAATGGTTGTACCCATTACATAAGATTCAAGTTTTTGTGGAGTTAATAAAAAGTGGTCAATAGACAGTCTTGCACTAATTTTTGGAGATGCTAATTCTCAAACTTGAACTCTGACTTATTGCTTGGGCAAAAAGCACTAGTCATAGCACTAAGATCCAACCTCTTGTTGATTGAAAATGTCATTCTTTAAATGACACTTCCTCCCCTTGTAACAGCATTGTGGATTTCAAAAGAAATTTTTGCTTAAATTCTATGATTTACTTTCTAGAAATAGCTTTAAGTTCATTCTCCATTAGTCAGTGACATAGTAGAAGGAAATTTTGCCCAGTAGTAATTTGTGAACGTCATTTTGAGAGCCCTACTTTGAAATAGTATATTGATTTATAACATGAAGGGATATTTAGTATTGAACAGGCTATTAATATTTAACACCCCTAAATTTTGAAACGTTAGGATGTAAAATTCAAATACTTCCAAACTTCAGGGGATAAAATCTAGATTCTAAAACTTTAAGGTGTAAAAATTCAAATACCCCTAAACTTTAAGAATGTAATTTACAAATTGCCCTAAAAATAAACAATGTTTATTCACATCACTCTTACTAAAACTACCACTAGGCTAATTACCTTCACCTCCTCATTATATGAAATGAAAGAAACTTTTCACCTTAAACTTACAACTAAGACAATGTTTATAGGTTGTCAAAGTTTTCATGAGTTTACATTAGCATGATTGCAAGAAATCTAAGAATGATCCATATCATACTGTTGCTCAAGAAGAGATACAAATTCATATGATGTGTGAAATTGTAGGTTGAATTTCTCGTCAATACGAGTAGACTGTGGGAAGGCAGCAGCTTCAGTCAATTTTGCAAAAAAGGGAGAAATAAGGAATACATTAATGTGATGCAAGCCAAAGGGCCTCCGATGATATAATCAAAAGGAAAAGGCTCAATTGTTCAGAGAATCAATATTGGCTAGTGTAATTTAGTATCCGAGTGTTCGTACCTTTCTTTTCTCCTCTTTCTCTTTTATAGGTCTTTGCCCTCATTAATGGGAATGAATTAAGGAAGTCAATACCATACTAGAGGCTGTACCGGTTTGGCCACCGGTACGATATATTTCGGATACCGGTGTACCGTTTCGGGTTTACCGTTATTTTATATATTTAATACACACACACACACACACAATCTCTATTTACACACACATACACACACAGACTCTCCAACTTTTAGTCTGATAAATACCTTCCATTTCAACTATTGTGTACTGATTGATACAGCAACCTAAAAATCAATTGGAGATTAGAATTGATGCAAGTAAAACAATTAAAAAAGAAGAAAATGGAACTCTTAATTCAAACACCAAAACCAAATTAAGTAAAAGAATTGGAGAGATCAAAAGTTAGGTGAAATAATGAAATTATCTACAAAATACTTTTATTGTTGATTATTTTAGAGACAAAAATTTCCACAATTACCACCAAAAAAAAAAACACAACATTTTTTGTTTCAGTCCGGTATGGCCGAAATTCGCCGGTATTTTTTCCGGTACAAAATAGAAGTATACCGGTACCAATGCACTGGCCGGTACCGGTACAGTATCGACCACCCTGGAATGAATGCCTCTCTTTATGATTTTGGATCTGTTGACCATAAATGGTGGGATGTTAGAGATTTCAAGTATCTTTTGCCCATTGATCCATCAATTACACTTGAATTTGTCTAACGTGTTGGCTGTTACCCAAATCATTATGAGAGACTCATTTGATGTCCATTGTAATCATCTATAGGATGGACAAGTACGATTTTCTTCCTCTTCACGTACTAGCAACAACAATTTACATGGGTTCCTATTAGCTCAACTGGTAAAGTCTCTGATGATTGAATAAGGAATTTGGAATTCAATCCCCACCTACACCAAAAATTGATTGGTGTCTTGGTCTGAAAATAAAGAGCATCATTAGGAGTGGACGTCATAAGTTGAAACTCTCTAAAAAAAAATTTACATATAAATTAACAATTTTATCCAAATAACAAAGTCAGTATTTAGAGCCTTTTCTATTTTCATGCTATCCAAATCCCTTTCCTTACAATTTCTTGTTTTTTAAAAATTTAATCAAGCTTTTGGTACTATACAAACATAAACATAGAGAACACACACTGAAAAAATTTAACCTCCACGTTTCAAAATATTTTCACCCTTTTCACTTTTTAATCTTTACTTTTTTATTTTATTTTAAACTTTTTTATTTAATTGTTGAAATTGAAAGTTGTGAAGTTGATAAGTATTGCAATAACTTTTCACCCTAAAAGTTATTTCAATTTCAGCTATTAATAAGTATTGCATTAGGTGCACCTAATCTCATTCCATAAATTTGATTTTTGTAAGTTTTTCTTTTTTAGTAAATAATAATACTTATTAAAATACACACGAAATAATAATATTAGTGTATGTCTAGTGTTTGTAATTTATAACATTAGTCTAAAACTACAAAAGTTAAACTCTTTTATAGTTGTATTCTGGTTAAATAATGTAAGTTGATTGAAAGAGTGGAAGGAGAGATTAATAATTAGTTTGTACTATAATTTGATAGAAGAATGAAAATTGAAGCTTATAAATGGCTTGTAATAGGAAGTTTGTGAAATGTGTGACTTTATTATTTTAGTACTTCCTAGAAAAAAAAAATTCTTATTTATTTATTTAGTTAGTTATAAGTACAATAGGATTTAAATTTTTTATGTCGGTTTCTTGATAATGGTAATTGTAAGAATTTGTTATTATTTAAAAAGTCTTTTGGCCTTGCTGATTGGGATAACACACACATTTATCAGATCAAAATGTGATTTCGGGAATTTGGAAAGAAATATCAAAAAGGTGTTTTTTTTTTTTTTTGGGAAAGTTTTAAATTAAAAAGAACTGTGTAAAAACTCTCGAATGTGGTGTTCTCTCAATTTTTAGTAGCCTTTGTTCTCTCTCTGAGTTGGACTCTCAGAAAATTTGTACTCTCCATGTGGGCCAGACGAAATATTTCTTAGAGACAGAAACCCACTCTTCTTTTTTTTGGGCCCATATGAACTATATTTCTTTCATAAACATACTTTGGATCCTCTCCCCCTGATTTTCTTTTTTCTTTTTTTTAATTTTTTTGGCTGGTTTAGAAATATTAATTACTAGATATTCAGCCTAACAGTAACAGGCGGCTAGTTCCCCCGATGCTCCTTTTTATTTTCTTTTTTGATAGGCCCCTGATGTTCCTTGAGAAGCAGAAACGACGACAAAAAATTGCTATATTAGATTTTACTTGATTTTTAGGAGAATAACATAATCTAATTTTAAGATTTCAAAGTTACCCCACATTACCAATTTCCTCTTTTGGTGGTACACTAATCAATAACCCCATAATATTTAAATCATGAATCACATTGGATCATGTGTTCCATCAAAAAAATGAAATACATTGGATCAAGTGAAAAAAATATCGATATCATCTTCAACCATTATTTGCTCAACTACAGTATGTTCCTCATTTGATTAACTTGGGAGTCTCAGTCTTGTTACTAAACCCAAGAGGAAAAAAAATCATAATCTTAAAGTAAACTAAGGGCTTGATTTTGACTCTTTTTTTTTTTTGTTGCTAAAATTGATTTTGCTTAGTGTCACCATCCATTCTTTCTTTATGGTTCTTACCGGCGTCGAGAACAAAGACTTGTCAAATGGGTTGAAATCAAATACTATTTGCTTAGAACTCAAGCATTTATGTCTTAGTTTTGACATTTTCCACCTAATTCTTGTTTGAAGGATGGCTTTTTCTTCTTCTTAAATTTGTAAAGTAGCTTTGTTTCCCTTTCTTTAATATTTGAACGTGGCAATTAAAAACACCTTTTCACCGATTGTGATGTAGTGTGAAAGCAATGTTTGATAATTATTAATCCTATTCTGCTTCTAAATTTAGTGTTAGTAAGTAGTAAATATTCTAAGTAGAGTGTCACAGTCCTATTTACTTAGTCCTACGTGGTTCTTGGATCATTCAAGATGAACAATCTAAAATAGTAAACGAGAAAATATCATTTAAAAATAGAAAATAATAAAAATAATATTGGGATCTCCACGAGTTTTTAAAAGGTCTGTATGAACTCACCATTTTTAATGTTTCACCAACTTTAAAACATTGGTATTATCGAACCAGGCAATATCTAGAGACTTGTTGCTTTGGATCCTTTCTTGTCCAAATGAAGGCCAAGTAATACTTTTTCATAGTGAAAACGTCACCACTTGAGTCCTTCATGTTTTTTCCTGTCATCTATCCATTAATTATACCACCAAATTTGGATTATGTCAAAGTATTCTGTTCCTTTTTTTTAACTTTAGTTAATAATCAATTTTAGTCTCTCGAGTTAAAAAAATCACTTTTTCTTAATATTAAATTGATCGGTCTTTAGTTGATTTAATAATACTTCATTGAGGTCTTGATTCTCAAAAAAAAAAAAAAATTGATCGGTCTTAATTCCTAACAAATTGATGATGTGTCAATTTTTAATTTAGTCATATTATTATTCCTTTAGAGATATTTAAAATATTTGACGGAAAGGCCAAAAATAATTGCTATGAAACTTGCATAAACTTAACAAATTTAAGGATATAAAATAGTTTTATTCCTTCAAGTTTCTTAATATATATATACACACACTTTGTTTTGCCTTCAATTGGTCCTGGTTATATTTTGAAGAAAAAAAAAACTTGTTTTGTAACTCCTTTTATATGAGAAAGTCTAGAAACACAATTTTTGCTACTATTCTAATGTGATTGCCAATAATTAGTAAGTCAATGTAAAAGTGATTGTCCATCACTCATAATTGAAGCATATATTTATGTTCTCTTTGTTTATCTTATATCCATATGCCTTTGATATTTTTAGAGTAATTTTCCAAAACTTTTTGGCATTCAACTCTACTGGCTTGACAGAATTAATAGATTATCATTAACAGAGAAAAGATGGGTGATGCTAAAATTTTATAGTTATCCTTTTTGCTTTCGTAATAATAATAATAATAATAATAATAATAATAATAATAACAATAAGATGGGTACCCATATGCCTTTACTGCTCTATTAATTATTTAGATAGACAGAAAAAATTAATTATTGATAGCACTAATCTGTCTAAATGTTTTTATTGATTCTCAAAAATAAAGAATTAAAACAGAGCTTAAATGTTTTTGGGCTTTGTCATTTTTTTTTTTTTCGTATAGGAAAATTTTTTATGGTTGTTCAACTTTTTTTTTTTTTTTTGAGAAACATTATGGTTGTTCAACTTCATTTAAAAAGAAAGGGAGAAAGATAAATATTGCTGCCAGTAGAAATAGAAGTAATAATAATAATAATAATAATAATAATAATAATAATAACAATAAGATGGGTACCCATATGCCTTTACTGCTCTATTAATTATTTAGATAGACAGAAAAAATTAATTATTGATAGCACTAATCTGTCTAAATGTTTTTATTGATTCTCAAAAATAAAGAAATTAAAACAGAGCTTAAATGTTTTTGGGCTTTGTCATTTTTTTTTTTTTCGTATAGGAAAATTTTTTATGGTTGTTCAACTTTTTTTTTTTTTTTTTGAGAAACATTATGGTTGTTCAACTTCATTTAAAAAGAAAGGGAGAAAGATAAATATTGCTGCCAGTAGAAATAGAAGTAATAATAATAATAATAATAAATAAACCAAGATAAAGCTTGCATAACGTAACAGCAAAAATATAACTAATCCTCAAATAAAAAACAAAACAAAACTCTCCGAGGGGTCCGAGGGGTTGATAAGTTTTTTTTTTTTTTTTTTTATAGAAAGACTAAAATTTTATTTAAGAATTACATGGGACAAATACATCATGGATAAGAGCTTACATCAGAAAGTAAGGATTCTCTTCCATCAAAGTCAAGAAATCAAAAATACCTAAAATATATTTTGCTAATAAGTGGACCGGTCTATTACCTTGCCTCTTAACATGTGAAAATTCCACTCAGCAAAAAATGAGGGGTTGATAAGTTAATAAGCATAAATGAACAAACGCCGTGAGTATATCTATTTAATATTACAAATCTATTACGGTTAATTAAATTTGTTTTTAAATATACCTCTTCTCTTTTTCTTTTTCTTTTTTTCTTTTTCGATAGAACCACCACTTTTATTCTTCTTATGTCAAATACCATACTCCTAACTTTTCATTACTTTTCACATTTAAAGAAATTTCAATTCTATGACTACACCATAGGTTGTGATGCAAGGAATTTATCAATGTACACGATGATGTTGGCCATGGATTGAAGGTACAGATGAAGTTGCCCTCGGAAAAATACTAGCTATTCTGGTTTGTGAAATTTTTTTTATTAATCTTTTCATATACTAAAATAAATCTATACAACAATTGTGTAAAATATATGATGCAGTCTAAAATCAAAGTGGCTTTATTTTTTGACCTACCATTATGGTTCCAACAATTAAAGTGGGTGGAAGTTAAGGGTACAATTCAACATTTAGAAAGAAACAAAAATATCTCTTTCAACATGTTATGAAAAATAGCCGACATGTTTGTTAAATGATTAATAAAATTTTTTTGATACATTGATAATTGGGGTGGAGAATTAAACCTTAGATTAGATGCCTTCATTGTCAAGTTGAAATAAAAGGCTTCTAGCCAAAAAAAAATTCGTTTTAAATTATAAATAATTATGAACTTGATGCATAACTTAAAATAATAGATAGGATCATTCTAAAAGAAGGGAAAAATGTCACATCCCAACACTCTCAATTCACAGTATACCATTGACCAATTTATTGTATACATTTTATTTTTTAAAAAAGGGGAAGACTTAGTACAATACTTAGGTATTGACCAATTCACATTATACTTCTGTTATATGGATTTTTTTCTCATAGGATGGAAGTATATTTTTTAGTTAAGTAGCCACATGGCTTAATTTTAAAAGAGACACTTGGGACAACTATTTAAAATATTTGGTTGAATTTGCAATCATATCAAACTTATTTGCCCTCTTGACCAATTTATTGTATACATTATTTTTTTATATTTGGTTTAATTTGCAATCATATCAAACTTATTTGCCCTCTCTCTCTCTCTTTGAAAACAACAGAATTGGTCATTTTTACCTACCTTATATATCACTGGTACAGGTATGTATTTCTCTTCTTTGTTTTTGTTTCTATTTTTTAGTTTTTAGATGACCTTTATTTTTTAAATTGTTTTGTTTAGTAGTCAAAAATGGAATTCTGTATATAGTTGGAATAATATATAATTATTATATATAAGCATGGCTTAGAAAGATATATTAGAAAAATTTGCGGCACAAAGGCGTTTGAAGCGGCTAATTCTTACATTTGAAGATAATTCTGAAATTATCCATTCACCTTCTTCTTATTTTATGGAATAATATTTCATTAAGTTATTTTTTCTCAAATAAATTATATATTCTATAAGTTCTTAAATGCACAGGCATTCAACTAGGATTATTTGTAATCAATCTTTTAGGCACAAATGCACAATATATATGATTTTTCGAGATGATATGTTGCAATATTGTTTTTTAAGCCTACTTTGTCAGATTTTCTTTTTTTTGAACAGTACTTTGTCAGATTTTCAGAAACTAATTTGTAAATTACTTTAAGAAATGAATACGCCCACGCTAACTCCACATTCAACGCACTACCAGACAGATTTTAAAGGGTGTTTGACACCCAAAATATACTAAATTTTTGCGACAAAAAAACTTTTATTAAGGAAACTCCACTGTATTTTCCAATGATTACACATTACTAGTAAAGCATCAAATGAATCAATTTACTTCATTCATGGCCTCTCTCGGAGAAGAAAGCATTGTCGGTCTTTTTACCTATCATAATCCTTCATTAAAGCATCTTTATCAACATCATCAATCACCGTAATAAAGTTCAAGTATCTTAGGATAAAAACTTTGCTATCAAATTAACCCAGGTGGGACATTCTCAATAGGTGTTGTCTTTGACACAAATGGAAGCTAATGCATATCCCAACACAAACTTACTGTGCCGTGAGCCTTAGGGAAAAACATTAGAAAGCAAAGTAGCAAAACCAAACGCCAAAGTTGCCAGCTGAGCTTATCATGTAAAGGACCACACCCAATCATTTCACATCCACAACGAATCTCCTTGTGTATTTCCATTCTATTTTATGTCTCTTTAAAATATAGATAATTCTATATTCTCCTTCTCTTTTATTATACTAGTAATAAAAATCAAACATATATATATATACATGAGATGGGTTCAACTTACCCTTGATGTAACTCTAAAGAGTTACACTATTTTTAAACCATTAAATTTAAGTAGATCCAACGGTCAAAAAAACCCTCATTAATATTTTAATTAGGATCTCATTAATTATTCCTTATTTATTATATTTTATATCTATCTCTAAACCCAAAAAAGTGCTATATTTGATTCTCTCTTTACGTTTCTCTCTCTATCTCTTTCTCCTCCATTGTTGTTCCACCTCTATGGATAGATTGCCAGCAGAAGAAGGTAAAAAAAACAAAAAACAAAAAACAAAAAACAAAAAACAAACAGCGGAACATTGAAATTGAAAGGAACACTCACATGTAGATTTCCACATTCTATATTAGCACTTATAGATTGCTTCCTATGGTTCAAAAAGGATTACAAACTGTAGCCCACCAGATGATTCAATACCTACCATGAATGACAGCAAAGGAATAATTAATAATCCAAAAATTCCAGAGTGGTCTTGATGATCATGTTTGACTGGCTGTATTGGTTGCCTTGTCATTATCAGACGCAATTTTCATGATGCGTAGCTTCTCTAAAGAGAAAATCACACTTCCTCCACAACCCAACAAAGTCTAATGAAAGTGGATGAATACAACACCCCAACTTATTAAAGCCACTCAAATATAATGATAGAGCCTTAATCTATATATATATATATATATATATATGTATATATATATATATATGTATATGTATGTATATATATATATATATGTATGTATGTATTTAACTAGAAGTGTTGAACATTTCCCGAGCATATAAAATTAATGTAGTAACTTGTAAGAAGTACATAAACACCGCAGCCTATGATTCCATGGAATAGGACCACCATGCAATAGGAGAGTGGCAATAATCTGTGTAAACTGATAAATTTAAAATGTTATATATGCTGAGAGGAAATCAGAAGACCATGGCTGATCCGAACGAAACAAAAAATGCAAAATGGAAGGATAAGGGATTAACCTTCCATGAATCTACATCTTTGCGTAAACCAAATCTATATTTGCATCCCCCCGGTGTACAATGCAGATCAATCTGCTCTCACCCTGTAAATGACAAGGTAGCTTCTATACATTAATTGGATGATTATTGGCATATGTAAAAGACAATATTGTTTCCCCGGCTGCTTCCATAGATCCTCTCAGGCCTTCTTGTAGTTTTACCACTCCCAATAATCTTCATCATCTCCTCTTCAAAACAAAATCCTTCATTATCACTGTACTTCTGTAGAAACCTATCTACAGCTCCATGGCTGAAAGGCTAGCACTGTAGGAGAACACTGATCAATGTCACAATCTCCTAACATATAGATCACGTACTACTCAATGACAATGATTCGTCCAATGGCTGCAAACACTCTTGTGGGTTGGCATAGAAATAATCCTCTTCTTTAGGCCTGTCTGGGATCACCAACCTTTTCACTGGGTTTCCCATGCGTTCTGCATGAGAATCCTTCACTGCTGATGAGAACTCATCCCAACTCAGTGATCCACTATTGTACTGGTCTATCAAACTGACCAGCAGTCTTCTATCCAACAGAATCGTCTTCTTGAACCCAAGAAATCTGAAGCATTGAAAAAACAGATGAGAAGAAATGTATAGACAACATTAAAAAAAATTAGGCCATAGCATACTGACAGCGATATCTCAAAGTACATATCAAAAAGTACAGGCCATGACATAATGACACCACATCAAAAGCATATTTCTATTGATGTAACAATCATGCAAGTAAATTATCAATCAACTAACAATCAATAACCTCCGATCAAATAAATAAGTGCAAGATTGAAAATCTTTTCAGAGTCAAACAAGTATCCTACTTTGAGGGTCATACAAAAAAAAACATAGTCTCTGAGAAAACAAAAATTGTGACGTCAAAACCACTGGTGGTTGGAATTCAATATTCAGTTATGGAGAGGGAGAGAGGGGGGGGGGGGGGGGGGGTGTAAATAACCCTACATTGGTTAAGCAATTACAGTATAACATTTCATATAAACAAAAGAGAACTGAATTCTCAGCAGAACAATACCTCCGATGGCCTTCAACAACTTTAGCCATGTTTCCATCATATGTGGGAACAAAAATATCACTCTCCAGTGACACCAGATAATCTAATGCAGCCATCTGGGATGAGTGATTCTGGAAAAACCTAAGGTCAGATGGTTCCAACAGGGTCTCCTTCCTGACCTGTATTAACAACCCAAGGCTAATTAGTAAAGACAAGAACACAAACAATGACCGATTAGTAAAGACAAGACACAAACAATGACCGATTAGTAAAGACAAGAACACAAACAATGACCGATTAGTAAAGACAAGAACACAAACAATGACCGAGTACCAAAAATTCCGGGAATCCACCTCAGCTTTCATTGCAACTACTTACCAATTTTGGGTAAGCCTTTGCAAGACTTGCCATTCTCCTGTCTCCACCATATATCTCACCAGCTGCTATATAAATCTGGATACTAGGATCAATGTCCAGCGCCCTCAGTGTAAGAGCAGTTTCCTCAGGTGTCAAAGGGCACAAACCATCTTTCCTTTTCAAGTCCGAATTTATTATTTTTTCTTTCCACCATGGATAAGCATACCTGAAAAATGTATGTTAAATATGAGATGGACTGATGATAAAACTTAATTTTCAAGTCAAAGTGTGTGACGCCAATAGCTTGTTTTAAGAAATATGAATGGCTCACCTCATTTTAGTCAACTCCTCCACCTCTTCATTGTTGCAACCTTGCGTGCAGCCAGAAAATGCCAACATGTCCATTTCATATCTAAGATGAAGTACTAGGAAAGGGCCATTTTGCCTTAAAAGATTGATAACCCTTCTACCCAACTCCTCTATCTGAGAAGTAAATCTCAGAGCACTAAAATTTACTCTGCAGCGCAGCTTCTGAAGCTCCAAAGGTTGACCATTATTGGCCAGTCGAGCATCAGTTCTATTCAGATGTACAACTTTGTGCTTCCATATCAGAGGAAGAATCTATATAACAAATACACAAACAATAACAATTACTTTGCAAATAGTAGTCTCAACAAATGAAAACGATCATTACTGGACAACTATGATAATATAAATTGAAGAATCGTTGCAAAGGATTGGAATAAATTCTAGATTCAAATCATAACAAGAAAAATAAAAATAAAAAGAGGATATCTAGAGCTTCATGAGAAAAATAAAATCATGTTAAATGATTGGAAATCCAAGCCTGCTATGGTAGGGGCTTTTTCAAGGACGCGGTGAGTGTTGCAACTTGCAATGTTCTGGTTTTTGTTTTTATTGTTTTCTTGACTAAAAATATAAACTAACCTGATTATGATAGTAAGATATGTCAGACCAACTGATTGGGGGCATGGAATAAACTTTCCCTAGTTCCATTTTCCTCTTAAGTCTAGGAGGCAATTCTTTCAATATTCGAACCTCATCTCTCAAGGACGTAATGAAATGATCCACATCAAATATGTCTTGGAACTCACTGCAAAATTAATCCACAAACATGCACTTGCAATGTAAGAAATAAAATCCATCTGAAGAAAAGTTATAGATTCTTTTAGAACTTGAAAACATTCGTTAGCTTCAGATACGAAAAAAGAGAAAAGTTTACACACCTGGGATCAGCCCAAAAGGAGGCTTTATCCAACTCAGGTACTATAAGTGTGACGTTTAAATATCTTGCAATAGCAACCATGTCACAAATCTGTAAACATAAAAAATATAAGACTGATCACTATATGTACACCTTTCCATTTCACATATTAGGTACCCATATCACCCCAAATAAGGTTATATGCAAATGGAGGTGTGCTTCACTAACAACTCACCGCTGCTCTCATTTGATTGAGTCCTCCGTTGCATGAGACCATCAGATAACCATTGTTCTTATAAACCCCTATAAGAGAAACGATAAATTTCAGCTCGAATGTGATATTCACCAATTAAAGAGAAAATTATATATTATAAAGAACTAAAGAGGGCCTAAGAAAATCAATGCATTCCAAGGACTGAAATGAACACATATGCAAACACTCCTGTAGTTCCGACAATGTTATTAGCTTACATAGAAGTCACCACAACGACACTTACTAGGAACACAACCAGAGATACAACAACAAAAACCTTAGTCCCAATATTTTTTGGGGTCGATCATGGATCCCCAACAGATTAGAGAGGGTCGGCCACATGCATACTTTTTTTTTTAACTCATGAATTCAATTTTTTTCCCAATATTCAAAATACCCAGAAAACGATAGAGACAAAAGCTTTTGAAAACTCCCCAGCTCTTTCTCTACCTTAAATCATCAGCTAATGAAAACGCAGAAAATTACACTTCGAAAATCCCCAGACAATCCACCTTTTTATTATATTAGTCTTATGACTCTTATCCACAAAAATTAAAACCGTTTATTAAATAAACAAAAGCCAATGTAATCAAACAACCTCCACCAATCATTTTCAATATCGAAAAATACAATTCAAACTTAAACCCATATACTAATTCCAAACAAGACTTGAGTCTTTTACTTCAATTAATTCAAAATACCCACTAAATTCAATCAAACACAAAAGGCAAAGGAAGAACTCACTTTTGGGTGGAAGAACTCGCGGCGGAACAGACGGAACGGTAACGGCGTTGTTAACGGCGGCGGAGGAGGAAGAAGAAGAAGAAGAGTCCTGCAAAAAACAAGAGGGCCAACCCTTCAAAACCCTAGGACCCCACAAATCCCCTAACGCCGTCAACTGAACTATACAAGTCCAGAGCAAAACCGACGTCGTAGCGCGTATCATCCATAGCTTCATTCTCGACCTCGACATCGTCACCGACATTGAACTCCTCAGCTTCTCAACCCCTCCCATTGCCTTCAACCCCATCTCTCTCTTGCTGTTATTCTCAAATTCACAGCTTTTCCTCTCTATCCTACACATCTCGCTCCACTTTCCCCCATGCAATCAAAATTCAAACCCTAAATTTTCCCCAAACAAAATTGAATTTTGTACAATAATAATAAAAAAAAATAATAATAATAATCTAACTATAAAGCTCACCCAATCTGACCACAATTATCACCACCGCCATTGTTTTATAGATTCTTTTCTCCGATTTCTAGAACCCTAAAAAGGAACGCTATAATTCACCATGTGCATTACACTCACAAGGCTTTTCGATCTTCATCGCCGATTTTTTTTTTTTCCCAGTTCGAGAAGAAGAAGCAAACTGGAAAAGGAAAATAAAGAGCGAATAAGATCTTAGTATTTATAGGCAGATTTTGGTACCGAAACGACAATGGGAGATCGTGAATTTGAAGATCTTCGAAGATCCGGTGTATTCGCCGGCGAGATTTTTGGCCCGATTCGCCGGAGCGAGTTCACCAGCGCGAGTATAAATATATAGGGGGGAGGTTAAAGAGAGAGAAAGAGAGAGAGACACAGAGACAGAGAAGGAACAAGGAATCGATGAATTATAAATTTATATAATTTGTGGAAAATTCAACAACGCGGTGTCCAAGCGTGAACACACGCGACTCCAACATAAAGAGAAGGACTTTTTTTCTTTTCTTTGTTTTTTTTTTCTTATAAGTTTTTCTTTTTTCTTTTTTGGGCTTGAATGCAAGAATAAAAATAACTATATTATTTGGCTGATTATGAGCGGTTGTCTATATGACTACGACAGATAACCAATTACAATCTACTATTAAAATAATTGTGAAAATAGATATAAGATTCGTTATTATCTTAAAATAACTAGCAAAAATATTATCTTATTTGCATTAGTTGTAAGAACACCTAGATTCAATTCTCCCTTATAACACGGCGAGGTTTTTATACTTGTCAAAATTTTCTAATAAGACTAATAATACCATTACCTTTTATAGATGAAAAAAACTATTCTTCCAAATTTTCTTGAATGACTAATTATACCGTTAGCTTTTTTAGATAGAAAAAATCATGTAATTTTAAAGGGTCACATTAAGAAGACTTACCAACTAATTCATCTCACTAATTACGTGATAGTCGTGTAATTTTTCTTCCCATAAGAGCTAATAAAAGTTAATTCCAAAAATTCAATTGGGCGTATATGGATATGTGGGATAATTGAAACCTTGAGGTGTTTGTAATTAATCCAAACTTAGGAGTGTTTATGCAATTTTTGCCTCCTCTCTCTCTCTCTCTCTCTCTCTCTCCCAAAGCTGTGACCGTACACCGCTGGATCACCTTTGGCTTTGAGGATTAACCGTGGTTAGGTTAAGGTGGTAGTGGGCTTGACTTGGGTTTGGTTAAGAGTTGAGAGAAGACTGGTTTTAATTTCAAGGTGTCTCAGCCAATAAATGCCAGCCAGCTAGGTGGGGGATACGGTGGGTCCTTGGAATTTATATGCCCTGTCACGTGTCAACGATCTGGCCGTTAATGTTCGACACGTGGTAGATTAATCTAATGGGTTTTTGGGGGGTTTGTGCCGCGTTGGTTGGCTTATTGCGGGATTGTTTTTGATACGCCGACAATATTTCGCGATATTATCCGCTTATTTCGCCGCTATTGGTCGTGCTTTACTTTTTTCGCGATATTCATTTCACTTTTCGCGATATTTTCCACTTATTTCGCCGCAAATCAGATTATCAGATAGGCAAATACATACTGCATGATTCAATAATTAATTTAGAAATATCAAAACAATATCATGATATTTCGGCTTTAATATATAAAAAAAATGCTTCTCATATAATATATTTTATATTATTATTACTATATATTAATCTTAATCTGTATTATTATACATTAATCTGTTTGAATTATCTTGAGTAAAAAAAATTAATTTGTATGTATTATCTTGGACGTATTTGAGGATGGATTCATTGGTATGAGGCGTAAACTTGGAAATCTCATTATCAATCAAGTATCTAACACAATATTAATCTGTATTCAATTTAACTCAATATTAGTTCATGACCAAATGCTGAAACACCATTTCTTTTCTTTTTTCTTTTTTCTTTTTTCTTTTTTCTTTTTTTATTACAAGGTTTTTATACTTACAAAATCATATAACATTTTTTTTCCAAAATAGTATGAATATAAATATAGAGAGAGAGAGTTTCTCAAATATATATATATATTATATATATATATATATAGAGAGAGAGAGAGAGAGAGAGAGAGAAAGACAGAGTTATTCTCTGTATATTTATTTATTATTTACTAAAATGGTTAAGTGGTATTGTGATTACACACAAGAATTATAATGCACTCTAATAAAGTTGGTAGTAATAATGTTCTCTTATAAATTTAAAGATCAATTACTTGCATAAAAGGTAACATGTATTTCCTTTTTCCTCTCCACATGCATTTTGATATTGCATTTATTGCACTTACATAAAGAGAGTGAGGTAGTAATAAAAATAAAAATAAAAATTTGCCTCCAACCACCTCTAAAAAAATGACATGTGTCCTATTAAGTGTAATGCATATAACACAGTTGGTTTTTTTTTTTTTTTTTTAAGAAGAAATAACTCATTTGGTTAGTTAGGTTAAGTTATTTTTTTATGGTCGGTTGGAGCCAAACTTTGTCCAAAATAAAATATTTAAATGATATATTATAGTTACGAACCCATATGGAAAATATTTAAATGATATAATCATTAGGACTACTTCAATGCCAAATTACTCTTTAAACAAAAAAAAAAACAAAATAAGCAAACTTCAATCCTAAATTTATTAGCCAAAAACCAAGAGCATTGTAGCTCAATTATATCAATTAATGTCTAATTTTTTATAAAAATAAATAATATTAACATGTCGCTTTTACCAGGAAAATTAGGTTTTAAATCTCCACCCCCATTTGATATAACAATTTACAAAAAAAATTCATTGCCAAAAATATTTTCTATGTCAAGATAACTTTGAAAGAGTGCTAAGATTGTTATACTCAACTTATAATGGAGGTTTTTTTTTTTTTTTTTTTGACAAAATTTTAATGGAAGATACACACACATATAACCCAATCAACATTAATGGGTTGTTTTCTCAACAAAAAAAAAACATTAATGGGTTGTCACCATATCATAGTTTTCTTATTATATTATTCCCATTATGGTATATTAAGTCAAGAATTTTCAATTCTAAAACAAAAACCAAAGAAATTTTCTTTTTTAAGTAATGAATTAGACCATTGTTGGTATGATATCTGTGGGGAGTAAAAAGGTCCTAACAGGTATATGGGCCTTTGGGCCACTCTAAGTAAGGCCGACCTATCCTTGATTTGTAAATTTTGTAGTGCCGTGGGCCTGCTCATGTGCCGAGGACCCGAGGACCAATCCGAGGTTGATTTTACTCTCAGATGGGCATAGAAGAATCAGCAACGTTATCATAATAGCACATAAACGACATGATGGAGACAACGGTTAAGAGGGGTGAACCCCTGGATGTCCTAGAAACTCCGATGTTTGAAAAGTACTAAAGGCTGCTGCCTCCACATTAAAGACCCTTCACCTACTACCTTAGCCGCATTAATGAGGAAGTGACATCTGAACAGTGGAAGGGAAACTTCTGGTTACTATTCAAAGGCACTGAGAAAAGAAATATCTAGGCTAAGGGGGAGATAGGGCAACACGTGTATTAGGGATTAAAAAGATGAGTATTTAAGGGGAGACCCGGAACAGAAAAAGGGGCTCCCATTATTTTTTGTAATAAAAAGAGAAAGAAAGAAAACAAAGATAATATAAGAACAATCCTCGGCTTACGTCCGAGGAAGTTGAGTTGCAATATTCCTTGTTGTTTTACGTATTGATAATCTTTGACTTGCCCTAGAACCCTTAAACTCTTCTAACCTGGGTTTCAAGCCCACACTCTACAAATTCGTATTGTTTAAGGCTCATTGGGCCTGAGCCCATAACTGTTCTTGGGGCCAGGTGCAATTGTGCACTTACAATATCTGTAAGGGTTGAAGAAATAATTAATATGATCAATATTTTTCCTTTTCTTTTTAGTATAGTAGATAGAAGAATCTCTAATTAGTAATTTCACAAATTCCACTTCTCAAACTACCAAACGAAGGTAATTGTGTTAGTGAATTTAGTCAATAAAGTCTAATAGTCATACTGAAAATCTAAAAACCCTTGGGTCAAATTTTTTTTTTTCAAAATATTGTGAGTAGAAATATAAACACTTCTATTTTGTAGACCAGTTATATATATATATATGGGAAGTAGACCAGTTTTTGAATAATAAAATTGATCAAAGAGAAAAACGATTCGGTTACTCCAAAGACACACAAAAGTTTTCTATAAAAAAAAAAAAAAAAAAAAAAAAAAAAAAAAAAAACCCAAAGGTCTAATATTTTTTTTGAAAACCGCAAAGGTCTAATATTAAAATTTGGTTACTCCAAAGACGCACAAAATTTTTCTATAAAAAAAAATAATAATAATACGCAAAGGTCTAATATTAAAATTTGGTCATTAAACATTTAGAGAAGGATAATTTAAGCCATAAAAGACCTAATGCTATTAAATTACAAGATTTTTGGCATTTAAAATGTTATCTTCTAACCCAAAAAACCACATTGTTAATTTTTTATTAAATCAATCCCATCTAAAAAAGGAAATTAAGGGACCTTTTCTTTTTTAATAATACTATAGATACACCTAATTTTACAATTTACTAAAGTAATCAATTTTGAATAGTAAAAAAAGATAGGTCCATACAAAAAGTGGTGGATAGAAGTATATATCACTCATAGTCGACTACTTTAGTATATTCTAAAATTGAGTCTGTCAGCTTTTTTTTTTTTTTTTTGGGTAAGGAAAGCTAAAGGTCTAAGGGTACATAATATGATAATTTTCATTTATTTGAAAACAAGGTAAAACTGACAAAATGTTACTCCTTTGATCCAATAATACTGTCATGTCCCAATTACTTATTTGGGTGTTTGACCATTTTTTGAAAAAAATATAATGCATTTGTACTCAATTTTTATTTTGGTTTGAGAAATGCATTTTGTCCTCGTTGAATCATTTCCATTTTGAAAACTATTTTTTTCAACCTATCCCATAAAGTTTCATATCAAGAATATCTTTAATAAAAACTAAGGTTACATATATCATCTATGTGTGAACAAAAATATATCACATTTCAAAATTAATTGAATTTTTCAATTATGAGTTTCAATTAATTCAACTGATAAAGTTTCTGATAATTGAATAAGAGATCAGAAGTTCAACCTATGCACTAAAAATCAATTGATGTCTTGTTCTAATAATAAAGAGTTATCATTAGAAGCGGACGTTGTAAATTAAAACTATATGACAATTATATTTTTTCTGTAAAGCATACATACATTTTAGCAGTAACTTATAATTAACACAGCAAATCAAACCTCCTCTCCTCTATGAGAAAATCTCTGCGTTTGTTGAGAATTGAGATTCCAAAGTTTCCGTCAAAAGGGACGGTATTTTGGCGATAACTGCACGTACAACTGGCTCTGCTTTTGTACAGTAGTTATCGAATATATCGACATCTTTAGCCGTGCGAGTCTCCGTCACGTTGTCGGTTGAGCCGTTATAACGGAGCCCCAAACGTTGTTACTGTCGTCAGAACGGTCAAGTTAAACGAAGATACGATGCTTGAAGGGCTTGTGATGGTCGTGTCGGTCCAGGTGTCAGAATCTCACGCTTCACATAAAAAACATTGGGTCCCGCATTAAAAGTTTTGGATTTAGGAATGTACGCTCCGTGAAGGTGAAGGTGTGGATTTTACACGCGCCGACTGTGATCTTGGAGCTCGAGGCTCGAGTGGGATAATACATGTAGAGGAATATGTGTCCGTATCAGGTTGGGACCCATTGGGAAGTGACTGGTACGGCATCACCGTCAATCAGTGGACGTGTGACGTACTCGCTGAAGAGGGATGTGGTGGATCTATGATTGTTGTTGGGACTGTGCTTGTGAGTTTGGGGATGCCCATGATGATGGTGGTAAGTAACACCAGATCTAGTTCTTGGAGACTGAAAAATACCCTAGAAGTCCGAGGTCACCACCAAAGCTTTTGTTGGTCAGTTTCATTGTTTCAACTAGGACACTTGGTAAGAAGTTAAACCCTTCACAATAAAGATAAAAATAAAAGGTTGAGTTCAAGTTAAATTTTGACAATATTTTTTAATTGAGCATAATTTTTAACAAATTTACTATTAATTATGTTATTTTCATATATTTTTCATTCTTGTAAAATTTTGAAGTCATCAAAGATTAATGAATATATCATCAATTAATTGTTAAAATTCAAATTTTCGTAGTTAAAAATAATACATAAAAGATAAATTTATAAATCGAATGGTAAATAATATCTAATTGATTTGAAAATTAGCATGATTTTTAACAACATATAGAACATGTAATTTAACGGTGGAATTTTCAATATATGAATTTTATAAAAAGGTATTGGGTAGTGTAACATTGTTTAGAGTTATATCAAGTGTAACTTGAACTCAACCAAAATAAAAATTTTACCTTCTTTTGAATTGTTCAAAAATTTAAGCTTATTTTATTATAAAAATAAATATAATCTATTTTGCACGATCACTTCAAGTCAAATTATCTATTTTATACTATATTTTATTAAAATACTATTTTTTTATATATTTAAAATACTATTTATATGTTTGAAGAAATGAGTTAAAGGGAGACGAAAATAAGGGGAAGATAGATAAAGATGAGAGAAAAAAGAATAAAATATAAAATTTAAATGAACAGTCAACAATGGATATTTACACCATTTAAACTTAACTAATGTAATAATTTTTTTAGTTTAAGCGTGTAAATTTGAATCAATTTTCTATTATATACGCATTGGCGCAAATGCTTAAAAAGAATTGTTTATACTTTATATTCGTTACATTTGAGATGGCTTTTACGTAAATAAATGATTCCACATGAGTCACGAGTCATGACTCATGACTCATGACAATACAGTGCTGTAAAGTGTAAACCAAAAGAGTCCATATGGGGCTAATGTTTACCAAAAAAAAAAATGAAAGGTTTCTTCAGCTCTTCCTTATGCTTGCCGAAAGTAGAGAAACTGTGATTGTTTGTATGAGTGTGCAAATTCTAGTGCAAAAAATTGTGATCTAATGAGTTTTAAAACTTTAAATTCATAAACAAACTACACCCTTAATGTTTGGGAGTATTTAGATTTTACACCTTAAAATTTCAGAATTTGAATTTTACCTCTTGAATTTGAGATGTTTATATTTTACACCCTGACATTTCAAAATTTGGATTTTACCTTCTAAAGTTTGGGAGTGTTTGAATTTTACACCTTCAAATTCTAAAATTTCAAAGTGTAAAATTCAAACACCCCTTAAATTTTAGAGAGTAAAATCCAAACATCCCTAAATTTATGAAGTAAAATGCAAATTCTGAAATGTTAGGGTGTAAAATCCAAACACCTACAGACTTTCGGGAGTAAAATTCAAATTCTGAAATTTTAAAGTATAAAATCCAAATATCTCCAAATTTTAAGAGTATAATTTGCAAATTTTTCAACTTTAAAGGTTAAGGGGGTGTTTGGGAGAGTAGTTTGAGTTATATTATTTAAGTATTTTTGATATACATATAAGTAAAAATGTGTGTGAAAATATGTGTAATATTGTTTAAAATGTGTTAAAACTATGCTACCAAATACCCTTAAAACTTCCCGAAACTTTACCATTAAACTTTGTACCATTTGATTTTAAAACTCTCATGCATCAAATATACACACAAACTCACGCACAATCAGTGGCTAAAACTTCGAATGTTAAATTATTTGTACTGGTTAAATTTTTAAGTAAAACTGATTCCATTGTCGTTATTTGGATCTTCTAAGAGAAAAAAGTATGCTCTTTTGACTGGTTACTCAGTGGAGAGGGTTTAAATCCAACACTTACTCCTTTGCCTTTCTCAACACTCTTCTCTTTCATAATGTTTTCCTTGACAGGTTATGATTATTAATGAAAGACTTGGAGTTTCTAATTTGATTCCTAAGTACCCCACAAGCAATAAACAGGTGTTAGCAGTTAGGTGTAAGATCATATAATTAAGCAATAGTGTGATTTGTGGCTATGTATCCACTTTTTGTTTACTTTGGTTTGTATAAGTTAGGACTTGTGAGTTAGCAGTATCTACGGGTTGAAGTAGGTAAAGCATCAATAATCTGATATGAACATGCCCATTTTAATTTAAAATAAGAATAGTAATATAGAATCATAGATATGAAATTTAGAAATTGACGTTGATTGATAGTGAATTCATTTAACTAATATTTAATACGAAATTTTCTTCTAAATTTTTCTTTTTAAAAAAAGATTAAGTTTAATTTCAAGCCATTGGGGAATAATAAGATAGTCTAATTACGTAACTTCAATATTATAGCTATGACATTATTTCTTCTTCTGCTGCTCCTGAATCTATATCATCATTCCCTCTGCACTTTTCATTCTCACTGTGAAACTTTAATGATTTCAATATGTTTTTAGTTCCTTAAGCAGCAGTGGAAAGGCTATATGCCAAATGTAAGTTTATTTTAGCATTTAGATCCAATAACTCCCAACAATGAAACGGCTAACATGTAAACTTGTAAAAAAAAATTGCAATAGTGCTATAGTACTGTCCTAAAGGTAGGACAACACTGTAGCACAATGGTATAAACAAAAATTATTTTTTAATCGGTTTGATTCTTCTCTCTCCTCTCTCATTATTTCATAATTTTCACTATCTTTCTCTCTCTCTCTCTCTCTCTTTCTTTTTACTCTCTCTTCTTCTGGTTCTCTGTTCTTCAACGGCATGGAGGCAACATTGTGGAGGCTTGATTAGCTTCTGTGGTGGAGGTGTGGAGGTTGTGAGTTTGTTTATGGGTTTTTGACGTGAGTTTGTTAATGAGTTTCCGATGTTTGGGTTGGAGTTGGGTGGCATTTGAGTTGACGTTTGGATGGTTGGATTTAGGTCCGGTGGTTGTGATTTTTTTCGATGGGTTGGGGGATTTGTTCCGATGGGTTTGATGGTGGGTTTCGGTGTTTGCTGGGTTTGTTTGGTAGTAAGTTTCGGTGAAGATAATGATGATGATGAGGAAGAATTGGTGAGAATAAATGGGTTTGGGATGAATAGAGACGGCGACGGGCTATGGCAGAAATAGGGGATGGCGACGATGGCGGCAGCGACAGCGACAGCTTGAAGACTAGGTCAATGACTGTTTGGTAGTTGTTGTGGCAGTGAGATCAGCGTGGTTGTGAATGATTTTTTGATGGTTGGTTAAGTTTCTATTGATTTGGGTGATTTTTGTTGTGATTTTGCTGGGTATGGGTTTGCTAGAGGTTGAGGGAAAAAGAGAGGAAAAGGAAGAGAAAAAGAGAAATAGTAAAAAAAATGATTAAAAAAAAATATTTAATAAAATGGGAAAAAAATAAAGTTTTGAGATATTATGTGTATTGTAAAATGGTATAATATAATTAATAAAGTAATTTTTTAAAATGGTAAAATAGGATAGGATGACATTTTCAGTTGTAGATGCTCTTACGAAGGACAACGTCTACAAGGTAAGCCTTATAGCAGAGCAGAAAAATTATTCATCACATCAGCTTCTTGACCAATATTTTTGGGCGAATATCTATTTCTATTCCACCTGAAACATAGTAACAAGTAAGCCTCTCTTTTTTTTCTTTTTTCTTTTTTTAACAATGATCTGAAACAAAATGCAAAATGGGGTTCCATGATGATGATAGTACCGCTACTTTGATTTGGTACTTAATCTACTATGATAGTTCAAATTTTGTTTTAGGAAAAAAAAAAAAAAAAAAACCCATTGATTTTGGGCTTTTAGCAATGGCGTCTTCCAAAATGACTGATTTAATAAATACTGATTGCATCTTTACAATTTTTTTTTAATTTATAGGAAATTAGAATTGTGTTTATTTTTTTGGTTTTTGTTTTTGGTTTTTTTTACTCACCCACCTACAACTACAATGCTTTTTAGGAAGTATGGGGAATACAGTGTAGAAGATTTTTAACATTTTATAGAGAGGGGCATAGGGGATTTTGATGTGGAATATAATCCCCACTTGCGAGCTAGGTATTCAAATTTTGGTATTGGAAATTCGTCCCTTTATACTCTACAGCCCACATAATGTTTGTGCGTGCTTAGAGGTGTGGCATTTGTCCCTTTTTACTCAATTATAAATACCTCCTTCTATCAAGGAAATTAATGGCAATACGTGCGCTCAAAATTCCCGCCCTCTATAAACTTCCCCACGAGGTTATTCATTGAGGCCATGACCCTTTTAATTAGGTTGCGAAATCTTAAAACATGGAACGAACTTATAACTGCTTATTGGAAAATGGTGCGATAATAAAGAGTTATAGTCTTATAGAGTATTAGCATTGGGTGTAAAACTTTTCAAATGGCTATTTTAGCAACACACACTTAAATTGAGCTTTACCCGGATGTGTATTGCTAAATTCTTTTAGCAATTGTGAACAGTAAGTTTGTATTTGTAGCAACTGCTGTACCAAGTTTGTATTTATTTTTTATTCATCTTTATTCTCTCTTCTCTCTTCTCTCTTACTCTCTCATTCACTCTCTCTGCTTCCTCTTTCTTTCTTTCGAAATGAGATGTTGGATGCATTGTTAAATGAGTAAGTAAAATAGATAAAATAACTTTTTAGATACTCAAAAATTATAAAGTAATGCTACATTTATAAACTATTTTACAATATTTTTACAAAATGTTGATGTAGTTAATCTCTAATTAGTTTTTATTGAGACTTATCATTAATATCACTTTTTCATTTACTAATAAACACTCATCACATAGGCCTTTATTCAAAATCATATAAGCAAAGTGAAGTAAATCCGATGCTTGAAGAGTGAGTGAACTCAATCTTCACATTAAGGCTCTAGTTTGCTCTAGAAGCCTTGAAAATTTAGAAGAGACCCTAGAAATTGCCGACTTTGCAACTTGCAAGACGGCTTTGGCAAAATCAGCTCATGCGGCAGCAGTAGCGGCGCAGCACAAATCAGGTATCAAGTATCAACCACACTAGAGTAGACCATCCCATTGATGTCGATGTGGTCACCACTTATAATCCAGCTCTAACTTCTATGCTTTTTTGGTAGAGCACCTCTCTGTATCTGGGAAAAGAGGTTGGCATGGTATTATTGATGCAAGTTCATTAAACAAAAGAAAAATAATGACGTAATTATGTACTAGCTAGGTAGTTGACAAACTGACAAGATGTCACTGTTTCTTTGTATATATTTGAAATTGGCTCAAGCAATAAGAATAAAAGTTACAATTCAATATAAAGTTATAAGCCCTTCTTCTTTTTAATTTTTTGTTTTTTAGTTAAGTATCATTCATAAAGTATTTTTGCCTACAGATCAAGTCAACTTGGGTTTGGCATTAAGCCATTAACCCATCATTTTACCCAATCCTACGTATAAATGTCTTTTTCAATTTCACAGTCAAGTTTGGTCATATTTTACTCTTCAATATAAAGTTATATGCCCTTCTTCTTTTTAATTTTTTTTATAGTTAAGTATCATTTGATGGGTATTGATTTTGCCTATCTCCAAGTCGTCTATAAAGGTCATCCGTGACCCGTTTGGAATTGTAAACACCCTTCGAAACCTACTTGCAACTACCCCGTCCAGATAAGAAGAGCTCTGGACGAGGTAGGCACCACCAGGAAATAGACACTCGTCCCAAGCCCGGATAACCTCGTCCTGAAGGAGTGTCTTTCAGACGAGGCAGCCTCTGCGCATGTGCCAAAGCATACTCGACTAAGGAATTCTGGGACGAGAGTATCATACTTAGGAAAATCTCTGAATATAATGCGGTAATTCCTTATCCCACGCATAACTGTCAGGTATCCGTTGTGGAGACAAAAGCATAACTTCTAAACGGTTATGCAAGTTACGTTTGATTTCTACCTCTCCTTGAATCTAGGAGAAGTTCCAATTTTGATAACCGCCTATGAGAACACTATATAAAGGCTGTTTCGGACAAGGCCAAGGTATGTTCATTTTTCACTCTAAAAAAGTTGGAACTCAGATAACATAGAGAGAAAAACTAACTTTGCCATTGGAGGATTTTCGGTCGGCAGCCCCGGTCGCCTTTGATTCGCTTTTCTTTCTTTTCTCAGGCTGCAGAGAGAACCAGTACTCCTTTCAAGTCCGAAGCATCCAGCCTAGTGATCTTCTTTGCATCATCAGTTGACACCGTCTGTGGGAACACTACTCAGTCTTTTTTGGTTCAATCATGTTTTGTTGTAAAAAGTTATTCTATTCCAGACAAAAGGCTGAATGGTTCGAACAAGATCAAGGGCTACCAGCCCAGGCCACCAGGAGAGTAGGGATGCATCCAGCAATCCCCTTCGCGATCGCAGATCAGCACCTGTAATGCAACCGCCTTCTATTCAGCCCATACAATCTATGGCTGCCGCTATGGCAGAACTGACGTCAGAACCAGGAGTTGAATAGGGAGATCAACCTCAGGAGGCAGCGTCAAGAAGGGCAGATGGAGGGAAGGGCCCCAAGTCAGGAAGAAGGAGGGGAAAATGTAGAGTCCAAAGATCAAACAAGGGGTACCGCTTCAAGAAGGGTGCCGCACTTGGAAAAAGAGATGGACCAGATGAGAAAAGCCATGGATGAAATGAGGGAAAACACGAGGCGAGCGAACCCAGTGGACGATATGGTTCACCGAACGGACTCCCCCTTCACGGCTTCCATCAGCAGTCACCCCCTACCTCCAAAGTTCAAAATGCCTTCTCTGGACTCGTATGATGGAAATCGCGACCCTTGCGATCATATTGCAACTTTCAAGACGACCATGCACCTACAAGGAGTCCCGGACGAGATTATGCATAGCGCTTTTCCCACCACACTTAAGGGACCGGCACGAGTGTGGTTCTGTAAGATACCCCCAAACTCGGTGGGTCCTTTAAAGAGTTGAGTAAGTTGTTTGTCAACAATTTCATTGGAGGACAGCGTCACAAGCGTTCCTCCTCCAACTTACTGACCATAGAACAAGGGGAAAATGAGAGTTTGCGATCCTTCATCACCCGTTTTAATAGGGAGGCCCTGACGGTGGACGAGATGGATGACAAGCTGTTACTGGCCGCTTTCCACAATAGGGTCAATTCTGACTTGTTCATTCATAAGCTCTACGAGTAGGAACCGCAGACCATGGCCGATCTCGTCCATTCGGCCCAAAATTTTATGAATGCTGAGGACGCTATCATAGCCAAGAAGAGAAAAAGGACAGAACGTTCAGAAGCAGGTCACCATCATTATTCGGATCAAGGACCTCGTCCAAAGAAAGCCCAGGTAGACAAGAGGAAAGATAAGGATGTTAAGAAGGCCAGTTCCTCCGCGAGGAATCAACAATAAACACGCCCCTGACTATGCCGCTAGAGCAGGTTCTTATGCAAATCAAGGATGATCCGTCCTTGAAGTGGCTGGACAAAATGAAGGGAGACCCCAACAAGCGCAATAGGAGCAAGTATTGCCGTTTCCACAGGGACCATGGGCATGATACAGACGAGTGCTTTGACTTGAAGCAGCAGATAGAAAATCTCATTAGACAGGGAAAATTGAGGAACTTCCTTGGACGAGAGAGATGAGAAAATGAAGGCCAAGGTGGAGGAATCATCACGCCCCCCACTAGGAGAGATAAGGGTAATTGTAGGAGGAAACTCGACGGCACAGTCGTCCAAGTCAAGGAAGACATACCTGAAGGTGGTGCAGAACATCCAACTGTCTGGACGACCTCCTAGGACGAGGGAGGTAGACCAACAGGCTGTTACGTTCACGGACGAGGAGGCAGGACGAATTCACCACCCACACGATGACGCGATAGTCATCACCCTACTCATTTCTGACTATATGACCAGGAGGGTATTAATAGACAATGGCAGCTCTACAGACATTCTCTACTACCCCGCATTCCAACAAATGAGGCTAGGACGAGATCAACTTCGACCAGTGAACTCGCTGTTGGTAGGATTCGGAGGAATGAAGGTGCAACCTGTGGGCACCATCACGTTGCCAGTGGTCGTCGGAACGTATCCGCAGCAGATAACCAAGGAGGTAAATTTCCTCGTTGTTGATTGTGCATCGTCATACAATGCAATTATTGGAAGGCCAACTTTGAATAGCTGGAAAGCGGTAACCTCTACCTACCACCTGTCCATCAAATTTCCAACCGAGCACGGAGTAGGCCAAGTACAAGGAGACCAGCTGGCCGCCAGAGAATGCTACTTAACTATGCTGGCCATGGACGAGCACATGCAGGCGATGAGTATAGACGGAAGAAGGGTCGTGACTGAGCCCACTGAAGCATTAGAGGACGTCCCTTTGGACGATAACCAACCCGGGAAGTCTACTAGAGTTGGGGCGAGCATGGAAGAGGGGGCAAAGCCCGCTTTAATTCGGTTTCTGAAGAAAAACCTCGATGTCTTTGCATGGAGTCATGAGGACATGCCTAGCATTGATCCGAGCATCCTTACCCATAGCCTGAATGTGTGTCCCTATTCAAAACCAATGCGTCAGAAGAGAAGAGTTTTTGCTCTCGAGCGAGACAATGCCATTAAGGAAGAGGTGCAGAAGTTGGTCGCCGCGAAATTCATCCGAGAAGTTCATTACCCAGATTGGTTGGCGAACGTAGTCATGGTCAAGAAAGCCAATGGCAAGTGGCGGATGTGCGTGGATTTCACTGATCTAAACAAAGCTTGCCCCAAGGATAGCTACCCATTGCCGCGCATTGACCAGTTGGTGGACTCGACGGCACGTCACAGGATACTTAGTTTCATGGACGCTTTCTCAGGGTATAACCAAATTCAGATGAATGAAGCGGATCAGGAGAAGACCTCATTCATCACGAGCCAAGGGTTTTATTGCTACAAGGTAATGCCCTTCGGTTTGAAGAACGCGGGGGCGACCTACCAAAGGCTAGTTAACCATATGTTCCGTCCTCAAATCGGGCGAAATGTGGAGGTTTATGTGGACGACATGCTGGTGAAGAGCCAGGACGAGGGTAAACATCTGGACGACCTTCAAGAGACTTTTGATACGTTGCGACGGTACCACATGAAATTAAATCCGAGCAAGTGTGCTTTCGGGGTTTCATCGGGTAAGTTCTTGGGATTTATGGTATCGCACAGGGGAATTGAGGCGAATCCGGATAAAATCCAGGCGATACTGAACATGGAACCACCAAAAAATATCAAGGAAGTCCAGTCTCTTAGGACACTGGACGTCGCCGCCCTCAACAGGTTTGTATCGAAAGCTACTGACAAATGTTTACCATTCTTTAAAGTCCTTAGGAAGGCTTTTGAATGGACGGACGAGTGTCAAAAGGCCTTCCAAGACTTGAAGACGTATCTAATGACGGCACCACTGTTGAGTCCGTCTGTACCTGGGGAAGAGTTGTACTTGTACTTGGCAGTGTCCCCACACGCAGTAAGCTCAGCGTTAGTCAGAGAAGAGGGGAGAGTCCAGAAGCCGGTCTATTACACAAGCCACGCGATGAGAGGGGCAGAAGGACGATATCCGATGATGGAGAAACTAGCCTTCGCATTAATCACGGCTTCCAGGAAGCTGAGACATTATTTTCAGGCACAAGTCATCAACATCCTAACAGACCATCCCATAAAAAAGGCAATGAGCAAGTTGGAAGCTGCTGGACGGCTAATACAGTGGGCCGTTGAGCTCAGCGATTTTGATGTCAGGTACCTCTCAAGGAGCATGATAAAGGCGCAGGCGTTGGTAGATTTCATTGCAGAATTCACCCCCAGTCAGGACGATCTGAACAAGGACGAAGGAAATGAAATGTGGGTGGTTAATGTAGAAAGATCGTCCACACTGTATGCAGGAGGGATTGGAATTGTAATGAAGTCCCCTGAGGGAGACAAGCTGGAGTATGCGGCCCGTCTGCAGTATCCAACTACCAACAACGAGGCTGAGTACGAGGCTTTACTCAAGGTATTGGAATTGGCCAGGTCCTTAGGGGCGGAGTCGTTAACAATCAGAGGAGACTCTCAACTGGTCATTAACCAAGTAAATGGGATGTGTGATGTCAAGGAAGGTCGAATGAAGAAGTACCTCAACAAAGTGAAACGCCTTGCCCAGAAATTTTCAGCCATAAGTTTTATTCAACTTCCCAGGGAGGAGAACGCGGAAGCAGACGCCTTGGCGAAAGCCGTCTCAGCAGGAGTCATAGACGAGTTCAGCGACATCCAGTACATACCGAGCATAGACATCCCTGACATACAGCAGATAGGAGGAGGAGAGAATTGGATGAGTCCGATAATAATTTACCTCAAAGATGGGAGGCTTCCAGAAGACAAGGATGAAGCGAGAAAGTTAAGGGTCAGGTCGGCCAAGTATGTCCTCATAAATGAGGTGTTGTACAAGCGAGGCTTTTCCCAACCCTACTTAAGATGCTTGGCTCCTGACGAGTCAAACTATGTTCTGAGGGAAGTTCATGAAGGATCGTGTGGAAATCATTCAGGGGCAAGGTCCCTTGTCCATAAGATCGTCCGTGCCGGCTACTATTGGCCAACAATGCAGGCAGATGCCGAAGCCTATGTCAAAGTATGTGACCAATGCCAGCGTTATAGCAATGTGCCTAGACAGCCGTCAGAATACCAGACCCTAATGACAGCCTCATGGCCCTTCGCACAGTGGGGACTGGATATCCTGGGTCCTTTTCCCATAGGAATCCGGCAAATGAAGTTTTTGGTGGTAGAAATAGATTACTTTACCAAGTGGGTAGAAGCCGAGCCTCTTGTAGCAATCACTCAGCAGAACGTGAAAAATTTTGTATGGAAGAATATCCTATGCAGGTTCGGAGTACCCAGGGTATTAGTATCTGACAACGGACGTCAATTTGACAACGCACCCTTCAGGGACTTTTGCAATCATTTTGGGATCAAGAATCACTATTCTTCACCCTCTCATCCACAGGCAAATGGGTAAGCAGAAGTAGCAAACCGATCCCTGCTGAAAATCATCAAGACTCGGTTTGAGGGGGCAAAAGGGATATGGCCAGACGAGCTACCAGGTGTTCTTTGGGCCTATAGGACGACTGCACGGACTCCGACAGGAGAGACCCCTTTTAAACTAGCCTATGGGAGTGAAGCTGTCATACCAGCGGAGGTCCATATGGCAAGTCACCGAGTGATGGAGTACCAGGAGAAAGACAACGGGGAACAACTTCGCATTGACCTCGATCTTATTGATGAGGTAAGAATGGATACGGAGTAAAGGACGACAAGGTACAAAAATCTCATGGCCAGACAGCATGATGCCATGGTAAAACCCAGACGGTTCGGTGTGGGGGACCTTGTCCTCAAAAGGGTCTCCTTGGCGACCAGGAACCCAGCTCATGGAAAACTGGGACCCAATTGGGAAGGACCCTATAGGGTAATCAACTGCAAAAGGCAGGGGTCCTACTACCTGGAAGCCCTGGACGGGCGGAAGTTAGAGCATCCTTGGAACGTGGAACATCTGCGAAGGTACTATCAGTGATGAGCAGGGACGAGCTAAGTCAATGGAAAAATTACAGTTGTGATTTACGTGTTTGCTTATATTTACTTTTGCTTTTCCTACTGTTATGGTGTGTTATGAATAAAAGTGCACTAGTTCTTAAACTTTTGCACTACTTACAGACTAGCTTATGAAAGACAATGCTATGTACTTGAGTATCTTAATAAGGCACTAGCTTATAAGCATGTGCCAAGTTTGTGAACAATGTTCATGTAATAATATGGTTTGGATTTCTTATGTATTTGAATTCCAGTTTTCCTGATAATACCCACAGACGAGGTGAAAGCCTTAGACAAGTAAAATCTCTGGACGAAGGCAAACTCATCTAAGATTTCCTTTAAATGAGGATAAATCAAAGAAAAAGTGCTAAGGCATGCTCGTCCAAGCTTTCCTTAAAAAAAAAAAAAAAGGATAAAGCAAAGAGAAAAATGCTAAGGCATGCTCGTCCAAGCTTTCCTTAGCTAGAGCCCACTCGTCTAAGAAGGAAGGTAGGAAATAACACATGACGTCCCAACAACGAGCATATGGTCGAGACGATTGTGAACTCGCGAAAATACTAGTAATCGCCTAAAGAGCAGGCAAAATGATCATCATCGTCCTAAGCTAGTCGTCCATAAGGGCATCATGTAAACAATCACCCAACACTTGGGAACATTGCTTAAAAGGCAATTGAATAAAAAATAATAATACACAAACTCGTCCATGGAACAACAATAATGATAAGCGAAGATAAACATTCATTAGACAATAAAGGGTGGACGACCACCGTCCAAAAACCCTTAAGAAATAAGCCTTGAAAGGCACTGTTTATAAACTCGTCAAAAGTACTCCAGACGAGACAAATGTACTCTTATACATTTTTTTTAAAAAAAAAAAAGAAGAAAGAAAAAAAAAGAGACAGGAAGAAAACACTTGAACAAATAATGAAAATCTTCAAATAACAGGCATCAGGCATCAGGGTCGTCTTTAGCGGGCTTGGTCAAGACATCGTCTTCAACATTGACATCTTCAGAGCTAGTCTGAAGAAAAGAACTGGTAGCACCTCCTAGTTGAAGGACGATGGGGCTAAAATCAACTTCTGGAAACTTTTCTTGCGCCTCCATGCGAAAATCTTCAAATCCAGCTGCATAGTTGGCATCCAGAAGGTCAGTGAATTGCTTCGAAGCCTTAAATTCCTCCACAGCTTCGTCCTTAGCCCTCACAAGGGAGTTGCTCAGCTCGTCGATCTTTCTCTGAAAGTGGTCAAGACGAGAGTCTTTTTCCACTATGTTAGCCTTTAGCTCCTCGACGAGGTTGAGCAAACCCTTGGCCTCGTCCTTAGCCTTAGCAGCAGTCTCAGCCCAGCCCTTGCAATCGTCTCTGGATCCTCCTCTCCAGTAGTAGCCTCGTCCTGTCCAGCTCAGTAGCCTGCCTAGACGCAGCTATAAACTTGGACATGGCCTGCACAAACAAATAAGAGTTTTCGTATTAAGCAAAGTCAACAATTATAAGAACAAAACCAGTGACGAGAATAAATACATATCACTTACCTTGAAAAGATCGTGGACACCTGAGTGTTCAAAATCTTTCAAGGATATGTTGTAGCATGCAGCCACATCCTCGTCAGACACTGCTTGTTGAAACCTCCCCCAAGCCAAGCCTTCACTCTCGAGAAGGTTAGGCACAACGTCAACAGGAGGTTAGGACGAGGCAGGAACACTGGTTTTGGACGGAGGAGGGTGAACAGGCTTAGACGACTCCACACCGAAAATCTGGACGGACGGCGACTGAGGAGGAGGAACAGGGACAGCAGGAGAGACGACCCCAGGCTTGGACGACCTCCTATGCTTGGCTCTCCGGTTGGGGAGGTTTTCAAGATTGATGGCCTTTGACAGGCTCCTCTTGTCGCCAGCAGCAGGACGAGCCCTAGTCTCGGTGTCTTGCTTAGGACGCTCGTCTGCGACTCCCTTGCCTTTATTTTCCTTCATTGTAGCTATCCCTAAAATAAATAATAATAATAAGTTTAAAAAAAAAAGAAGAAGGAAGTGCAAGACGAGAACTCACGTCGACGGACTGTAATTTCGTGGGCTAAGGCTTCTAGAGAGGGCTCGGGGCCAAGTCCCCAAGTCGTAAGACGCTGGAGAGTGACCAAGGTATGGAAGTCCCTCTCTGGGTGAAGACGAGCCTTCTGAATGCGTCCCAGATGGAACTTGCTCAGCGATGGCCTTCTAACACCGGCAATAAGGACGAAGAGATTAGCCCAGAAAGATATGTAATAAAGGTAATGCTACGGTAGTGGTGAGCATACCTTCAGGACGAAGGTTCCCTAACTTTCCTGTATATGGGGGAAATGAATCTCTGCCCACCTCAACAGGGCGTCCTGCCCAAGGACCTGAGACGAAGAATAACTTCGTCTTCCAACTCCTATCTAAGGTAACCAAAGATTTTATTATCCTACAGTCTTTTCTCCTGGCCGTGAATTGATAAAAGCCACGAGATTGAGTAATTTCAAAGGGTTTATAGCAAAAAAGGAATTCGTCCACGGTAAGAGGACGATCCCCTTCAAAAACCTCTCTCCACAAAACTTGCATAGAAACAACTAGCCTCCATGCATTAGGATTTAGCTGACACAAACCTATACCTAACCTAGTAAGTAACTCCCTAGCAAAAGCGTTGAGAGGAAGCCTAAGACCCCCTAGGAGATAGGCTTCGTAAACCCCAACGCCAAAATGAGGTTGGCAACACCATTCATCACGGACGGCCAATCTAGGATTTAGCTCGTCTGGAATTTGGTACTAGCTTCGAAGAGATGCTAATTTTCTCTCGTCTATCCTAGCCGGAACCCCTACAGCACAGCTGTAAACAGTCTCAACCTCGTCATTCTGAGTGGACGAGGGGGCACTAGAGGGGCCAACCTTAGACCTTGACATCACTCTCGTCCTAAACTCCTCCTGGAAAACTTCTAAGAGAACCCCAGGAACCCCAGAAACATACTCGTCCGTAGTATTGCCACCGCTACTACTGCTATCACTACTAAAACCACTATAGCTAGTTGTGTTGCGATACTCGTCTATCTCCCTATTAACACTATTGCTAAACGAAGAAAAAACCTCGGACATTGTGAAAATGTAAGGGAAGCCTAAAGACAAGCGTAGAGAAAATACCTGGCTCTAGATGACGGAAACTAGGGACGCTGGAATACTCCTAGACGAGGCGACGGACGAGAGATGTCAAACAAGGAAATTTGAAAAATGGAGAGGGTATGGGAGGAAATCCACTATTTATAGGCGTTGAAAGGTAAGGCCTGAAACGAAATATCCAATCAGGGAGAACCACGTGGCAACTTCCTCAAAAACTCAAATCGACATGACAGTTAACCAAGTAAGTGATGACACGTGGCACAATTTGGTGGCCGTTGAAGCCCTACCTTCTACCTTGAGGCACGTGGGATAATATGTTGAAGCGTGTCCAAAAACCGAAGAGCTTTGGACGACCCTTAAACAGGGGGCAACTAATGGGGTATTGATTTTGCCTATCTCCAAGTCGTCCATAAAAGTCGTCCGTGACCCGTTTGGAATTGTAAACACCCTTCGAAACCTACTTGCAGCTACCCCGTCCAGATAAGAAGAGTTCTGGATGAGGTAGGCACCACCAGGAAATAGACACTCGTCCCAAGCACGGATAACCTCATCCTGAAGGAGTGTCTTTCAGACGAGGCAGCCTCTGCGCATGTGCCAAAGCATACTCGACTAAGGAATTCTGGGACGAGAGTATCATACTTAGGAAAATCTCCGAATATAATGCGGTAATTCCTTATCCCACGCATAACTGTCAGGTATCCGTTGTGGAGACAAAAGCATAACTTCTAAACGGTTATGCAAGTTACGTTTGATTTTTACCTCTCCTTGAATCTAGGAGAAGTTCCAATTTTGATAAGCGCCTATGAGAACACTATATAAAGTCTGTTTCGGACAAGGCCAAGGTATGTTCATTTTTCACTCCAAAAAAGTTGGAACTCAGATAACATAGAGAGAAAAACTAACTTTGCCATCGGAGGGTTTTCAGCCGGCAGCCCCAGTTGACTTTGATTCGCTTTTCTTTCTTTTCTCAGGCCGCAGAGAGAACCAGTAGTCCTTTCAAGTCCGAAGCATTCAGCCTACTGATCTTCTTTGCATCATCATAATTCATAAAGTATTTTTGCCTACGGATCAAGTCAATTTGGGTTTGGCATCAACCCATCATTTTACCCAATCCTGCGTATAAATGTCTTTTTCAATTTCACAGTCAAGTTTGGTCATATTTTAGACTATGAATGCTTGGGATCGACTAGTGGTCGATTCGTGGTGATGGTGGTTGGATTGATTGGCATGGATGCAATGTCTATATTTTTTACGGATTTGTGTTGCCATAGTTGATGATTGAGTCATCAAGCTTGGATCGAACAAGAATGGGGTGTTGATTGTGTGATTGATTTCTATAAATATGAGAGAGAGAGAGAGAGAGAGAGAGAGAGAGAGTTGAACGGATAGTAAATAATGACACAAAATTGATAGGTTTTATAATTAAATTTATGAAAAATTGCATTTTACCCATTTGTGATTTAACTGAAATTAAAGATAGAGACATGTCAACACTTTTCATAAGTAATTAAGCATGTAAGGCCTACAGATAGTAATTAATTATGAATATTGTTGGAAATTTTTACTGAAGATAAAGGAAATTGTGCATATGTAAATGTGTGAAGTTAACTCAACTGGAACAAAGTCTCTGATGGTTTAATAAGAGATTTGGGGTTCAATCCCAGCCTACACTAAAAACTAATTAATATTTTGGTCTGATGATAAAGAGCTATTTTCAGGAACGAACGCAATAGGTTGAAACTCCCTTAAAAAAAAAAAAAAGACACAATATTATTTTTTATTAGACGTTACTTGGATTTTTTTTAATATTTTAATATTGGAACAAAGACAGAAGGCATGCTGCATGCAGACATAATAAAATAAAATTTAAAAAAAGAAGAATAAAGAAGAAGAAGGTGAAACCCCCACGTACATGTCATAAATAGTCAGAATGAATTGGATGAAATTAAAATAGTCAGAAAATTCAATTTCCACCTATAAGTACAGGTCATAAATAAAACTTAAATTATCAACAACAACAAAAAAAAGTCATATATAAAATTCAGTTTGATTTCTTTCTCCCTTCCCACTCTAAAAAAAAATATAAAAGTGAATTACCTTGTTCAGAAACAGGCAGAATTGAAGGTCACTTTGTTTTCTAAAACCTTCTATATATCTAACAGAAAATGGCTCCAAAATTTAACAAATTTAGGGTAAGAAGCTTCCTAGAAATGATAAAGATTAGCTCCAAACGAATTTGTAGAAATTTTCTTCAACTTATTAAGTGATGATTTGTAAGACTATCGGTGTATATTATTTAAATAATTCATATGGCTTAAATAAAATTAATATAACTAAAAAACTGCACATGAAAAGTCTCCTCAATTGCCACATAATGGGTTGAAGATGATAATTTCAAACCAGTTTAAAGCTAAACTTTTTTTTATTCCAAATCTCCATGTCTCATTGTTATAACTATCAAATTATTAAAAAGAAATATCAATGATATTTCAAGAGCTTTGTGTTTCATTGACACTAGCATGTAATCTATATAAATGCATGGGTGCATTTAAAATTAAACAAAAATTTTATTATCAAAATATAAATAATTAGTCAAATTATTTTTAAAAAAAACATGTACCACTTGCATTAATGCATACGTATAGATACATTTAAAATTAAACACAATTGTGGGGATCCGAAGACCCAGGATGGAAGCTCGAGGACCCAGGATGGAAGCCCAAAGACCCCAAATGAGGATTGAGAGCTAGGGGTGAAGCTTAAAGAGCAGGGAGAATGGCCACTCGAGTGAAAATCAAAAGCCCGAGGATCCAAGGACGCAAAAGGGGTACATCTTAGAGAAGTACAATGGATAAATTGGTAATGCATAATAGAGTAGGTGAAAATATCTGATTTAAAGGTAGGTAGATGAGAACGCCGCATTGAATACTCTGCACCAAGCTTTCTGGCCGCATTGAATAAGGAGCACCAACTTTATCTATTGCATTAATGTAGAGGTGACCTGAACAGTGCAAGTTACAACTAAGGAACTTATTTCCATTATCTTCTACAAGCTAGTATACAAGTGTTAGCAGAGGAATTGAGTTAGTGAGAGATGAAGGGTGGAGATAACAAAGGAAGGCAATATAAATAGGGATGGAGGTGGTCAGAAGAGGGGACTTTTGGGAAAAAAGGGGAGGAGGTGAAAAAGGAGAGATGGAACGAAGAGAGGTGAATGTATTCATTTTCCTTTAGAAACACATCCGAGGACGTGTATTAATTGCTGGTTGAACTAAAATCATCTAGACGCCATCGTCCTTTGTTGTTTCATCCCCCCTCTACAAATTCATTGTTTTGGACCTTGAATTATTGGGCCTCCTTTGGAGCTGTTGGATCCGTATTTGATTTTGTGTCCTTACAACAATTTTTATCATAAAATATAAATAATTAGTCAAATTATTTTTTTTAAGTAAACATTATTAGTCGCATATTAAAATTCTTATCTAAAATTAATACTACTTATGATCATTTTTTTTTTCTAATTTTAATAAGATAAAACGTGGGGTGAGTTTTGTTGAGTATATGTGATTGTTTTTTTATATTTACATTTATACTTCAATAATATTATATTTTTAGTATTTTACACTCATTAATACACTTGTCACAAAGATTAAAAAACTTAAGTGGACACATGGCACAAACATAAGTGGATAATTATGGTATGGTCCCTACATAAATTTAGATACATGACGCAAAATTGGATTCTAATTTCAAATTATAATTGAACTCTCTCTCTCTCTCTCTCTATATATATATATATACTAGTCGCAACCCAGCGTGATGTGCGAAAATATCTAATTATTTTGTAATGAAATATAATATATAATTTATTTTCTAAAATATTCATAAAATTATATAATTATGACTAATCATCTGTAACAACAGCATTATTCTCATAAGAGAATTTTATTTTAGATGCATTAACTATTAATTAAGAAACTTTTCTTTATATAACCATTTACCAAACCAATATAGAGTTTGGTAAACAAAGGGCAATGATTTTTTAATCTCGAAAATAAACAATGTTATACTACTTTATTACTATTTTTTAAGGAATGACTTTTGTGTTCTCTATAATAAAAAATTATATATGTTTTTTGCTTTCTTTTAATATTAAAATTGTCATCCATTCAAATTATGAGCCAATTTGCTAGTGATAGAATATAGTATGAATTAAGTATTTCCAATCATGATAGCTAGAAAACAATGAGAAAAATAGTTTTGCCACCATTCAAAATTTCAACTTGTAGCATTCTATTTTAATGTTATCTTTGATTCCAAATCAATTTATCTCTCTTGAATTATACAAAGTATGATCATGATCTCTCTTCTTCAATACAATGCTTATCTCAATACATATACAAAAATATACCGAATCAAAACATATTCATATGAAGAAGCTTTACAAACAAACAAAATGTCATATCAATCGTCGTTTAACAATGATTAATTTGACTAATTAGAAAAATAATTTGTTGTTGATAATCTATTAAGATTATTTTCTCTATAAAAACTGCAAAATTTTTCACCCAAAAAGATTATCAAATAAACAACTATTAGCAAAATCTCATAATTAAATTCTATATGCATCATTATAAAATACATATAAGTTGGGTTCAAGTTACACCTGGTGTAAGGTGTAACTCTAAACAATGTTACACTACTCAATATTTTTTAATTGAAAACGAATTTTGATAAATTCACCGTTAGATTATATTATCTTCGTATATTCTCCATACTTGCAAAATTTCAAGGTGATCAAAGATTAATAGCTATGTCATCAATCAATTGTTTAAAATCAAATTTTTGTAGTTTAAAATAATTCATAAAAGTTGATTTAATCAATCGAATGGTAAATAAAATCTAATTGGCATGAAAATTGGCATATATCTAAAAACATATAGAACATGTAATTCAACGGTGAGATTTTCAAAATATGAATTCTATAATAAGTTATTGGATGGTGCAACATTATTTAGAGATACACCAAGTGTAACTTGAACCCAAATCTTATATATATTGAGTATTAGCTTTGTAAAAGTTATTGCAAAGTTTCCATTATTATATAATAGCATATGTGTGTGTGTGTGTAGACATTGTATATGGTTTTAAATTATTCATCAATTTTATTGTTTAGGTATAAATATCTAAATTAATGTAGGTGAACATGTAAATAGAAAATTATATATAAAGTTTTATATATATATATATATATATACAAGATAGAATTTCTACTCTAGCCTAATCTAAGTGTATATGTGTGTGAAGCTTCCTCCTGGAGACTTGAACCTCCACAAGCATTTATATTTGTGGAGTAACCACTGCACCAAAGGTGTGCGGCGGTATATATAAAGTTAAAATTATCAAAGTTGAATGTGTAAAGTCTATATATATATTGTCAACAAAATTTAGGAATAAAAAAAATAAGGAAAAGAATGCTTATGTAACCAATGACATGGAGGATGGGGTGACGCAATATGAGCGTAGCAATAATAAATGTTATTTTTCAACTTTTAAATATATATAGATAGAGATACAGACTAATGTGTTTTTCTATGCATATGCATATGTACAATTAAAAATAATCATAATTATACATTTTTTTTAGAATAGATTCAAATATATATATATATATATATATATATATATATATATATATATATATATATATATATAATAGGTGAAGCAGAGAAAAATTCAAATTGCAATTCTAAATTAGAATCCTAATTTTGTGTCATGTGTCAAGTTCACGTGGCTCCATTTGTCTACATTTAAGTGGAATCAGTTGTAATTTCGGTGTGCTTTTTTTTTCCACACCCACGTATTTCTAGATTCACCTCCCTTTCTACAATAATCAAAACCCAAAATCCTTCCTCTCCTACTTAGCTAACGGTGCATGTACCCAGTTACCACACCGATTCAGACACCTTAATATACATCTCCCCTCTTCTTCAATGAATGCTATAGAATTTGAAAAGAATCTCTCGATATCAATGATGCATGTATTTAGGTATTTTTGTATCTTATATAAGAAATGGTTTTCCATATATTTCGATTGTACTCACAATTTTAATGGTCCTGGTTTATACTTCCTAAGGTTTGATTACTTCTTTCTTTCATCTGCCTATAATATTTTTTTTCCACACCCGTGTATTTCTTTGTTCACCTCCCCTTCATTCGTTTTTGTGAATAATTTTTATTTTTTAATTATAAAATTTTTTGTTTTCCTATCATTGATGTTGTATGTTTATTTTCTGTTTCATAACAAATTGTAAGGAAACTCAGAATTTTAATGGTCCTAGTTTATGGTCTGCAAAACCAATTCCAACCATTCCTAAGGTTTGATTACTCATTTCTTTCATCTACCTATTGTTTCCGTCCTTTTTGTGAATAATTTTTATTTTTTAATTATAAAAGTTTTTTTGTTTGCCTACGATTGATGTTACATGTTTATTTCCTATTTCATAACAAGTTGCAAGGAAACTGGGGAATTGTTTGAATTCCAAACTTTCAAGCATGCCACAAAATTGGAATGGGACATTGGAACCGAGATGAACCTTATCCTTACGGTTACGAAGAATTTGTAATTATGTGAAAAAGATGCTCAATCGACCTTGAAATATTTAATTTGGTGAATAGGCTTCTTTAAGTCTCTTTTATTGTATTTTTTTACCCTCATTGTAGCATCACTTAAATAATAAGATGCAATATTCTATTCCTTGGTTAATCGTTTGTTAAGCTTTGCAAAGTTTTTATAATTATGATTTCCTTAATAGTTTGCCAAAAGGAATGATTATTGATTGTGGAAACTTCAAAGTGTAATCAACCTTATTCTTGTGATTATCAAAAAAATTTAGTTACATCTCATTGAATATAAAAACCTGACTCTTCACATTTTTGTTCTTTTCACATCAATCCCAATCACTCTAAAATCCTTTCTTAATTTTTGTGCTTATGGAATTATATATATATATAATCAAAACTATGAGAAAATATAATTTAAATTCTAAATTGGATAGTTAATTTTGCATCATGTATCTTATCTAAAATTTTAAATTTTTGTGCATGCATCAACACCTAACACAGAAGGTAGAAAACCACAATAATCAAGTTCATTCATCTAAGCAAAAACATTTAACTTGCACACTATAAAAATCCCTACCATCCCATTCGTTGTTCGTATAAGCATAAACATACAACTTTCTAGAAACATTCAGCCATATTTTCCACACACACACACAAAAAAATAAAAATAAAAATCCTACGCCTCCACCACTAAAAAGTTAAAACTAATACAAACTTTCACTCTCGCATAGATCTTTACATTTAGCTTTCATCTATCTCTCAAATGCATAATTTTTGCTCTAAGTTTTTAAAGGCATTAAAGTTAGTTTCTCTCTATCTCCCTTACTTTCATATTCTTATTTTTTCCCCAATTTGGTTTACGATTTGTACAATTGTTTTTTTTTTTTTAGTGGTATGGTGAAGATCAAAAAGGCAGAGTTTCCATTAACCCCCACCCCCTCTTTTTCCAGTTCCTTTGTGTTAATGTTTATTGGCCATATGATTTGCTTCTTTTGTTCCAACCAAGCCCACATGAAAAAACTAAGTTTGCATGGGACATCTATACCTTTTGATCGTTCCCTGCCAATTCTGTTTTGAATGTACCTATTATATCATTATTATCATGTAAAATATGAGTGGATTGGGGTTTGTGGTGATTCTTCCTTTTTGATTGCTTACTAAAAGTCTTTGAGTTTATACTACTAACATGTTTGAGTCTGGAAAAACTTTGTTATTTATTTTTGGGCTAAACATTATTTGCTCCATTTAAATTTTTTGTTAGTTTTGTACGCAATGCAAGTTAATTTATTCCTTTGTTTGACTTGGTTCTATGTGTTATAATTCAGAACCACCGAGTTAACCAATATTATTGTCAAAGTTATATTCAACTGAAATTTGTTTGTTATGTTTTATTATTTCATAGCTCTAACATCTACAATTCCCTTTCTCCCCCTCTCATGTCTAGTATTAATTGTAGAAAATTATATTGGTTTACGCAAAATTAAAAGCAGACAATTATTAATTAGAAAACAAGCAAGCAAATACGTTTAAATTGCACAAAAGATATTTATAATAATATTATTCTAAGTTATGTATTCATTTTAAATATTGATTTCAAATTTTTTTTAATCCAAATGAATAAAACAATTTCGTTACATCATATGAAGTTTTCCTATAAATAAATCATAATTAAAAAAAAAACATTATGAAGCAAGCAATTATCACTTAGATAATAAGCAAGCAAAAAAAGAAAAAGAAAAGTGCTTTACAATATCAAAAATTAAGAATTAATAAATTTTAAACAAAAACAATATAGACAATTTACATTTTCTCCCTAATAATATTATTACAAGATTTTTTAAAGAATAACAAAATATAAGAATGATTTATCTATAGTATTTAAATTATATATATAAGAATTATACTATGCATTTTAATGTGTATTTTTTAAGTATATCTATGCAAATGTAAAAAAAATTACATAATGCTAAGTTTTGTTAATGAAATTTTCTGGTTAATAATATGAATTTAGACTTAACTAAGCCTTTTAAATATAAATAAATCTACCTAATAATATCCTTACAAGATTTTTTAAAGACTAAACAAAATATAAGAATGACTATTTATCAATAGTATTTAAATTATATATATAAGAATTATATTATGTATCTTAATGTGTATTTTTTAAGTATATCCATGCAATTGTAAAAAAATTACATAATGCTAAGTTTTGTTAATGAAATTTTTTGGTTAATAATATGAATTTAGACTTAACTAAGCCTTTTAAACATGAATAAACTCATGATTAATAAATAAATAAATAAATAAAAACCAATAGTATCACTTAAATAATGAAATACAATATTTTTTTTTCATTGTTTTATTAAATTATATTCACTCCCGTGCGGTAGCATGAGTTACATACTAGTTATACATAATATTAGCTTATACTTTTTTTAAATCATGCATTTTTAAAATATGTAATGGTTTCTTATATGCGTGCTCAGAGGCTCTTTTATTTCTTTGGGTAAAGGTTAATAATTTACATCTATTATAATTTAGAAATATATATTTTTATTTTTTAAACAAATAAAAATGATAAACTTTAGAGATAAACAGTAACTACAATTTCTTTTTTGAACATAAAGTGAAAAAATCTAAATTTTAAGGGTTCTCATTTTGAATTCAAAATGAATTTGTTATTTGACATTTTATGGCCCTATTTCTAATGAAATTACCCTTCATTAATAAGGGTATTTTTGAATCACATAAAAGTCTAGTGGAAAGAGGAGAATCCTCTTTTATATATATATATGTATATATATAGTTTAGAATTTAATTAGATTTAGACTTTTTGATTTTTTTTCACCCAATACTTCACTTTCCACAAAAAAAGGACACGTGGTAGAAAATTGGACTCCAATTGAAATCCAATTTAGAATCTAATTGTATTTGGACTTTTCAATTTTTACACTCAATAATTCACTTGGAACAAAATTAAAAATTAAATGGGACACGTGACACAAAATTGAGAATCCAATTAAAATCTAATTGAATTTTCTCTGAGTTTTGTTATACACACACACACACACACTAGTGTGTAACCCTGTACATATGTACGAGTACATTTATGTGTGTGATTTAGAATTTCATTAGATCTAGACTCTTTGATTTTGTACCAAATAATTCATTTGCCACAAAAATTAAGAAATTAGATGGGACAAAATTGAACTCCAATTAAAATTTTATTTAGAATTTAATTGAATTTAGACTATTTGATTTTTGTACCTAATAATTCACATGACACACAAATTTAAAAATTAGATGAGACAAGTGGTACAAAGTTATACTCCAATTTAGAATTTAATTAAATTTTCTCCCAACTTTGACTACTACCCAATTCCTCGATTACCCTCATGAATTCCAATTCCCCCACTTAGGACTGTCCAACCGGCCCGTGAACCCACTCAACCTGGCCAACCCACCCATGTCCGACCCGCCGCCACCCGATTCAATGACTCCGACGGTCAAATGCAGGTTCAGAGCTCTCTAACCCGACCACATGCAGGTCGGTTGTCGGTTTTTCGTTTCAAAACCTGTGACAGTCAACCTAAATCGAGCCTTCATCCTTTTTGGCGAGTTTTTACAAATTTCAGACCAACTTCAGTGAGATCTTGTCGAGATCTGTTGAGATTTGGTCCAAATACTTCGAGATCAGGTCCAGATCCTTCGAGATCTAGCGAGATCTCGCCATTATTCGACAAAATCGGGTCCCTATCTTGACGGATCCAATCCCTACCTCGACGGATCCGGCCAGATTTCGTCCCCAGTGATAAACCCAATACCGACCCGACGAGACCTGAACCAAAAAATCTGGCCATATCTCTAGGTCGGTTTCGAGCCACATTTTTCTCCACCCGAATAATTCAAGTCCCAACCCAACCCGACCCGTGGATACCCCCCCACTAACAAACCAAAAAAAAAAAAAGGAAAAAAAATTATTCATGACAGATTATGCATAACATAGCAAGCAACAACTCAATAAGCAATTGTTCCATTCATACCAGTTCCATATGCCGGATTCTCCTTATGGATTCGAATCCCTCCACTAACAAACAAAAATAAAAATTTATATATGACATGGCAACAAACAAACGTTCCATTGTTTCATGCCAGCTCCATATGCCACATTGTAAATTGCAAGACAATAAGCAGAACCAGTGTACCCCATTTCTTTAATAGCATGGTACAAATTATGAAGAGAACTGCCACACTGATGATGAATTTACAGTCTAAAATGATTAAACTAAAATAATTTTTAACCATATAGTAATTGTTTGTGTGTCTAATTTTAACATGAAAAAAAAAAAAAACGAAACTATGGAGTTCATAATATAATCATTTTCAATTTTATTGCTTATAATTTTTTTTATGAAAATATAATAAGTTGCTGCGCGCGCGCGCAAAAAAAATGGTCACATATCTACATCTCAATGGATTCAATACACAATAATACTAGACTTAAATCTTACCTATGAGAGACTGTGCAAAGGCAGAGACCCAATGTGGACAGAAACTCATACTCTGAGAAAAGCTATGGTGTTTTATTATTAGGTTAATGATAATTTTCCTACGTTATTATGGAAATTACCTTCATAAAGTTGTTGAATTCGGATCAAATTTACCTGTTGGCGATTGCTTAGGCCTTAGATATTACTTTAACTTTTGAGTTTTAGATATATTTCCTTTGTCTTAGAATGTAATAGAGTCGCTCATGCTAGTGTTAGAAAACAGAATGAGAATGCTATTGTTTAACTTGAAGAGTATCACATTTCTCTTTTTCATTGTACAAGTTAAAACTAAATAGATAAATTAAGCATGGTATCGTCTTAAACTAAAGAAGATTGAACAATTTTTTGTTTTTATTTTTTTTAACAATTTGATAGTTACAACAATAGAAAAGAGGAGATTTAACCTTAGATAGTTAGATACATCTTTTGAAAATACCAAAACGTAACGATTAAGCTCTAAGGCTCATAAGTGTTTTTTATTTATTTAAATAATATATAGTTAGTAAGGTAACATGCGCAAATCATGAGAAAGACTAATAGATAAAATTGAGGATGTGATATACGACTTAAAAATAGAAAGTACGTATATACTAAGTTATAATATAAGAACAAATGAAGTGAAGACATGCATGCACAACCAATCCCCACAAGGATTACGATTTACGATACGATTTCCACTAAAATGAAATAAAATTAATTAGGCCAAAAAGAATTATACACAACCTGAAGGTAGGCCAGCTCAGCTGTGAAATGAAAATTTTATAAAACACCCAACCATATAATATCAAATCAAACAGTCCACAATATATAATCATTAATAATCAAAAAACACTAAGTCAAAAAAAACAATTATATTTCACCCAAAAAAAAAAAACAATTATATTAAAAATGTGCTATACCTGATAATCATACATCATACATTACCCACTTCCTCCATCTAAATTATAATTATTAGGAAGAGCCAACGCAATGAAATCATATAATAATTCAATAATCTCTATCAAAAATTTTAATTAATTCATTCAATAATCATTTAAAATTTCAACAGCTGGGAATTATAAATAAAAGTATAAATTACACAAGTTTGAAATGTAACCAACCAATTCATTTAGGTTTAGAATATGTCATAGCTGAGACACATTTCAAAAGAACGTGCTTAGCATAAGGAAAAAGGAATTGGTATAAACTATATAAATTATTAAAGAACATTCGCATCTCAGATTCACGATCAATCAAATTTACAAAGAAAAAAGAAAAATATATTTTCAGATTTTCTCATCGCTAATTAGGGATATAATGACCAACTCAACGATAATCACTCATTCACTTGCATTATATTTTATTTTTATTACTCAGTCGTAATAACAATAGACAGCAAAGAATAAAAGCGGTAGTAGTTTGAGATCGGCATTTGCGGATTCAGTCATAACATTATAGCTACCAACAAAGTCAAATCTCATCAACCAAAATTTCATCCCATCAAATTAAAACACTCTTTGATCAATTACATAACACAACATTGGTCATGATGTTTTTTTTATGACAATAATAAAAGTCGTTACTTCATCATGGATCTCATATTTTGGCCTAATTTGCTTTGTGGAACACTAAAAAAAGGTTAAATTACTGACATGATTATGACCCTCTATTTATCAGGTGAAGTTTAATTTGGTTCCTTCAACTATTAATCATGTCAACTTTGTTTATAAACTTTTAAAATTCAGTTTCTCTATAAAAAGTAATTAGTAATTACGCTCCACTTTTTTGAAGTTTAGGAGAATGTCACTTTCACTCCAAACCTTAAATGGAAAAAAAAAAAAAAAAAAAATTTTCCCTCTTTACATCCAAAACACTCAATACTAGCTAGTTGAAATTATTGGATTTTATGAAAATGATTCCAACCCTATTAATATGTATTTGGTTGAATATGGTAGGTTATGTATTTTTGCAATTTATGAAGGTATTTTTGGTTTTATGTACTTAAATTGTTTGTCTTGTACCTAATATTGAACAAATATTCCAGTCTTATTTTATTTTAGGAGTGGACAAGTATTTAAGTTTAAAAATATGTGAGGAAGTAGACATAGAGTGGAAAAAAATAATAAGTCATTAAGCCAAATGTTCCATTTTGGTAATTGACATGATTATTGCAATAACTTTCAAACATAATGATTCAAAATGAATATCTCAAGGCCACTGGCCCACTACTAAGAATTAAGGAAAATGTTAACAGATACTCTTAGGACATTAGTTAACAATTTATTTAAAGAAAATTTTTATAGGAAAAGAAAAAAAAAGTAATTAATGTTATGATTGCTTTTTTTATTTTTCATAAAAATGGTGTCAAAACTTTTCTAAAATAGATTGTTAACCATTGTTATAAGAGCTCTCGTTAGTATGACCCAAGAATTAATGCTGATAAATAGAACAATCAAATATGGGACTCTTAATCCAAGAAAGAACTACTTATTGTAAATTTAAGAAATGTTGCATCATTTAATAATTTTTATGGCAAAAACCTTAAGTTCTCCTCTTAAGATTCAGCTATGTGACTTTTTTTTTTATGGGATGAAAGTGTATTTTTAATTAAGTATTTTTTTTATGGGAATTTAATTAAGTATAGTTACATGACTGAATTTTAAGAGAGAAATCTAAGAAACAGCACTTAAATATTATACCTAAGTTTTGTTTATTTTTTATTGGATAAATAATTTTAAAATTCAACCGTTGGATTATATATTATCTATATTATTAACACGCATGCTAAATTTCATGTTAATCGGACATTATATACTATTTGATCCATAAACTTATCTTTCATGCATAATTTCAAACTTAAAAAAAAACTTGCATTTTAAATAATTGATTGATAAACTAGTTATTAATCTTTAATTATCTTGAATTTTGCAAGTAATGAGAATATACAAAGATAATATAATCTAATGGTAAATTTGTCAAAATTCACATACAATAAATTAAAGTTATACAAATGTAACTTTATATATACACTTTGAAAGTACAGTCTCCTAGCCTATAAAATTCTTAGCTTAATTATTTGAATTGACAAATAGATCGAGCATACGTACTATGTAGACTTTATAGCCACTTTCAACAAAATATTTGAGAGATGAGATTGAATAAATTTTGAAAGTTGAAGGACAAATTTTTCACAGTCAATATTTGAGGGCCAAATTGAACGGTGGTTAATAGTTGAAACTTGAAAGATCAAATTTGTATTGAAATTAAAAGAAAAAATACGAAGGTAAAAGCATATATCGTATGCATTAAAGGTAATAGCTAGCTTAAACTGCAAGATATTGAAGCAGCAAGTTTGAGAGAAAATGGATCTAGTCTTCTTGTTGAAAACAAAAGAACTTGTTGAACAAGCAAAATAAAAGTCTAGCCATCCCCAATTTCCAAGAATAGTAGAAAACGTTCCTTATAATCTGTGAAGCATTGTTATTCATGACAACCGTAGTGAGTTTTTAAATGGATGCAAGACAGTCAAATCTCATACCTGAGAGGCCAAAAATGGTGGCTGAAAAAAATTTCACGTGGGCTGATGTTCATCAGGCCTTTAAAATTTTGAACTACCTGTTCTTTTTAGCTCCAAAAGTTTTAAAATCGCCTTATGTATGAAGAAATTGGCACACTAAATCACTATACGTTTGGATTGAGATATATTAATATATCTCAATCCAAACGTATATTTTCCGAATGATACAAATCTCCAACAAAACTAAAACTACTGATTAGTTTTTTTTAGGGTTTTGGCTCCTTTGCATTACTTAAAATAGTAAGTATCCTAGGCTATTCTATTTATAATTTTACACCAATATGGTAGAGGGTGTACTCAAATCTTCTTTGTCCATTAGTTCCTAGTTCCTCTCCTCTTCATGGGGTAAAGCAGCTTCAAGCATGATATAGCTCATAAGGTTCATAACCTTGACGTTATGGGTTCAAATCTGTTTCCGCAACTTTTTTTTTTTTTTTTTGACGAAAGAGTTAGGTTCGATTCTGGTAACTAGTAATTAATAACCTTTTTTTTTTCCTTTGGATGGATAGGAGGAAAAGAAGGGAATCTGCTAGAAGTGAAGAGGATAGAACCACTATGCTATGATACTATTGCGGTCAACCATACTTAGTTCTTTATCCATTTAAAAACATTAACCCATTACCCAGGGCAGATAGCGGGAATTGAACCTTTCTATTAAATTTTGTTGCTATCATCTCCAAGCAAAAACAGAAACAGGACCAACCAAATTGTAGGTTGTATTTATGATAAGAGCTATACTAAGAATTGACCATTAAATTTCTACATTCACTATCTATTTATTTATTTGTTAAAAAGATTCTGTAATATGTATGTAGATCAAATAGGATCAAGTGCAAAATTAAGATGAGTTTTTGTAAATAGGATTTAAGTGGCAGAACAAGATTAGTTTTGGTCAACGTAACCATGCAACTAATCACAATCGATCTATCATATGATGATTTTTTATTTAGTTTTAATTTTAATTTTTTTTTTTAAGTAAGCGTTAATCAAATATATATACAGAATATTTTAAAACACTAGTCAAATTATATTAGCGTTTTTTTTTTTTGTTTTTTTTTTAGTTATTCATATAGCTTAATTAGTTTGAACTAATACACTTTTGCACAAGCCATACTCTTATCCAATCCTAGTTCTTTTTTTTTTTATATATAAAAAAACAAAAACTTATTTTTCCCTTTTCCAAACAAACTCAAGAATCTCATTACTCTTAGGTTGCATTTGGCATTGGCTGAAAAGCTATATTTTTTTTAATTATTTAGCTTATTTTTGCTACTATTCAACTTATTTTTGCTACTATTCATAAATTTTATTGCACTTTTTTATCATATTTAATTATTTATAGTTTTCGTCATACTATTTTAGCTAATTTTTATCTTTATTTACAGTATTTTTAGCAAAAAAATTTTAATTTCAATTAAATAAGTTGTTTGAGACGCTTAGAATTATTTTTTGAGAATGCATTGCTCTTAGAATTGCGAAGCCATTCTCTGTGTATTGAATAAATAGTATTGTATACAGAAAAGGCTTATATATAAAGAGAGGCTAAAGGCACCACTATACAAGCACAAAATGGTACAATTGTAGTGGCATGGACCCAAGGATGGGCTTGGGCCTAATGTGGCAGTACTAACATGGTTCTATTGATGTGTCACCGATGACGTAGCCTTAGGGTTGATGTGGTAGCTTCTGATGTGGCGCGTGAGAGATTTTAACAACTTAGAATGAACCCAATGGTGTCACTAATAGAAGTACAACTATATACTATGGGCCCAAGGATGGACTTGCCTCATGTGAACTAACAATTGCATTGATGAAGAAGCTGCAATTATGTTTATTAATTTGAAGACGATATAGTGGTATCAAATTTGCCTATTAGAAGCAAGCCTAGTCCATAATTAAGTCATAGCAATCATGATTTCCAACCATCATTTCTACTAGTGAATTTTTGGATATACAAGTGTAAGCGGAAGTTCTATTTAAAAAAAAAAAAAAAGTAAAAAAATTGAAAAATTAAAATATAAAAAAATTGGTCCAAATTTATAGGTTTAAACTCTAAGGTTAAGTAGTGTTTATATATGTTATATTAACTTCTCAATTAGAATTTTTCTAAATGTTTTATTTTTTCAATAAATGGTATTAGAACCAATGGTGATGATAAAATTATCAATATTCGTTTCATAGTTGAAGTAAGGACTTAAAAAGAAGTCTCAAAAGACTAACAAATATAAATTAGATAATAGAACATACAAGGGGTAGGTTAGAGAGGGAAAGGGTCGTGGTTTTTAATTAATGGTGCAGTCAACCAGAGTGCAACTGGTATCTACCCTCTTTGGCTAAGTATGCATTGAGGCTTTGCTGATGAATAGTTGAAGAGGACCACTTGTGCTAGTTGATTTCTAGAATGTTTATTATTATTAATTTTTTTCCCTCTCTTTGGCAATGGGACTGTATTGTGTTCATGCCTTCATGGGCTAGTTCCATTCCTGGGTAAAAATAAGAGAGTTGGTGGTGGGTTGGTTCTGGTTCTTGCTGAATGTAGAAAGCAGGCCTTTTCTTTTGGTGCTGTGTAAGTGACGTGTGGTCGATTTGGCCACTTTATCCACTCAATTGCTTTGATGATAGAGGGGTGGTTGGGTTGGTGATTTCTTACTGTGATTGATTACTTCCTGCTGAGATGAGATGAGAGCACAATTGTTGACCCAGTACATGCACGCTTAAATGAGTGGTTTTTACCTTTTATCACTTAAACACGTTCCAAGCTAACACAAAAGAGGACAAAGTGACATATCAACCATAACCAAATCCACTTAGTGATGTTAACGATGAGTTTAAATTAGAACTAATAATAATTTACTATTTAGGATTTGTTATAAAATTGTTGTGCACGTAATATTACTCAAATCATATAATACTTTCATGCCTTGGTTTGAGTTTATAGGCTTGGCCCATTTGTCTGAGCTATATTTCTCTTGTTGTATTGGGCTTTTTAACAAGGTCATTATTATTTTTTTTACAAATTGCCCTATAAATAAAGCCTTTTTACTTCTTTGGGTTGGATTAGGCTTTGTGGGCCTGTCACACGTCCGTTTTGGGCCTAAATGGCTTTGTCCCGTCCGTCACAACCCTGAAGGCCGAATAAGGCAGCTACAACAACAAATAAGTAGAGATTTATAAGTTGGGTTTGGATGCCCATTGTAGATTGACCAAAAAATGTTCATCAGCCACATTTGTAAATGTGTAGAATGTACTCACATTATCATAACTGGTCCATAAGATCATAGATTTTTATTTTATTTTTTATCAACGAAGATAAGATCATAGATTGCTTTGCAGTTTGGTATCTAATTTACGGAATGACAAAGGGGCAAGACAGGGCTCAATCATGGGTGTCCCGTCCTCAACCCACAAGGACATTCAAGACAAAGCCATGTGTAGACTAAGGAGTGGTCCCCCCAAAATTTATTTTCAAACAAAAATAAAAGGTTTATATATATATATATAATATATATATATATATATATATATATTTTTTTTTTTTTTTTGAGGAAAAATAATAATAATTGGCCTCAAATTGAATAGTCTCACAAATTCAAAAAAAAAAAAAATGATCATCTAGCCCATTCCTTTCGCTAACGATCCATCCCAAAAAAAAAAAAAAAAAAAAAAAAAAACCATTTTACATAACAAAATCTTAAGTATTACTTGTATCAAATTTGGAAAATAAAAAATAAAAAAACACCCTTATTTGATATTTTTTGTATTCATGTTCTGTCCCCCCAAGGCCCAAACCTGAAATCCTAATCCCGTCCTTGGGGCATTACCCAACCCTGGCCCCAAACTCGAGCCCCCATGGCCCCATCCCTTCCCCACCCCAATTAAAAATATTAAAAATTTTATTTTTTAAAACACAAACAAAATCTTTACCAAGCAACAATACTCAATAATATAAAACAAATTAAATTTCACACCAAATTATTTAACAAGACTATAGTACAAAGTTTCAATGTACCAACATAATAATAAAAACCAAACTTTTACCAAGAAATACGACTCTATAATAAAAACCAAACATTTAACACCAATTCAAACTCAAATTTCACACTAAAACTGTTTAATTAAACAATAATGTCCTTCATTCCATTACAATAAATTAAATCTACAAAATTTCTAATGGTCATAATGGTAATTTTGTAATTATAGAAAATATAATAAAATTTTAGTAAATATATTCAAGATAGGGTGAAGCTTTGTACATATAAGGTTTGGCTTCAATCCAATATTCTAATGCACCTAACACAATCAAATTGGTCATGTGTTCATATCGTGTCTCATTCAATACTCAGAACATTGGATAGAAGCTTTGCTCATTTAAGATTTGGCTTAAGTCTAGTGCTTTAGTGCATTGAATTAAATATAGACACATGTTCAAAATTAACCATGTATCTACATCGTGTCCTATTCAATGCATTAAAGTACTAGACAGAAACTTCGCTGTTCCAAATATTACGAGAATAATAGAACCTTCAGTTGCAAGTTAGTGGATGTGATACAAGACGAAAGAAGAAAGCTCAATGGAAGTCCTGGAAAGAACTTGCCAAGGCAGCTGCCTTCCCCCACAAAGGACAATCAACATCATTAGGCATTTATGCTCTAACCCAACCATATGGCTCAAAAAATTGGCAGTAATGTGGTCTGCAATATCCTCCTGTTCACCAGGATTGTAATGCAATTGAGGTTTCCTAAACTCCAAAAGGAAAAGCCCGTAATCTTTTATAACCCATTTCAAAAGCAAAAGGCCGCTCGTGTAGAAGAATCATATTTCAAATTTCCCAATATTTGAACGTCAGAAAGAATGAGATGCTAATAATGATGACTTAACTAGACATTTTGACAATCTTCATTTTCCTCTCTTCGTTCAATAAAAAGGGCATGCTTATAAATCTACTTGCACCTGAAGCAAAACTGCCAATTTTTGTGTGTATGGTTAGTTATGAGTTAAAGTGGGCCAGCCTCAATGGCATGTAATGCGAGAGATCCACCTTTGAGATCCGGTGGAAATCAACCCAACATAATAGACAATGGAGACCATGGAATAAAGGTAAAACCGTTATACCCTATCAAGAAACACAACATTCATTTCTGAGATCGTATTATGCTTATGATTCTGCAGACATTGAAACAAAGCCTAAAAATTTAAGAGCATTGGTTATGCATTTCTAAAAATTTACATAAAACGCTTCTTTTCTAAAAATGAATTTCTCTTGTACCAAAAAAAAAGAGATTTTCTTCTTAATATATACAAGAGAAGAGCTATACCACCATCAGTGTGTTTGGTAGAGTGGATTTTAGTGAGGATGAAAAAAAAAGAAAAAAAGAATGGAAATAAGGAGGGAAAAATTTTTGGAGTGAATTTGGTTGGGAGAGGGGAGAGGGGAAAAAACAAAACACACAGGTCCACTAAGGACCACCACTGTCTTTCTCTAGGCACAAATTCACTTCTCCACCAGTTCATCCATGGTGTGTCTCTCTGGCAAGGTACTCGTGTAATTAGTAATTACCACAGTGGAGTCGTGAACCCATCACAAAAGTTCAATAAACACATAAGTTGGGCTGCCTTTTTACAAAATAAGCAAACCCACTTCACCAAGAGTAATGGGTTTTGCTTAACAAAGTTTCTCTTCATCAAGACGTAAGGATAACAAACAATTGGGCCATCATATAAGTTTTGCTTTGGTTTTATTTATTTTAAAAAAGCAATAAAACAAAAAGAAAAAAGAAAAATAAAAATGTGTTACGGGTGTCACATGTAGGATCTAGCACATATAGCTTGTCTTGTCAAGTGGTGTAATTCCATGCAAGGTATTGACACAAATTCCTATCTACCTTAGCAATTCTACCATGCCAACCAGACATCTCTCTCGTCGTCAGTGTCTTATTAGTGACACAAGATCTTGCCATGTCAATTGAACAACATAGGTGCTACACCAAGCAATACATTCAAGACTTTCCAAACTCAAGCTTTCTAGTGGCCCAAACCAATTGTAAGCTGATGTACTTGTAGAACAAGCATATTAAACTATACATTGAGTTTATTGTAATGCAAATGCTTAATGTAATATGTAGCCGTTAAGGGCTTTCTCACTATGTGTGCTCTTTTTTTCATGCTTCCGCTCATCATTCAATCATCACACATGATCACACAACTTCTATAATTGTTCTCTTGAGGTACTAAGCATTCGTCAAGAGCTTGTGGTTTTTTTTTTTCTCAAGGTGTGGGAAATAGTCAATCTTTGAAAATTTTCTCTAGGGATTCCCTTACAAAATCCTGGAGTAACCTGTCTCTTTCTAATAGAGAAAGCTCCAGCTTTACTTTACCAAAAACTCTTTGTTCTTGTGAGTGAATAATAAAAATCAAATATTTAACACCAATTCAAACACAAATTTCACACTAAAACTATTTAATAAAACAATAATAAATATTTCCAATATCTCCTTCATTCCATTACAATAAAGTAAATATAAAAAATTGCTAATGGTCAAAATGGTAATTTTGTAATTATAGAAAATATAATAAAACTTTAGTAAATATATTTAAGATAGGGTGAAGCTTTGTCCACACAGGGTTTGACCTAGATTCAATGTTCCAATGCACTTAACACAATCGAATTGGTCATGCACTCATATCGTGTCTCATTCAATATTCAGAGCGTTGGACAGAAGCTTTGCTCATATAGGACTTGGCTTGAGTCTTGTGCTTTAGTGCATTGGATCAGACACAAAATGTGTCCAAAATTAGCCACATATTTGCATCGTGACTTATTCAAAGCACTAGAGTATTGGATGAGAGCTTTGCCCTTCCAAATATTATGAGAATGATAGAACCTTTGGTTGCAAGTTAGTGGATGTGATATAAGAAAAAGAAGAAGCTCAATTGGAGTCCTGGTAAGAAACCTACCAAGGCAGTTGCCTTCCCCTACGAAGGACAAGTGACTTCATTATGCATATATCCTCTAACCAACCATGTGGCTTGAAGAACTAGCAGTAGTGTGGTCTGCAATATCCTCGTTTTCAACAAACTTGTGATGCAATTGAGGTATCCTGTACTCCAAAAGGAGAAGGCCGTAATCATTTATCCCCCATTTCAAAAGGAAGAGGCCGGTCATATAGACGAATCATATTTCAAATTTCCCATATTTGAGTGTCGGAAAGAATAATTTGCTAAGAGCATTTACATTAGGTTGTATAGTTTTGCCTAAACAATGACTCACATCAGTTCATATATAATTGTATAAATTTACAAGTTTATTACAGTAACTATATAAATTTACAATGAAACTCTTTATTTTGTATTTAATTGTTTATTCTTTCTTTACGTATTTTAAGAATGAAGAGAGTGGATAGATGTTGTTGTGTGTAAAAAAAGATAAACAATTTTAAAAATTAAGAAAAATTAATATTTTAATAATATGTACTATAAAATAGATAATCTGATGTGTGGTGTTTTAAAAAGTGAATGTAAAATAGATAAAATAAGTTCTTATGTTAAAATAAATATGAATAATTGCATGAACTGATGCGAATGCTCTAATAATGATGACTTTACTAGCATTTTGACAATCTACATTTTCCTCTCCCCATTCAATAAAAAAGGTATTCTTATAGATCTAGCCATACCAGAACCAAAACTTCCACATTTGTTATGTATGGTTTGTTATAGTTAAATCGGGCAAGCATTGATGGCATGTAATGCAAGAGATGCATCTTTGAGATCCAGTGGAAATCAATCCAACATAAAAGACAATGTAGACTATGGAATAATGGTAAAATTGTCATACCCTGCCAAGAAACACAGCTTTCATTTTTGAGATTGTATTGTGCTTGTGATTTAGCAAGCATTGAAACTGTAAGTTTTGTGATCCATACCCCCCTTTAAATGACATATCGGCATGTTGATTCCTTTTGCGAAGACGAGGTGCGTGGCACTTAATCTTCCTAGAAGCGGTTTTATGCTTAAACAAGCGTGAGCCTAGGAGTATGCAGTGACTCTTAAAAAGAGGCAAATGAGTCACTACTTGGTTATAGGTCGAGGAACCAAAAAATGACTCCATGAAGGTCTTTCTATCAAACAAGGTTTGGAGTTGGTGTACAAGATGGGAAGAGGTTAGGCACCCAAAGCCTACCCAACTGTAGCTGGCCTTCATATATTGTTGCTTTATTTGGATAGAAGGTAGATTTGTCCTAGAGGTTCAAAAGTGTGCATTTGCATCTAGACATAGGTGTAGTCTACAAGTCATGTAAGACAATTAGGGAAAGCAAAGTAGACATGTAAGCAAGGGGACAAAGAGATAAGCAATAGAAGACAACATGTTAGTATGGTAGAGATAAAGGCATGTGAACACTCAAGCATACAAACATGTAAGTGCAAGGACACAAAACAACAACATCCAAGTATATGCATGTGTATACCCAATCATACATGTGCACGGGCTCATGCATGTGGGTTCCAAATAGGTTGCAAGTCTTACTCCAAAATGGTGTTTTAAGTCTTACGAGGAAAGATTATTAATTAAAGCGATAGATTCATTAATTGATGAGTGTTTTCCTTTATTAGAATTGAATTGTCTTGATTTGACATTAAAAAAAATAAAATCAAATAAGGAAAGATAAGAAAACATGGCATTGATGATGAATAAGACAGAAAATGCAAGAAATTTAGTTGAGCCCAAATTGGCATATGCCATAAGAAAGGTGCGTGCGTACTCTTCTACCGGAATATGCACTTAGGACTCAAATCAAATTTTCAAAAAAGCAACCAACACAAGAACCCTAGCTGCGTGAAAAGTGCATATGCCAGGATATGGGCACCTACGCGACTTATCCTATGCGTACTTCTCTCGAGGCATATTAGGGTCCTTGCATGTTCTTGACACAAACTACAAAATTAAACGAAATTAAAGACACAGTATGAAACATATACATGCAAAACAGCACATTAAAGCTTAGAGACAACAAAAAACATAATAGAAACAAGAATCAATGAGAAGAATGTGGGTCATGGAAAAGATCCACATCTCCTTCTCGTAACACTTATAGTAATGTAATTTAATTGCTCCTTGTTCGAATCGACCACTGTGTGTGTGATTGGATAAGTCATATGACTTGATTAAGGTCAAATGGGATGCCCTAAATGATTGTATTTGCAAGCTTGAACCAAGCTAGAATTCAATTCGAATGTGAATGAGGAAGAATATCTTCAAATCAACAAGGATCTGAAGTTAAATCTAATGCTCAACCCTTTTGCTCTTCTGGCCCTAAAACTCTAAGTTTAGCTATTTTCTGGGAATTTTGGCAAAGTTTCAATAAGGTTTTATTTTCTGACCCCTTTCAATGTTGAAATGGGGGTATTTATAGGGGAAATGGGTAACTAAGGTTTAATGATACTTTTAGACAACCAGTTGATCGAACTGGTTAACCTAGAGTCTCATCAAAATGAAAATTTAGTAATTTTAGGCTTTCTGTCCATAGAGTGCGTATGCATTATATACCCAGCGTACGCACTCTTTATAAGCTTAGGTCAAATTAGGTCAAAATTGTCTTTTAGGTTTTGGGCTTTCTATCTATTTTCATAGTTGGGCTTTGAACTTGGGTTGTGCTGGGTCATATTTAAGCTTGTCATCCTCATTGGGTTCAACACAAGATGCTAATAATTTTGGTAACGATTTGATTTCTCATCATTAGAACTGGGGGGTTTGGATATAGGTCGGAACGAAATAGGATGTCTATAGAAACAAAGCCTTATGCACATCAAACTAAAGATTGTGATCATGCTCAAGCAATTCATCAAATGTACATAAAACATGTCATTTCTAAAAATGCATCTCTTGTACCAAAAAAAAAAAACTTAATATATACAAAAGAAGAATTGTACCACCATCTTTTAAGTAACATCCCATGGATTGAATACCTATTGTATAAATATTCTTTATAGAAAGAACAACAACCCCCCACCCCCAACCAAAAAACAGAAGAATAGAAACAAAGCCATGGAAGGGAGATAGAGGAGGGGTAGAGTAGAACCCGCCACTGTTTACACCTTTATCAGTTGATTGTTCCATCAATCCAACATTTCCTCTGAAACCAAAGTAGCAGTGATCCACCGTGTTCAACCATTTCAGTGATCTTCTATGACTTTTCCTTCTCATCATCCTATCGGTTCAAGCAACTTTCAGTCAATGATAGCACTAAAGGCAGTCAAAATGATATCGAATATAAGATAATTACATCAACTTAAATGATAAACAATGTGCTTTGAAACTTGAATGGGTTTTTAAGAACTTTTTTATGCTCAAATCTCAATTTATGTAAACTCACTGCAGTTAGGTTGGAAGAAACGGTAGATATCTAAAATATTTTATATATATATATATAAACACACAAATTCTTGAGTATGCAATTCATTAAATTGAATTGGATAATATTTGCATTTAGCTCCTACTGCAATCATCAGTGCCACAGTAGAAGTATAAAATTTAGTAACAAGTTGTGCTTACTGAACTATCCACCATTTTGTCAAAATCATCATCAAATCCCCCATCAGCATCATCTATAAAAGACAGCGAGATGATCAGTTCACAGAATTTCACAGAATATAGAAGTTCAACAAAACAAAAGTGGCTCCTATGCCCCCACATAGTCATACACAAAACCGTGTTTCATATCGTATCTACAGATGATGCACATCAACTATCACCGCATATAGTAAAAAATTACTTCAAGTTGTAAACAATAACCCGTGCCAACATTTTTTTCTAGCTGGTGTCTAAAGCCCTTTGAGCACCCAACTTATCCCCATGCGCATGCAGTCATGCCATTCCACAAGCCCTTGGTAATTATGGGATAATTCCCTGGGGGTGACCACACTGGTAGTATTTGAACTTGGGTGATGATTCCTAAGGCGCCTATTTATCAAGGAAAAAAGAAAAAGAAAACTTCCCAGTCCAACAAGCAATATAGTTTTAAAGTTTGTCACAAAACTCACAAACTAAGAATAAAAGAATAAAGGATGGATGATTTTATCATTCATAACCATTTTTCTTCTGAAGAAAGAAGACTATTTTGGAAATCTTTCCAGTTTCACAACAAAAAATAACTAAATGGTGTGGATACTTGTAAAGTTTAAGAGATCACTAAGTTAGTCCAAAAGCAGCAGTATGTTTACTGCATGGCATAAACAACCCACTCTCTCTCCAGAAGTAGGTTATTCATTCAGACTAATTTTTTAGGAACTTGAACAGTGTCATCCTCATATGCCAAATCTGCTCACAATTTGAATATAGAAAATAGATGCATTTCAAGGGAGAAAGGTAGGTCGTAAAGATGCATAAATTGTTTCGCTGGACAACCAACACATTAACAGTTCAATAAAACATTGCAATTTACCTGGGCCATCATCACTGTCTCCAGGATCTCCCAAGAGAAATTCATCCAAATCTTGCTCTGTAGACGAGCTTGAAGTTTTAATTTGCTGCTTTACTTCCTTCGCCTCTGGTTTAGAAGTTATTTCAATTTTTTGAGATTCCTCTGCTCCATCATCTTTCACTTGTTCTGTTGGTTTTAACTTAAGATCCTCCATGTATTGCTTTTCATAGCTAAAGATATCATAAGAGAGGACTGTTTACAATACATCACAAAACAGTAGGAAACTACAGCCCAAGTAAAAATATGCAATAGATTGAGAGATATTCTAGAAATACCTTAGAGTCAAAAGAACTATGCATACAACATTTTTTTTGTCTAGAGTAAATGCTTATATGTATCTAATTACACATATGCATAAATGTCTAATACATTTGTCTATCCAAGGAGGAAAAAACCATATGATTTTGAGCAAAATCAGACACATAATAAGGTAAATAATTGCATTTTGACGGCTACTGGTGTAAGCTGTCTCGTAATGATTTAAATTCAATTCCCAACAAAGTATGTACGGGTACAAACCACTTTTAGATTAAGTTCCATACAAAAATATAAGCTTCAAATATGTTTTTCTTTCTAGCAAAACATATAAGTTTTGAAAACCCATGCTTACAGTCAATCAATGCTTAATAAGTTTTGATGATAACAAATGGATGGTAAATAGTGGCTTGTCATGGCAGATATAGTTTTTGGTAGTGATCATAACAAGTTGGGAGGTGTTAAAAGAAAATAGCTAGACCAATCAACTGATCTTCCACAGAGTTAAAAGAGAGAGAGAGAGAGATTAAACAAGGAAGGAAAATTGAAAAAGAAATTCAAAATTTTGAATGCAAAAACTGAAAAAAGCATAAAATATTTGACATTATCTAAGCACCAATCTACCCAAAGGGAGTCTGATAAATATCTGGCAACAATAAAGGTGTCACAAAAGGGGGCTCGATAAACACTATGAGTAAAACTCATTCTTTTTACTATTGAGGTTACATAGTAGGCATTACTAAGCACATTTGACTATCTAAATGCTTTTAAGAACATATGAAGCAATATTAGTATATCAGTCATAAATGGAAAGGGAATAAAAAGTGAGAAGGAAGGCTCTAACCCAATAGACAAAGTTACTTACGGTGCCACATGACTATTCACAAGTATAAAATATATTCTCCAGAACTTCCTTTCTTTCATGACACGTGGGCATAGCTCATATCTCAACTTTGAAATTTCCTGCAAAAAAGAAAAAGGAAAAAAAAAACAGTTATAAAGCATAAATTTTCAAGTAAAAAAGTATAATAAACCTAAAAGCCCAGGAAGATGTTTATGCATGTATGCACATGTGAATGGCAGAATGGGTAAGCCCAGATGCTTTTTGATAGGTAGACAGTGAGGGAGGGGAAGGTTAGGTTTGAGCCACAAACACGGGGCACCACAGTTTTTAATGTATGGAAGATCATGTAGAATGCCTAACATAACAAGAAAGATATCATTCTCCGGCTCATTTCAGTATCAACTATCAAGTCATATTAAGTTTAACTGGATATGGTTCACGAGTAAGCTTGTTTGTAGATAGTTGAGGCATGGCAAGGTTCGGCAACAGGAAGTACAAAGAAGTGTATTTCTTTATTATTTAAACTCAGAAATGCATAGTGTACTTGCTCCCCAATCACTGTAATCAGATTCTTTATCAGAGCCAAATTTGACTTTTGTAGGTTCCTAAATATGCTATTTTTTGGTCATCCAGTAAAATACGGTCTTACTATTATTTTGTGGAAGTGTAGCCGTTGCATATACATGGGGATGCCACATGTGAATTGACAATCTCTTTTGTATATTATATACACTAAAAATTATGAAGAAACCGTGACAATCCAATCACAATTAGAAAGGTCAAATGATACACATAGTAATTTATGGGGCTAGGCATTAGGAATGAGAATTCAAACAACCAAATAACAAAGACATTATTAACATCAATGGAACTAGTTGACAAATAAAATATCTCAAATGAGTAAAAGAAACCAAAAAATGCAACAGAATGACAAGGCTCTAGGCCTTGACAATCTAATTATTTTCACTTGTATAGCATTTCGGCTTCCAGCTACTAATTGATTCCCTAAGATCAAGCAGTTACTACATCTACGAGGTCAAACATTTGATTCCCAAATCTAAATTATTAGTTTTTATTTAGAACCTCCACCTCCTGTAACTTTCATTTTTCCAGTTCTAACAAGGGGGGCTACCTTGACAGTCGAAAGAACAAGATTGGCGTGTTTTTCTTGCCACTCTGTAAGATCCTGCCTAACATTTGAGACAGTAGGTATATCGGACATTTGTGTATCATCTGCACAATCGAAAAAACACCATTCTAGTAAACTCTGAATGATATGATAGAATGCCACACAAAAAAATCAATAACAATACACAAAAACAAAACAAAAGTCTAATGAAAATGACAAACCGCATTCGAATAACATAAGAACTAAAAAGTATACAACAACAACAACAACAAAAAACAATCTCAAACAAAACTTTAGATTGGTTTAGTAGTGTTAACCTTGTAAGGGAAAATCCTTAAACGTGGTGATGTTGATTTCCTTGACGAAGTCTCTCAACTCTTCGGTTATGCCGAACTTCTCCAGATCATTCTCCAAAGCCAAGGGAGTGTGAGGGGAAGAAGGTGAAGGTGAAGGCGAAGGTGAGGGAGAGCCTGTGATTCCCTCGGCCAAGACCTTAATCTGGTCAGCTCGCTTCACGGCTTCGGATTTGATCAGCTCGGCTCGCTTCGAGGCCTCGGCGGCGAGCTCCTTGGACCGCTTGGTAGTCTCGGAGACCAGGTCGGACAGTTTGGTGGCTCCGACGGAGAGGTCCTGGGTTCGCTTCGCTGCTTCCTCAGCTAGGCTTCGGGCTCTGTTCCACAAGTCCATGCCTTAAGGCTCAATGCTCTCTCTCTCTCTGGTTCTGTCTCTTTTATTTCAATGTTTTCTTTGTTCTTCATCTAGGGGAATGGTACATATTGGGCTTCCACGTGGCGTGGTTGACCATTTTGATGATATATCTTATTTTACACGGTTTTTTTTTTTTTTAATAAGAAAGAAAATTCATAGCTAGTAGTACAGTATTAATCTATAATTTTTAATATAAAAAATATTGTTTGAATTAATATATATATATCATTTGACATTTGGGTATGAATTTGAAGTTTGAAAAAGTCTAATTATGCAAAGTCAAGAACCTTGTCACACGAAAGTTTTAAACTTTAAAATCTCCCTCTTCCATGTTACCATTGAAATTTTTTTTTTCTTCAATGGAATTATTAGGTGATAAATTATGAGTGATAGTTCACTTATTAGAATTGTCAATTGACTTGAGAATCAAGAATAGTTCGAAAATTTTTGTCATCCACAACACAAATCACAGCCAAGAGGGTTATCAAATGCATTTACTTTACTTATAGTAGAATTGAACGAGAGGTGGGATATCCCACAAGAAACAAGAGGTCCTAGAATCATTGGGATATCCAACTGTGCTCAAGTCGAGCTACCAAAAAGCATTTGCATGTTCTAGAGTGGTAAGAGTATTCACAGCAGTAGAGCTAAAAATTTAGTAATTTAGCTCTACCAAAAGTTACTTTATCTATTTTACCTACACACATGCTGCAGCAGTGGATCTATTTTAGCTTTCAACACAATAAAATAATATATCTACCACAATAAAATAATATATCTCACTACAATAAAAACACCACAATAAAAAGGTAATGTGAACACAAAATAAAAAATTAATTTTTTTTAGCTCTCATGAACAGTGCACATCTATCTATAGATGGGCACTGTAGCAATGAGCTAAAAAAATATAGATTTAGCTCCACTGCTGCATGCTTCTTTTTGGTGTTTTGGTGGAGCTAAAATAGCTATTTAGCTCTACTGCTGCAAGTGCTCTAAATATAATCTATCCATTTGTAGTTTTTTTTTTTTTTTTTTAAATACACACACATATATATAGGAGAAAAAATAAGGTAAAGGAATACATTCGCACACGCGCGCATATATATATAGAGGTTGAAACTCTCTCATTCGTAATTAATCTTAGTCTCACTTTGATGCTTTAATTGTGGATTAAAGTAGGGTTGGGGTCAGTGGCAGCTTTAGGATTTTTTTTAAGACGGTCACTACGAAATTTAAATTACCACAATATTATTATTGGTACCGTTTTTAAAAGAAAAATGAAATTAGAAATTATTTTTATTGAATAGGTTGAACAAGTTACAAATTTTATCTTTTTGCTTTATAATAGACATTTTGTTGAATAATTTTTCTCACTTCTTGTTGTTTGGTCTTGTCTTGTTTTTGTTTAGTTTATGTTTGTTGTTATTTCAGCTAATACTTATTGTTGTTATTTAAACTTTTTATATAAAAAAAAAAAACAAGAATTAAGAATTATGTTTGGAGGCATAATTAATTTTGGAGTAATACTAGGTCTACAATATTTTTACAATAAATTTATGCAAAAATTTGTTTTTGGTGGGTAAAAAAATAATATTAGTATTTGGCCCAAATTAGAATTAGTAACAGCTTACTACATTAGATTTGTTGTAAAATTATTGTAAAAATGTTATGAATGTAGTAGGACTACTCTTATTTTTATTGAACCTAAATTTTTGTAATTCTTAAGTCAGAGTGTTCAAAATTTTTATTAAGATAGTCACAATAAGTTCATTAAGCATATAATTTTTTTTGGCAAGTGTATATATACGTTTTTTTGCAAGTTAGGGTGGTCCTATGACGACTTTGGTTTGCATGTAGAGTCACCATTGTTGGAGGTTCGAGGTTCGAGATTCACTAGATTTTATGGGCATATAGATGTTGCCAAACGTCATTAATCATGGGCATTGGTCAAATGCTAAACTTATTACACACGTGTGTATTTGTATGCATTTACAATTATAAATGTGGTTTGTGGGTTGAAGTTGAACCCACGTTTTTAGTTGTAAAACACGTGTATAAGCACGCGCATGTGTGCAACAAACACTTCCCTGAGTCAAATATATGAGATCTCTTGATAACAAACCATGGCTATATATAGGTAATTTTAATGAAATTTTGAACACATATGAAAAGAGTGGATTAGCTCAAACGCTTGAATGGAGTAATCTCAAAGCAAATCATAATCTATATCTATATATATAATAATAGGTCAGAGAGAAAATCCAATTAAATTACAAATTGGAATTCAATTAGAATATAATTTTGCGCCACGTATCTCATCTAATCTCAATTTTAAAATTTTGTGCCAAGTGAGTTAATTTAGAGTAAAAACTAATTTTCAATTAGAGTTTAATTTTGTGGCACGTGTTCCATCTAATTTAAATTTTTAAATTTTTGTGCCAAATTAGTTAATTTAGTGTAGAAAACAAAGAGTCCAATATAATAAACCATAAAAAACATAATCATATAACTAAAAAAATTCAAATTTATAAGTCATATATATATATATATATATTAATAGGTAAAGTTTAGAGAAAATTGAATTAGAATTTGAAATTATAATCCAATTTTATGTCATGTGTCTAAATTTATGTGGGAACTAGACCATAATTATCCACTTAAGCTTGTGCCATGTGTTTAGTTCAATTTTTTAATTTTTGTGTCAAGTAAGTTAATGAGTGCAAAATACTAAGAATCTAATATTAATGAACTATAAAGTTAAAAAAAAACAAAAAAAAAAACAATCACATATACTCAAATAAAAATCACCACATATTTCTCAAAAAATAAATAAAATAAAAATCACCACAAGTTCTATCTTTTTAAATATTAGAAGAAAAGTATTAAATTTATGTAAGAATTTTAATATGTAACTAATTACATTTACTTTAGAAAAATTAATTTAACTAATTATCAATATTTTATTATAAAAATTGTGTTTAATTTTAAATGTATCTATATGTATGCATGAATGCATTTGTTACAAGCTTTAAAAAAAAATTAATTTGACTAATTATTTATATTTTTATAATAAAATTTTGTTTAATTTTAAGTACTTCCATGCGTTTGCATGAAGTTACATGCTAGTATTAATAACACACGTGAAAGACTTGATAGGATTTCAACCACAAAGCATCATGGTTTTTAAAATTGGATCGAACCTGCCGGTTTTAAAAAATCACGAGTATGATTTTATGAAACCATGTACAATCGTTAGCGGTTTTCATTTTAGAATTTTGATCACCAATCAAGTTCTAGGCTTTTACCTACTAAGCACTTATAGTAGTGGAGCTAAATAGCTATATAGCTATTTTAGCTCCACTAAAACACAAAAATCAACCATACAACAGTGGAGCTAAAGGTTTTTTTTTTTTTTTTTTTATACCTTTATTGCTACAGTGCACAGCTATCTATGGCTGTGCACTTTAGCTGAGAGCTTAAAAAAAAAAAATTATTCTCCAATCCAGATTAAAATAATATACATTTGTTTATTTTCTTATACTCTTTTATTCTCACCATGCCTCTCTCTTAGTGTCACTCTCTGAAGCTCTCATCTCTCAAAACTCTCTCAAACTCTCACATCTCTGTTTCACCGGCGGTAGTGGCCCGACTCATCCTCAACGTCACCAACCCATCAGCTATCCCAAGCCGTCGATCAGCGTCGATGGGTGGCTGAGTTCATTAGCATCGGTGGGCTGTGGTGTGGTTGAATAGTTGGCATTGTTTGGGTTCATCGGCGTCGGTGTGGGTGGGTTTGTGGGTAGATCGATGTGTTTGTGGTGGTGACTCAAGTGGGTTTTGTGGTGGTGGGTGTGGGTGTTGCCTGGTGGGTTTGGTGGGTGTGGGCTTGGTTGATTTTTTTTTTCTTTGTTGTGGGTTGTGATGGTGGTGGTGGTGGTTGTGGTTGTGTATGTGGCAGTGATGGTTGTTTATAGTGGTTGTGTGTAGTGGATATATTATTTTATTATAGTGGATATATTATTCTATTGTAGTAGATATCTTATTTTATTGTGATGTTTATATTATTTTATTGTGTTAAAAGCTAAAATAAATCCACTATTGCAGCATCAACATGTGTGTAGATAAAGTAACTTTTTAGAGTACCAAATCACTGTTTTCAAAACCGGACCGGACCGGCCGATTCAACTGAAAAAACCGGTACAGTCCAGTCCGGTTAAAAGCCTCAAAACCGGTCAACAACCGGTCAAAAACCAGGAATTAAAAAAAAAAAAAACGGTTTGATGTCCGGTTCGGTTTTTAAAACCATGTGTCAAATAGCTAAATTTTTAGCTCCACTGCTGTTGATACTCTGACAAAAGAAAGTTTTAGGCTTTTTAGCTAAAGCTTGTATAAGCTTTTTTGACATTGTACAGAGCTGTTTGTAGATCACAAGTCAGCTCATTATGCTTTCAAAATAATATATTAAAAAAAAAAAACACCAGACGTTTTCAAAAGGTTCTCAACATCTTGAATTCATTTAGCTATCAATTAATCATTTTAATTTATAAGGACATTACGATGTGGCCAAATGTTTAATCCAATGTTTATACAAATTTTATTTATCCAAAGCTACAAACTTGGTTGTAGACATTGGCTATAACTTCTACTAAAAAAAATTAATACGACTACATATTTTGAAATTTTAATTATCAGATTGCATGCTTTTTTATGTCCTTAACACGCAAATCAAATTTCGTATCAGTTAAATATTATTTATTATTTGATCCATAAACTTATTTTTTATGCATAATTTTAGATTGCAAAAACTTAAAATTTAAACATTTGATTGATAATATAACTATTGATTTATAATTTTCAGGAAATTTTGCAAGTATGAAGTATATAAGAAGAAAATGTAATCTAATGGTGGATTTGTAAAAATTCACTTTCAATAAAAATATATTGAGTAAAGTTGTAAACATTGACTACAGCCAAGTTAGTAGCAAAACTTTGTTCTTAAAAAAAAAAAAAAAAAACTCAAACTGATAATAAATAATGGATTTAATTACTTGATCAATATTATAACTATAAACCTCTAAAATAGAAAAAGTCTTGGTAGTTGGGGCACAACAAAATTTCACAACATTTTTACAATATAAAATTTTGATTTGCGATGGGTCCAACTATAATCCTTTTATTTTATTTTGACCAATGTTAGACTAATACCTCACTTGTTATAAATATTTTTTTGAGCCTTTGTTGTATCAGCTCAAATAAAATAAGCCTTGAATTGAAGATAAAATAGAACTATTGACAAATACCTTTTTTGAGTTAAAAAATTTATAATTAAAAAAAAAAGAGGCTAACTAGCCTTAACCCTGAGAATATCTCTAACCCAAGGGGGCAGTTGCATAGTTCAAAAGAACTTATAGATCTATTTTCATTTGGCCAGAGAGTGTTAGGGTACTTTTTTTTTACACCTAATTTTATTTAAGTACTGCCTATTTATTTTCAAATACCACTAATAAGTTATTGGGCTTTCCCAAATACTTTTTGCCCTATTATTATGTTAATCACAATTATTTCATATCTCATTATTTAAATTGGGTCATGTATAAACAATCACAAAAAACCCAAAAAACTTATATTTTATCTAATTTTATTATCATTATTTAGCTAAGCTCAAAACCAACCCTATAAGCCCAATACTCACGTCCCATTCTATTTAAAGCCCAAGGCTACTTATGCTAGGCAATATTTCAAAAGCTTAATTTTCATCGGCAATATCAAAAGCCCAATTTACATTGGTATTATTTAAAACCCAAGTTAGTAAAAAACCCAAAATTATCAATATTTGGCAAAATATTATATCATAAGTATTTTACTCGAAGTCTGATGATTAACAATGTTTTAAGTTCTTAAACCTATTACCATAATACTAAATGCCTATGAAATCTATCTTATAAAACTCATGGTAACCATTTATATTAAGTGACACTATTCATTTTTCCAAAATCCATGGCAAACATATATCAAGCCCATGGAGAATTATGAATTGTGTTACTAATATAAAAATCTATGGAAAGTTATGATTTATCTTAAACTCATAATATTTATTTATTTTATACCATACTATAAACCCATGGTGACTATTCATGTTACGTAACACTATTCTTTTTTCCAAAACTCATGGCAAACATGTGTCAAGCTCATGGAGAATTATGAATTGTGTTACTAATATAAAAGCTCATGGAAAGTTATGATTATGTATTTTAACCATAATATAAACCCATGTAATTATATAAGAACCCATGGTCACTATTTATCTTACATCACAACATTCATAATATCTATTTCCAAAACTCATGATAATTATTCACCTTACAAGCATATTATAATTATCTATAGAAAAACTCATGAGAATATCACATTGTTCCACTACAATAGTTGTTATCATATTTTATTTGAAACTCATGCATATTGCCTCTATTTAAAACTCATAGTAAATATTATTCTCAATAAATATTGGAGGTCATTATTTAAAAGCCCCAGAGAAAATATCATTTACAAAAATAATCTATAGCAAAAATTATGAGAAACTATACAAGTTGTTATTTAAAGCCCATGAAAATTAATACCCAAAACATATCATAAATATATATTAAAGCTCATGGATTCATTTTATTTCTACTAACAACTAAAGCCCATGTGGAATAAAAATCCATGGCAATATATGGTAGCTTTGTCCATTTTGTAGGGCTCACAAAAAGAAAGCAAAAAGATAGGCCCAAGTGGAGAAAATTACCAAGTTAGAGGCCCACCAAAATACTTAGCCTTCATGCCCTAGCCCAACATGAAATCTCAGCCAAAACAGCTCATGTGTGCAAACTAACCTCACTGGAGAACTTCATTCAGTTCTGGCTTCCACTAGAGGTCATCTCAAGAATCAACCAAGCTCCTAAATCAAATTAGGAGCTGGTCACCTGTCCCACTACCAACTTTGACGTGAACAGTACCATAAGCTAACACGTAAGGGCTAATGGGCAATAAATACCCTTCTTTTCCAAGCTTTGGTCACAACTCAAGGAAGCTATAACTAAGACCTCCAAACTCATGAAATTCTCAACCAAATAGTTTATTTTATTACTAAAGTAATTGGTTCATGAACTAAGCTCATGAATCCTAAAGGGGAAAATTTGGGAACATATGGTTTGGAGGCCATAAAGGGATCTCCAGCAGAACCTTCTGAAGTGGACTTAAACTTTGACACCTGGCTTAGGGTGTTGAATCCTACTTCCTAAGGTCCAAATCTTAGTTACAACATTAGGATTCCTTCTTAATACCTGCCTTAATCCTATTGGTTGAACATAATTTAACAATTCTTAGCATTTAATGCAATATTATGCTAATTTTTTCCCAAGTGTGACATTGCCCAAAGAAGCAAAACAATCTCAAAAGTAAATCTTCCATTTTAGGCTAAATCCTAAGATAATTATATAAACTATTTTTCCCTTGAATCAATCCTACGTTTTGGACTTTTGCTAACTAATGCTCTCTTAAACTCCCCTATAAAAGCCTAAGCATACCAGCCCAGAAGAGACACCAACCAACCGACCTAAAATTTCTGATTTTCTTATCACTTTGCTTGTGGTTCAACTCTCCCCAAGCTTATAAATCATTCCCCTTAGTCCACATTCACTTAGCTTCAAACATTCCCTTTTTGTTTCTACATATATTTCCTAATCAGTCACAAACAACTCTTTACCCATTAAAGCCTTAAGCCTCAACATTAACTCCATCACACCACCACAAGCTTAATTACCCACTCACTCAAAAATAGCCTACACTACACCATTTATGCCCCACATATAGATATTCCAAAAATCTTAGTTCAATATGTGCTGCACTAAGCTGGAATCTCTCTCTCCCTTCATTCCATCCTATTTTTTTCTCTTTTACTTGTAATTATGAAGCTTATAATCATTGTTTATTGTTATTATGATGAAAACCATAATGTTTAAAATACTATTGAAGTTTTCCCTCATGTTGAATTGATAATAATAAGGAAAATATATGACTTTTACCATATAAACACACTTATTAACCTGTCAGACATCTACCGCTGGAGGTCTATCATATTCACTGCTAGACCATTTTTCCTCTTGTGTACTTGTTATAATGGACTCACTTTTATTTTAACCAACTAAGGAGGAAATGCATAATTTTTACTATGCAAATACATTTATTGATTTTTTGAACATCTACCGTTGGACATTTCTCTTGCTTACCGCTAGACTATTATTTAAGCACTCATTATGGTGGGTCATCTTTTGTGCTAGCTTATTTTTGCAAGAGGTATTTTGGAGCCTTATTATAATATTTGTTGGATGCAACTTAGACCTTGAGCAAAATAGGTCTTTCACACTTCACTGATAGCATTTGGGTCATGTTCAAAGTCTAAAGTCAAGTCTCAGTTTTAACTCCCCTAACATCATATGGGCGACGAAAAATGCCCCCAACAGAGAGTTAGCAGCACCTAAGGGGAACCCTAGACATGAAGGGTCCGTTTGGATAGAACTTATTACTAAAAACTGAAAACACTGTAGCAAAATAAATTTTAAAGGGTAAAAAACACTGTTCATTCCAAAAGTTAATGTTCATTGGCCTAAAATCACTTTTCATGGCCAATGAACAGTAACAAACACACGTTGAAAAAAAAAAAAAAAACAAACAAACAAAACTTGGACGTGGATGCACGTTTGGGCTATCCAAACGCCCTCGAACAGCGAAGAATAAAAAATAAAAATAAAGCTTTTGTTTTTTTTGCTTGATTTGGGGTGGAAAATTGCACCCCCGCCCCCATTATATATTTTCTCTATTTGTTTTTCTTTTTATATATTTCTTTCATTGAAAAAAATATATAAAATAAAATATTTCCTATAATATCAATATTACTTTAAATGTAAATTATATATATAAAAAAAGGATAGAAAATAAGATAAAAAAGTAAAAATTTATTGGACAAAGTTTAGCTATAAAATTGGTTGTAGTTTTAGGCTACAACCTTACTCAATAAAATAAATTTGACTAAATATTTTGAAAATTTAATAGTTGAATTACAAATTCTTTACGCTAGTTGGAAAAAACTTGCAATTTAAATAATTTATTAATGACATAACTATTGATTTTTAATTTTTTTAGAACTTTTGTAAGCATGGGAGATATAAGAAGAAGATGTAATCCAATAGTGGATTTGTCAAAATTCGCTTCTAATAAAATATATTGAATAAAGCTGTAGTCGAAAGCTATAACCAATTTTGTAATTAAACTTTGTTCAAGTTTATTCCAAGATTAAAAAAAAAAAGTTTACAAATATGTTGTTTTATTTTCATTAGTGTTATGAGTTCACTCGTTCTTAAAAAAAAGGCTTAAATTCTTTATATAGTAACTTATTATTTTTCATAAAAATATGTTTGTGTAATCAAATTTGAAAATAACAATATAATAAACTTCATAAATTAATTTTATTTTCAAGTTGAACTCGAAAGTTTTAGAAGCACAAACGGTTCCTGTTCGACCAAAAAGCTCAACTAAATTATGGGCGATATTAAGCAAGATTTGAATCACTACTAATTTGTGTTATGGGCTAATATAAATCTACAATGGGAGATTTGAATTAGAACAAGAAACAACTACCACCTCCAAATCATATAGCACTCAATTTTCATTTTGTTCTATCTTCTTCTTTTAAGTGTTTTATCCTTGTCTACCTAGCTAGCTTCCTATCCTATTGCGCTCTTCATTCCTTACTATTCATCATGAATAGAGACTTCTGGGCATTTTTTACCTTTCAATTTTGTCATTTTGCATTAAATGCGGTGATTCCAGGTAGACGACCTTCGTTAGTGCGGATGTTGCTATAGAATCATCAGGAAGCTTCAGAAAGCTTCTTCGGAGAAGTTTATGCCTTATAGAATTCTACCTCAGAAGTTCAGTTAGATCTCGGATGGGACTTGGGCATTTGGATCTAGGAGGGTGCTATGCTCGATCTATGATCCGAGGCTTGACTCTCTTGGAGAGACTTATTCTCAAAGTGGGCTAGTTAAAGTTGAGCTTATTTCCACTATTTGGGCTTATGTTAAGTGGGCCTGATATCCATCCCACTACAATTACTATATGATTTTAAATTGTTATAGTTCAATCATATTATGAGTTTAACAAGAAACTTATCAAAGTTGCAGTTGAGGTTTTTCTAATTATTAAAAAAATCAATATATGATATTTTAAAGAGTAATTTTGGATGATAAAATAATAACCACAAAACTTATTGAAATACAAAGTTATAAACAACCTAACAACTAAATACAATATAATGAATATAATATCTTTTTATAGGGTTTCCAACATTAATATGCTACCTAATATTAACACGAGTGAGATTTTATTGTTTAGATTGGTATTGAGTATATACAATAAATAAAAAAAATTGGTCTTAAGTATTTATATATATAGACACATATTATGTTTGTGCGTTATGCCCATCTACAATGTGTATAAATCCATCTATGTTAGAGTATCCACATTAGTGGATGCATAATTTATGTCCATTTTGCAAGAAAAAACATGTTTTTTCTATTTTACACATCAATTTTTAGAAAACACTCACATCAGTTTGTTTATTTTACACATTTATTTAATAAAATATTCACTTTTTTAACCTAACACAAACCCCACAACCACTATCATTAGCCACCATCTCTCTCAAGATCGACGCCTCCAGCCTCCCACTATGCAACAAGATCAACACCGGTATCGACACAAGCTGATCACCGGAATCCCAAAGAAAACCAGAAAAAAAAAAAAAAAGAGAAACAAACCCAATAAAAAAAAAAAACCAAAAAACCAAAAAACCAACTCCACAATCACCGATACCACCAACCCACACCCATAATCACAGATACTGCCGACCCACACCCACACCGTCATCTTCGTCTACATGGTGGTCTAAATTCTGCTCCTCGGCACTCTGAACAAAGCCTCAGATTTCTTCGTCGGAGAACTCCATTCGTGTTGTAGGTGACGGACTCATCTGGTGACTCGACTTGCTCGACCTCTTTCTCATCGGCGGTGGTGGCGATCGGCGAAAGCTAGGAGAAGAGAGAATGATGAGATGAGAGAAAGAAAGAGATGTGCGCCTGAGAGAGAGGGAGCTAAGAGTCAGTATAGAGAGGAAAGAGAAAAAATTATTAATATATTATATGCACATGCTACAGTAACCGTGCATATTTACTGTAGCAACTTGCATATATACACAAGTTTACACCTACTGATGTGAGTGTTTTTTTGCTTAGATTGTGTAATATTAGTGACTTTTTCTATTTTTCAAAATTTTCCACAAACTAATGTGGTTGCTCTTAATATAGGTATATGGAGACATATGTAGGCTAGTTTTAAATCCCCCCCTCCCCTCCAACTCAATTCTTTGCTTTGCCATTAGCTATGTCTATATATTTACCTGAAAAATGTTTTTATTTTTGTTTTTTATAATTTGAATGTTTTTCTTGTAAACATCAGAAGGTGTTGGTTGAGCTATGAGTTATTGGCACCAGAAAACGAATTACATCATTTAAAATTTTAAATAACGTGACAATCTATATTCTATAAGATTTTAAAAATAAAATCCAAACTGTAAAATGGAAAAAAAATAGACATGCTTGAAATGGGAAGGTTATGTTTTCGCTATATTGATCATTTGTAAACCATGATTAGACAAAAGCAATAAAGAGTAATGTTTATAAGTGAATCATGAATGATTAATGTAATGAAAACAATGGATGTTACACTGAAGTTGTACTTACTCGGCACTGTTACTTATAATTATTATCCTTTTATCTTTATAATGTGATTAATTCCCCCCTCCCCCCCCCCCTCACACATATATATGTAAAACTTAGAGAAAATTTAATTAGATTCTATAATTGAAGTCCAATTTTGCGCCATGTGTTTTAAATTTTTTATTTTTAGAGAGTTTTGTTTCTTAATTTTGGAGTGAATTATGGAATCACATCATAAATATTCAGAAAATTATTGAGTACCTCCGGAGTACAATAAATGCATACTCCTTCCTCTCACATAATTGTGGGTCCCACCAGTTAAATTTTATGGTGGGACCCACAATTCGTGTGAGAGAGGAGAATACGCATTTATGGTACTCCGGGAGTACCTAATAATTTTCCTAAATATTTATCTAAGTGAGTTATTGAGTACAAAAACCAAAGAGTCTAGAATTAATGAATTGTAAAAAAAAAAAAAAAGTGCTTCACAATATCAAAAATTAAGAATTTATAATTTTTTTTTAAATATGGACAATTTATATTTTCTACCTAATAATATTCTTACTTAATTTTCTAAAGAGTTAACAAAATATAAAAATAGCTATATATCAATAGTGTAAGTGCACAATTGCACCTGGCCCCAAGAACAGTTATGGGCTCAGGCCCAATGAGCCTTAAACAATATGAATTTGTAGAGTGTGGGCTTGAAACCCAGGTTAGAAGAGTTTAAGGGTTCTAGGGCAAGTCAAAGATTATCTATACGTAAAACAACAAGGAATATTGTAACTCAACCTCCTCGGACATAAGCCGAGGATTGTTCTTATATTATCTTTGTTTTCTTTCTTTTTTCTTTTGATTACAAAAAGAGAGAGAGAGAGAGACCCCTATTTCTGTTCTGGGTCTCCCCTTAAATACTCATCTTTTTAATCCCTAATACACGTGTTGCCCTATCTCCACCTTAGCCTAGATATTTCTTCTCTCAGTGCCTTTGAATAGTAACCAGAAGTTTCCCTTCCACTGTTCAGGTGTCACTTCCTCATTAATGCGGCTAAGGTAGTAGGTGAAGGGTCTTTAATATGGAGGCAGCAGCCTTTAGTACTTTTCAAACACCGGAGCTTCTAGGACATCCAGGGGTTCACCCCTCTTAACCGTTGGTATCCGTCATGTCGTTTATGTTCAGTTATGATAACGTTACTGATTCTTCTATGCCCATCTGAGAGTAAAATCAACCTCGGATTGGTCCTCGGGTCCTCGGCATATGAGCGGGCCCGAGGTACTACAAGATTTCCAAATCAAGGATAGGTCGGCCTTACTTAGAGTGGCCCAAAGGCCCATATACCTATTAGGACCTTTTTACTCCCCACAAATAGTATTTAAATTATTGTAAAAAAAAAAAAAAAGTGCTTCACAATATCAAAAATTAAGAATTTATAATTTTTTTTTAAATATGGACAATTTATATTTTCTACCTAATAATATTCTTACTTAATTTTCTAAAGAGTTAACAAAATATAAAAATAGCTATATATCAATAGTATTTAAATTATTGTAAAAAAAAAAAAGTGCTTCACAATATCAAAAATTAAGAATTTATAATTTTTTTTAAATATGGACAATTTATATTTTCTACCTAATAATATTCTTACTTAATTTTCTAAAGAGTTAACAAAATAAAAATAGCTATATATCAATAGTATTTAAATTATATATATATATATATATATGAAAATTATACTATGCATTTTAATGTATATATTTTAAGTATATTCATCCATATGCATGTGTTACAAACTAGTTTATTTAGAATGTGAACATAAATAAAATCTCAAAAAAAAAATATATATATATTATATATATATATATATATATATATATATATATATATATTGATGTAGTGTAATTGCACATCGAGTCTAGATCATGGACACCAACAAAATAAGAGACATTTCAATTTTTGTTGATTGAAAATGAGAACCGTTAAGTGTTGATTGTATAAAAAAAAAGATTTTCCACTTTTATTTAGAAAGGAACAAAAATGAAAAAAAAAAAAAAAAAAATATATATATATATATATAATATATATATATATATATTAATATGCAGTAATTGCACAATTCAATTTGGATAATAGACACCTACAAAACAATAGAAAATCACTAAAATAAAGGAAAAGCACCACAAGAACATGATTGTGTAATGAGAAATCCAAACTAGAAACACAGAGAGAAAAATACCACAACAGATATGGTTTTCAAAGAGAACACTGCGAATACTAACTTAAGCTCCAAAGAAGCTTAGGCCAACATCATAGTGATGCCTCCTAATGAAACTTATCTTGGCTTGTAAGTGTCCACGTCTCATGATCCAGATTTGGTCATGCGATTACTGTACATCCTAAACATGTTTTCCTCATAGCTTCATTCTTAATTTCCAATAAACATCTTGTTTTCTATATTTTTCATCAATTAGGTTAAATTACTAATTTGGGCTTCATTCTTAAATTATTGTTTGAAATCTGCTTATTTTGCTAAAACTAAAAACTTTTTGATAAAAGTATTGTAAATGATGGGATTGACGAAATCAACTATCGATAAGACTAAGGCATCTAATGGGACTGACGAGATCAACTACAGACGAAACTAAGGCATCTGATGGGACTGACGAGATCAACTACCGACGATATTAAGGCATTTGATGGGACTGACGAGACCGCTCTTTGAGACGAGCCTAAACAAGTATCCACGTCACCGATGAGGATATCAGGATCATTCAATGCCACCAATAATACTCCAGACGGTTACAGAACCAGCATGACGAACCGTTGAAGGCATATTAAAACCCAATTACTCAGTAAGAAGCGTTACTAAAAGAGGTATTAAAGTCACAATAACTGCCACAACGGCTAGAATCTAGAACAACATATGTAAAGCCCACGCATTGCCTGTTAGGATTAGCGCCCTTAAATCCTACTGTATGATGCTATGTATGATATTATGTATGACATTATGTAAGACATAATGTATGACTTAATATTGTGATTAATAAAGTTATTTTATTATTATCTAAAATAATGGTAACATGAATATGAGACATTATCATATAGTCCATGAGATGCATTGTATGCGATTTATGTGAAAAGTCACAGAAGATGTAAATCACAAGTTCTTTGTAAACTCAAAATTTGTAGTTCGTAGTTGGTGATGAAATTAGGCATTTCATCTGCGAAGACCATAACGTGTCAACTAAGATGATTTGTCTTGATCATGGAAGTGGAGACTTCTAATTGATATGTTAATATGTTTTAAGAGTTAAAACATATTGAACAGGACCGCTGTGAGATTTATTATTCTCCTAATGACTGTCAAATGAATAATAAATCTCACGACTTCTATTTACATGAACTCTTAATCCTGAGAGAATAATGGACTTGATCATGAAGTGTAGGTTGTTTTGATATATCAGGAGTGAGATCTGAAGTGACGGTCAAAACCTCAGTATGTTGGGCAGCCACATTTAGTGTTGATGGAACATATATTCTCAAGATGGAATTCATAATCTCTTGATAGAGATATAAAATATTCCCTTGAGATAAGTTTAATGGTTTCAATTATTCAGAGAGTTAGGCCTAACCACTTTAGTAAGAAATTACTAAAGTATATATTTATGAAATTGGATTTCATAAATATATAATGAATAACTTTAAAAAAAAATTAAACCGGGTACTCAAGGATAAGATGTAGTAATTTACAAAGTGGCAGTCTACATTTATGACTTTCTGTTGCTACGAATATTTTATGAAGGGGTTACGTGTATAATAAAGTTTTGGGATATAATTTATTAATAAGACCTAGAGCGCAATTATATTTATATAGTGGTATTAAATATAATTAATGGTAATTTTGGACTTGTCAAGAGTTGACGGAAAAGCCCAAGGCCCATTGGAGCTAGTGTCTTATTGGTCCCTTTTGGTCTCACTTCAAGCCACACACTAAAGTCCAATTGGAAAGGCCCAATAGGCTAACCCAATTAGATAATCAGTTAGTTATAAAGGGAGAAACATACATAATTTTTATAAGATGAGATTAGAAAAGAAAAGAAACGGTGTGTGAGAAAGTGTGAGACACACTTTCATTCTCCCTTTGAAAAACTGATTGAGAGACCACACATTTTGGGTGTAAAGTGGAATTGGAGTGAAGATTAAAAGTGTTCCCAAGTGCTTCTAATCTCTGTTTTGAATTTCTCCACACCAAGGTATGCTATCTTGTTCTTAAATTATTAAATTTACATTGTGCACGTTATCAATCATGAATAAAATAGATCCTAGTTCGTTGCTTCTGCTGTGAGTTTTGTATGGGATACAAAACTAAAATTTTTCCTTCAATTGGTATCAGAGCCAGATTTTCATATCATGATTGTATAATATGTGATTAAATTTTAGAATTTAAGAAAAACCGTTGTCTTTGTGTTTTTAATTTTCTGCATCATATGAATATAATGAAGAGAATTGCATCACTTGTATATACATATCCGTTTCTTCACAAGGATATATTGTTTTTTGTGTGAAGCCGTGTCTTGTAGTAAAGTGCTTGGAAATGAATACAATTGAGTGTTGATGCATTGATTGTTATATTCATAGTTAATGTACGGATTGCCATGCTTTATGGTAGTTATTATTGATGAAGTAACCGCTTAAAAAAAAAAAAAAAAAACTGCTTCAGTTTTTGTACTGCTTGGGTTCTTAATGTCACGGATTGGATTTAATGAATATGGTTGCATGGCTTGGCCACCATTTTGCATGCCTTAGAAAAGGTGAATCCGTATGGATTCTAACCTTCTCTGACAATCATATATATATATATATATATATATATATATATATATATATATATATATGATTATTATATTATATAATAACTATATATTATAACTATGCTCTTATAGAACTGGAAAATATGCGGAAGCTGTTACAAGGCTAAGGTCGGTTGAGGCCAATATGCGAAAGCTGTTAAACGATTACAGCTGTTAAACGATTACAAGATCTAGGCCTTAGCCTTGTAACTTAGGGTGAGACAACCCCCTTTTGGTATCAGAGCCAAGTTTGGCCCGATCGTTGTTGTAAGTTACTGTTATCATTAAATCAAGTTGGTCGGCACTGCCGCCATAGTTATCCAGATTATTTTGGCATTATAATTATTTTGAATTATTTTATGGATATATCTCCCATACCCCATATATTGTTTTACATCTATTTCATGATAACTCTTCCATTCCCATTTATCTATTTCTTCGTCTGTTATCTATTCATAATCATTGTTTATTGGTTTAGTGATTTTGCTAATATCTTCCGATGGTAGGCTGAGCCTCCTTCTAACCATTCTATTTGTTATTCTGTGATTATTTGTTCAAATTAACCTTTGCTTCCTTGTTATCCCTATTCTTCCTGTTTTTGTGTTTAGCCCTAAAGTTTGTTACAGATCTATATACCTGTGAGATTTGTTACCGAAATCTGTGTGGATCTTCAAGCCCTAAGACGACCGAAAATCTTCCTAGGTTTGGTTTGGTCAGCCCGTGTGAAGCCGAGAGAAGGCGTGTAAGGGTGGTCCCCATTATTGGAGGAGAGTCCGGTAGGTAGAAGTTCACAGATCAGGTGTCTATCCCATAGTTGTATATTTTTGTTTCAGATCTAAAGGTTAGATCCAGAAGTTTGAGGATAAAGGTGACTAGGATTGTAATCGTTGATTTAAACTTGTAACCCTAGAATCATGAATAGGTTGTTTAGAAGTTACTCATCCACCAGCAGTAGATGTTCTCAACCCACTTCCATTCCAGATATCCCAGCAGACGTAGGTATGATAAATTCAGAGTCTTTTGAGTTGTCCGATTTAGATTTAGACATAGGAGATTGGAATATCCCAAAAGTAGCCACCAGCCAATTCTATAAGTCTTCATGGTCTTTGAAAACAGCTTTCAAAACAGACTACCATGTTAAGACCATAGAACAAGTCTATGGAATAAACAAGGAGTACGAAACGTGCTACTTGTTATCCCCCTCAGCCATCCAAAGACATAAGGACAAAGGACATAACTTCCTACATATAGGATTAGTCTAAGTTGGAGTGAAACCACTCACTAGACGAGGTTTGAACAACTCAATCCTCATGGCGCTTAGAGATGCTCGTCACATCAGATTCGACGACAGCCTCCTAGGAACCATAGAATCCAGTCTTAGTGACGGACCCATCCATTTCAACTGTTTCCCAGATTTCACCATCCATATCCATGACGAAACAATTATCAAAGCCCTCACCCTCAATATCAAGACCCATGGAACCCTTATGACACAGGGAACCAGTCAGTTAGCCTTGATATACAGGATTCACTACAAGTGCATGAGAACGAACATGAATGTTGGAGCACTTGATAGGAGAAAGAAAGGTGAGACAACCCTCATCCAGACTACTGACCCTAGAGCCAAAGTTAAGGTTCCCAGAACCCTCAAATGGTCAGATGTCACATTCCCAGCCAATTGGACTTTAGAGAATGAGAACCATACTCTACAGATCCAAGACCCAGCCCATAATCCAGATCTAGAATTTGTCCAGCAACTAGCCGACGGCACGATTAGGTTAAGTTTCGACAGATCTAGGCTTAGCACTCCTCTAGACTATGAGTGTAGGCAACCTCTGGACATACCTCGGTTTAGATCGACAGCCGATCTACAGCAACCCCATAAACAGTCACCTGTCTACCTTAGAGACAGACCAGCATCCCAGTGTAGCTCAACCAGACCCTTAGGATCACCATTCCCAAGGTCTAGAAGAGACTTAGGTGTTCAGCTTCAGGGAATTAGAACCAATTCCCAACTCACCACACCTTGTTACACAGCCAAACAGGATTCGATTGTCAATGACGAAGACGATCGTGAGCAATCCCTCCATCTCCATCTGGAACTAATATGGAACAGCCTCCAAATCAGCAAGAGGATTCTCTGAACATTTTGGTCTTAAACAGAGAATTCGTTCCTGACCTAGAAGAGTTAGGTAAGGAATTTAGTTCTAAGGAAAACAAGACTAAAAGAGAAGCCTACAAAGCCAATTATACCAGAGATCAAAAGGAAAAAGTATTTGATTCATGGAAGGCATTCATGAGGGAAATATCCCGTAATGTCCCCTTTTTCATATACTTCGAAAGGTATTTTGGCCAGCAAAAGCAGTTCTGTGTTCTAACCAAAACATGGACCGTAGAAGGACCCAACCCAACTAAGGAGATGGTTAGTAAACCAACCCCTAAGCAATCTCTAGTCAAGTCTCCTGCAACAAACCTCAGTTATCCTAAAGGTAAATCAACCTTAGAAATTGTCACTCAGAAGCTAGAAGAACTAGCAAAGAGACCAGCCGTTCCTTCACCAAAACGTACAAGGCAGCTTAAGGTGTTAAAGATAAGAACAACCTCTAGTAGTTCCTCCTCTGACACAGATGAAGAAACCCTAGAAGCCAAATGGAAACGCCTAAGACTGAAAAGACTTGAAAATAAATCCCATCGGCCAATTTCCAATACTTACAAGAGAGCCAAGAAGCCTAGGAAAACATTCCACAGAAATGTTTCAAATGTGGCAAACGAGACCATTACAAGAAGGAATGCAGCACCAAAACCTCCCACCTAGAGATAGGTAGCCCCACTATCAAGCCTCAGGAGCTTAGCCAAACCCACCAGCCTTTGGTCCAGGAAACAAGCAAACCTGAACCCAAGAAAGATTTGGACCAATCCACAACAGGTTTACCCAGTCTAAGAAGGAAGTTAAGATCAACGACCTTCAAAGAGAAACCAAGGAAACGGGTGTGAAATTAGGGACTTAAAGCAGAATCTTAAAGCCCTCCGGGAAACTCGGCCCCTTGAAAGCACTTCTCATCAAAGCAATGAGGAAAGTCCCTCAGATGAAGAAGCTAGCCATACCGTTAACCCTACAGCTGATCTCATCTATAAACCCAGCAAAGCATTGGTCTTAGATGCTATCACTAGGGTCAACTTCCATAAATGGCATTCCAAAGTCAGGATTGTCATTAGCAAAGATTTTGAATTCGAGGTCATAGCCTTAATTGATTCAGGAGCTGATCTAAACTGCATTCAAGAAGGTATCATTCCCTCCAAGTACTTTAAAAAGTCTAGGGAACGATTAACATCAGCAAGTGGTGGAAAAATGCAGATTGAATTCAAACTCCCTAAAGCCCATGTTTGCCAAGATAACATGTGTTTCAAAACCACATTCGTTCTTGTCAAAAATATGACAGACAAGGTCATCTTAGGAAATCCCTTCCTTTGCATCCTTTACCCTTTCACAGTGGATAGTAGAGGAATCACTACCCAACCCTTTGGCCAAACCATCAAGTTTAAGTTTATCAGTGAGCCAGTGCCTAGAAACATTAGCACCATCCAAGCTGACACAATCCCCCAGACCTTAGACCTGATTAGTGCCAAGTCTTACATCTTAAGTATCTTCAGGAGGAAATTAGATACAAGAGAGTTGAGGACCAACTAGCTTGTAAAACCCTCCAAGAAGAGATCAGAAAGTTTGAGGAAAAACTTAAGCAGGAAGTCTGCTCTGATCTTCCCACAGCCTTTTGGCATAGAAGGAGACATGAGGTAGCTCTCCCATATGTCAAGGATTTTAATGAAAAGGATATCCCTACCAAAGCTCGACCTATCCAAATGAACCAGGAACTTATGGATACTTGTAGAGCAGAGATAGAGGACCTCCTTAAGAAAGGCATCATCAGAAAATCTAGAGCACCATGGTCTTGTCCAGCCTTTTATGTCCAGAAAAATGCTGAGATAGAAAGAGTTGTCCCTAGATTAGTCATCAACTACAAGCCCCTCAACAAAGTCTTAGAATGGGTAAGGTACCCAATTCCAAACAAAAAGGACTTAGTCAACAGGCTTAGCAAAGCAGTTGTTTTCAGCAAGTTTGATATGAAGAATGGATTTTGCCAAATACAAATCAGAGAGCCTGATAGGTATAAAACAACCTTCACCACACCCTTCGATCATTATGAATGGAATGTGATGCCCTTTGGTCTAAAAAATGCACCTTCTGAGTTCCAAAATATCATGAATGAGATTTTTAATCCATTCTCCAGCCATGCCATTGTGTACATTGATGATATACTCATTTTTTCAGAATCCTTGGAACAATATCAGAAGCACTTAAGAGCATTCCTCCATACCATCAAACTCAATGGTCTTGTTGTTTCAGCCCCCAAGATCAAACTTTTCCAAACTAGAGTTCGTTTCTTAGGTTTTGATATTCATCATGGTGTTATCAAACCCATAGACAGAGCTATCCAGTTTGCAGATAAGTTTCCAGATGAAATCCTAGATAAAACCCAGCTTCAGAGATTTCTAGGTTCTCTCAACTACATCTTAGACTTCTATCAAAATATCAAACAACATGTCAAAACTCTACCATGTGAAGGAATTACAGCCAATCCCTTTAGTCAGTCTGTCAAGTTTGAGTTTATGAGAAGCCCAGAACCTTGGGAAGTCTACTCCCTCCAGAAAGCTTCTATATCAAAAACTCTCAGCACCATCACCATCCCTTCATCTTATAATCAAGCCCAGCATCTTGATTCAGCCAAAACAGTTGACCCCAATCGGTCCCAGTTATCATCATGCATTCATGAAAATATTTGCACCTCTGCATCCAACAGTTTTAAAAGCAAAAAGGTTTTTAACAATTATTTGAAAAACTCAAATGATCCAAACCTTTCATTGCAGGATAAAGAGAAAGCAATATTTAGTACCACTAGTAAGTGGAAGATGACTTCTTCAGCAGAGAAGAAGGGTAAGGGGAAAGTACCCGCAAGGGACTATCCTCAAGACAAAAGACTACCAGCGGGACAGTCTTTTGTAAAGCATGAAGGCGCTTCCTCTACCAACCATAGAAGAGCAACATCCCTTCAGGAATTTGTCCCTGTAAAGGTGACATATTCCAGTAGTGAAATGGCGATTGTTTTATAGGAAGTTTTATCCAGGACCTTACAATTCGATAATGGAGCATACACAGACTTACCCTACTCCATTAAATGTCTCCTTGATAACCTTCAAATGGCCTACACCAAATCAAACCAAGACCTTTTCCAAAAAACCCTTAAAGCACTAGAAATTCACCTAGTTAACCTTGAGGCCATGTGTGAGGTCTTAACCAGTCAACTCTCTGGCAAAAAGGATATCCATTCAATGGATAGAATGACAATCATGGGCACTGATTATGCCAGGCTCAGTCTTAAGACTCGGGCTACTCTAAGAAGTGCCACTGCCAACTTGCCTTCAGATTTACAATCCTGTATTCTGAATTGCAAGGTTATGCACAAAAGTCTAGATCTCTGGTATGAGTATTTCAAAATGCTAGTCACAACTACTATTCCTAACCCAGATGATTCGGATGATATAGATAACATCCTAGTACAAGCAGCATGGGAAGAATACTTTGGAAGCAGTACCAGAGTATATGAAAACAAGCATCCCTTCCCAGGACTTTTGGTCGATTATGATGACGGGTCAGACGAAGAAAAAAGAGATCCTGATTGGCTCTCACAGATGTTTGAATCCGGTTTTATCAGACTTATCAAAATCACAAGTCACGACCAAATTAGCCAGCTACCCCAGATCATCCAAAATGCCGTCCAGCAAGCTAACAGCCCCTCTGTTTCTATCAGATGTTGGAGTACTTTACCAGAATGGGACAAAGAAAACTGGATGGAAGTTCATCCCTCAAAGCATCTTGTCCTCATTAATGGTTTTACTTACCAGGACCCATGGTATGAAGGGCACACATATGTTTCATACAGATACCCTGATGCCCTAGCAGAACGTTGGAGGAACTACTTCAACAACCAAATTCTTGATATCAGCCAAGATCTATGGAAAGATTACCATTTGATAGGTTCTACAGATAGGATCTATGTTTTTGGAATTCGACCATATGACTCTGCTATCAGAAATCTCAAGAAGCTTGGTCCTGATAACCCTAAAGAGTTCCTGTATAGGGAAAAAGAACCTTTCCTCTACTGTGGACTCTGCAATCAATATGCCAGTTGTCACGAGCACAATTGCAGTGATAATTCCCTAGATGCTCCTGCATCCTGACCCAGCAACTCAGGATAAGATCACAAGTCCGGTTGCTATTCAAGATCAGCACCAGCCATTGACATGAACAGTACCCGCATCTTCAGCAATACCAGCACCAGCAGATTCCCCGACTAGCTACTATTCCAACAGTAACCGCATTTGGAAAAGCAAGGGGACAAATCACAATAGCATGAACAGTGAAAGTTTTTACTATTCACAAACACAATCATTCTGAGATACTATTGCTTTCGGTGGAAACGGCTTTCACCTCAATAAAAGCAATTTACTCACCGTAATTTCAGCAATTATCCAGCAGCATCCAATGCTCCCTCCAGCCTATATAAGGGAAGCAAGACTCCAGACTTCAGCAGGTCCAATTGTATCAGCAACAATTGAGAGCAACCTCAGAGGTCCAATTTTGTGAGATAACAAGGTCCAGTCTTGAGAGCACCAGCTACTCCAAAATTACCTCCTCTTCCAGCCAAGAGTTTAATTTTTGTAATCCAGTGACTTAGTCAAATACTTAAGTCAGTATTTAGTCATTGTAACAAAGCCTTAGTCGGCTTTCATTTGTAACAGCTTCCGCATATTGGCCTCAATCGGCCTTAGCCTTGTAACTTATCCCCTTTTGGTATCAGAATATTATATTATATTATATATAATATATATTATAATATTAGGGCTTGAAGATCTGGATAACTATACGGAAGCTAGTTTTAGAACTAGAAATATATAATAATCATATAAGAGAAAAATATCCAGTTCTATAAGAGCATCCTCTCTCAGGAAAAGTCTACTCAAATAGAAAACATCTACAGCAAAGGGGACCCCCCAATTGTCCTCTATCACAAGTTCATCATCACAGGTTTTACCAGTTGTAAAGAATGGGGACAACATCCTTCCCTGTTAAAGATCCTCAAAAATTATAGATCTCCGTCAGGCTCAGTACTCCATTACAGCTATTATGACTACATGGATGCTTTTGAAAAAGTACTTTTCTTCCAGAACCAAAAACAGGACTAAAAGAGAAGCCTACAAAGCCAATTATACCAGAGATCAAAAGGAAAAAGTATTTGATTCATGGACGGCATTCATGAGGGAAATATCCCGTAATGTCCCCTTTTTCATTTACTTCGAACGGTATTTTGGTCAGCAAAAGCAGTTCTGTGTTCTCACCAGAACATGGACCATAGAAGGACCCAGTGAAAGTAGGAAAGTTGTTAAGACTAGTTATCCGCCCCTAACCTGTCACAACAGTCTCAGTTATCCTAAGAGCAAAATAGCCTTAGAAATAGTTACCCAAAAGCTTGAAGAGTTAGCAAAGAAGAAACTAGCCATTCCTTCACCAAAATCTACAAGTCAGCTTAAAGCCTTGAAAATCCACACAACCTCTAGCAGTTCCTCTTCTGACACGGATGATGAACCCCTAGAAGCCAAATGGAAACGCCTAAGAATGAATAGACTTGATAGACATGCTAGCAAAGCCCATCGGCCTATTCCCAAATCATACAAAAGATCTAAGAAGCATGTCCCTCTTAAGCCTGGAAGATGATATGGTTGCGGCAAGCGTGACCATCTCAAAAAAGATTGTAGCACCAAATCCTCTCACATAGAAATAGGCAACCCCATTGACAAGCCTCAGAAGCCTAGCCCAACCCAACAGCCTTTGGAACAGGAAACAAGTGAACCTGAACCCAGTAACCATCAACCCAAGGTAGATTTGGACCAATCCCACAATAGGCTTATCCTGTCCAAGAAGGAAGTTAAGATCAACGACCTTCAAAGAGAAACCAAGGAAACAAGGTGTGAAATTAGGACCTTAAAGCAAAGTCTTAAAGCCCTCCAGGAAACCCAACCCTTAGAAAGAAATCCTCATCAAAGCAATGAGGAAAACCCCTCAAGTGATGAAGTTAGTCATACAGTTAACCCTACAGCTGATCTTACCCAGGAACCCAACAAAGAATTGTTCTTAGATACCATCAGTAGGATTAACTTCCATAAATGGCATTCCAAAGTTAGGATTGTCATCAGCAAAGAGTTTGAATTTGAAGTCATAGCCTTAATTGATTCAGGTGCTGATCTTAATTGCATTCAAGAAGGAATCATTCCCTCCAAATACTTTAAAAAGTCTAGGGAGCGATTGACATCCGCAAGTGGCGGAAAAATGCAGATTGAATTCAAACTCCCTAAAGCCCATGTTTGCCAAGATAACATGTGTTTCAAAACCACATTTGTTCTTGTCAAAAATATGACAGACAAGGTCATCTTAGGAAATCCTTTCCTTTGCATCCTTTACCCTTTCACAGTGGATAGTAAAGGAAACACTACCCAACCCTTTGGCCAAACCATCAAGTTTAAGTTTATTAGTGAGCCAGTGCCCAGAAACATTAGCACCATCCAAACTGACACAATCTCCAAGACCTTAAACCTGATTAGTGCCAAGTCTATACATCTTAAGTATCTTCAGGAGGAAATTAGATACAAGAGAGTTGAGGACCAGCTAGCTTGTAAAACCCTCCAAGAAGAGATCAGAAATTTTGAAGAAGAACTTAAGCAGGAAGTCTGCTCTGACCTACCCACAGCCTTTTGGCATAGAAAGAGACACGAGGTAGCTCTCCCATATGTCAAAGATTTTAATGAAAAAGACATCCCTACCAAAGCTCGACCCATCCAAATGAACCAGGAACTTATGAATACCTGTAGAGCTGAGATTGAGGACCTCCTTAAGAAAAGAATCATCAGAAAATCTAGATCACCATGGTCTTGTCCAGCCTTTTATGTTCAGAAAAATGCTGAGATAGAAAGAGGTGTCCCTAGATTAGTTATCATTACAAACCCCTCAACAAAGTCTTAGAATGGGTAAGGTACCCAATTCCAACAAAAAAGACTTAGTCACAGGCTTAGCAAAGCAGTTGTCTTCAGCAAGTTTGACATGAAGAGTGGATTTTGGCAAATACAAATCAGAGAGCCTAATAGGTATAAGACAGCCTTCACCACACCCTTTGGTCATTATGAATGGAATGTGATGCCCTTCGGTCTCAAAAATGCACCTTCTGAATTCCAAAATATCATGAATGAGATTTTTAATCCATTCTCCAACCATGCAATTGTGTACATTGATGATGTACTCATTTTCTCAGAATCTTTAGAAAAACATCGGAAGCACCTTAGAGCATTCCTCAACACCATCAAGCTCAATGGTCTTGTTGTTTCAGCCCCCAAGATCAAACTTTTCCAAACTAAAGTTCGTTTCTTAGGATTTGATATTCATCATGGTGTTATCAAACCCATAGACAGAGCTATCCAGTTTGCGGATAAGTTTCCAAATGAAATCCTAGATAAAACCCAGCTTCAGAGATTTCTAGGTTCTCTCCATTACATCTCAGATTTCTATCAAAACCTCAGGCAACAATGCAAACTCCTTTTTGATAGACTTCAAACAAATCCATCCCCCTGGACTCCAGCCCATACTACAGTTGTCCAGCACATCAAACAATATGTCAAGACCCTTCCTTGTTTAGGAATACCTGTTGACAATTCCTTCAAAATTGTCTAGACCGATGCCTCAAACATAGGTTATGGTGGCATCCTCCTCAGCGTGCTTGTTCGAATTCCCCTGAACAGATAGTCTGCTTCCATTCGGGAATATGGACTCCCACCCAGAATAATTATAGTACTATTAAGAAGAGATACTATCTATAGTACTATGCATCTCAAAATTTCAAAGTGATCTTTTAAATCAAAAGTTTTTAATTAGGATTGATTGTAAATCTGCAAAACATGTTTTAGAAAAAGATGTTCAAAACATTGCATCAAAATAGATTTTTGCACGATGGCAAGCCATCCTTTCAGTTTTTGACTTTGATATAGAATTCATTGAAGGAAGCCAAAACAGCATCCCTGATTTCCTAACCCATGAATTTTGGCAGAGTCACAGCCAAGATGTCCGAAAAGAAACCCGTACAACAACCCCAACCCCCTAAAATGTCTAAACAGCAAAACCTTATTGGTACTAGCCAAGCACAGAGCTCAGAAAAACTTGTACCAATCACCCCTAGCCAAATTGTCCCAATATCACAAGCTAAAAGCCCTAGACAGGATACTCCTGCATCACCATCAAGCATTGCCAATCGTTATTTGGTTTCAACAATCCCAAAACCAAATTATGAAAGGCCACCATATGGTCAGTCCAGCTACAGCTCAGCCTTAGCCTCCCTAGCACCCAAAGCAATCAACCCTTATCAGATAGAGGAACATTTTAGCCTTATCCAAACCCAAAAGCCTTCTTCCTATCCAACCCAAAGAGGAGGACAGTCCTCTTATGTCAAGAAGACCTTTACCCAGCATATCTCTTATATTGAACCCCACTTAGTTCATATAACGAATCCCCTAGCCTTAGCCATGGAAGTTTTGCCACCAAACTGGCATTTCTTACCCAAACATCCAGAGAAAAATATCCAGTTCTATAAGAGCATCCTCTCTCAGGAAAAGTCTGCTCAAATAGAAAACATCTACAGCAAAGGGGACCCCCCCAATTGTCCTCTATCACAAGTTCATCATCACAGGTTTTACCAGTTGTAAAGAATGGGGACAACATCCTTCCCTGTTAAAGATCCTCAAAAATTATAAATCTCCGTCAGGCTCAGTACTCCATTACAGCTATTATGACTACATGGATGCTTTTGAAAAAGTACTTTTCTTCCAGAACCAAAAATTTAACCATTCATGGTTCTTAATGTTCAGCAAAGATTTTGGTAGCCAGACCCCCTCCTGGTTCCTTAAGTGGTGGGAGATGTTTGGATCCATCCCCCAGATCTTCCCAGAACCATTACAAGATGCTTTGAGGTACTTTGACTCAAGGTGCAGCTCCTCTAAGCACAGATCCCAGTTCCCAGTAATCTTAATTTTCTCCCAGAGGTACAAAGTTCATTGGATCAGCATGTGAAAATATACAATTAACAGCAACCTCTTGAACTGGGAATTCTCAGTTAAATGGTGGGATAGCCTCAGGATTAATCCAATCATCAATCAGGTTTATAAGGATTATCCTCCCCCAGTTCAGAAACCCATTGCCCACAGGACAAGATCTCAGTCTAGCCTAGACTCTGTCCAGATTACTGGAAAATCTAGCAAAGAGTTGAAAGAATTAGCCCAGCAGCTAATAGCTCACTCACAGTAGCTAGAATCAGAAGAACAGGTCTCTCCCACTGCTTCTGAGGGATCAGTCAACCACGATCCACTGGATCCGTTCCAAGATTCCTAAGACCCTTATAGCGGGTATAACTTGGACAGCGATTAAGAAATATCCTGACAAAGCAAATCGGGATAAGATCACAGTTCGGTTACTATTCAAAATCAGCACCAGCCACTGATATGAACAGTACCCGCATTATTAACAGTACCCGCACCCAGCAGATTCCCCGACAGGTTACTATTTCAACAGTGATCGAATCCGGAAAAGCAAGGGGACAAATCTCTGTAGCATGAACAGTGAAAGTTTTACTGTTCACCGACACAATCATCCGGAGTTACTGTTGCTTTCGGTGGAATCAACTTTCACCTCAGTAAAAGCAATTTACTCTCCGTAATTTCAGCAATCTCCAGCTAGCATCCAAGGCCTCCTCCAGCCTATTTAAGGAAGTCATTTCTCCATTCTGAGGCAGGTCCAATTTTAGGAGAAACTTCAGCAACTCCAAAATTCCCTCCTCTTCCAGCCAAGAGTTCAGCTTTGCCTCCTCTTTACAACCCTTAGCATTGTAATCAGATGGCACTATCATATTTTCATATTTGTAATATCAAGGCCTCAGCCGACCTTTATTTGTATTTTTCGCACATGGCCTCAACCGGCCTTAGCCTGTAACTTACCCCTAAATGGTATCAGAGACAAGTTTGGCCCGGTCGGATTGTAAGTTACTGTTTATCATATAATCAAGTTGGTCGGCTCTGCCGCCATAGTTATCCAAATTATTTTGGCATTATAATTATTTTGAATTATTTTCATGGATATATCTCCCATATCCCTTATTTTGTTTTACATCTATTTCATAATAACTCTTCCGTTCCCTTTTATTTATTTCTTCGTCTGCTATTATTTCATCATTTTCTATTACATCTGTAAATGGTAGGCTGAGCCTCCTTCTAACCATTCTATTTGTTATTCTGTGATTATTTGTTTAGATTAACCTTTGCTTCCTTGTTATCCCTATTCTTCCTGTTTTTGTGTTTAGCCTAGAAAATTTGTTGCAGATTTATACCTGTGAGATTTGTTACCAAAATCTGTGTGGTCTCCAAGCCCTAAGATGACCGAAAATCTTCCTAGGTTTGGTTTGGTCAGCCCGTGTGAAGCCGAGAGAAGGCGTGTAAGGGTGGTCCCCATTGTTGGAGGAGAGTCCAGTAGGTAGGAGTTCACAGATCAGGTGTCTATCCCATAGTTGTATTTTTGCTTCAGATCTAAAGGTTAGATTTAGAAGTTTGAGGATAAAGGTGATTAGGTTGTGATTGTTGATTTAAACTTGTAACCCCTGAATCATGAATAGGTTGTTTAGAAGTTACTCATCCACCAGCAGTAGATGTTCTCAACCCACATCTATTCCTGATATCCCAGCAGACGTAGGAGCAATTAATTCGGAGTCTTATGAGCTATCCGATCTAGATCTAGACATAGGAGATTGGAATATCCCAAAAGTTGCCACCAGCCAATTCTATAAGTCTTCATGGTCTTTGAAAACAGCTTTCAAAACAGACTATCATGTCAAGACCATAGACCAAGTCTATGGAATCAACAAGGAGTACGAAACGTGCTACTTGTTATCTCCCTCAGCTATCCAGAAGCATAAAGACAAAGGACATAACTTCCTACATATAGGATTAGTCCAAGTCGGAGTGAAACCACTCACCAGAAGAGGTTTGAACAGCTCAATCCTCATGGCCCTTAGAGATGCTCGTCACATCAGATTCAACGACAGCCTCTTAGGAACCATAGAAAACAGTCTTAGTAACGGACCCATCCATTTTAACTGTTTCCCAGATTTTAGCATCTTTCTCCATGACAGCACGATGATCAAAGCTCTCACACTCAATATCAAGACCCATGGAACCCTTATGACATAGGGAACTAGTCAGATTGCCTTGATATACAGAGTTTACTACAAGTGCATGAGAACGAACATGAATGTTAGAGCACTTGATAGGAGACAAAAGGGTGAGACAACCCTCATCCAGACCACTGACCCTAGTGCCAAAGTTAAGGTTCCCAGAACCCTCAAATGGTCTAAAATCACTTTCCCAGCCAATTGGACTTTAGAGAATGAGAACCATACTCTACAGATCCAAAACCCTGCCCAAAATCCAGATCTAGAATTTGTCCAACAACTTGCCGACGGCACGGTTAGGTTAAGTTTTGACAGATCTAGGCTTAGCACTCCCCTAGATTATGAGTATAGGCAACCTCTGGACACATCCCGGTTTAGATCTCCATTAGATCTACAGCAGCCCTATAAGCAGTCACTTGTCTACATTAGAGACAGACCAGCATCCCAGTGTAGCTCAACCAGACCTCTAGGATCACCCTTCCCAAGGTCTAGAAGAGACTTAGGTGTTCAGCTTCAAGGAGTTAGAACTAATTCCCAACTCACCACACCTTGTTACACAGCCAAACAAGATTCGATTGTCAATGAGGAAGACGATCGTGACCACTCCCCCCCTTCCCCATCTGGAACTGATATGGAACAGCCTCCAGATCAGCAAGAGGAATCTCTGAATATACTAGTGTTAAACAAAGAATTCGCCCCTGACCTAGAAGAATTAGGTAAGGAGTTTAGTTCTGAGGAAAACAGGATTAAAAGAGAAGCCTACAAAGCCAATTATACCAGAGATCAAAAGGAAAAAGTATTTGATTCATGGACGGCATTCATGAGGGAAATATCCTGTAATGTCCCCTTTTTCATTTACTTCGAACGGTATTTTGGCCAGCAAAAGCAGTTCTGTGTTCTCACCAGAACATGGACTATAGAAGGACCCAACGCAACCAAGGAAATTGTTAGGTCTAGTCATCCACCCCTAGAAGCCATAACCTTTAACCATCGGAGAACGGAGATAATAGCCTCTCCTTTCAAAGCCACCACCGATAGGCATCAACCAGTCGATAAGGTTATTGAGTAGAACAATTATACCAACCAGTGTCTAAATGTCATAGGAAAACAGCTTGACAGGATAGAAGATAGGATCGAAAACAAAGTTATCCTCCAACCAGGAAACTCTAGCAAACCGATCCAAACCTTAGAAAAGCCTTTAGTCAAGTTACCTACCACTAGACACACCAGTCTCAGTTATCCTAAGGATAAGTCAGCCTTAGAGATAGTCAGCCAGAAATTGGATGAACTTGTGAAGAAGGAACCAGCCACCCCTTCATCAATTAAGGTCCTAGATATCCAAGCAGCTTCTAGCAATTCTAGCCAAGCCTCTGACTAGGAGTTTGAACAATTAGAAAACCAGTTTCAAGATTTAGAGGTAAAACGACTTTACCATCCCGATCCATCCAGCTCAACCAAGAATTGGTACCCTAGACCTTCACCCCCTGACCTCCGGTATGAAGAAAGGAATGTTGGTAATCAATTCTCAGTATCCTCTGGTAGACTCTATGAATGGAACATAGATGGGTTAGCAGAACAGGAAATCCTAAACAAAATCCAGCATATGACTATGGTAGCCAACAACTACCTGGACGAAGGCCGTCCCCATAAGGAAGTCATTGAAATGATGGCATTAGGTTTTACAGGAAAACTCCAGCAATGGTGGAACAATTGCCTTACTAAAGTGTCTAAAGAAGACATCAAGTACGCCATCCAGAAAGATGAGGAAGGAAACCCCATCATCAATGAAATAGAACAAGGAATTCCCGATGGAGTCAATACCCTGATTTATACAATCATGAAACACTTCATAGGAAAACCCAGCAATATCACAGCTAGGATTTATGAGCAGTTGAGTAACCTTAGGTGTAAAACCCTAGGAGATTACAAGTGGTATGAAGATGTCTTTACTACTAGGGTCATGCACAGAAGAGATTGTAACTCTCCATTTTAGAAGGAGAAATTCATTAATGGATTACCAACCCTCTTCAGCCAGAAGGTCAAGGAAACCCTTTGCAGCCCCTTAGGTGTCATAGGTTATGATAACCTAACCTATGGAGACATCTATAGCACTATTCGAAGTGAAGGAATGAAGATGTGCAGAGATCTCAAAATCCAAAGCCATATCAACAAGAACAAAGCCAAGTACGAAATAGGACATTTCTGTACACAGTATGGCTTACCTTCTGTCAACCTTCCAAGAGGAAATCCAAGCACAAAGGAAAGGAATCCTTTGAGAAATCCTATAGGAAGAAAGCAACCAAGTATTATAGAAAACAGAAATACAAGACTGATGATTTCTATAAGAAAGGAAAACCTAAGGAACCCATTCCACAAACATCAGGCAAATGCTACAACTGTGGAAAGAAAGGTCATTTCAAAAACGAGTGTAGAGCTAAAGCCAAATCCCTTATCAATACCCTCATTAGTGACCAACCCAGCAAAAATAAGATCTTCAAGTTACTTGAACTTGACCACTCAGACAACAGTCATTCAGTAGTGCTAGTGACAGTGAGCTTAGACAGATATACAGGTCATCCTCTGATTCCTCTTATATTAGTACCTCTAGTGGCCCCGATGAACCCACACCATGCAAAGATGGTTGTTGTAGGAACAAAACCATCAATGTATTGAACAGGCAAGAAGAACTTCTTTTAGACCTCATAGAGGCTATAGAAGATCCTGTCATCAAAGCTCAAAAGCTTACCCTTTTCCATCAGACGTTAGTAAAAGAAACTAGCAAGCCTGCCCTTAAGATCCAGCCACCCAAGGTAGATTTAGAGCAAATCTACAATAGGTTTACCCAATCCAAGAAGGAAGTTACAGTCAACGACCTTCAAAGAGAAATTAAGGAAACCAAATCGGAAGTTAGAACCCTAAAGCAAGATTTAACCATTCTTAGGGTCGATTATGATCTCCTTAATTGTAGAATCCAACTTTTGGAAAATTCTTCTCATCAAAGCAATGTGGAAAATCCCTCAGATGAAGAAATCGATCAAACTGTTAACCCTATAGCTGACCTTATCCAGGAACCCAGCAAAGAATTGTTCTTAGATACTATCAGTAGGATTAACTTCCATAAATGGCATTCCAAAGTCAGGATTGTCATCAACAGAGAATTTGAATTTGAGGTCATAGCCTTAATAGATTCAGGTGTTGATCTTAATTGCATTCAAGAAGGAATCATTCCTCCTAGATACTTCAAGAAGTCTAAGGAGAAATTAACATCCGCAAGTGGCGGAAGAATGCAAATTGATTTCGATATCCCACAAGCTGAGGTTTGCCAAGGCGGCATATCCTTTATGACAAAGTTTGTCCTTGTCAAAAACATGGCAGATAGAGTCATCTTAGGAAACCCTTTCTTGTGTTTGTTATATCCTTTTATTACAGATACCGAAGGTATCACAGCCCATCCTTTTGGCAAAACAATCAAATTTGAGTTTATTAGAAGCCCAGCACCTTGGGAAGTCTACTCCCTCCAGAAAGCTTCTATATCAAAAACTCTTTGTGCCATAACAACCCAAAATCAAGCCCAGCATTCAGCCAAAACAGTTGACCCCAATCGGTCCCAGTTATCATCATGCATTCATGAAAATATTTGCATCTCTGCATCCACCAGTTTTAAAAGCAAAAAGGTTTTTAACAATTATTTGAAAAGCTCAAATGATCCAAACCTTTCATTGCAGGATAAAGCAATATTTAATACCACTAGTAAGTGGACGATGACTTCTTCAGCAGAAAAGAAGGGCAAGGGGAAAGCACCCGCAAGGGGCAATCCTCAAGACAAAAGACTACCAGCGGGACAGTCTTTTGTAAAGCATGAAGGCGCTTCCTCTACCAGCCATAGAGGAGCAACATCCCTTTAGGAATTTGTCCCTCCAAAGGTGACATATTCCAATGGTGATATGGCTATTGTTTTACAGGAAGTTTTATCCAGAGCTTTACAGTTCAATAATGGAACATACACAGACCTACCCTACTCCATTAAATGCCTCCTTGATAACCTTCACTTTGCCTACGCCAGAAATGACCAAGACCTATTCCTCAAAACCCTCAGAGCACTAGAAATCCATCTAGTAAACCTTGAAGCCAGGAATGAAATCTTAACTAGTCAACTCTCTGGCAAAGAGAATGTCCATTCAATGGACAAAATGACTATCATGGGCACTGATTATGCTAAGCTCAGCCTTAAGACTAGAGCGACTCTAAAAAGTGTCGTTGCCAACTTGCCATCAGATTTACAAACTCGTATTCTAAGAAGCAAGACTATGAACGAAAGTTTGAATCTTTGGTATGAGCATTTCAAAATGCTAGTCACAACTACTATTCCTAATCCAGATGATTCGGATGATATGGATAACATCTTAGTTCAAGCTGCATGGGAAGAATACTTTGGAAGCAGCTTCAGGGTATATGAAAATAAGCATCCCTTCCCAGGACTTTTGGTCAATTATGAAGACGGGTCAGATGAAGAAGAAAGAGATCCGGATTGGCTCTCCCAGATGTTTGAGTCCGGTTTTATCAGACTCATCAAACTTACAAGTCATGACCAAATTAGCCAACTTCCCAAGATCATCCAAAATGCCGTTAGGCAAGTCAACAGCCCCTTTGTTTCTATCAGATGTTGGAGTACTTTACCAGAATGGGACAAAAACAATTGGATGGAAGTTCATCCTTCAAAGCACCTTGTCCTCATTAATGGTTTCTCTTATCAGGGCCCATGGTATGAAGGAGACACATATATTTCATACAAATACCCTAATGCTCTAGCAGAGCGCTGGAGGAATTACTTCAACAACCAAATCATTAATATCAGCCAAGAGCTTTGGAAGGACTACCATTTTATAGGCTCTACAGACAGGATCTATGTTTTTGGGAGACGGCCATATGACTCTGCCATTAGGAATCTTAAAAAACTTGGTCCTGATAATCCCAGAGAATTTCTTACAGGGAAAAAGTCTGTCCATGAACCACTTCTCTACTGTGGTCTCTGCAACACTTATGCCAGGTATCACGAGCACGATTGCGATAACAATTCCCCATGGGATCCTTATGATAAATATCCATCAGATGCTCCTGATACTGACTAAAGCCTTCTGACAAAGCAAATCAGGATAAGTTCACAGTTCGGTTACTATTCAAAATCAGCACCAGCCACTGATATGAACAGTACCCGCACCAAGCAGATTCCCCGACAGGTTACTATTTCAACAGTGACCGAATCCGGAAAAGCAAGGGGACAAATCACTATAGCATCAACAGTGAAAGTTTTACTGTTCACCGACACAATCATCCGGAGTTCCTGTTGCTTTCGGTGGAAATAACTTTCACCTCAGTAAAAGCAATTTACTCTCCATAATTTCAGCAATTTCAGCCAGCATCCAAGGCCTCCTCCAGCCTATTTAAGGAAGCCATTTCTCCATTCTGAAGCAGGTCCAATTTTAGGAGAAATTTCATCAACTCCAAAATTCCCTCCTCTTCCAGCCAAGAGTTCAGCTTTGCCTCCTCTTTACAACCCTTAGCATTGTAATCAGATGGCACTATCATATTTTCATATTTGTAATATCAAGGCCTCAGCCGGCCTTTATTTGTATTTTCCGCACATGGCCTCAACCGGACTAAAAGGGGGTTAATCATTAGCAAACATGGCTCTTATATAAGGGGGTTATAATATATAACATTGACTAAAAGGGGGTTATAATATATAATATTATATATATTATAACGATCTGGATAACTATGAATTTGTATATTATATTATATATAATATAATATAGATTTTTAAATATAATAAAGATTTTTATTACGTTATATATATATATTTATATACGTTAATGCTAGTTTAATGAAATTTATTCCTAATTAGATTATGATTATTTTTTCAACGTGTCTAGCATTATTATGGGACTTAATCTTAAAAACTTTTATTTTAAAATATCTAGTGGGAGTGAGATTCAAGGGTTGAATCTCATGGTCTCCATTGTTGGTTCATAGTAGTGTGAAATATATACTTTGTCTTTGCCTCGAGCTTAGTATTCCATGCGAAAAGTATTTATTTCATGGTCCTACAAAATTGAATTTCTTGGTTTATAGTGGTTTGATAAACACCTTATCTTAGTTTCGAACTTTGCATTCCATGCGGAGGTTGTTTTATCATGGTACTACAAAATAAGCCTGTTAAAGGGATAAAATATGGTTACACATGATTCTAGACAATGGTATACACTAGACTAAGTATTATAGTATCCTCTATGCTGAGTTCTTACTATTATTATTTAGAGGTTAAATATAAAACGTCATATTATTAGTGTTTGATAAGAGTTATCATGATAGCACTAATAATGAGAATAGTTCTCAATCAATCATAGTATTTTATGTTCACTCTATGCTGAGGGATATTGAATATGAGATTGGGTTGTCGTTGCATATGTTATTTTATGGTTTTATTAAGGTTCTATATTATATGTTTATATGCTAAATTGATAATGTCCAATTTACTTATTATATTCATATTTATTATTTTCAGATTTTGTCATGGCATCATTTAACCCACTTGTTTCTATTCTTAACCAAAACAAACTGACTGGATCCAACTATGTTGATTGGAAAAGAAATTTGGACATTGTTCTTACTGCTGAAGGGCACAAATATGTGCTTACTCAACCATGTCCTAACTGTCCTTCATTAGATGCTCCTCTTGAGGAAAAACAACGATATGATCGTTGGCAGAAACCTAATGAGATGGCCAAGTGCTACATCCTAGCATCTATCTCAAATGTTCTACAGCATCAAATGCAGGATGTAGAACTTGCTTCGGACATAATGCATAGTCTGAAGGAGATGTTTGGTGAGTAAGGCCGTTCTGCAAGGTAAGAAACCATGAGGCAAATTTATAATACCAAAATGGCTGCAGGAAGTTCAGTGAGAGAGCATTGTCTTAGAATGATTGCTAATCTGAACACATTAGAAGTTTTAGGTGCCGACATTGATGGAGAATCCCAAGTGAATATGATACTCCAGTCACTACCAGAATCATTCAAGGAATTTAGACTCAATTATAGTATGAACAAAAAGATTTATTCTTTGTCTGAATTAATGAATGAGTTAGTGGTGGCGGAAGGCATCCTTGGTACTTCTAGTGTTGAAATCAATGTGGGTGAAGCTTCTACTTCTTAACCTAAGTCGAAAGGCAAGGGTAAGAAGAAGAAGAAGAAGGACTTCACTAAGAAAGATGGTAAACAAATTGCCTGAAGGGTTGCCAACAAAGGAAAGAAAACCAAAGGAAAGTGTTTCCATTGTGGTGAGAAAGGACATTGGAAGAGGAATTGTCCAACATACAAGGCTGCCAAGAATAAAGGTATGAAAAGTTCATTTCTTCTTGAAATATGTTTGGTACAGAATCCAACAGATTCCTGGTGTGTGGATTCAGGTTGTACTAATCATATCTGCAATTCTTTGCAGGGGTTCTAGGAGACCAGAAAGTTGAATGAGGGAGAACTATTTCTTACTTTGGCTGATGGGAGCAAGATTCCGGTTGAAGCTGTTGGAGTGTTTAATTTGTGTTTTAAGTTTAGAGTTTTAATATTGGAAGACTGTTTGTATGTACCTAATTTTCGTAGGAATTTAATTTCTGCAACTTACTTAGGTAAACATGGATATTGTGTTATCCTGAAAGACAATGTTGTAATAAAGAAGGATAAAATGTTTATCTGTTCTGGCAATATTGTGGATGGTCTTTATATTTTAACTCCTGATAAGCATGAATTATACAATTCTGAATTAGATAGTAACTCTCATGTGAAATCATTAAAGAGAAAGTTTCCTTCTACTAGTGATGCATATCTATGGCACTTGCGTTTAGGTCATATCAATTCAAGTAGGATTCAAAGACTAATCAAAGATGGACTTTTACAGTCCATGGACTTTGATGGTTTTTCAGTTTGCGAATCTTGTTTGGAAGGTAAGATGACCAAACGACCTTTTAATGCAAAGGGTAGAAGAGCCCAAGATTTGCTAGAACTAGTACATTCAGATGTATGTGGTCCTATGTCAATCCAAGCAAGAGGTGGCTATGAGTATTTCATTACTTTTACTGATGATTACTCTAGATTTGGTTATGTGTACCTAATGAAACGGAAGTCAAGTCCGAAGCCTTTGAAAAGTTCAAAGAGTTTAGGGCTGAAGTTGAGAATCAATTGGGTAAACACATAAAGGTCATTCGATCTGATCGAGGTGGCGAATACCTTTTTGGTGATTTTAAGGATTACTTGACTGAAAATGAGATTATATGCCAGTTGACTGCACCTGGAACTCCACAACAAAATGGTGTAACAGAAAGAATGAATAAGACTCTTTTAGATATGGTTAGGTCCATGTTGAGTTATTCGACTCTACCAATTTCCTTTTGGGGATATGCCTTAAATACTGCAATGTATCTTCTGAATTTAGTACCTTCGAAGTCTATTCCTAAAACACCTGTAGAGTTGTAGAATGGGCGTAAGCCTAGTATGAGACATCTCCACATTTAGGGTTATCCAGCACATGTGTTAAAAGGAAAGTCTGACAAGTTACAGTCTAAAACCGAAGTGGTATTTTTTGTAGGGTATCCAAAAGGAACAGTTGGAGGTTTATTCTATGGTCATAAGGATAATAAAGTGTTTGTTAGCACAAATGCCAAATTCTTAAAAAATGACTATATGAATAATTTTATTCCTAGAAGTAGAGTTGTCATGGCTGAAATGAATGAACCTGTAGTTGAACAACCAATGGATGAAACTAGGGATGATGTGACTGTATTAGATACTCCACAAGCTACTACTCATGAGATGTCTAGTACACAGGTGCCTCATCGTAGTGGGAGAATTATTCGGTCTCCTATAAGATTCATAAGTTTGGGAGAAACTTATGAGGCTATTTCAGAAGAGGCTGAATCGGATCCTTACACTTATGATGAAGCAATGAATGATATAAATGCACATCATTGGGTCCAAGCTATGAAATCTGAATTGGATTCTATGGATTCCAATCATGTATGGGATATTGTAAAAGCGCCTAACGGCATTAAACCTGTTGGTTGCAAATGGGTTTACAAGAGAAAGAGAGGGATAGATGGAAAGGTTGAAACCTTTAAAGCAAGACTAGTGGCGAAAGGGTATACATAAAAAGAAGGTATTGATTATGATGAAACTTTTTCGCCAGTAGCCATGCTTAAATCTATCAGAATCCTCTTATCCATTGCTGCTCATTATGATTATGAGATTTGGCAAATGGATGTCAAGACTGCATTTCTTAATGGCAATCTTGAAGAAGATATATACACGTTGCAACCAGAAGGTTTCATAGCGAAAAACCAAGAGCATATGGTATGCAAATTGAATAGGTCCATTTATGGACTTAAACAAGCATCTAGGTCATGGAACATCAGATTTGATCAAGCAATCAAGTCATTTGGTTTTGAACAAAATCTTAATGAACCATGTGTGTACAAAAGGCATCGAGACAAAGTAGTGATGTTCCTGGTGCTTTATGTTGATGATATTCTACTCATTGGGAATGATGTAGGGGTAATGTCATCGGTTAAAGTTTGGTTGTCAAGCCAATTTGATATGAAGGACTTGGGTGAGGCTAACTTTATTCTAGGGATCAAGCTTTGGCGAGATCGCAAGAATAAGATGTTAGGCTTATCACAAGTTGGATATATAGATAAGGTTCTAGAACAGTTTAGCATGCAAAACTCCAAGAAAGGATTGCTTCATTTTAGACATGGATTTCCTTTGTCTTATGACCAAAGGCCTAAGACTCAAGAGGAAGAAAATATGATGAGACAAGTTCCTTATGCTTCTGCAATGAGAAGTTTCATGTATGCCATGATTTGTACTAAACCAGATATTTGTTATTCAGTTGGCATGGTCAGTCGATATTAATCAAATTCAGGACCAAAACATTAGCAAGCTATAAAGCATATTCTTAAGTATCTTAGGAGAACGAGAGATTATATGCTTGTTTACCATAGTGAGGATTTGATTCCCATTGGCTATACAGATTCAGACTTTCAGTCAGATCTAGATTTCAGAAAATCCACTTCAGGATGTGTTTTCACCTTGGGAGGTGGAGCCATAAGTTGGAGGAGCGTTAAGCAATCTTGTATTGCGGACTCCACCATGGAAGCCGAGTACGTTGCTGCTTGTGAAGCAGTAAAGGAGGCTGTTTGGCTCAAGAATTTCCTTTCTGATCTTGGTGTTGTGAGAATGGAGCAAGTTCCCATCACATTGTTTTGTGACAATAGTGGAGCGATTGCACAATCCAAAGATCCAAGGAATCACAAGAAAGGAAAGCACATTGAGAGGAAGTACCACATCATTCGAGACATTGTTGCTCGTGGAGATGTTGTGGTAGCAAAGATTGAAAGTGCAAATAATCTAGCAGATCCCTTTACCAAAGTCTTGCTTCAAAGGACTTTCGAGTCACATTTGGAGGGAATGAGAGTTAGATTAGTGCACAATAGTCTTTAAGGCAAGTGGGAGATTGTTAGGATTAGTGCCCTTAAATCTTATTGTATGATGCTATGTATGATATTATGTATGACATTATGTAAGACATGATGTATGACTTAATATTGTGATTGATAAGTTATTTTATTGTTATCTAAAATAATGGTAACATGAATATGAGACATTATCATATAGTCCATGAGATGCATTGTATGTGATTTATGTGAAAAGTCACAGAAGATGTAAATCACAAGTTCTTTGTAAACTCAGAATTTATAGTTCCGTAGTCGGTGATGAAATTGGGCATTTCATCTGCGAAGACTATAACGTGTCAACTAAGATGATTTGTCTTGATCATGGAAGTGGAGACTTCTAGTTGATATGTTGATATGTTTTAAGAGTTAAAACATATTGAACAGGACCGCTGTGAGATTTATTATTCTTCTAATGACTGTCAAATGAATAATAAATCTCACGACTTCTATTTGCATGAACTCTTAATCTTGAGAGAATAATGGACCTGATCATGAAGTGTAGGTTGTTTTGATATATCAGGAGTGAGATCTGAAGTGACGGTCAAAACCTCAGTATGTTGGGCAGCCACATTTAGTGTTGATGGAACATATATTCTCAAGATGGAATTTATAGTCTCTTGATAGAGATATAAAATATTCCCTTGAGATAAGTTTAATGGTTTCAGTTATTCAGAGAGTTAGGCCTAACCACTTTAGTAAGAAATTACTAAAGTATATATTTATGAAATCCAATTTCATAAATATATAATGGATACCTTTAAAAAAAATTAAACCGGGTACTCAAGGATAAGATGTAGTAATTTACAAAGTGGCAGTTTACATTTATGACTTTGTGTTACTACGAATATTTTATGAAGGGGTTACGTGTATAATAAAGTCTTGGGATATAATTTATTAATAAGGCCTAGAGCGCAATTATATTTATATAGTGGTATTAAATATAATTAATGGTAACTTTGGACTTGTCAAGAGTTGACGGAAAAGCCCAAGGCCCATTGGAGCTAGTGTCTTATTGGTCCCTTTTGGTCCCACTTCAAGCCACACACTAAAGTCCAATTGGAAAGGCCCAATAGGCTAACCCAATTAGATAATCAGTTAGTTATAAAGGGAGAAACATACATAATTTTTATAAGATGAGATTAGAAAAGAAAATAAACGGTGTGTGAGAAAGTGTGAGACACACTTTCATTCTCCCTTTGAAAAACTGATTGAGAGACCACACATCTTGGGCGTAAAGTGGAATTGGAGTGAAGATTAAAAGTGTTCCCAAGTGCTTCTAATCTCCGTTTTGAATTTCTCCACACCAAGGTATGCTATCTTGTTCTTAAATTATGAAATTTACATTGTGCACGTTATCAATCCTGAATGAAATAGATACTAGTTTGTTACTTCCACTGTGGGTTTTGTATGAGATACAAAACCAGAATTTTTCCTTCATTGCCAACAAAAGGTACGAACACAGTTACAAGATATCCCTAATCATTCTTATAGTCTATTATTATAAACTCCTTTGTACTAACTTTGGCATCGGAGGCGTTGTAGCAGACACCACACTGGTGACCATTCCAGAGAATTTCTTCTTCCATCGCGACACAAGCAGACCTCTAGTCCCGTCTGCACGACCTCACTACAACTGACGAACCCGTGATTCATCAGTTTGGCGTCGTCTGTGGGATCGACATTTTTGTATTAATGGTTCGAAAGTGTAGTTTCTACCAACTTCAATATTCAAATGGAGTCCAACCAGGATTCAGTGGCCTTAGCCCAGCAAGTCAAAGCTCTTCTGGCCACCGTTGAAGAGCTCACCAGGCAGAATTAGGAGATGAGACAACAGCTTCAGCATAAGGAGAATCGGTCCAGAGTTGTCCAGGAGGATGAAGGAGATAGCCATGAGAGAAGCGACCGATGAAGGACCACTACTCCATACGAACAAAATTCTGAACTTCTTCAGGAGATGAGGAAAGAGATGGACGAACTGAGAAATGGTATTAAGGGGAAGACAGATCAGAGCCTGGATAGAATGGTCAGGGTAACAGATTCTCCTTTCACCGAGGCAGTCTTGGAACGACCAGTGCCGGCAAAGTTTTGGTTGCCTCAGCTTGAGCATTTTGATGGGCTTAAGGACCCCTAGGATCACCTTAATACCTTTAAGACGAAATTAGGCCTCCAACAGCCCCCTGATGAAATAATGTGTCGTTCCTTCCCTACCGCACTTAAGGGAGCTGCAAGAGTGGTTCATAAAGTTGCCAACTTCATCCATTGATAGCTTCGAACAGTTGAGTAGCGCCTTTCTGCGCCATTTCGTTGAAGGGCAACATCCTAAGAGACCAGCGGACCACCTACTCACTGTTAAGCAACGGGAGAAAGAAACCTTGCGGTCATACGTGAAACGCTTTACCCAAGAAACCCTAGAAGTGGACGACGTTGATGACAAAGTACAGCTGACGACCTTTAAAGCACGGCTGAAGTCTAGAGAGTTTGTGGTTTCGCTGGCAAAAAATCCACCTAAAACGATGGCAGAAATGCTCTTAAAGGCGCAAAAGTACATGAATGCTGAGGATGCGCTAGCCGCCATTAAAGATACGGAGAAAATAGAAGAAAGGGGAAAGAGGGAGGACGAACGTAAAGGACGAAAGAGGGAGCGTCCGAATCGTCGGTTTACTAACGAAGCCAAAAGATCATCGAAAATAACTAGGTAATAAGATTCCGTCTTGACAGATGTACATTACTAACGAAGCCAAAAGATCATCGAAAATGTCTAGGTAATAAGATTCGCCTTGACGGATGTACATTACTGATGAAGACAAAAGATCATCGAAAATGGCTAGGTAATAAGATTCTGTCTTGACGGATGTACATTACCGACGAAGCCAAGAGATCATCGAAAATGGCTAGGTAATAAGATTCTGCCTTGACGAATGTACATTACCGATGAAGTAAGTAATAAGATTCCGCCTTAACGGATGAACATTACTGACGAAGCCAAAAGATCATCGAAAATGGTTAGGTAATAAGATTCCGCCACAAGATCATCGAAAATGGCTAGGTAATAAGATTCCGCCTTGATGGATGTACATTACTGACGAAGTAAGTAATAAGATTCCGCCTAGACGGATGTACATTATTGACGAAGTCTCGTGATAAGATTCTACCTAGACGGATGTACACTACTAACGTAGCCAAAAAATTATTAAAAAAAAAAAAATCTTTCATCTTCTATGGTCGTCATGGCACATCATGACGACCACAGAATCCGGGGGCATCTGATGGGACTGACGAAATCAACTACCGACGAGACTAAGGCATCTGATGGGACTGACGAGATCAACTACAGACGAAACTAAGGCATCTGATGGGACTGACGAGATCAACTACCGACGAGACTAAGGCATGTTATGGGATTGACGAGACCGCTCTCTGAGACAAGCCTAAACAAGTATCCACGTCATCGACGAGGATATCAGGATCATTCAATGTCACCAATAATACCCTAGACGGTTACAGAACTAGTTGGACGAACCGTTGAAGGCATATTAAAACCTAATTACTCAGTAAGAAGCGTTACTAAAAGAGGCATTAAAGTCACAATAACAGCCACAACGGCTAGAATCTAGAACAACATATATAAAGCCCATGCATTGCCAACAAAAGGTACGAACACAATTACAAGATATCCCTAATCATTCTTATAGTCTATTATTATAAACTCATTTGTACTAACTTTGGCATCGGAGACGTTGTGGCAGGCACTACATCGGTGACCATTCCAGAGAATTTCTTCTTCTATCGCGACACAAGCAAACCTCTAGTCCCGTCTGGACGACCTCACTACAATTGACGAACCTGTAATTCATCAGTCTGGTCCCGTCTGGACGACCTCACTACAACTGACGAACCCGTGATTCATCAGTAAATAAAATTAAAAATTAGTTGAGATAACGGTAAGAGTTAGTTGAAATAGTACCGTGAGACCCATGAATAGTATCGAAATATACAATAAGACCCATGAATAATAGCAAAAATAAGCTGAATAGTAAAATAAGTTGGCAAAAATAATTTTTGCGAAATACACACTTGTGGACTGTTTGGTTTTCTAAAAACAATCACTCAACATTCCTCACTCAATTTTCCTCACTCAACACTTCTAACTTATGTGGGTTCCAGTTAGCTCAGCTGATAAAGTCTCTGATAGTTATATAAGAGATCTAGAGTTCTATCCCCACCTACACCAAAAACTGATTGGTATTTTGGTATGATAATAAAGAGCTATTATTAAGAGCGGACGCCATAAGTTAAAACTTTCTCAAAAAAAAAAAAAACACTTCTCATTTGCCACTTAGAGCATCCACATCAGTCCCTCTAAAATCTCTAAAATGAAAATAACTACCAATTTTACACATTTTGAGCAAAAAACCTCCCACATCAATAAGTGTAAAAAAATGCAAAATTATGTAAATCCATCCCCGAGCTACAGTAACCGTGTATATTAACACGGTTACTGTAGCTCGTTTATCCTCTTTTTTATTAATTTTCGTTCGCTCTTTTTTTCTCTCTCCTATCCGTGCTCAACAAACCCAGTTCATCTTCGTTTTCCTCATATGCACGCAAACATACCCACACACAAACACACAGACATATCATCACAGAGATACACTTGCTCAAAAAAAAAAAAAAAAAAACAGAGATACACACACAGATAGTGGATCGGAGCTCGTGGCTGGTGGATCGTGGATTAGACCTTGTGGATCGGAGCTCGAAACTGGTGGATCGTGGATCATGGATCGGAACTCGAAGCTTGGATCGGAGCGGATTGGAGCTCGGAGCTCGGAGCTCGGATCGGAGCTAGTAGATCGAAGCGGATCGGAGTTGGTGGATCAGAGCGGATCGAAGCTCGGAGCTTGGATCGGAGCTGGTAGATCGGAGCAGATCCGAGCTCGAAGCTGGTGAATTATGGATCGGAGCTCGAATCTGAGCCAATCGGAGAGTTAATCGAGAGAAAGATAGTTGATCTGAGCGGATCGGAGAGTTAATCGAAAGAGAGAGAGTTGAGCAGATCAGAGAGTTAATCGAGAGAGAGAGAGAGTTGATCTGAGCGGATCGGAGAGTTAATAAAGAGAGAGAGATGATCTGAAACCAGTAGAGAGAGAGAGAAAAAAATCAAAAATGAAAAAGGAGAGAAAGAGACAGCGAGAGAGAAAAGAATCAGAAATGAGAAAGAAGAGAGCAAAAAAAAATCAGAAATGAGAAAGGAGAGAGAGAGCGCGTTTTGTAAAAGTTGTTAGGAGAAATAATAAAAAATTATGAGAGTATTGATTATTTAATTAAAAGATTGGTAGAATAGATGAACTGATGTGAGTGTTTTATAAAAATAAATGTGTAAAATATAAAAAGTAAATTTGTAATATAAAAATAAATATGTAAAATAAAAGGACTAATGTGGATGCTCTTAAAATACCAAATTTCCTAAGCCCACCCGTTTGGTTCCATATCTTGGTTTCCTACAACTCAAAATTTTAGTGGGACCCATTTACTGTACTGCATCAGAACTCAGGTCGGTCCATAGGAATTAAAATTTGTTTGGTCTTTTCTTTCTCTTTATCTGCTCTCTGCAGTCTTGCAGATATTGGTTTTGCTTCGTTCAGCTGAAGCACCATGTTAATTCTTTTGCTAGTAGCTGCACAATAAATAAATAAAAAAACTCACATTTTCAAATCTTTCCCAGTATTGTGAAGTAGATAGCAGGAAATAAGATTTAGATAGAGCACACAAACTACAAACCCAGCACGGTCATACATTTCGGTACTTAACAAAGTCTTGAAAAATAAATTTTAACAGAAAAAAAAAATCACAGAGCAACATCTCAACAAATACAACAATGGACATGGAAAAGAGAGAGGGAGAAAGTGAAGAACAGACCCAAAATGGAAAAATTGGCAGAACAGACCACCGGTGACAGATCGTGTCCTTATACGGTCAGCTCGTGTCTTCGGCTGGACAGCTTCACCGCTTCGGATGCACTGGTGGAAGAAAAGTGAGAGGAGGAAGATAGAATTTGGAAGAGTAAAGCGTAATGTGGGTGTGTGATGCTTTGAGCGTGAAGAGTGTTGTGTCTGAAAAGAACAGCGAATGAAACGAAGCCAATAGAGTAAAAAGCCAACGGTCTCAATGGGACTGATGTGACCACTCACTGCCATGGGTCCCACAGTTGCTGGATAATTACAACTTTGCCATTGAAACTCAATTCTCCTAACTTTAGCCATGGAAACAAAACTTAAAACTTGAACAATAAAAAAATTAAGTAACGAAAACAAAACTTAAAAATAATTCTAAACAGAGTTTTTTTTTATGGGACTCATATATTTTGAATTATAGTTGACGGAAATAAAGTTATGAGGGATAGAAATAGTAAATTCAAACAGCTCTTTAAGGCCTGTTTGGTTTAGGGGTATTTTGAGTGATACGATTCAAAACTTATGACTGAGTTATCAAAGCACATAGGATCCACACAAAATTTTTTGTTTAGCTTAGTTTCACTCCTTGTTTCCATCGCTCAATTCTCTGATTTTTGAGTTATAAGTTATAGAAACTGAAAACACATTTTAGGTGTTTTCAATTTCAAAAACTCAGTTTTCAATAACATTTTTGTAATTAAATCCAAGTTTGAGCCGCAATGTTTGACTTTGGGGTTTTTTTTTTAATTAACAAAGGGCATGTTTGGTGAGTGAGTTCAAACTCACATTTTCATATTTTAAAAAACTTTACACACATTTTCATACATTTTTTCACCCACATAAATTTAAAAAAACTACAAAAATCACATCTCAAACTACTCTACAAAACAGAACTGAGTTAAGTTGTCAAACGAGAGGGTTTGGGAAATTGAGGTATTTTAAGTAATGAGTGACGATAATTGAGTAATGCAAATTGAGTGATGATAAAATTTAAACCAAACAGAAACTTTAATCTCTCAAAAGTCTCAACTATAAAAATCAGGTCAATATCATTCTTAACAAAATTACTAGGGTAAATTTCATTAACCACCCATGAGGTTTGGGCTAATACCAGTCAGGTTCAAGAAATTTTAAAACTAACCAAATTGGTCCATAAGCCCAACTTAATCCCTAAACCCCGTTAGTCTCTGTTAGTCATTTAGCTCTTCTTTATCTTTCTCTGCCTCTTCTCTCTTTAATCTGTAGCTGCCACCTCTCTCTGCCTCTTCTTCGTCTACCTTTTCTCTCTCTCAGATCAACCTTTCTCAATCAGATTAGCCCCCCCCCCCTCTCTACCTCTTCCCTCTCAGACCTGCCTCCTCTCTTGAGCCTATCTCTCTCTTATTTCTTTGACTCTCTTTGTACCCACCCACCATTAAGCTTGGGTTTTGTAAGTGCGTCTTCACCTGCGAATCTATCTTGGACAAGCTCGAATCCATCTCTAACCTGTCATTCTCGCTCTTGAATCCAACTACACCATAGTCGTCAAGCCTGCTCTTGATTGCGTCTACAAATTGTTCTCCCTCAACCTCGTCAAGGCCAAGATCGATTGGCCCGATCCCAACTCCAATTTCTATTCCAATTCCAATACCAATATTGTTTACAAGATTATCGATTTGGTGTGTAAGTCAGGGGGCTCGAAGAGGAACAAATCGAACTTGGCGTGCTTCAGGTTCTTCTCTCTGCGATTCGATCTCCCACCATATTGATCAATGGTGATTGTTTGATTCATGTAGTGGGCTCCAATATGGTGGTGGTATTGTTGTTGGGTTTGTTATGGGTTTTTTGAGTTTATTAATTTTGGATTTTGTTACTGTGTATGGCTGTGTTTTGGTTGTAGCAGATTTAAGGTGGTCAAGCGAGGAGAAAGTCACGTGGAGAAAGAGAGGAGACAAGTCTGGGAGGGGAGGAAAATCACTAACTGGGGGGCTAATAGTGTTAGGAACTAAATTGGGCTTAGGGACCAATTTGGTTAGTTTTAAAATGTCTTGAACCTGACAGGTATTAGCCCAAACCTCAGAGGTGGTTAATGAAATTTACCCAAATTACTAATAGTTTGAAATTGACTTAATTTTAAAAAATTTATACTTTCTAGTTTTCACAATAGCCTTTTAACATATGTTCAGCGTTACTGCATTCATTACTCTTTTTTATCAAAATTTAAATTAAAATCGAGATCTAATAATGACGCTTTGTTTGTTTCGTTGGAAAACCTTCTATAAAATAGTTTTCTACATTTTCTATTATTTGGCAGTATAAAAAAAATTGGTCAACGCAAAATTACCTTTAGTCAAAGGAAAACTCTAACAGAAATAAGGCTTATTTTCTATAGGTTGTTTTCCAAAAAAAAAAAAATGGAAAACAATCTCTCTCTAGCGCAATGTATAACTCTTATAGCTCTCTCACTTCTTCTCTTCCATTTACTTTTTCTCTCTCTTCTCATACCATCACTGTCACGCTATCTGATCTCTTATTTTCCCACAGATTTCTCTCTATTTGTCTCTCTTCTCTTGGTTTCCCTTCCCCTCTAAAACATAGTTCTCTGAATTTTGAGCTATATTTTCTTTTTTCTCTAAACAATTTTTGGCTTGATGGATTCCCATATGGATAATTGCAGAATTTTTATTTATTTATTTTTTTGATGGGCAAAAGTTCATTCTTTTTTGCACATAAAAGTACAACAAAAAAGAAAAGAAAAGAAAAGAAAAAACAGAAAAAATGAACAAAGTAAAAGTTGAAAATTTGCCAACATAGTGCTGTATGACTAATTGCTTTTACATAGGGAAATTCATACAATAAATTAATAATGTTACAAATAATAGTATAATAAATGATAATTTTTTTTTTTGGGAATTGCATTTTGTCGCTTATTATATTAATATTATAAAGTGGATTTCAATCTTTTACTCAAACTTCAACGCTAAGCCATTGATTTCTTTAAACTACTGTATCAATTGTAATCTATACCCTTGTCCTGTGTATGGGCTAGCATTGTAGATATATTATGCAGAATTTTTTATGAGTAATTCGTAATTTTTTTTTGTCGTACAAAGTGATCAATTTATATTTCTTATGTACGTTATTTGTCCTAATACACACACACACATACACATATATATACAACCAAGATGAATGGTAGAGATCATAAAAATTAGACACATAATTTTAATTGTATTTAATTTTGATTGTATCTATTGTCAAAATTTTAGTTTAAAAACCAAATTCATTCTTGGTTTTTTTTTTTAATATTGATTACATTAGTTGAGTTTACTCAAATCACTTGTTATACATGTTTTAAATTATACAAGAAATTTTATAAAAAATTTGTGCATACCAAACACCGAAAAATGCTTTCAAGCTTATTTTCAAAGTTGTTACCAAACACCAAAAATATAGATAGTTTTCTAGAAAATACTTTTTAGAAAATGAATTATTTTTCAAAAAATGTTAAAACTGAAACAAACAAAGTGTAAAATTAATTTAATTTTGAAACTTAAAAGTGTGTATGAGATAAGTCGATACAAAGACTGCACATTACCCAAGAATAATTAAATACTCAAAGAAATTTGAATTCTTTCTTGTCAAAAAAGAAAGAAAAAGAAGTTGATACATTTATACTTTACCTACAAAATTTAATGCATTTAATATTTAATGTGACATTTGTTTTATAAATAAGAGTTAAAAAGTGATAATTTTATTATGCGCTGTATCTAGACAGCTTGCCCTTTCACTGGAAACATTATCTTTTAGCAGTTAGCACCGGCAGATAAAAAGTAGCTTCTTCGGTCTTTCCCATAGGTTAATATAGCTAAGAGGAGTTGGTAAACTGGTAAGATTGCCAGCACAGATTCGAACATATCCTCATTCATTCTCATAGGTCCCAAAACTTTAAAAAAAAATCACACACACATACCCACCATTTTTATAAAAATAAAAAAGTAAAAAAAATTGTCACTCAAATCAGTAGAAGAATCTTCTTTCCTAGAAATTCTTTATTCTTGTTAAAGAAAGAAGCGAAGCTTACATAAATTCGAGCCCTTTGTCTTAAAAAAAAAATCTTATGCGCCAAGAACACTATAAATATCAATACACTTCACCAATCATCTAGAGACACGTGGATGCATTAAACTTTCTTCTTATTATTTTAAAAATTAATAGCTGAGAGAACAGATTAAAAGTTAAACCGAGTCAATTAATTAGCTACAAAAATTTTAGCTAATTAAGTTTGTCACTAAAAATTATCTTAAGCGTAAAGTACAAAGAGTGAGATAAAAAAATTTTGATTCTAAAAAAATTATCTTAGGTCGGAGGAGAACATATCTATAAATCTCACGTATTATTAAACATTTATCACGTCACATGTCGCCTCATTCAAAATAGGAATGTTAAGGATACAAAAAATTTTACCAATTTTTTTTTAATAGCTTGTTGGGTCGACAACATTTGTAGCTCACATAATTTATATTCGGACCATCCCTATTACCATTCTATTTGATTGGACCCCAAGTACAAACCGTGTGTAATTTATTGTCAAATTCTTGGTGAACACGTTGTCTACACAAAAGCAGCCACATGTAATGGAAAGCACATAGAAACACTCCCAACTTGCAAGTACACAGAACTTTCCCCAATGACTTTTTTATTTTGAGGCATTTTTTTTTTTTTTTTGGAGATAAATTTGAAGGATTGAGGGATAACTTTCAAACTTTCCAGGTAATTTCCATTGGACCCTCCAACATTTATAAGTGTCCCAATCTATGCCTATATGACTTCATATACTTATTCTCTAATCCAATCCATCTGGCACACAGAGAAAAACCATTGTGTAGACTTTTGAAACCTTCATTCCTTTCCTCTGTTTTTAGTTTTACCTCTGAAACAAAAACAAACCACACAAGTGAGCAACATCCTTAACTGTATTTTGCCCATTATTTCTAGTTTGAAAAATCCCACCATCTGAAAGTTCTAATTTGGGTAACATGCAAAAATTCAAACTGGGCTGGAAGTGTTGCTGTCTCACAAGGTTCTAGTTCTTCAACTTTTCTTGGTTTTGTTGTGGGTGGTACTAGGATTTTTATTTTTATTTCTTGAACGTGACTTTTGCTTGTAATTGTAATCTTTTTATTTTTAGTATTGCTGAGAGCTCCAACAAGTACATAGTTTTGTGAACATTTACAGTTGCTTTTAGGAATTTTTGTATCTGGGTTTTCTATAGTGGTTTCTACGATTGTGTTAAATTGTTGTTTTGGAGACAAATTTTAATTTTTGGGTTTGTACTATTGTGTTAAATTAGTTCTTTTAGAGACAGAAAGTTTAATTTTGGGGTTTTTTTTTTTTTCTAGGGCTTTGTTCAGATTTTGAATTCTAGGGTGTTGTATATGATGTTGGTTCTAAGCATGAATTCAAAGAGACAAAGGCGCCCAAATGTTAGGTTAGGGGAAATTGGTGATGTTTCTGCAGCTTTTGCATGTAGGTTTACTCAAAAAACTGAGGCAAAATTGGGGCATAAGAGATGGAGACATGATTTTGTGAACCCTCAAGAATTTGAAAACAATTTCATATGTGGTTTCTCAAAGTTCACAGCTTCAGAACCTGGTATCTCTCCAGGGACTTCAGCTGATTTGCAACAGAACAGAGAGAACAAGAATCCAAACTCATCAAACATGGCTTCTGAATTTGCAATTTCAGAGGAGCTTGGTATGATCAAGTCTGGACTGGATTTCAGTAATATAACCCGGAAGTGTAGGGTAATGAAACGACGAGGCCGGGATGCAAGAAACAACAATTCGGTTTTTGGTGGTACTTGGAGTTATAAACTTAGTCCTGAATTCAGTAGTGAAGATGGGAGAGAGAGTGGTGGGAAAGATTTCATTGGGTTCACATCAAATGCGTGCGGGGATGATTTCCCTGATAATGGTTTTAAGGACTTGTCAGATCAAGAAACGCCAGCTACAAGCAAAGAGGCCTGTGAATACAATACAAATGAGCCCACTTATGATGCGCGGCAGCAAGGCAATCTCAATGATCCTTGGAAGGAGGATGCTTGTTATGAAGACAACAACTCATTTCCTAAATCTGGTGATGTGTGGGATGAGATGGGATCTGGAGGTAGTGATGTATATAGTGTTAAGAGATGGTTGGAGGAACTTGGGTTTGGTAAGTATGCTAGTGTTTTTGAAATACATGAGGTTGACGAAGAAGCTTTGCCACTACTTACACTTGAAGATCTCAAAGAGATGGGTGTATTTGCTGTTGGCCCTCGAAGGAAGTTGTTCAATGCAATTCAACAGTTGAAAGGAGAAGATGATTCTGCATGACAGTATACTCAACTGAGTATGTAGATAATATTGCTAATGTTGCTCTTCTTGCTTGTACTAGCTAGCTTTTCTGTGCAGGAAAAAGTGTAAGAGATGTATGTAACTTTTTGGACTTCTAACATATTTACTCTTTCTGTCTTTGCCACTTATGTCAATGAGATGAGATGACATATTTCATACTTTTAGCTCTTGTAGGATTTTTTTTTTTATAAACATTTTCCCCTACACAATTCATTAACTTTATGAATTTTGAATCAAAACATTGTGCCTACTAAACAGATGAACTGGTGACTTGTTGAGAGAGAGACTTTTATGAGTTAAAGAGTATCTGTCTGCTGGTAGTGGTAACTCTTCTGGCCTCATTGGAAGGTATATCATAGACAATAATACACTTTTTTTCCCTTGATGTGAATAATGATCACTTGTATCTCCATGTTATTAACTAAATGTAACCAACATTTCAGCGTTGTCTATTTCTTATGCGAAAAATGTCAAAATGATGAGTGGGTCTGTCTATTACTCCCATTTAGAACTCAGTAATGGCTGATGCTGGGGCATACATTCTATAAGAATCAGCAACGGACAACAGATGTCTGGTTCTGTAATGTGTTACCTTAATTTATTTTCTGATACACTATATTGATGATAGCTTGAGAGGTCTTATATTCTCAAATTCTGATTAAATTTTGTAACATTTGGGCTGGACTCAACTTTTGAGGTAATCCACCATCATCTTTTACTGGTAAATTTCAAGTTTGATATGATTGTGGTGGGCCTATAAACCCCCATAATTGCTAACTTAGAATTTCATGTATTCCAAATCTTGTTCAAGTTTAATTTCATAGATATTGGTGTTGTGTGTGTAAAATTAATACTTTACTCTGCTAGGAGCTTTCACTTGTACACCAAAAGAACATTTATGCTTTTGTGTTTTGTATGTACAACATTATGGTGCTTAGAGGTTAGAAGTACTTGACCAGTAAATAATTATGCATATTGGTTTAAATGAGTTATTGTGACAATAAGAATCTCATATAATAATGCTGTTTGTTGCATATGTTGATCGAAATGTTTTTTCAAGAACGACAAATTGTCTGTTGAAACATGTTAAGTGTGTGACTGAGGCTTCTTCTGAATGGTGTATGTGTCCATTTGCATACATATCTGAACTATGACAAAAAAAAGTTTAAAAAGGGGGTACTCGTATCATTTGGTAATGGAACAGTTGCACTTCCTTCTTCCTTGTTGTGCACTGTGTTTTGCTTGGAGAGTGCAACCCCCACCTTCCTCATACATACTTGTAACTGTGTAGTTCATTATGACTTAACATCTGCCTCTCTGCAACTTGATCTTAGATGTTTTTGTATCCTTCTTTAGAGTTTGTTACTGCTTTGATTATGATAGTTATTGCTAGTGTTTGTAAAATCTCTTTTTTGGGGAGATTTTGTCTTTTCAAATGCAGATGAACTTAGATTCTGTGCATTAATAGTTCATGTATATGGTGGGTCTTCTCTTATGATTCTTATCTGAACTGCAAAGTTTTTCTTACACAATTGATATTTGAATGCAATGCAGACATTTGCATGCAGAAGGATGGTTGTTTTTCTGAATCTCTTCCTTGTTTCCCCTTCTGCCCTAACTTTTTGGCTGGAAAGCTGGTTTTTGAAACTTGATTTTTCCAAACAATTATTTCGAGTTGGAAGCTGTTTACACATTTCATGTTGGACAATTGATTGGTCTTATAAACTCTTTATCCTAACATGCCTTCAATAATGACTCTTTTTGTTCCCCCTCTCCAATTAACAGTTCTGCAAATGAAATAACACTCAGGATAACTTATCTGCTTGGGATGCCCAAAAATATGAAGGATTTGGGTGGTGCAAGTAGTTTACAGGTGATGCCTTGATGCTAGTGAAGTTGTAAGTAGCTTAGAGGTGGGTTTTGCATTGATATGGATGCTGTGTGTGGAATATTCTGTTTATATTGCAGATCTTTGTTAGAGTAGTTTCAACTTTCAAGTACTGATTGACTGGGATCTCCCAGAGTGTAATTCGATTGTCATAAATAATAAATTGTCACAATTGGCTTAAGAGATCTGGTGGACAAGTTGGGTGAAATTGTCTTAGTTCTGAATGAATTTTTTACCAAGGTTTCGTGAGACTTGATTTTTTGGCTTTGTTTGATATGTTCTACTAATTATTTTCTCTTTCAGTTTAATGTTTTTATAACCATTTTTAGGAGAATGAGCAATTAAGCATATTTTCATTGTTCAAAGATTCATTCTGGTTGAACTTTTTACAACTAGTCATCAGCAAAATAATTACTCTTCAGTATCCTATTGAGATGGAGTCATTATAAGAATCTGTGCAAGTCATTTTTGTAGAAAAAATTTCCCCACAAGTCAGTTTGATTAGAAATTTGTGCTACACTTGGTGTGTGGGCAAAGAAAGATCTGTGTTACAACTTACAACTAGTTTGGAGATTGAAAATGCATATGCTATAAAACTATGCGAGTACAAAATCTTGCAACATTTTCACAAGAAGCTAAGATATCAGCTCACCATGGGTCAAAAAAGAAAATAGAAAAAAAGATTATACAACTAAAAAAAAAAAGTGTTGTGAAAAAAAAAATTATACAACTTAAGACAAAAGTGATGTGAAAATCTCATAACTGAAGTTAAAAGCATGAGCAATATGTCAGATGTCTTTTAAAATCTGTGCTTTGAATTTGGGGAGAGATCTTTGCTCTAGGGCATAACAAACATGTCTAGAATTTGCTTTATCTTAAATTAAGTTTACTCTCTAACTAAATTTCCATTGGAATAATCTGAACTTTGGATAAAAAGACCGTAAATCTGTGAGGGTCCCGTATAAAAAAGACCTCAGCCCATTCCAATTCGGAGCCTCAAAAATCACAAGCCCTGGGCTGGGTCTCTCCCAATCCAACTATGACCTGGGCTGGCTGTACTTCATTGAACTCTTATGCAGATGGACTGGTGACTGTACTCCATGTAAAGGCCCTTATACTTGTATGAGTTGTATCCATCAACAATTTTAACATGAACGTTGCAAACAGATTTCAAATTGTGGAAAAGTATACCACTGGTGTCATTCTGTCATGCATTTAATTTTGTGTTGCCTTGTCTTTTTCTTGTTGTAAGACTTGGTTTGTGTCTTGTAGTTCAATGCATTGATGGTGATAAGTGGCCCTTCACTAAAATAGATGGGACATCGATAAGGTGTGTCCAAGAAGGTCGTTTGTCATGCTTGTGCCTCGTTTAATGCATTGGAGTACTAGATGAAAACTTTATCTTTTGAGGTTAATTATCCATGAATATATACAATTTTAGAGTTAATAATAGTTTCTTTCATTCGGCAGTGTGGAGCATATATAAATAAGAAATAATTTACTTTTGAAGTGGTTTACCTATCCATGGTCCAAGCAATCACATGCATTTGAAGTTGTTAGCCATTCAATAACTGAAATAACATTTCATCAAAATATAATAATTGAAATAACATAAGGCTTAACAAGCTTGCATTTGTTTAGAATGTAATCAAAACTTTTCAATCCACAATTAGCAACATCTCTTTATAAAGGAACTCATAATCTTAGGCAAAGGAGAAATGAAATGAAACTTATAATCTTATTCCAACACATTATTTCACTATCCAATCAATTCTTCCACCAAATGAGATGATCACAGACTGCTCCAGCCTTGCACAGAACTGTAATTTTCCTATCTACTGTTGATGGCTGCACTCTCATCACAAAGAAAAATTGGATTTCAAAGTTAACGAGAGAAACATGTTAATTCAATTAAAGATTTTTATATGTTTGCCCTTAACTTTCTTATTTTTCCCCCGACAACTTTTTGGAAGTGGCATCTTTTCTACACATAAATAACTGAAAAAAAAAGAAGCACAATTCACTAACTGATGTGTTCCAATCAAATGAAAGAAGAATCTCATATTAAGGTTATAAACTACTTTTGATGGTTCAAAAGTAATATTAGTTTGGTTGCTTTATTATAATACCCACCCAAAAAATGAAGGCTCTCTTGACGTGGAAAGAATGTCTATTCATTATTACAAAAGTAAATTAATACTTATTGTTCACCAAAAAATGAGTATTGTAGTTTTATAAATAGACATTTATATGTTAGTGATTTTAGCATAAGAGTCCTGTTAATATAGACTTCAAATTGGTTTGAAACAATAAATTCATCTCCTACAGATGTAAGATATTGTTGAACTACGTAAATCTTTAGTGATTTTGTAATTTTGGTTTTCCTCCTAGTTTCTTTTATTCCTATAATCTGTTCGTGAGCTCGCCTTTCTAAAACTAATAGGTTTCATAACTAATTAAGTGGGGTTGCTTCTGAACACCCTTTCATGCAACAAACCGGTATAAAAACTTCCAACTCTTGCAAAATGGACATGTATGTTGCACACTACCTAGTGCATCCATAATACACATATAGTCACAAACCTCGAAATCGTGACTTTTGAAGTGAACTATATATGCAAGTGCGTGTATAATAGACACTCTCTTGTAAGAAACTGGTATACTGCCAACCTTCACTGTGACAACACATGCTCAATATGAACAGACACAATTGGGAAAATATTCTCTTTGCATGTATGTTTTTGTTGGATGGCTAATTTTATTCAACAAACCGATCTCCCATTGTAATTGAAAACATCGACAACAACCCTCGAGAAAAGGTAAAAGTAAAAAAAAAAAGAAAAAGAAAAGGTGGTTAATTTGAAATGGACGTCATGGGTGACATCAATATATGTATAGGCCAACATAACTATATGACGCCATGAGATTTGCAGTACAAAACCATTTCTATCCACTTGTTAATCTTTTCTCATAAGATATTAATAATTATTTTGCATACTAAAATATTTTTACATAAATTCTTAAATTCTCTAAAACACTTCTATTTTTTAGTTGAATATTTTTAAATTTAAAATACAAATGATTTAAAGAATAATTAACTTTTTAAAAGATTTTTTAAATTTTAGGTTTTCAAATTTTTATTATGATCTTACAAATTAAAACACTATCTCTATATTACTTTTAAACATTATTTCACTAAACATAAAAATAAAAAAAATAAAAAAATCTAATTGCATGCGCACTTACAAAGTGCATGTAATGAGTTTAATTTATCATAATCAGGTTTTTGCATGTTATTATAGAGGAATATACTTTTGTTCATAGATGCTGGAATAAGAACAGGAACAATACAAGGGCACATAGATATCTCTACTAAGATATTTTAGTTAAATTGTATATTTTTTTTCTTGGGTCCTATATTAGAGTAGACAGATTTAATTCTTGCTAGGGAGTGGGGGACCCATAAGTATCAAATATCGTTTTTGTACCATTATGCATGATTACAACTACTCAATGACTAATTGCAACATTAGTGCTTAGCATTGAATATTTTGGTATCTAAGTTTAATTATACATTAAGCTAAGAATTAATGGTGGAAGAAAGTGACATGAAAGTGTTAGAAAGGAGTTGTTGGTTGTATTTGTATCTAATTATGTAATAATATCAGCTAGATGTGACCACGAGACCTTAGGGTTCATCTTCCATTAACATCAAAGTTTGTTTAACAAAAAGAAAAAGACAACAACATTTTGCTTGCTATCTTGTTGTCATGTGGGAATGGGGACATGAAGAGGTGTCATTGAGGTCACTAGAATCATATCACCATGGCCATATTGTTTTGTTTGTTCTTCTCTCTCTCACAAACACAAGCATAGTAGACAAACAAGACAATGCTTGTATTGTATCAAACTTTGGATGGTTATAGTATTGTCAAATACCATGAAGATCACACAGCTCCATTGACATTGAGACAATTCGATGTAGAGCATTAAGAGTGTGCCACGAGTTTTAATTTAGGTCCCAAAATGTCATCATTTGAAGAAGAAAAACTGTATATTCTATAGAAGTGGACAATGCATTGAGTAGAAATTAATCGTTCAGATTTCACAAAAGCTCTATCTTTAAAGTAGTGGGATTGACATATTAGTTAATTGCTTCAATGGTGTGAGTATGCCCAATTGGTGAATGGTGAAATAAGTAGGTATAATATAAATGTTATCACTGTCATCTATTCCTTTCCACACACGTTTGCTCCCACAAACCTCTAGTATTAGATAATAAATATTGGGTTCTTACATTGTTTATGCAAGACTATTCGGATGGATAATGAGAAGTATGGATTTTTAATCTATAATTTAGCGTGTTTACAAATTAAAACCATAAATACTAGCATTACAATTGTCTTTTATCTAATTTTTGAAAGTACAAAATTTATTAGTCTCAGTGTCCATTTGGAAATAGTTTATTTAGCTGAAACTAAAAATTTTTCATTAAAAGTGTAGAAAAATAGTTAAAAAACAAGCTAAATAGTACAGTAAGACCTATGAATAGTAAGAAGAAAAAAAATGCTAAAATCAATAATAAGCTACAACTTTAAGCACTTCCTAAATGCACAATCAGTCACAGTGTAGAATTTATCATGTTGTCTAGGGGGTCATGGTCTTCTCACAATGTATAATGTCTTTAAAATTTGTGTCCCAAAAAAATTACAAGACCCCAAAAATTCAATTGACCATTTAGGCTCCCAGAAATTATATATATATATATATATATATATATAATATATATATATATATATATATATAGAGAGAGAGAGAGAGAGAGAGAGAGAGAGAGAGAGAGAGAGAGAGAGAGGAGAGAGAGAGAGAGGGGTTGGGTTCAAGTTTCACCTGGTGTAACTTGAACTCACTATTAAATTACATTATTTTTGTATATTCTTCATACTTGCAAAGTTTAAAGGCGATCAAAGATCAATGACCATATCATCAATCAATTGTTTTAATTCAAGTTTTTGTAATTTAAAATGATGCATAAAAAATGAATTTATGGATCGAATAGTAAATTATATTTGATTGACATGAAAATTAGCATGCATGTTAAAAACATATAGATCATGTAATTAAACGGTAGAATTATCAAGATATGAATTCTATAACAAGTTATTGGGTGGTATAATATTGCTTAGAGTTACAGTAGGTGTAACTTGAACCCAACTCTCTCTCTCTCTCTCTCTCTCTCTCTCTCTCTCTCTCATTAAAACATTAAGGGCTTATATGTGTGTTTGTCTTGATAGTGCTTTAAATTGTTGGATCACATTAAAAGCGTCTCCTTCATAAATTACTTAATACCCAACTCTACTTCATTTTCCACTACTATATAAGTAGCCATGACTTTACATTGTGGGGCCTACATGTTAGTGAGAGGGGTGTCTTATATACCTGTCTCATATAAAGATTTTCTACAAAAGGAATAAATTAAATTAATTTTAAAATAATTTTTTATTAAACTTTACTTTATAAAAATAAAAATACACATCACATGCCCTGTATGTGACCACATTTTCCATATGTTAAAATGCTAAAGAAATGATAATAAAGACACCAATTTGGTCATTTCTCAAAATTTAAGAGTTCTTATTCTAAATTAAAACGAAAGAGGAACATTTTGATCTGGACACAATATCTAGGTGGTTTTTATAATTATTTCAATATTTAAATAACAATATAATTTTTTTAATTTAAAATTTAATAGGTAGAGGTGGAAGGATTTGAATCTTGGATAGTTCAATATCACAAATAATCAATAACAATATGTCAAAGAAAATAAATCATAATAATTAATAAGTTTATATACTTAAGGTTTGAAGGGTATATTGGTAAAATGTCATTTAATTAAACAGGTTAAACAAGTTAAATGGGTTTCATATGTTGAACACTAACCCAACCCATTTATTAAACAGGTTAGTTGTGTCAACTCAAATATGACAATGAATCCATTAAGCCTCAACCCATAACCTGCTAATTTCGTGTTGTGTCGTGTCTAGTTAGCGGGTCGTGTCCAATTTTGTTACCCTTAGTTTTTGCTGTTAAAAAAGAGATCGGCTCGAGTGCTACTATTTGGATGCTCAGGGTTTTGTGAATGCTGCTCTAAGTAAGAAGATTAAAGCTCCTTTGGGTGCCATTGAGATTGAGACGAAGGCCTTTAAAGTTGGACTTCAATTCGCCAAAGAGATGAGGATCCAGTAGTTTGTAATTTAGGGAGATTCATGAACCATTTTCAATGCACTGGTCGAAGAAGCTCTTGCTCCTATTTCGGTTGCTCCTACCATATATGGTATATTGTCCTCCATGCATGAGTTTTGAAGAGTTGTGGTCTCCTATGTCCACAAGTAAGTTAATAGGTCTACTCATTTGTTAACAAAATATGCTTTCGGCATTGATGATATATCTATATTGATTGAAAAAGCTTTTTGTTTTATTGAACAAACTTTTATCCATAATGTAATTTCCATTTTTCAATTGCAATAAAGTTCACTCTTCTTGTAAAAAAAATAAAATAAAATAAAGTAAAGGTTGTCAACTGTACTACAAGATTCTTGTCAAATAACATCATTATGTATTATAACATTGTTATGTATTAGATGATTATTTGAGGTAGTAATTTTGTTATTATATCACCTGCCATCGGGATGAATTACCAATAAGAGACAATTGCTAGGATTGTTTTAAATACTTTTTATACAAATAATATCAACAAGAAATAATGTTTTTTTTAAGAGAGAAAACAAGAAATAATGTTAGTCAATCGGAGTACTATAGCATTTTTTAAAAAATAAGTGCAGAAATTGTCCAATAGCTTATGAGAAAACAAGATAAGTCGGGTCTAAAACTATTAAATTCCAAAAGTGCCCGATCCGACGTGTGTCGCCGGCACATCCCGACACAAAATAATACAAAGAAAATGGGGGCCAAAGCATATCAAATTCCACACCAAAACCACGGACGGACCATAAACATTCAATTTTATTTTATTATAATAATAAGTTTTAGATATTGACGGCAATTATATTAATAATAGTATTATATGTATATACAATACAGAACTTATATATATATATATATACACACAATATAGAACTTTGCCCCGTGATGCAAACTAGACACCTTTCGCACATGTTCGTACTTCCACCAGTATGCTTTTAGAAGCACGATCAATTATTGTACAAAATACTACAAATTGTTTTGCTTCGATTTTTGTTTAATATATGTATATTTCCTTTCTCAAACTATTTTTCAAAATTTTAAAACAAAATTTTCTTCAAATCGGTTGGACTTTTTAGTCTCCATTTGGACTTGAGGGAGACCCACTTTAAGGATATTTGACAAATTTGCTTAATCAGAATAACAGAGTTTGATGGGAAGGGTGAAAAAAGAGCAGGTAAGGGATTTACATTTTAAACCCTCTAGTTTATAGTTTATACAAAATACAGGGTTTCAAATTAAAATTAGGGAGTGATAATCAAATGATTAAATTTTAAATTTTTGTAATTTAAAATTGTGTTTAAAAAAGTATATGATCGAACATAAAATTATATTTGATTGATATAAATTTCGGCCTGTGTGTTAAGAACATAAAAAGCATGCAATTTAACAATTAAATTCTAAAAATATGTAGATATGTTTTTTTACAACCAAGTTTTTTATAACCAAACTTTGTCCTCCATAAAATACTTCCATACATATAAAATATGAAAATTTTGTAACATGTTGTCTTAAACATTTATTCATTTGATTATAAAAATTTATGTTTTCAAAACATTTGTGTTTTTATACAATAAACGAGAATTTATTTCAAAAATATATGTGGGTGTGACATTAAGTGTCACGTGTTTACTATGCTTCATTCTTTTGTCACCAAACGATACTATGCTTCCCTTTTTTTTTCTTCTTTTCCCACTCAACTCATTATAAGAGTAAACACCTAAGGTTTTTTTCTTTTTAGACAAAATCATTTTAACTAGGAAACCTTTTATATTGAACTTCGTTGAAAAACTATTCAAAAGATGACATCTTAATGTAAGGCTCAATTGAAAAACTATTCATTATTCAAATTCAAAAGATTACATCTTAATTTTTATAAGGTAAATTTGGGGCATAATAACGTAATTTAGTTTTTATTAGATATATATCTTTTTGTCTTTGTAACTGGGGGGGAGAGAAACTAGGTAAAGAATGCGGTGGACGAGGTAAAGAATGGGGTGGGGGCCAGAAAGCACTTCATTAGTAAACGGGAGAAAATGGGTGGGGTCAAATACTGGAAGAGATGTCTACACTCCAACCGACTGGGCCGCGGGAGCTGAGCCCAAAGTTGGTGGTTTAGGAAAGTGACACCCATTAGGGAGAGAGAGAGAGAGAGAGAGAGGATACAACAAAGGTTTTTGAAGACTCATCAAAGACCAAATCTTTTCCAATCTTACAGATTGTGAAAGCTGCATAACTTGTGGATAGCCCACGTAACAGTACAGGACCCCCAATATCAAATATTCACTCACTCTTTTTTTTCTTTCTTTCGCTTCAAACCCCAAACCAGGGATAGCTATACCATGCCTACTTATAGTACTTATTACATAGATGTTTGGAAAATTTTGAGAGAGAGAGAAAGAGAGAGAGATGTGGACAAAGACAAATACCAGAAGACCTAATTCCAAGCCCCCCCACCACCGTCCCATGTGCATGTGATATTGTGATCATGTTTCCATCAATTACCTGTTCACTCAAGCAATCAGAATCACTTGCAAATTGCAATGTTGTTCGTTTTTATTATGAGTGGCTGGCTTACAATTTGGTACTATCAAATCCTGTCCCATTGTCACTATATAAATTTCTTTAAGAATTAAAAAAAAAAAAAAAAAACACATTTACATTTTAAGCTTTGGATGAAGCTATAGAACAAAATGTGTTGGTGGAATCTTAAGTTATTTTATGTTGAGTTAAGGATCCTGAATTTTGAGATGTAATTTTACTCAAAATTGAAATTTGGAAATTTGCAATATTGTTTTTCTTTATATGGGTTAACATTGAGAAGCCACTATCATTACTATCTATATACCAACCAATGAAATCACCACCATTACTATCAATCTGTCATCATTGATGTATGAAGTGCAAACACCAATACAGACACAGTAACGAGTACAGGTACGAACACAACATAACACAACAACATAGTAGTTTTTGAAAAATTAATTCCTGGGTACATTGGGGATATGTATATTAATTAATTTTTTAATATTTTTTTAAGTTTATTTTTAAATATTATTAAGAATTTATTTTTCATATAATTTTAAATATACAAATTTAAGAGTAATAGAGAATAATAAAGTGAATTCATGACTAATATATGATATTTAGAAATTAGAATACTAACTAAAGAATAAGATCTAAAAGAGTGAATAAAAGATAACTAGATAGGTGTTTAAGATTAAAACTAAAAATAAATAAAAGATTAGTGTCACTCTTGTGTCTTGAAACTTAAAAAAAGAAAGAAAATAAGATACAACTGGGGCATGAGTGCAAAAGTGTTCTAGGTGTGTTCTGTGTTTGACACTGGTATGACACAGATATGACATTTCAAATGAAGTGTTTGTGCATTGATCATACCAATGTCACCACCACCATCATATAGCTCCCACCGTGAACATCATCATATTTTACCACTACTATAACTAAGTATTTACAACCATCTTTGCTACAATTGTCAATACACTTTTGATTTCTTAACTTTTAGATATATTCATCCAATTAATTAAGTTTTAAATTAGTAAGATTAAAGTCCACATCAATTTAAATTTCATACGTATGAAATTCTAATTTTCTTAAATTCTTCGTCCAAAGTTGCATAAATATGTAAATTAAAATTTGCTAGTTTACTATTCAAGAAGTTTTGTATAATTGATTGATGGGAAAGAATTTTAATAAACAATATGAATGATTTAGAGTATAAAGTATAGACTAATATACACACAAACATATACAATGATGGGTTCATCTCCTACCTTATGTTAAACCTAGTGGTGTCCTTGAACCTTTTACCTTTATAGTAATGAATGTAACCTCACTTCTATCTTACAATTTTTAACTTTGTTATAAGAATATCTTATAATTTACTTATGTATACTTATAAAATGATGGGTAATTCATTTTTCTACCTTTATGGTAAATCTAGTGGTTTTTTGAATCTTTATGGTAATGAATTTAAGCTCACTTCAATCTTACAATTTTTAGCTTTCTTTTAAGAATATCGTTTAGCCCCACCACACAAAGTTCCATTGTCGAAATGTACCCACTAATGGATAAACTTGTCCAAGCCAAATAGCCAATATATAGGCCAAAAGATGTGAATGAAAGAGCCATATTAGTCACACCTTGTAGGACAGCAAAACAGTGTGCTTGATCCGTATACATATATTGACAAATGCATACAAATCAGTGAGTGGATGGCAAAATATCGAGCAAGAATCTCGCCGGTTAGTGCATCGATGGGCGGCTGATTTGCCCCGTACATGGGTCCGAATTCCATATATTGTCTCTCTTAAGAAAATCACACCATTATTATGCATACCCATCATCTCAAGTTTCTCAATGCAATGAGTGAGAGTGAAGAAAAAAAACGAAAAGATATAGATAGCATACGTATCTAATAGCCTTTGTTATGAAGTTTGTGGTGACGACTCCATTTATATGTATGGGGGGATGTGGCTTAGGGGAGCTTTATTTCTTATATTTTGACAAAGAAAGGCCGACAACAATTTTCGTTTCATGACTTGTATTTTTTGAAAAGTTTCAATCATTTGATCCCTTGTCGTTCATTTTGTACATCTTTTTTGCTCACAAGCCTCATTTGTATGACTATTACTGTGACTTTAATTTTAACTTTTGATTGTCATTTGAAGGTGACAATAGGTCAATTTATTGCCTGCCCAAGGCAAAGTGAATCTAGTATATATGAAATAACTCATAACATAAGATACATTATTAGGAAATTACAACATATCCATTTTATCCATCACATTTTGTCAGTGGCAGCTCCAGAAATATTTTTTAAGGTGGTCATTAAGAAACTTAAATTATACAAAATTTAATAAAAATAGAACATCATATATTGGCCATAAAAAATTTAAAAAAAAAAAAAAAAAACATACACACAAAGACATAAGTCTTACAATTTCCTTTTTGAATTTTCTTATTTTGAAATCTTTGCATGGTAGTTTTATTATTAATGCTGCAAATTATATCTTTTTCAAAATTTTAGGTTCATAAAAATTTTCAAAATTTTAATTTTGAAAATTTAAATATTAAATTATATGTTATTTATATTCTTAAAACACATGTCAAATTTCATGTCAATCAGAAGTTATTTACTATTTAATTTATAAACTTATTTTTTATGTATAATTTTAGACAACAAAGATTTGAAATTTAAAGATTTGAGAGATAACATATCTATTGATATTTGATTTTTTTGAAATTTTGTAAGTATGGAGGATTTAAGAAAAAAATGTAATCCAATGGTGGATTTGCCAAAATATACATCTAATAAAAAAAAAAAAAGATTGAGTGGAGTTGTAGTCTTAATCTACAACCAAGTTTGTTGCTAAATTTTGTCCAAAATATAATTAAGTTGAACCTAAAAAAATTTAGGGTGGTCCCGAATATTTTTTAAGGATAAATTATAAATTTTTTAAAATTTACATATAATAATTAGATTTTTTTCCAAGTCAGGGTAATCCTGTGACCACCCTGCACTCTACCTCTTGCCGCCAGCGCATTTTTCATACAATGAAAGAGATATCATTTAAACTAGAGCTTATTAACTCTAAGAGAAGGGAATAAGAAATTGATTGGAACAATTTTTCTTTTTTCCCATTATTTGGAGGGAGAGGATAGCACAATGCCAAGATGGATAGTCTCATGAGCAAGCCTAGAGACCTAGTGTGAGCCTAAGCTCGTTGGACCATCCCAACGATTATGACCAAAAACTTAAACTATGGTTGTGAATGAATCGTGTTGCTTATAAATAGTTTGAACTCAACTAAGGAAAATGTTTTTTTATTTATTTATAATCATTTAGCAAACAGAAAATGCTCAAAAATTCAACTTTAGACTTGATTACTAAACAAAGGTAATTTTAAACATAACAAAATTGATCATTATTAAGCTCGTGAGCGTGAGACTTAATTTAAGTATATACAATATATGTGTACATCTATAAAAATTTACTTATATAGACTTGAGATTAAATTGTTCAAGTTTGTAAATAAGTTAATTAAAATACGGAACTATTAATTGTAATTTATTGATAATATAAATAGTCATTTTCTAGTAAAGATTATATATAGTGTTTAACAACTTCAACTACAAGTTAATTGTTAATTATTAGCATAAATTTGTGAACAAGGAAAAACTAATAGTCATGATCACTTGATCAGTACTATATATGAAAAAAAATAAGTTAATCAAGAAACTCATGACCAAGTCAATCTTGTTTGATAGAAGAATTTTAAACTTTGATACCCAACTTAGCTCGACTCATTTATAACCTCAACTACAATCCTTGACTTCATTTTTGGTTCAATTTGTTATCCCAGAACAAACATCTTTACTTGTTCAAAATTACTGTTATCAATGGCCTTAAGCCTAAAAACTGGACTAGACGTGGGGTAGAAGAAAGAATATAAAGGTTGTAAGCTTTTCTTTAAAAAAAAATTTAAATTAAATGAGGATTGTAAGCTAATTAGCCTAATATTCTAGTTCTACAATGATCAAGAAGTGCTGTAACGTTTATGTTTTAATATCATGCCTTTCATGCTTCATAACGAAGGTAGTTCACAAATCCCATGAGATGGTGGATCATCATCATCATCATCATCCTATATATGCTGTGTAGCTCTTAACTAATGTTCCCAAATGATTCACAATTAAAATTATAGTTAGGTAAGGCGCAACTGTTTAATTGGAAATTGCGATCACAATTGTATGTGGTCTTACTGCTGCCACATGGTTAGACAAATTGAGCGTTCTTGTTTTTGCCAAAACATTGAAAGAACGTTACCTATATAATGAGTCACACCCTAGGGCATTAAAGTCTGATTGTGGACTAATCAATCGTATATAGGATGAATCCAGCTTCGATCGTCCAAACTGTTTTTTTTAGATTGTCCCACAGCTAAATGCATCCTTGCATTACTGTGATGTAATAGGACTCAGAAAGAATGTGAGGCTTGGATTGGAGTTTGGACTTTGCAGGAGCAATACCAGGTCATTGCCTTGTTGGATTTGTACTAAACACGTCTAATTGCATTTAATTTTCTTGTAGTAGTAAGTTTCTAGTTTGATGCCTTTTTAGCATCTTCTTAAATAAGTTATATTAAATCAAATCTAAATTAAGTAACCTCAATCTTATGGTTTCTTTTTTAGCCTATTCTAAGGTTTTAAAATAGTTTTTTTTTTTTTTTAAGTTTCTTTCTTCCAAAGTTATTATTACAATTAATTTATAAGTTAAAGCAAGATTGTATTAGAATTTTTGCTGTGAGAAAGTGACACTGTCTAGTCCACTCTATTCTAGTCTTTCCCCTACTTTACTTTACTTTTGATTTTCGTCCTTCAATCAAGCTTTGGAGTTCACTATCCATCAAACAGTTTGTATTGAAATTAAGATACTGTTCCAAGTTCTTCCCATTGAATCAATCAGATATGCTAGTATCTAAAAGATGTTTATAATAAGTTCTTTTAAAATTGATTATTAGTATCTCTATTAGAAGTTTAGAGCTATTTTAAAGATGTTTGCGATCAATTAAATAGTTCAACAAATGAATGGATTTCATGCGATCAAGTAAAACGAATAAATGGATCTAATCGAATTGAAAATAATAAAATTTTTTATTCAAGTTAAGCATTTTGTCGCCACTTTGTGAAAAATCAATAAGTATGAATATGTCATATACAACATGCATTTTGTCAAACGAAAATATAAGAATTGGTTCTTAAAAATAGAAGAAAAAGGATAATCCAGCTTGGACCCAAGATTGTCCCTAAACTCAGCATGAAGCAATGAGCAGCCTAATTGAGAGAGAGAGAGAGAGAGAGAGAGAGAGAATAATGGAAGTAAAATAAATAGTAGTATATGGGAATAGTGGTGGAAGTAAGCTGCACAGAAAGATTACAGTATCTGGTCAGATGCATGCATGGCTGGTACGGTAAACAACCAAAACACCTCTTCATACTAAAAACTTCTAGTTTATCACAACAAAAATCATAGTGACAACTCACGAATAATCCTAAGCTACGTGGCTTTCAGTGGACCAGTTGTGACTGACACCAGGATAGCACAGAGCCCTTATTATTTAGTATGGCCGACAAGGTGACAACCCCATTCTGTGGACTATATCTTCTCTTGACTCTCCTCCGTCCACGTGTCCACCACGGACGGCCAGATTTCCTTTTCCGGTCGTACATTCCTCCTCAGTCCAACCCCATGCCTCGTCAACCCCTTACTCCTCTCTGCAAACCCACCAAAATTCCCAAATCACACCTCCACTTGCATTAACACTTACTTATTTTTTTAATAATACACAAGAAATTGGTATTTCAACCTTTTGGCCAGAGTTGCTGCTATTTCACTTCGCGTAGAATGAAGCATTTCAAAGGATAAGCGTTTGAGCTGATATAATATAAATTTGTGATAAAAATTAAATATGTGTCTGCATCGTATATCTGCTTCAATATGCTATAACTAACCTGTATCCCATTTCAAAAGTTTCATTAATTGGTAATATAATGAATTGAACTTGAAACTTTGAATTCCAGTCCAGTTCCAAACTAATGAGTTCTCTAACTTTTAAGCCATTATCATTTTTATGTGGTAAAGATTTATAGATACAATTTTGTATTACAATTTTTTCTCCAGAAGCTTGACATGTGTGATTGTAATTAATGAAAATAAATGATAGATTCATGTAAAGAATAATAATTAGCCAGTCACAATTACATATATTATTAAGTTGTAATAGAAATTATGACAAATAGTTTAGTCATAGAAGAATTGCTTTCATGCCAACACGACAATTAGTCTTGTGGCCAAGCCTTGGGTTAACAAGCCTTTAATCATGAGTTCGAGTTCCCCTAATTTCAAACTAGTGAGGGCATTGAAATCTATCTCATTGGCAAGTGGTCTAGTGGTTAGGCCTTGGGTGCACAAGACTTCAATTTTGGATTCAAGTTTCCTTGATCTCCACTAATGAGTCCTTTCACTCTCCGTGTTGCCTTAAGCACACATACGATTGCCAACCCTCGTCTTGTTTTTATTTGCATTTACAAATTACCCAAAAAACAAAAATTGACACCCCTAGTATCAATAGACCCAATTCAGTAATTTTGCAAAACAATATGGGCCATTGTCATTTTTCGGTACTACACGGCTGTTTCAGTAATTTCAAAATATGAAAAGAGGAAGGCGAAAATAGAAGAAGAGTTGGAAAGATATGTAGGGATATTTGTCAGTGTTTAGAAACACTTGCTCTGCCTAGTCCCCTCTTTCTCTCTCTCTCTCTCTCTCTCTCTCACGCACACACTCTCACAACACTTCCCCATACTCATATAATGATATAACACTTGAGAGAACTTTCCCAGTTACGGTCAGCAAGTGGGAAAACATATTCCCGGAAAATCTCTCCAAAGAGTTAAACACAAGCTTTCTACTTCCCTATAACCTCCTCCATAATTAGCAATTCCCACGCATATAGACCAAAAAAAAGTAGAGATTCTTCGGTGAGAATTGAAATGCAAGACATCCATGCGATGGGAGGTGGGCGATTATTCGGTGGAGGAGACCGGAGGGTTCGTCCAAATCACCACCACCAACACAACCACCATCACCACCACACCCAGACCCAGAACCACCAAGCACTCAAGTGCCCACGCTGCGACTCGCTCAACACCAAGTTCTGCTATTACAACAACTACAACTTGTCTCAGCCTCGCCACTTCTGCAAGAGCTGCCGCCGCTACTGGACCAAAGGCGGCGTCCTCCGCAACGTCCCCGTCGGCGGTGGCTGCCGCAAAGCCAAGCGTTCCAAACCAAAGCCCAATTCATCTGATGCATCAACTCCTCAGCCTCAACGGCGAGAGCCCAAGTCCAACTCTCATTCCAGCAGCGAGAGCTCAAGCCTCACCGCCACAACAAACACCGCCACCGAAGCTGTCTCGGCTGTCACAGGCCCTTCTCTAAACTCAGCTGCGAACCTGTTGAACGTTCAAGACTCGAAGCTCTTCGTTTCGAGCTCTAGCTATGAACAAGGTTTGCTGGAACAAGGCTCGGATTGTGGGATATTCTCGGAGATTGGAAGCTTCACGAGCCTTATTACAGCACCGTCGAATGAAACATTAGCGTTTGGGTTCAATACTATGTCGGATATCACTACGACGCCGTTTAGGTTGAATCATCATCAGAGTCAGAGTCAGAGTCAGAGTGAAAATCAAGAGTGGCAGAATCAACAGCAGCAGCAGAAAGGGATGGGTTTGGCTGGTGATGAATTGAAGATGCAGGAGATCACAGGTGGGCTGCTTGATCAGACGGTCCAGGTTGATTTATCATCGTTACAGAACAGATCAAGTGGTGGAGGTTTTGGATCGTTGGATTGGCAAGCGACTACTGGGGATCAAGGTTTGTTCGATCTTCCTAACACCGTTGATCAAGCATATTGGAGTCAGAGTCAGTGGACTGATCAGGACCACCCCACTCTCTATCTTCCGTAAATCTCTCTCTCTCTCTCTCTGTCTCACTTTTTAACCATTAAAAAGAGAAAAAAAAAAAACCAAAAAACCAAAAAACTCTCAAACATATCAAACAAAATCAAAGAGGCAAACAAAAAAAAGAGGAAAAGAATTTGAGAGAGTTATATGAAGTTTTTATGCATATGACTATTTTTCTATGTAAATTGTTTATATATTTTCTTTTTCTTTTCTTTTTTTAATTTTTTTTTCTTTTTGGTTTATTTTGATGATTTTGGAATATGTTTGGGTTTGATCATGTGCATGTGGAAGTGGAACTAACTTTTGAGTTAGTTTTTTTTTTTTTTTTTTTTTTCTTATTTCTAATTTTTATTTATTTTTGGGGGGTTTTTGTTTCCTAATGTATCTGAATTAAATTAATCAAATATATAGAGGAAATATATATAGTGTGTTTTCTTGTTTTGTTTGTTTGATATGCTTAGTTACTGTTTGTGTTTGTTTGCTAAACATCAGCTTATCTATTAATCTATTTGTTAGTGGCTTAAAACACGAGTCAAACACTCGCTTTGTAATGTGCCACGTCGTTGTTAAATTGTTAATGTTTGTTGATTACGATAATTAAGGGATGGTGTTAACTTCGATACTCGGAAAGTGTACGGATTTAGAGAGAGAAAGAAAGGAAGAGAGAGAGAGAGAGAGAGTACGAAGACGAAGAAGAAGAAGAAGAAGAAGAAGTCGGTTGGGTTGTGGGGAAAAGAGAAGGGGACCCACAATGTTAGTGACCAGTCCCCATGCGCGATTATGACTCCACGTGGCGATGGCGATGTTGAGATGTGGGTTGGGGGTGGTGGCATGGTTCTTAATAGGTGAGGGGGCCACGTGGGCTTACGTGATAGGGTGACTGCTGAGTGAGGTCGGTTTGTCGTTGCTCATAGACACGACACGACACACCACACACACACACACACACACACACACATTATACTTAACATTGACAACATTCACAATCACAAACACAGTCACACACAAACAAAGACACATTAAGCTCCAAGTCTCCAATTGAGTGCTGAACAGGGTAGATATGATTATACAATTTGTACATATTTGTACTGTGAAGTCTGATCGTGGGGGATGATTCATGATGATGTGGAGCCCCTGATTATGGGGATTGGGACCCACGTTAGGTGTTGTTACTGGTGAGAAACAGGTGTGTTTCTGGACCCCATTTGGGGCATGTGCAGCAAAAGTGGTCACCCCTTAAAATTTAAGATCCCCCACCTCTGTTTTTTGGGACCTTTGTCCAACCGGAGTCTTTGAATTTTGCAGAGTTCCCATAATAGAGTTTGCAGAGTTCCCATAATAGAATTTTGCTGTGTGTGTGTTCAGACTTTTTTGCATTTTAATCGGTGCCCATATTCCTGTGCAATAATATGGGAAACTCGAACTGTAATAAATGTGGAAGCTTGGACTTTTGGGCACAAAAACACTCTATTCTTTGGTACATTGGGAAGGTAAGATGTCTTGTTCTTTTTTAGTCCACGGTGTGGTGTGGTGTGTGGTGTGGTGCGGCAATTATGTCTGGCAGCAGTGTTTGAATTTTTTTGAACCCGTAGTACGTATAAGCCACACAAGTTGTGGCTTAAATTTGAAGCTTGGCATTACTTGCTAGTGAAGTGAATGTGAATGCCATTTTTTTTATACAAATATTTGTACATGGAAAAATGTTGTCGGTTGTTCACTAAAGGAGATTTGATTCCAAAAAGAAAGAAAAAAGAAAAATCTGATGTGAATGTACAGCGTGTGACTACAGGACCCGTTTAAACATTCACAGCACATGTGTGTTAGTTTTGCCTTAACGCAAGTGGACCTTTCTGGATAAAGTTAAAAATTCATTATTATAGCGGCGATGTTTATTATACACTTCATTTTTGCACGACTAAAGTTCGTCTAAGACATTTTCCTAGTATAATATCCGAAATGCTACGAACACACTCAAATCTACATTATACTTATTTGTTAAATCTTGATTTAATTTAATTTTCTTTAGTACATGTGATAAACCCATTAAAAAGTGATGGAATCCAATCAAAAGTTAACACATAAATAAGATGTGAATTTGGGTGTGAGGATGATTATGTCTTAGGCTCAAATGAGTCAATGAACTTCAACTTGTAACTTATTTGTCTCCACAAACTCGATTATGGCTCAGTGGCTAAGCTTGCACGGTCGAAGGACCGCTTGAATTAGGTCTTTAATTACCATCCCTAGGGATTTAGCTCTTATTATAAAGGGCGAAAAAAGAGAAAGAATAGGTGTTCAAGTAAACATGCACTGTTTTGTCATGCTAAGTTTACAGGGAGCAAACTTCCTCGTTTTCCCCGGTGAAGTGAATCCATACTTCATAGTCTGAACACTAGCGGCTCGAGGTAGAGTGCAGGTGGTCATAGGACCACCCTAATATGGAAAAAAGAAAAAAAAAAGAATTAATATACGTAAATTTTAAAAATGTATAATTTTTTATCCTTAAAAAATATTTGGGACCACTAAATTTTTTTAGGCTTAACATAATTATATTTTGGACAAAATTTAGTAACAAACTTGGTTGTAGATTAAGATAACAACTCCATTTAATCTTTTTTTTTATTGGATGTGAATTTTGGCAAATCTACTATTTGATTACATTTTTTTATTGGATTACATTTTTTTCTTAAATCCTCCATACTTGCAAAATTTTAAAAAGATCAAATATCGATAGCTATGTTATCTCTCAAATCTTTAAATTTCAAATTTTTGTTGTCTAAAATTATATATAAAAAATAAGTTTATAGATTAAATAGTAAATAACTTCTGATTGACATGAAATTTGACATGTGTTTTAAGAACATAAATAACATACAATTTAACATTTAAATTTTCAAAATTAAAATTTTCAAAATTTTTATGAAACTAAGATTTTAAAAAAGATATAATTTATAGTATTGATAATGAAACTATCATACATAAATTTCAAAATAAGAAAATTCGAAAATAAAATTGTAAGACTTGTCTTTGTGTGTATATGTTTTTTTTTATATAATTTTTTTATGATCAATATATTAACTTCTATTTTTATTAAATTTTATATAATTTAATTTTTTTAATGACTATTCTGAATATTTCTGAAGCCGCTACTGAGTCTGAATACAAAGAATGAATGAGTGCCTGAGCGAGACCCCACCGCACAGGCACAGCGCTGGAAAGGCCTACAAAGGTAAGAGGAAAACCACACAGGAGCACCTAACAAGCTGTGGTACCATTGGTACGTAATAGTATGGTCCTACATATTCAGTTCATGAGTGCAGGACTTGCCTTGAGATGGTAACATTTGTTCGTTCCCATTGTGTATCTGGTCAGTATCTGACCCCATTACCATGTGAAATTAGGCCCGCGACAACACAGCAATAACAATAACTATTTACTATTTAGGAGAGGTTTTTTTTATATATAAAAAAAAATTTCTCCTGTTCAAAACTATTGTAATCAATGTATTGGTAAAGGATATAACATTTTTTCTTCAGTTGTCAAGTTTTTAAGTTTTATTAGTTGGGTTTTTTGGCTAGGTGTCTAAAGTTGTTATCAGTGCAACCTTACTTTTACACGAGTCGAGTCCATCATTATCACCGATCTTATTATATAGTATATACTAATCATAATATAATCAAAATATAATATAGTTGACAAAAATTGTTTGTCATTATACTTATTATAAAAGAATTAAGTTATTTAAACTTATTAGTAGTGAAATATATAATAATGTTATAAATACAACCAATTTGGTGGTAAATTGTGATTAGTACAACACTACAACATCGTTTTCGTGTATGATTACCACAATATATCACTTCAATAATTGTGAATTTTGTTGTAGCTTTAGAATAGTTAAAAGTTGCATGTAATCACTTGTGACCCACATAATAATAATAATAATAATAATAACTAGTCGCTAACCCGAGCGATGCACCGAAAAACTATTAATTTTGAAAAAAAAAAATTAACAATGAGTAAATAGACATTTTGAAAAAAAATAATTAATTGAAATTAATCTAAATAAATAATTAATCAACAAAAAATATAGTTTTTAATAATAAAACAAAAAATCATATGAACCTAAAACATTAAGATGAAGAATTAAGATCAACCTACTGATATGCAAATATGAAAAACCTCAAAATTTAAAACTTTAAAATTTATAAAATCCCAAAATTCTACTTCAAAACCAAACCAAATTCAACAAATTTATATATAACATACCAAATAAAAATTTATTGTTCCTTAGGCTAGAAGACATAGGTTATGTAAGTGCATAATTGCACCTGATTTTAAGAACAGTTATGGGCTCAGGCCCAATGAGCCTTGAATAATATGAATTTGTAGAGTGTGGGCTTAAAACCCAGGTTAGAAGTGTGTAAGGATTATATGACAAGCTAAAACTTATAAACACTTAACAATGGTAAGAAGTATTGCAATTCCACCTCCTCGGATATAAGCCGAGGATTGTTCTTATATAATTTTTCCTTCCTTTCTTTTTTTAGATTACAAATAGCCAGTCCCCTTTTTCTGTTCCAGATTCCTCCTTAAATACTACTTACTTCGATATCTTGGGACATGTGTCACCCTCACCTCCCTTTTACTTAGATATTTCCCTTCCTAGTGTCTTTGAATAGTACCCAGAAGTTTCACTTCTATTGTTCAGGCGTCACTTCCCCATAAATGCGGCCAGGCTGGTAGGTGCAGGGTCTTTAATGTGGAGGTGACAGTCTTCAACTTGAGTATATCTCCAACATCAGTGCTTCTAGGTTGTTCAAGGGTCTACCCCCTTTAACCGTTGGTCTTTACCGTGTCATTCCCCAACCTTTACAATGTAGTCTCGGGTTCTCCGGTGTCCGTCCGAGGGGAAAATCACTCTCAGCTGGATCCTCGGCATATGGGTCAACCCGTAATGCTAACAAGTTCTAAACCTAAGAGCAGGTCGGCCTTCCTTAGCATGGCCCAAAGGCCCACCAGGGTCTTTTTACTCCCCACAATAGCCCCTCAAAATTCTAATTTTTGACGTCCGAGGAGAAAAATGGGGTTTTGATTCGACAAGAACCTACTCCACACACTTGGTAAATGACTACACGTGTGGAAACCGTTTCGCGTCCCAGAAGATGCCACCTGGCGATTTTATTTTCAAAAACGCGCGCATTTATTACTGTAAGTTACATTTTGTCCCCCACGTTCAACGGCAAGATGGGTATCTAACGGCCCTCGTTTCTCCACGAAAATTTGGGCGGGATAAACTTAATTTCGAGGCCGCTTTTCCGCACGTCGTGACGCTTCGGGAACCCGCGCCTTCATTTAATTCGCCAAGGACTAATCCCATCAAAACATCAACAATCATATCTTACCTTCAGAAAACAGTGGAAATTTGCACATCCTCAAACTCCGTAAGTTCTTGTTCATTGTTCATTTCGTTCTTAACCATTTTATCCTCGGACTTTGTCCTCGGCTGTCCCTGTAGACATCTCCCCCTTTAGAGATTAGCGTTTCTTTCCTTTCTAATGGGTAGATTTAAGTGTCTTGTTGATACCGCCGCTGGAATGGAAGGCTTCAGAGCCAAGTATAACATTCTCGGTGATGTAGGCTTAAAGTATTGCCCGGCAGAAGCCGTGGCCGGTTCTAAGAAGGAGGGAGAGGTCATCATCCCAATGATAGCCTTTATAGAAGGTGGGATGACCCTCCCGATGAAACCTGTAATGAGGGAGTACCTTCGCAACCACAGGTTATGTCCCGATCAATGCCTCCCTAACGTTTTTAGAGTTTTAGGTAGCGTTGATGCTCTAAACGAGCAGATGGGTCTAAACCTCACCTGGCACGATGTTGTCTACCTATATGAGTCCCATAAACTCTCCAACGTAGGTTACTACATTAAATCGCGCTCAAGTATAGTTAGGCTAATCTCCTGCCTACCCAAGTCCAACAAAGGCATGAAGGACGACCACCTGATCGTCTCTGGGAACTGGCACGACGGCCTCCACTGCCCAGTTAAGTGGGGGGATCCAGGTGCGACACCTGAGAACTAACCTTCCCACAACACCATTTCCTTTAACACACACCGAAATGCATTTCTACATTTATTTACATTCATTACATATCTGGGTGAGCCTGACCAGACTTGTTTGGTTTGACATATTTTTTGCAGATAAGCAACACGTGCACCCCCGTTTAAGCCATTGTAACGTTGCTGACCTAAATCGAGTGCTTCGATCCGAGGTGTTTGTCAGTGAAGACTTTCAACTCCGAGCCGCTCATTTGATTTTAGGATACACCCCCATCTCCTCGGACTTCTAGGAGATAGAAAACGCCATAATCGCGGGTGACCGCAGGCGGAGGAGGATAAACGTAGCTCGACCTCACTTCCTGGACGACCACGATCTTCCCGATGCCCCTCATACCGTCTTGCACCTACAGCCCGTAGCGGCCGTTCCTCTTGCCATACGTTCCCAGGCAACTGCTATCCCAGAAGAGCAGGTGTCTTCCTCACATACGTTAGACGACGAGATAGACCAGTTCCACCTCGAAGACTCCGACAAACCTCGTGGGAACCAGTTTGTCGTACTTTCTGACGAGGAGGAAGAAACTGCCGAGGCCTCGGGAATTGCTGGGTTCGTTGTTGCACTCCCAGAAGACGAATCCGAGGAGGAAATGGACAGGATGAAGGGTTTTCTCACAAATAGAGCCGCAAAGGTCACAGAGAAGAGGACAGGGGCGACCCAAGTCCTTCCTACTCTGCCACTTCCCCCTCCTCCAGCTGAGCCAAAGCTTCCAGCCGAGGACCCCAAGAAGAAAAGAAAGGGGGAAGATGAAGGGGCGACCAACAAAGGCCCCAAGAAGCCACGCAACCAACCCCCACCGGCTCAGCAGCAAAAGCTGGATAAAGGCAAGGGGAGGGCCCGTTCAGTAGAAAGTGGGGAGATTGGTGTAGTAGCCGACGTGCGCAGGGCACCGGCCGCCTGGTCCCCTAACTTAAAGCTGGACGGCGCTCCCATTTCATGCCAATCCAGTATAAGGGCGGTACAACAAGGCCATGCCCACCACTTGGCCGAGGTGTTGGAACGCCCTCTTTTGCTGCCCAAGGACATGGAGTCCTTGGAAAAAATGAGCCACCCACAACTTTTTCTTTCTCTGAAAAGAGACTTAGTGCTGGTAAGTTTCCCCTTTTTAGGAAGATTCCACTCTTAACAGTACTTGTAAGTTTTGTTGGACTTGACCCCATCATACTTTATTGCAGGCCGTTCAGGAGGTCTTTGTAGCTGAAAAGTTTATAGAAGACACTCGAAAGAAGGCCAGAGCCGAGATGGAGATCAGGTTGGAGACGGAGAAGTCCCTAGGGACAGCACTTGCTGAAAACGAGAAGCTGGTCTCGGAGGTGGCTGAAGTAAAGAGAGAAAGAGATGGGGCCGAGGCAAGTCTCAAAACCATGAAGACTCAAATAGAAGGGCAGCGCAAGCTCCTCCATGACAAAGATGATGAGATTTCCCGAGCCCAAAGGGAACGCTCGGATTTGGAAAAGGAGATTGCGCTGCTGAAGAGAGAGGCCAGCACATTTCAACAATCTTTACAAGCTGCCAAACAGGCGAGCTATGAGGAAGGGGTGGCCAACACAGAGGAGCAGCTGACCAAGGCTTTCGCGGCCTTGTGCCGTGAATACTGCCAAAAGGTTTGGGGGGAAGCCCTAAACGCAGCTGGAGTTCCTCCATCCTCGGAACTGAGGAAATCCAAAAACGTTTGGCTTCCCCTGGAAATACAGGAGATTGAGGAGGCTCCTGCTGCTACCCCCACCCCTGACTCAACTCTACCAGCTCTGCCCCAGGTGGTTCCACAGCCAATCCCCGACCCTACAGAACCCTCAAGTTCCAACAAAGAGAAGGGAGGAGGAGGAGATGCCGAGAAGGACTTGAGCCAAAAAGTGGAATCCAACGTCCTTTCAACGAAGACAGCAGACAAAGGAAAGCAGGTCTTGACCCCCTTTGAGTTGGAGTTGAAAGAGACCGAAGCAACGAATACTTCTCAGCAAGATCCTCCTCCGAGAACTTAGGACCTAGCTTAGGACTTCTCTGTCTTTGTATCCAGTCTTAGCATGTAATGAACGTCTAAATGAATAATAAACAACAATTTTATTTGATTTTCACTCATGTTATACCTGTTTATATTTTATTTTCTTTGCACTCATCGTAAAGGTTTCCCATTAATACATAGCAAAAGTTTCTCAAAGTACACAAGTCTAACTCCAAGGATTGCACAATCATAATTTCCACGCATTCATACGTATATCATTAGAAACTTAACAGAAAGTGGCAAGGTTGGGCTATTTTAACCATGACTTAGTTTAAAAAAGAGAGGCCTCATATAATAATTAAACCTTTGCAACGTATAAATCTGCTTACCACTTAGAGAAATAAAACTTAAGATTCGAATTAATGCATGATAGGGTGCTGACTCCCAAACACAATAAGAAGTTAATTTTTATCAAGTTTATGATCCGAGTAGTAGACTTAATCAATTCATATGGTTTTAAGACCTGATCTAACAAACTATAAGGCACCAATTTCCAGGCGCAATAAGGAATTAACTTTAACCAAGTTGGCAGTCCGAGGACGAAATTTAACCAACTTTACGCTTGATCCTTTAGATCATGGAATTCAGATGTGAAATTTTCCAAAGTAGGAGGTCCGAAGACCAAGAGTAACTTCAGATATTAATTTCCCCAAAGTAGGAGGTCCGAGGACCCGACATAACTAAGGCTCTGTTTAATAAATGATAAGAGATCAATTTCCACAAGGTATATGGTCCGAGGACTACACTTTACTAAGTTTCTGTTTGATTCTTAAGAAGAACAGTAACTTCAGATATTAATTTTCCCAAAGTAGGAGGTCCGAGGACCCGACATAACTAAGGTTCTGTTTAATAAATGATAAGAGATCAATTTTCACAAGGTATATGGTCCGAGGACTACACTTTACCAAGTTTCTGTTTGATTCTTAAGAAGAACAGTAACTTCAGATATTAATTTTCCCAAAGTAGGAGGTCCGAGGACCCGACATAACTAAGGTTCTGTTTAATAAATGATAAGAGATCAATTTCCACAAGGTATATGGTCCGAGGACTACACTTTACCAAGTTTCTGTTTGATTCTTATAAAATTGTAACTTAAACTCCCTGAAACATTATTGAATTTAAACTGGGCATAAACAAAAATACAATTCATTAATAGTAATACATTCGCAGGTTATTTACATTCCATGGACGGGGCACAATATTTTCATCTAAATCAGCTAACCGATAAGAGCCTATGCCCGCTATTGAAGTTATCCGATAAGGGCCCTCCCAATTTGGTCCAAGCTTACCCCAAGTTGGGTTCCTAGCAGTGCCCACAACTCTTCTAAGTACCAGATCCCCAGGTGCTAGTGGCCTTAGTTTCACGTGGGCATCATATCCCCGCTTAAGTTTTTGTTGGTAATAAGCCATTTGGACCATAGCTGCCTCACGTCGTTCTTCAAGTAAATCAAGACTTTTCTCCAGGAGTCCATTATTGCTTTCAGTATTAATAGAACTCGTCTTTAGAGTGGGAAAACCAAATTCTAGAGGGATCACCGCCTCGGCTCCATAAGTCATGGAGAATGGTGTTTCTCCAGTGGACCTGCGTGGTGTAGTTCGATATGTCCACAGAACATGAGGAAGCTCTTCTACCCATCTACCTTTCGCATCGTCCAACCTTTTCTTCAGCCCATTGACAATGACCTTGTTAACGGCCTCGGCCTGCCCATTTCCCTGAGGATAAGCTGGGGTGGAGTACCTGTTTGTAATGCCCATGTCACCACAATATTGCCTAAAAGCCTTGCTGTCAAATTGAACACCATTGTCGGAGATAAGTGTGTGTGGTATGCCGAATCTAGTAATAATAATTTTCCAAATAAACTTCTTGGAATCAACATCTCTAATATTCGCTAAGGGCTCGGCCTCAACCCATTTAGTGAAATAGTCTGTTCCTACGAGGAGCCATCTTTTGTTACCTGCGGCCCTCGGAAACGGCCCAACTATATCCAATCCCCACTGTGCAAAGGGCCAAAGGCTGGAAAGGGGATTAAGAACTCCTCCAGGTTGATGGATATTAGGGGCAAACCTCTGACATTGATCACATTTTCTGACATAGTCTTGAGCCTCTCTTTGCATATTGGGCCACCAATAACCCTGAGTCAAAGCTCTGTGAGCCAAGGATCTTCCCTCAGTGTGGCTGCCACAAATCCCTTCGTGCAGCTCTTCTAGAAGCCCTTCCGTTGAGTCAGGGTGTACACACAACAAATACGGTCCTGAAAAGGAACGTTTGTAAAGTTTCTGATCCTCGGACAACCAGAAACGTGGTGCTTTTCGACGTATCTTGTCAGCTTCGGACTTGTCCTCGGGAAGGATGTCATTCTTAAGAAAAGACACGATTGAGTCAATCCAGCTAGGACCATGCCTTATTAGATGAATGCGAGGCGCGTTGGCAATGACAAGAGTGGGTTCCAACAAATCCTCAATGAGGATAACCCTAGGCAAACCTCGATCCGAGGACGTTGCCAGCGTGGCTAAGGAGTCTGCATGAGTATTTCCGCTCCGAGAGACATGAGTTAAAGCGAAAGAGTCAAATTCAGTTTGCTGGCGCTTGATCTGGGCCAAGTATTCCTGCATCCTCGGGTCTCTAGCCTCCATGGTTCCTGTGACCTGGCCAACCACAAGTTGAGAGTCCGAGAAGACGTGGACTTCCTTTCCTCCCATTTTATGCACCATTTTCATGCCCACCAGTACCGCTTCATACTCGGCTTCATTATTAGTGGCCGAGAATGCCAATCTCAGGGACTTCTCGAAAATAATTCCCTCGGGGGATACCAGGACAAGTCCAACACCGGACCCTCTCTGATTGGCTGCCCCATCCACATACACTTTCCAAACCGAAGATACCGCAGTTGTGATCACACCAACTGATTTTTCACCCATAGGGGAGTCTTTTAGAGTTTCTTCCAACAATGGCTCAGAAAATTCTGCCACCAGGTCAGCAAGGACCTGACCCCTCACCGAGGTGCGAGGCTTGTATTTAACATCAAAAGCCCCTAGGATGGTCCCCCACTTTGCTATTCTACCTGAGTAGTCGGCGCTACGCAGCACTGCCTTAAGGGGCAATTGGGTCAGAACAACCACTGTGTGGGACTGAAAATAATGGGGGAGTTTCCGTGTGGCATGAACCACAGCCAGAAGTGCTTTCTCCAAGGGCAAATAACGGACCTCGGCCTCACCCAAGGACTTACTAACATAATATACCGGTCTTTGCAACCCGTCATCGTCTCTTATCAAGACCAGACTGACCGCATGAACGGCTACTGCTAAATATGCAAACAAAAGCTCATGTGCCTCTGGACGAGACAGGATGGGTGGTTGAGAAAGGTATTGCTTGAGTTGTTGGAAAGCTAACTCGCAATCCTCGGTCCATTGAAACCCTTTCCATTTATTCAACAATTGAAAGAAAGGACGACAGCGGTCAGCTGACCGCGATATGAACCGATTTAAGGCCGCTATCATCCCCGTTAACTTTTGAATTTCCTTTGGGTTCCGAGGAGGCTGCAAGTCTTGGATAGCCTTGACCTGCGCTGGATTTACCTCTATGCCTCTATGAGTAATCATGTATCCCAAGAACTTTCCAAACCCCACGCCGAAAGAACACTTTGAGGCGTTGAGACGCAACTTGTATTTTCTCAGTATCTGAAAAGTGTCGGCCAAATCTTTTACATGTGAGGGTATTGTTTTGCTTTTTACCACCATGTCGTCCACGTAGACTTCAATGGTTTTCCCCATTTGCTCTTCGAACATTCTAGTCATCATTCTTTGGTAGGTAGCCCCAGCATTCTTCAAACCAAATGGCATGACTTTATAATGGTAGTTTCCTGTTGGAGTAACAAAAGCAGTCTTTTCCTGGTCCTCCACCGCCAAAGGAATTTGATGGTAACCCTGGAATGCGTCTAAGAAACTCATCCGAGGATGGCCAACAGTGGCATCCACCAATTGATCTATGCGCGGCATTGGGAACGAATCTTTGGGACATGCTTTGTTCAAATCAGTGAAGTCCACACATACTCTCCATTTCCCATTCTTTTTCTTAACAACCACAGTATGGGCTAACCACTCGGGGTAAAAAACTTCTTTAATAGCTCCAGCCCTCTTAAGTTTGAGAACTTCTTCCTTTACAGCTTCTGAATGTTCCCTGGAAGATTGTCGAGGTGGCTGCCTCCTCGGAACAACGGCTGGGTTGACATTCAAGTGATGACAAATGAAGTTTGGATCCACACCTGGGGCTTCATAAGGATCCCACTCAAAAACGTCAATGTTATTCTTCAAAAATTCTAACAACTCCATCTTCTCCTGGTGTGGCAGAAGTATACCAACTTGGAAGAACTTCTCCGGATCGGCAGCCACCGGAAACTTCTCTAGTTTCTCACAATGTGTCTCCTCTCCTTTCAGCATTCGAGATGCGTCAGGAGGTGTTAACTACTATGAATTTTTAGTGACCACGGCCGAAGACTCGGCTTCTGTTTGATGTAACACTGCAGCGGACATGCATTGTCTGGCCACAGACTGGCTGCCGAGGATTTCCTCAACGGAATCCCCTGAAGGGAACTTGACTTTCACATGCAAGGTAGAGGAAACAGCCCCAAGCGCATGCAGCCAAGGCCTAGCGAGGATAGCGGTATATGGAGAGTACGCATCAACGACAATGAAGTCCACTTCCACCGTTTCGGAGCCGGATTGAACGGGCAAACGAATTTGTCCTCTCGGCATAACCGATCTCCCTTCAAAGCTTATGAGCGGTGAATCATAAGGAGTACGGTCTTCCACCTTCAACCTTAGCCCCTTAAATAGATCCGGGTACATGATATCTGCGCCGCTACCCTGGTCTATCATCACCCTCCTCACATCATAATTACCTATCCTCAGCGTAACTACAAGGGCATCGTCATGGGGCTGGATAGTCCCCGCTTTATCCTCCTCAGAGAAACCTAGGACGCGCAAGGTGCCCCTCAACCTCTTCGGCCTACTGCCCACGTCCTCAGCACAAGGGTGGGAGACAGTCAAAACCCTAGTGGGACCTGAACCGGTCCTTCCGGGCGCGGCAAAGATAACATTAATCGTTCCTAATGCTGGCCAAGATGAATTGTTCCTCTGGTTGTTAGAACCGACTTGACTAACATGACCAGTAGGCTGACATAAGTGCTCCTTTAACTTTCCTTCACTGACGAGCTGCTCCAAATGGTTCCACAAGGTCCGACAGTTCTCAGTAGTGTGGCCCACATCTCGATGGTACTGGCAGAAGAGGTTTTGATTTCTTTTCGCAGGTTCCCCTGCCATCTTACTGGGCCATCTGAAGAAGGGCTCTTTACGAACTTTCTCCAGTAACTGATGCACCGGTTCTCGGAACACAGTATTGACAGCCTGAGGTGCTGTCGAGACAGATTGCCCAAAGTAATCCCTCCTCGGCTTATTGTTGTGATATCTGTCCGACCTGAAATCCCTTCTTTCCTGAGGGATAACCTTTTCCTTTCCCTTGCCTTGCTGCTGGTCCTCCTCTATCCTCTTGTATTCATCAATACGATCCATGAGGCGACGTACACTGCGGACGGGCTTTTTTGTCAAAGACTTTCTCAGATCATGGTCAGTAGGAAGACCTACTTTAAAGGTATTCAGTGCCACCTCGTCAAAATCACCGTCTATTTCATTAAACATCTCCCAGTATCGGTCGGAGGATGCTTTCAGCGTCTCTCCGTCTTTCATGGTCATGGATAGTAGCGAGTCCAATGGCCGAGGAACTCTGCTACAAGTGATGAATCGCGAGGCAAACGCCCTAGTCAGTTCCCCAAATGAACCTATAGACCCTGATTTGAGGCCATTGAACCATCTCATAGCCACGGGCCCCAAGCTAGAGGGGAAGACTTTACACATCAGAGTCTCATTGTGGGAGTGCAAGGCCATCCTTTGGTTGAAGTGACTCACATGCTCCACCGGATCAGTCCGGCCATTGTAAATAGTAAAGGTAGGCTGAGTAAATCTCCTGGGAAGCCTCCCCTTCTCAATCCTTCGTGAAAACGGAGATTTGGAGAGTTGGTGCAACGCCCTACTCATAGCGTCATTACCTAAGCTCCTAGAAGGAAGGCTTTTGCGTCTGCGAGCTGGCTGGTCGTCCCTCTCACCGGAAGACGCTGAGCTGGCAGGTGAGCACGATCTCGAACTGTAGCTACCTCGCCTATCCTCTTCCGAGGAAGAATCCGATGAGGACGGTGAAGGCCTACGCTTGGCGTGGCGCGGCGTAGCTTTCTCTTCAAACGGTTGATCTCCTTCTGCATGGTTTTAGAACCATCCTCTTGGGGGGCGCTACCCCCACCATGAGTACAGCTGACATCTGGGTACTCTGTATGGACACTCCCCTCGCGATCCCTTTGACGTTCAAGACGCTCAAATTGATCCTCCGGTTGTGATCCTTGTGACTCTGCATGGTAAGCACCTACACCTGCTATAGTATCCCTACCTCTCCTAGACTAGATTTCCCACAGACAGCGCCAATTGTAAGTGCACAATTGCACCTGGCCCTAAGAACAGTTATGGGCTCAGGCCCAATGAGCCTTGAACAATATGAATTTGTAGAGTGTGGGCTTGAAACCCAGGTTAGAAGTGTGTAAGGATTATATGACAAGCTAAAACTTATAAACACTTAACAATGGTAAGAAGTATTGCAATTCCACCTCCTCGGATATAAGCCGAGGATTGTTCTTATATAATTTTTCCTTCCTTTCTTTTTTTAGATTACAAATAGCCAGTCTCCTTTTTCTGTTCCAAATTCCTCCTTAAATACTACTTACTTCGATATCTTGGGACATGTGTCACCCTCACCTCCCTTTTACTTAGATATTTCCCTTCCTAGTGTCTTTGAATAATACCCAGAAGTTTCACTTCTACTGTTCAGGCATCACTTCCCCATAAATGCGGTCAGGCTGGTAGGTGCAGGGTCTTTAATGTGGAGGTGACAGTCTTCAACTTGAGTATATCTCCAACATCAGTGCTTCTAGGTTGTTCAAGGGTCTACCCCCTTTAACCGTTGGTCTTTACCGTGTCATTCCCCAACCTTTACAATGTAGTCCCGGGTTCTCCGGTGTCCGTCCGAGGGGAAAATCACCCTCGGCTGGATCCTCGGATCCTCGGCATATGGGTCAACCCGTAATGCTAACAAGTTCTAAACCCAAGAGTAGGTCGGCCTTCCTTAGTATGGCCCAAAGGCCCACTAGGGTCTTTTTACTCCCCACAGGTTACATCTTTAATTTTTCTCCAAAAGAATAGAAATATTTTATCTACCATATACAATATAAATAAATAATTAGTATAAATTTCAATCCAAAAACCAAACTCATGATTATCAATGTGAGTCTTTTTTTTTTCAACATTAGTCTTTTTTTTTTTTTTTTGAGTCCTATCATAATTTTTGTTTTTATATAAAGTATCTATGTTTGAGTTTGAGTTTAAATTGGACTTGTTAGAGAGATAGAGTTTCACTCTTTGTTAAGTTTTGATTAAAAAATAATAATTTTATTTTAAAAAAATGATAATAATGAGTTTAAGTTAGACTTATTAAAGAGATAGAGTTTCACTCCGAGTTAAATTTAAACAAAAAATAATAATTTTATTTAAATAAAATGATAATTTTATTTAAATATTGTACTGATGTGAAAAATTGTGAGAGTTTCAGAAATTTCGATTTTATATAATAACTAGTCGCTAACCCGTGCGATGCACGGGACTCAAAGCATATGATAATTTTGTTTTAATCCATAATAGTGCAAAATGTTAAACCAAAAGCAAAATGGGGGAAAATATAAAGAGAATACAAATTGACTAAAAAAGGAATGAGAATCTTAACAAATTTAAGTTAAGAAAAAACAGTTGCCAATGTAAATCCTTCAATTTAAGAACTTTCATGGCTTTACAATGCCCGAAAACCAAGTCTTATCTGGTTGAAAATAGCTATGGAACAAATAAAAAATAAAAAAGGGAGCTCTCCTTTTCTTCCAACCTCAGAAGTGTGAAGCAAGGATCACAGAATAGATTATGGACAATAATAGAAGTCCGCAACACAAATCTGGGTAAAAGAAACCACCTACAACATTTAACATTTTGTGAGGTAAAAGATATGACAATCCAACTACAAATTTGAGTTAAAAAATTAATTGCAAGTAATATAGCAAAGCATGATTCCAAGTCAAAATTTTGATTCTAAAACAAAAATAGGTTCAGGAACAAAATATGATCCAGATCAGATTTTCGCAAAAGAAGAAACTGCATTTTTTTTCCTCTATATTTTCAATTTTCTTTTGCTCCAAATGTGATGAATAAATTGAAGTTTTAAAAGACAACAAAGATGAAAAAATTGATGTGTAACCCCAAAGTCTTAGGGCATAGAATTCAACTTAAGCAATCTGATGTTAAAACTCTAGGAGTTTATACTTACTTTTTCAGCTTTAGATGTCTTTGTGATTCTCATAAAAAAGAAATAGCTTTAAATGTAAATAAGCACCCTTTCATCAACGTGTTCAATATAAACACAGGCAAAGGAAAAAAAAAACCATAACAGAAAAAATAAAAAGAGAATCCTATAGAGTTGAGAACAATTACATCTTAGAGAAGAAGCAATTAACAATAAAATTACTAAATTTCTAAACTTTGTTCTATCAACATAGTATAAATTTTTCATAAAAAAAAAAAAAAAAAAAAAACATGGTACAACTTAAAACGATGAACCATAGAACAATGGAGACCATTGTTCCCATTTTTATTTTTAATAGTAGAAAAAGGAACAAAACAGAATAGTAGAAGAATTAAAACCTTCTGGGTTGTGTTCATTGCAATTCTCCAAAACCAAAGGAAACCCACAAAAAAAAAATGAAAAATAATCAAGCAATAGGGAACCAAACGAAATAAAAGAAAAATAATATTAACAATAAAATTACAAAATTTCTAAACTTTGTTTTATCAACATAGTACAACTTTTTCATAAAAAAAAATAAATAAATAAAAAACCATAGTACAACTTAGACAATGAACCATAGAACAATGGAGACCATTGTTCCCATTTTTTTTTTAAATAGTAGAAAAAGGAACATAATGGAATAGTAAAAGAATTAAAACGTTCTGAGTTGTGTTCCTTGCAATCCTCCAAAACCAAAGGAAACCCACAAAAAAAAAATGAAAAATAATCAAGCAATAGGGAACCAAACGAAATAAAAGAAAAATAATATTAACAATAAAATTACAAAATTTCTAAACTTTGTTTTATCAACATAGTACAACTTTTTCATAAAAAAAAAAAAAAAAAAAAAAAAAAACATGGTACAACTTAAAACGATGAACCATAGAACAATGGAGACCATTGTTCCCATTTTTTTTTTAAATAGTAGAAAAAGGAACATAATGGAATAGTAAAAGAATTAAAACGTTCTGAGTTGTGTTCCTTGCAATCCTCCAAAACCAAAGGAAACCCACAAAATAATAATAATAATAATAATAATAATAATAATAATAATCAAGCAATAGGGAACCAAACGAAATAAAAGAAAAAAAAAATCCATAAGGAAAAAAGAGAGGAGAAAACAGGGACGTACGGAGATTCAAAGGTGAAAAACCAAAGACAAAAGAAGTAAAATTCATAGAGGAGTAAAAGAAGCGTGACGTTTACAATAGACCAAAGCAATCTGGTTTTCTAGGTAGCTAAGAGCATCCACAGTGGGCTGGGGATATGTCAAATGTAAGGCACATTTGGCCTTCAAGCCCAAAATACACCCAGTAGCTGGAAGTGTAAACCTGAGAATTGCCAAACTTTTTTGGCATAGCGCTACAGTATCATCTCAAAGTTGAGATGGTACTGTAGCGCTATGCCAAAACAAAATACCATATTTTAATCCGTTCAACCCCTCTCTCTCTCTTTCTCAACAGTATCGGTGTTTGCTCTCTCCATTCCCCCTCTCTCTCTCTCTCTCGCCATTGTCAAGCTTCTCTGTCACCAAGCCTCTGCCTCTGCCGATTCACCCTCACCCATCCCCAAATCCTTTTACCGATTCACTATCTCATAAACCCAACACCAAGCCTCTCCCGATTCACCCTCACCCATCCCCAAATCCCTTTACCGATTCCCTCATCTCATAAACCCAACACCAAGATCGCTAATGTCGCCGATGATGGGTCGCTCAAGATTGCTGATGATGGGCCGGATGTGTTGTGATGTTGGTGGCGTTGATCTGGTTGCGCCGTGGGTCAAATGGTTTCGCCGATCTAGGTTTTGTTTGCGTTTTGTGTGTGTTTTGCAGTGAGGCATGGATTGATTTTTATCTTTTGGTTTCAGATGGGTTAGATGTGGCAGTGATCGATCTGGTGGTTTTTTTTTTTTCCCTTAATTTGGGTTCTTGGTTCCGGTGGGATTTTGGTGGGTAGTGGGCATGGTAGTGTGGTGGGCATGGTGGCGTGGTGGGCATGGTGGCGTGGTAGGCATGGTGGTGGTGGTGTGGTGATGATCAGGTTGTTTGGTTGTTGAGAGAGGGACAGAGACTCGGAGAGCCAGGGACAGGGATGAAGAGAGAGGAGTGAGAGATAACATTTAAATATTATTTTATTCTATAATTTATATTATTTTAGTGGATAGGATTGTAAAATAAAAGTTGAGATGTTGGTAGTATTGAAAAATGGTATGGTATAATTAGTAAAGTAGTTTTTTGAGATGGTAAAATAAGATAGGATTAGAATTCCAGCTGTGAATGCTCTAAGAGATTGGATTGGAGTGAGAGAGAAGGAAGGCAGCAATTGAAGCTTAAGGTTTTCACCGTGTGTTGAGTTTTCAAAAAATTTTGTTATAGAATTTTAGTTGAAGTAGAATTCTCAAGCTCTTAAAACATATATCTAATAGAGTTTTACTTGAATTAAACTATTGTAACACTTTATAAGATAATTACAAGTTGAAGAGAAATAATAAATATATAAGATATAAAACCTAAAATAAAAAGAAAAAGAAAATAACGGTGATGTGGAAAATTGTGTGAGGTTCAGAGGCTTCGTTTTATATATATATATATGTAAGTGCACAATTCGTACCCGACCCCAAAAACAAGTGATGGGCTTAAGCCCCAAGAGCCTTATACAATAAAATTTGTAGAGTATGAGTTTGAAACCTAAGTTTGAGATGTTGGAAAGTTGATCAACAAGCTAGAATGCCGCTGTCTATGGAAGTAATAGATAGATGTAACAAAAAACTCTCCTCAGACTTAAGCCGAGGACAATTTGTATAGTATTTCTTTTTCTAAACAAAATATTACAATTTTTAGACCTTAACCAAGAAGAAGATCCCCCTTCTTCTTTCCTCTTTCATCCTCTTATATCCTTCTTCTCCTTCCCTGTTTCATCCACGTGTAACACAAATCTTCCTCCCAGATACTTGTCCCATCCACCACCTTCTCAAAGTCTTCAAATAATAGCTAGAAGGCTGAATTTTACTGTTCATAGGTCATTTCTCCATTAATGCAGCCAGGGAGGTAGATGAAGGGCCTTTAATGCGGTGGTAGTAGTTTTTTTCTTAGATATTTCTCACACGTTTTTGCTTCTAAAGGGTGCTTGGATCACACCTTTACCCAATAGATCTTCCAGAATTCTGCCTTTAAACCGTTTAACAAGTCACAAGGCCTTTGCTGGGCCTGTCCAAGGAGATATTCCTCCTCGGACAACTCCTTGGATCACTATAGTACGGACTGACCTGTGGGTCTAGAGACCCTGATTGAATAGATTTGTACCAACTAATCAGGCCCAAAGCCCAAACGCATATTCAAGCACTTTTACCCTCCACAATAGCCCCTCAAAACTTTATTTTTCCCTCCCATTCGAGGAGAGAAATAGAGTTTTGAACCAAACAGCGCACCTTCCACATACTTTGCAAACCGCCACACATGTAGGGGTCCTTTCGTTCCCTTAAAATGTCTCTGACGCTTCGAAACCCGGAACGCGCACATTTATGACTGCAAGTTACATCCTATTCCCCACGTTCAACGGTGAGATACGCATCCAACGGCCCAAATTTGTTCTAAAAAAATTGGGCGGGATAATTTTGATTCAAGGCCGCCTCCCACACGTCAAAACGCCTAGGAACCTGTATCTCCATCCATTCTTTCAAAAATCAATCACATCTAAGTGCTAATCATTATCTTTACTCTCAAGAAGCTCGTGAAGAATCGCCTAATCAATTCCCGTAAGTTCTCCATTTTCTCTACTCATTCCTTCTCGGCTTCTATCCTCGGCCACCATCTAGATCCCTTTCCCTCTTTAAAATTTCGTTTTCATTCCCACCAAATGGGTAGATTTAATTTTCTAGTAGATACCGACGCCAGTACGAAGGGTTTTAGGGCCAAATATTAGATTTCTCAAGACGTAGGCATGAAATACTGCCCCGTGGAATCCATAGGTGACGCTAGGAGAGAGGGAGAAGTTATTATTCCCATCATCGCCTTCCTAGAAGGTTGGATGACCCTCCCCATGAAAAACGTAACCAACAAATACCTACGTAACCATAGGTTATGTCTAGATCAGTGTACACCAAACGTTTTTAGGGTCTTAGGTTGTGTCGATGCTTTAAACGAGCAAATGGGTCTGAACCTCACATGGCACGACGTTGTCTATATGTACGAGTGCCATAAACTTAAAAGCGTAGGATACTACTTTAAATCCAGGTCTAGCATCGTTAGACTGATATCCTGTCTTCTCAAGTCCAACAAAGGCATGAAAGATGACTATCTCATCGCCTTGGGAAACTGGTTTGACGGTCCACACTGCCCAGTCGAATGGGGAGAGCCAGGTGTTACTCTATAGGAGTTAGATTTTCTAACCCATGACTCAATCCCGTTACCTTTACCGTTTTTAATTTTATTGCACATTATTTCTTTTTCCCTTGATATTTATCGTTAATCTAACCATGCTCGTCTTCTCGGATGTTTCTTTTCACAGATAAACAACACGTACGTCCACGTCTAAGCCTTTGCAACGTCGCAGACTTAAATCGCATCCTTCACTTCGAAGTCTTTGTCAGTGAAGACCTACGAGTGAGAGCAGCCCACCTGATACTAGGATACGATCCTTTATCAGTGGATTTTCAAGAGATTGACAACGCGATCATCGCAGGAGACAAACGACGCAGAAGGATAAACGTGTCACGACCAGGCTTCCTTTCAGACCGCGAACTCCCAGACGACCCCTCCATCATACTATATTCTCTCCCTATCACAGTGATTCCTCTTTCGGCACATTCCTAGACAACTGCCGTCCGAGAAGAGCCAACATCCTCGCAACATTTGTTGGACGAGGAGATTGACCAGTTTCGACTCGTGGAAGCTGAGAGACCTCGAGAGGATCAACTCGTCATCCTCTCAGATGAAGAGCAAGCGCCTGCTGAAACTTTGGGCATACAAGGTCTAATAATTGCACAGCCTGACTCCAGCTTCAAAGAAGACGATATGACCACTCTACGGAGGCTGATGAATAAGAGGGGCTCGAAAGTCTTTAGCAAGGAAACGGGTGGGTCCCAGGTCCCTCCGTCTTTGCCACCACCCCCTCCTTCCTCCGATCCTAAGCCTTCCGTTCTAGAGCCTAAGAAGAAGAGGAAGAACGAGGCCGAGGTGGCAGATGTGGAGAGGCAGAAGAAGCTGAAACAACAACAACAACAACAGAAAACTGGCAAAGGCAAGGGACGTGCCTCTTTAGTGGAAAGTGGGGAGAACTGGGACCTGGCTGAGGTGCACCGTATACCGGCCAACTGGTCTCCCAAGCTAAAACTGGACGGGGCACCAATCTCTTGCCAATCCAGCATTAAGGCGTTCCAACAAGGTCACGCTCACCACTTGGCCGAGGCTTTGGAACGTCTTTTTCTTCTGCCCAAGGACATGGACGCCCTGGACAAGATGAACCAACCGCATTTGTTCCTCTCGCTAAAAAGGGACTTAGCTTTGGTGAGTATCTAAGTCTTATCCTCACTTTATTGCTTTCATTTCACCTTAACGAAAAAAACATTCTTATGTACTTTAAATTTGTGCTATTAATAATGCATTTATTAATATTTCACCACAGGCCATTCAAGAAGTCTTCGCTGCCGAGAAATGGGTGGAAGACTCTCGGAAGAAAGCTGCAGTTGAACTGGAGATTAGGCAGGAGACCGAGAAGTCCCTAGGCCAAGCTCTTGCGCAAAACGAGATCCTAACCACACAGCTGGTAGAGCAGAAAAGGGAGAGGGACGGTGTCGAGGCTAGCCTGAAGACAATGAGGACCCAGGTGGAGGGGCAACACAAACTTCTGCGTCAGAAGGACGAAGACTTATCCAAAACTCAGCAAGAAAACTACGACCTGAAAAAGGAGCTTGCTAGGATGAGGGATGTGGCTTGTACCTTCAAGGACTCCATGGAGGCCGCGAAGAAGACCGCTTACAAGGAAGGGGTGGAGGCGACAGAAAACCAACTGACTGAGGAGTTCGCCTAGCTGTGCCGGGAATACTGTTAACAAGTGTAGGAGAAAGCTTTAAATGTGGCAGGGATTCCCATAACCCCCGAGTTAAGGAAGCCTGAAAACATTTGGCTCCCCCAAGACATCCAGGTGCTCGAAAAACTTCCCCCTGTCGCACTTGCCCCCTAGACGGCGTCTTCCACACTCCCATCCATGATTCTAGAGCCCATTCCAACTCCTAAAGAACCTGAGGGTTCTAACAAAGAGAAGGAACAGGGCGATGACGCAGAGAAGCCTACGAGCCAAAATTCCAAGCCCAATGTCCCTCCACCGAAGGTAAGTGATAAAGGGAAACAAGTCCAGACCTCATTTGAAGCAAAGCTGCAACGAATAGAGGCTACCAGTACTTCCGAGCAGGACCCCTCTTCTAAGGCTTAAGGCTTAGGCTAGTTAGGACTTCTTCCCTTTTTGTTATGTAACAAATTTTATATTAAGGTTTTTGCTTTGAATGTACATTTTAAAAGAAATTAATGAGAAACTTTGACTGGTTTGATCTTCATATGACTTCCAATCTTTAATACAAAAATACTCATTCGCCTCTTTTTAGCGCAAAAAATTGAATGAATGGAACAACTAACTCCACCTTCAAAATTTTGATTAGCCGTAACTTTAAACAACTTTAAACAAAAGTACGTACACTTAGCGTATACTTGTAAATTATGCCTTAAGAGCATAATACATGTAACACAGCAATACACAAAGAAAAATTTAACATAGGATTCAGCTTAAGGCATAAAGAAATCCATCAAACTTACTGTGACCCATCAAACTTACTATGACTCATCAACAAATCAACACTAACGTGGTATGATTTCTGGTCATATTCCCAAAGTAAAGGGTCCGAGGACCCGACATAACTAAGGTTCTGTTTAACAAACAATAGGATATCCATTTCCACAAGGCATGCGGTCCGAGGACCATGCATGTCGAAGTTTCTGTTTGATACTTAGAAGTAGTAAATTGAAATGTTAATTTTCCCAAAGTAGAAGGTCTGAGGACCTAACGTAACTAAAGTTCTGTTTAACAAAACAATAGGATATCAATTTTCACAAGGCATGTGGTCCGAGGACTATACATGTCCAAGTTTCTGTTTGATACTTAGAAATAGTAAATTGAAATGTTAATTTCTCCAAAGTAGAAGGTCTAAGGACCCAACGTAACTAAGGTTCTGTTTAACAAACAATAGGATATCAATTTCCACAAGGCATGTGGTCCGAGGACCATGCATGTCCAAGTTTCTATTTGATACTTAGAAGTAGTAAATTGAAATGTTAATTTTCCTAAAGTAGAAGGTCTGAGGACCCAACGTAACTAAGGTTCTGTTTAACAAACAATAGGATATCAATTTTCACAAGGCATGTGGTCCAAGGACCATGCATGTCCAAGTTTCTGTTTGATACTTAGAAGTAGTAAATTGAAACGTTAATTTCCCCGGTCTGAGGACCCGCATAACTAAGGTTCTGTTTAACAAACAATAGGATATCAATTTCCACAAGGCATGTGGTCTGAGGACCATGCATGTCCAAGCTTCTATTTGATACTTAGAAGTAGTAAATTGAAACGTTAATTTCTCCAAAGTAAAAGGTCTGAGGACCATGCATGTCCAAGCTTCTGTTTAATACTTAGAAGTAGTAAATTGAAACGTTAATTTCTCCAAAGTAGAAGGTCTGAAGACCCGACGTAACTAAGGTTCTATTTAACAAACAATAGGATATCAATTTCCACAAGGCATATGGTCCGAGGACTATGCATGTCCAAGTTTCTGTTTGATACTTATGAGCAGCAATAAATAAACCAAATTACATAATGATAATTTGAACAACGAACGGCAAAAATACTTTTTATTAATAATAATATCTTCGTAGATTGTTTACATTCCAGGGGCGTTGTATAATTGTTTCATCTAGATCAGCTAATCGATATGACCCTATGCCCGCTACGGAGATGATCCGATATGGTCCTTCCCAATTTGGTGCTAGCTTTCTCCGTGCTGGATTTTTGGCAGTACCCACGACTTTCCTCAACACCAAATCCCCAAGCGCTAGTAGTCTCAGCTTCACATGAGCATCATATCCTCGTTTAAGCTTCCGTTGATAATAAGCCATTTAGATCATGGCGGCCTCTCGTCGTTCCTCAACCAGATCCAGGCTTTTTTCCAAGAGGCCATCATTATTCCCCAGGCTGAAGGAACTCGTCCTTAATGTGGGAAACCCAGATTCTAAAGGTATCATCGCCTCGGCCCTGTAAGTCATAGAGAAGGGTGTTTCTCCAGTGGATCTTCGCGGCGTAGTCCGATATGTCCACAGAACATGTGGCAACTCCTCTACCCATCTACCCTTCGCATCATTTAGCCTCTTCTTAAGTCCACTGACTATAACTTTGTTAACGGCCTTGGCCTGCCCATTTCCCTAAGGATAAGCTGGGGTGGAGTATCTATTTGTGATGCCCAAGTCATTACAATATTGCCTGAAAGCTTTACTATCAAATTGTACGTCATTATCTGAAATAAGTGTGTGAGGTACCCCAAATCTAGTGATAATATTCTTCTAGATAAATTTCTTGGAGTCGACATCCCTAATATTTGATAAAGGCTTAGCTTCGACCCACTTGGTGAAGTAATCAATTCCCACGAGCAGCCACCTTTTGTTTCCCATAACCCGTGGAAAAGGCCCAACTATATCCAGTCCCCATTCAGCGAATGGCCAAGTCTAGACAAAGGATTAAGGACTCCCCCAGGCTGATGAATATTGGTAGCAAACCTTTGGCATTGGTCACACTTCCTTGCGTAGTCTTGAGCTTCCCTCTGCATATTGGGCCACCAATATCCCTGAGTCAGAGCCCTATGGCTAAGGATCTCCCCCTAGTATGGCTTCCACAAATTCCCTCGCGCAATTCTTCCAATAGTGCCTCCGTTGCTTTAGGATGTACACACAGCTGGTATGGTCTAGAAAAGGAGCATTTATACAATTTCTGATCCTAGGACAACCAGAATCGAGGCGCCTTTCGACGAATCCTATCTGCTTCAGACTTCTCCTCGAGTAGAATATCGCTTTTTAGAAAAGAAACCACAGGGTCAATCTAGCTAGGTCTGGGCCTTATCAGATGGATGTGGACGGCACTTGCAGTGGTTAGAGTTGGTTTTAGCAAGTCTTCGACGAAGATAATCCTAGGCAAACATTGAGCCGAGGATGTCGCCAAAGTGGCCAACGAGTCCGCACGTGTGTTTCCACTTCTAGAAACGTGCGAAAGGATGAAAGAATCAAACTCGGATTGTAAACATTTAACCTAGGTCAGGTACTCTTGCATTCTTGGATCCCTAGCCTCTATGGTCCCCGTCATTTGGCCCATAATTAATTGAGAATTCGAGGACATATGAATTGCCTTTCCCCCCATTCTCCGTACCATATTCATACTGACCAAGATAGCTTCGTACTCAACCTCGTTATTAGTGGCCGAGAATGCTAATCTCAAAGATAATTTCCTCAGGGGATACCAAAACAAGTCCAACGCCAGACCCCCTCTGGTTAGCTGCCCCATCAACATACGCTTTCCAAATCAGAGGTCCTTTGCTCGTGATCATGCCAACTGATTTTTCATCCATGTGCGATTCCTTCGCAGTTTTTTCTAACGATGGTTCGACGAATTCTGCCACCAAATCCACGAGAACCTGGCCCTTCACCGTGGTGCGTGGCATATATTTGATATCGAAAGCTCCTAGAATAGTTCCCCACTTGGCTACCCTTCCCGAGTAGTCAACACTTCGTAATACTGACTTGAGAGGCAGTTGAGTCAAAACCACGACAGTGTGCGACTGGAAATAGTGAGGCAGCTTTCGTGTGGCATGGACTACAGCCAGAATTGCCTTATCCAAAGGCAAATAACGCACCTCAGCTTCATTCAAAGATTTGCTGACATAATAAACCGGTCTTTGTACCCCGCCGTCATCCCTTATCAGAACCAGGTTGACTGCATGGATAGCTACAGCTAGGTATGCAAACAGGATTTCATCGACCTCTGGCCGAGACATGATAGGTGATCGGGAAAGATATTCCTGAAGTTGCTAGAAAGCTAAAGCAAACTCCTCGGACCATTGAAATCCTTTCCATTTATTTAACAGTTGGAAAAAAGGTCTACACTTGTCAGTGGACCGAGAGATAAATCTATTGGGAGCAGTAGTCATCCCGGTCAATTTCTGAACTTCCTTTGGATTCCGCGGTGGTTGCAGGCCCTAAATGGCTCTGACCTATGCCGGGTTCACCTCTATTCCTCTATTAGTCACCATGTAGCCTAGGAACTTTCCGGAACCCACCCCAAAAGAACACTTTGAGGCATTAAGTCGCAGCTTGTACTTCCTAAGTATTTGAAAGGTGTCGTCCAGATCTTTCACATGCATAAGTACTGTCTTACTCTTCACTATCATATCATCCACATATACCTCAATGGTCTTTCCAAATTGCGATTTAAACATCCTGGTCATCATCCTTTGGTAAATAGTCCCTGTATTTTTCAACCCGAACGACATTACTTTATAGTGATAGTTCCCCGTAGGAGTAATGAAGGCAATCTTCTCCTGATCACCCAACGCCAATGGTATTTGGTGATAACCCTGGAAAACATCTAAAAAACTCATCCAAGGATGCCCGACCGTAGCATCCATAAGCTGATCGATGCGAGGCATCGGGAACCAGTCCTTTGGGCAGGCTTTGTTCAGGTCTGTGAAGTCCACACATACTCTCCACTTTTCGCTCTTCTTTTTCACTACGACTATGTGCGCCAACCATTCCGGGTAGAAAACTTATTTAATAGCCCCAGCCTTTTTGAGCTTGAGCACCTCTTCCTTGACAGCCTCGGAATACTCTTTCGAAGAACGCTGAGGTGGTTGCCTCCTAGGAACAACGGCAGGGTTGACGTTCAAATGATGGCAAATGAAGCTTAGGTCAACCCCCGGAGCCTCATAGGGATCCCAGGCAAAGACATCGATATTGTTTTTCAAAACATCACCAATTCCTTTCGGGGTCATCCGTTATGAGAAATCTTTCCAAATCTTCACACATAGCCTCCTTTGCTGTCACCGCATCGGGCGCATCCAAAGTTGTTAATTGCTATAAGTCTTCCACAGCTGAGGCCGAGGACTCTAATTTGGCTTGATGCAGTACTACGGTCGATATGCATTGCCTTGCCATTGATTGGCTACCAATAATTTCTTCAATGAATCCCCCCAAAGGAAATTTTACTTTAACATGCAAAGTCGAGGAGATGGCCTCCAAAGCATGCAACCAAGGCCTGGCAAGGATGGCCGTGTATAGAGAATATGCGTCAACTACAATGAAATCCACATCGACCGTTTTTGAGCCAGACTGTACGGGCAATCGAATTTGTCCCTTTGGTATAACAACCTTCCATTCAAAACTTATCAATGACGAGTCATAAGGAGTGAGATCCTCCAGTCTTAACTTAAGCCATTTGAACAAGTCAGGGTACATAATATCGGCCCCATTACCTTGATCGACCATCACCCTTCTGACGTCATAATTCCCTATCCTCAATGTGACCACCAGCGCATCGTCGTGTGGTTGAATAGTCCCGACCTTATCTTCATCAGAGAATCCCAAAATAGGCGTACTCCCTTTGATCCTCTTCGGCCTCGAGCCAGGCTCCTCGGTCTGGGAATGTGACACCGCCATCACTCTTGTGGGACAAGAACCGGTCCTGCTCGGTGTGGTGAAGATGACATTAATCGTTCCTAATGGCAACCGAGATAAGTTGTTCTTCTGATTATTTGAACCCGAACGATTTCTTGTCCGTTGGGTTGATGCAGGTGCTGCTTCAATTTTCCCTCGCTAACGAGCTGCTCTAAGTGATTCCAAAGGGTCCGAAAATTCTTGGTGGTATGACCCACATCCTGATGGTACTGGCAAAAAAGGTTCTGATTCCGTTTCGTAGGGTCCCACGCTATCTTACTGGGCTACTTGAAGTAGGGTTCCTTACGGACTTTCTCCAGCAATTGGTGCACTGGTTCTCGGAATACAGTATTAACTACTTGAGGAGTGGCTGAGCCAAATTGCCAGAATAATCTCTCCTCGGCTTATTGTTATGGTACCTGTTCGACCTGAAATCCCTTCTCTCCTGCGGGATAACCTTCGTCTTACCCTTACCTTGTTGTTGATCTTCCTCAACCCTTTTGTACTCGTCGATGCAGTCCATGAGGCGACGTACACTTCGTACGGGCTTTTTGGTCAGGGATTTCCTTAAATCATGATCAGTGGGGAGGCCCACTTTGAAAGTATTAATCGCTACTTCATCAAAATCTCCATTGATCTCGTTAAATATCTCCTAGTACCTGTCGGAGTATGCTTTCAATGTCTCATCCTCCCTCATGGCCATAGATAATAGTGAGTCCAAAGGTCGAGGGACTCTACTGCATGTAATGAATCGAGACGCGAATGCCCTGGTAAGTTCCATGAAAGAATCGACAGACCCCGACTTTAGTCCGTTAAACCATCTCATAGCAACAGGTCCTAGGCTAGAAGGAAAGACTTTGCACATCAAGGTTTCATTCTGAGAATGCACCGCCATCCTCTGATTAAAATGGCTCACATGTTCAACCGGGTCTGTCCTGCCATTATAAATGGTGAAGGTGAGCTGGGTGAACCGTCTAGGGAGCCTTCCCTTTTTGATCCTGCGTGAGAAGGGCGATTTGGAGAGTTGGTGTAACGCTCGGCTCATAGCACCGTTCTCCAAGCCCCTGGAGGGAAGCTTCCTATGCTTACGACTTGGTAGGTCATTCCCTTCATGAGAGAAGGTTTCGCTAGAGGGAGTCTTGGACCTTGGACTGTAAATGCTTCCCCAGGACCCCCTTGAGGAAGGATTGGATGAGGGTGAAGCCCGCCTTCGTTTAACACGGCGTAGCTTTTTCTTGAGGTGGTCAATCTCCCTCTGCATGGCCTTGGCATCATCCTCATGGGTGGCATTGCTTCCACCACGCGAATGGCTCGCGTCAAGATATACGGTATGCACGCTTCCCTCTCGATCCCTCCGATGCTTAAGGCGCTCAAAAAGATCTTCGCCCTGGGATCCCTGAGATTCTGCATGATGCGAACCTAAGCCTGCTATGATGTTCCAATTCCTTCAACGCTAGATTCCCACAGACGATGCCAATTGTAAATGCACAATTTGTACCCGGACCCAAAAACAAGTGATGGGCTCAGGCCCAAAGAGTCTTATACAATGAAATTTGTAGAGTATGAGTTTGAAATCTATGTTTGGGATGTTGGAAAGTTGATCAACAGGCTATAATGCCGCTGTCAATGCAAGTAATAGATGGACGTAACAAAAAACCCTCATCAGACGTAAGCCGAGGACAATTTGTATAGTATTTCTTTTTCTAAACAAAATATTACAATTTTTAGACCTTAACCAAGAAGAAAATCCCCCTTCTTCTTTCCTCTCTCGTCCTCTTATATCCTTCTTCTCCTTCCCTGTTTCATCCACGTGTAACACAAATTTTCCTCCCAGATACTTGTCCTATCTACCACCTACTCAAAGTCTTCAAATAATAGCTGGAAGGCTGAATTTTACTGTTCAGAGGTCATTTCTCCATTAATGCGGCCAAGGAAGTAGATGCAGGGCCTTTAATGCGGTGATAGCAGCTTTTTCCTCAGATATTTCTCACACGTTTCTGCTTCTAAAGGGTGCTTGGATCACACCTTTACCCAATAGATCTTCTAGAATTCTGCCTTTAAACCGTTTAGCAAGTCCCAGGACCTTTGTTGGGCCTGTCTGAGGAGATATTCCTCCTCGGACAACTCCTCGAATCACTATAATACGGACTAACCTGTGGGCCTAGAGACCCTGATTGAACAGATTTGTACCAACTAATCAAGCCCAAAGCCCAAACGCATATTCAAGCACTTTTACCCCCACAATATAGATAATAATAATAATTAAAGTGGGAGACGTAACAATTTCTGAATTTTTTAATAAAATGCTAAGATCACATATTATGATTTTTAACAAATTTCACATATCATAATTATTAACATCACTTTCCCACGAGAACACTTTTGATATAATTCTTATTGTGCACTAATTATAACATTATTTTCACATAAGAACACCTTTGATATAATTCTTATTGTGCACTAATTATAATCTATCATTTTAACAATTTGAAAAAAAAAATTGTGAAATTCATTGTTTATACATATAGGGAAAAAAAAGTTCCACGGAATCCGGAAAGAAAAATAAAATATAAAATAATTAAAACAATCACATGCAAATTGTTTTCTAACAAGAAGGTTCTGTAAGCATATGCAGTGAGCACAGTCACAATTTTGCCTAACCAAGGAAATCATCAAGAAGGCCTAGAAACACATCCAACTGAACTAAACCAAAATAGAGGCTAGTCAAAAGCAAACGTAACCCTTTTTTTAAATTTTGTTACTCACACGTTTCCATCCATTAATCTTTGCCCTTGGCTTCTTTAATAGTCTGTCAGTGATCCTTCCCAGAGAAGTGCTTATAAATTTGAATGACTTTTCTCTTGCTATCGTCAATGCTTGGTGGTAGTTCTTTTCACATGATGTCTATACACAAGTATCCCTGACTTTTCACAAATTTTTATTTTTGGCTTATAATAAATGGGGAAGGTTGTTCGAACTTCGAACTCAAATACTATTACATGAAAGAGAGTTTGATAATACCACTAAATTACACAACTTTTGTCTCATATTTTTGTAATTTCTTAAACAAAATCTTCATTTAGTTTAAAATTGTATAAATATTAATATTATCGTTGTTGTTATTATTTTTTGATAATGGTCTTGGACTTACTACTACACACCTGTGACAAATAGGCAGTTAATTGGACTTATTTTAATTTTATATGTATTTAAAATTAAATTTTAGTTCTATTCTCTATTAAATCATCCATAGAATCTTAGTGAATCGTATTTCTATAATTCTATATACAAATACAAAATGTAAGTGCCTAATGCTACAATCATTACTCTGTATACATAATGCTTCAAAATATGAGAGAAAAAATTTATAATTCCGTATACACTAAAAACCAATTGGTATATTGATCTGATGATAAATAATAATCATCATAGAGCAGCTTCCATATGCTTGATATATACACACATACACCACAGTCATAATAAATGTCTATTAAAAACTACTATAGCTATCAAATTTCATAATTAGAAAAAATATTTAAAAAATTATAATATGTTAAACTTGTGTGTACATTGCACGGGTTAAGGACTCCTTTTTTTCTACGTGTGATTAAATTCATATTAAATTTTTAAAAAAAGAAGTGTGATTAAAGATCCTTAGTTCATAAGATGAAAATAAGTGACATTTTTAATTGTTTTCAGGGTTTGGCTCTTCTATAGTTACTTAGCTTGTTGCCTAAGCCTTAAGTGGAAAGGACCAATAATGTTGGTTTATCATGCTCTCGCCAAACAATAGTTTAGAACTTTTTTTTTCTTGCTAAATAAATACTTTATTTACCGCAAAACAAAGAGATACAATTCAGATATTGGCCATGTGGCCATCTCGATTTAAAGCCTGAATAATCAAAAGCGACAGATTAAAAGATGGTTTATTAGAACTATTTTAGAACTTAAGGTTAATTTTATAACATAAAATACTCCATCAAGGTATTAAATTAAATAAAAATATCAGATTATTTTTCAAATATATGTATTATATACAGAACTTTATTGACAAAACTTATTAGAATTGTTTTTAAAAAAGAATTATTTTAATATTCAAATTGATAAAACTCTACCTAACATCGCTATGTGACAAGAAAGATGAGTAGATTAGCTATGTTATTCATTGAAAAAGAAATATTAATAAAACTTGAATATAAAAAATTATTAATTAATTTAACACATTAAAAAAAGTTAAATAGTTTATAATATAGAAACTTAAATATATTAAACAATGACCTTATTTTAAGTTGCTGTCTTAAACCTCAAAATGCATCAAGTCCAAGGTAGCTATTTTTGTACCATATGTAATTTCAATTTGGCCAAATAACATATTTTGGTACCCATCAATATAAGTGTACCATTTTGGGATTATCATTATATATAAGCTAAAATATTACATTCGTATCTAAAGTTTTTATGAATTTCTTTTTTCGCTTCTAAACTTTCAGAAAGTTCACTTTTTGTCCCTAAATTTTGTAAAAAGCTTTTTTTTTTTTTTTTAACTATAATTTAGGGGTAAAAAGAATATATATATATATATATATTTTTTTTTTTTCTTTTAAGTTTAAGGGCAAAAAGTGAAGTATTTTATTGTTTAGGGACAAAAAATGAAAATTTTAAATTTTAGGTAAAAAAACAAAATTCATGTAAATTTGAAGGATGAAAACAATATTTTAGCCTTATGTGTGTGTATATATATTTATATATTTGTAAATTGTAATTGTGAGGTGCTGAAGACCCAAGAATCCGAGGACCCGAGGAAGGGAAGCTCGAGACATAGTAAGCAAGGGAGAATAAAGGAATAAGGAAACTTACCCGAGGATACCCGAGGATGAAGTGGCACGGGCATTAATGATATAGGAGATGTATTGCGACTAGCTGAATATGGCAGGATAATTTAGAAGGTTGCATTAAATGTCTGGCACCAACCTTTTGGGCCGCATTAATTAGAAAGTACCGACTTTATCGGTTGCATTAATGTAGACGTGACCTGAACAGTATGGAACGCAAAGTTAGGGCTTTGCTCCATTACCGACGGACAGGTGTCGGGGGAAGAAGCTTAATAGATTGTAAGGTGTAGGGCTGAGATGATAGGAGCCAAGGATATAAATAAGAACCGGAAGATACAGAAAAGAGACTTTTGTTGTTGGACCCTCTCTACCAAATATATTGTATTCGGATCTTTAGTCAGAAAACGAGCAGTGAGATACATAGGCTGGTTTATGATTTTTTGGTCCTTACAGTAATTATATTTTATAAGCCCAAATATTTACCTAAGTACATTAACCCAATGTATTAGTTTAAATAATATTTTACTGTATCAGTTGAAACACTCAAAAAATCTTTGGCGCAACATGATATTTAATCTAGTATATTTCAAAGGAGTACCGGTACCAGTTTTAATGACTTTTAGGGTACGTGCCACTTGTACCAATATAGTATTGTCTACCCTAATCAAGTTGTCATAATTGCTTGTTATTGGTTCCACGTTTATTTTCAATAATTCAATAATTGTTGAGGAGGAATTTGTTGAAAACACCATGAGTCCATGAGATTCTAATTAAGTTACAAAAAATTTATTTTAGATGGTGACTAATTAACTGTCTCACTACTTTTTTTCTGTTAGTCACAGTATATTATATCAGAGTTAGAACAAAGCTGCGATGCAAAACATTGTGATCCAGAGATTTCTCCTTAACCTTTGGTCAGATATCTGACTGGTAGAGGGACCTGGTAGCCCCATGTTGTTGGGTGAATAGACCATGGGGAGGGATTATTGAGGAGTTATAGGTACTGGACCACGCATGGTATGGCGGAGCAATATAGGAGCATTGATTTTGATTGACAATTGAGCAGTGCCTTAAGAGTTGGGGCACATGGGTTTGGAATTGGAGGTGGTCCTCTCCTAAGATATATATACAAGGATAAGGTCTTTGGCAGTTGGCCCTTTAGTTTGTAGCGGTTATCTTGACGTGCTCCCATTATCATTGCCAATTTAAGGCCTTCTTTGGATTTCAACTAAACATTTGAATATTCAGCTTAAGGCCATTAAGAATGATGGTACAATAAAGATGACCACAAAGTCTCTGACCATAATGATGGTATGGGAATGGAAATTGGAGGAGCTTTAAATATTTCGGATCTAAATCTTCTCTCTTACTCTTCCGCTAAATACTCCACAAATAAAAATATATCACATGTTTATCTATTTTATTAAATGTTAAATTTATGTCTTCTATTATTTTAATTTCCTAAAATAAATAAATAAATAATCCATCATATTTAGGCAATTGAAATAATAGAATGTATAAATTTAGCATTTAATAAAATAGATAGACATGTAATATGTTTTTATTTGTGAAGTATATAGTGGAGCAGGAAGAGTGGAACAGAAGATTTGGACTCATATATTTCTGGAGAAAACTGATATAACTCCCCCAGTGCAATAAATTGCCCCATGTCTACACCATCAAGTATATTTTTTTAATACCACCGTGCATTTTTGGTACAATGGTCATTTCATAAATATAAGCACTTGTAGGGTGTCGAGGGCAAAAGTTGGGGTTCAAGTCTCTAGAAAAAAAACTTTACACACACACACATATATATATTTAGATTATGCTAGAGTATGTTTCAAAAAAAGATTAGGCTAGAGTAGAATTTCTATCCTATATAAAAATAAAAAATAAAAAAATTATCTTTTTCTAGTTAACTCAACTTACACAACTTTTTTGGACCAATTATAGACCTATATTCCAATCTTATCTACATTTAAAAATAAAAAATCTGATATCTTAATTTGATGATAAAGAATAATTCTAATTGAGGTTATAAACTTCAAATCCTCTTGTATTTAAATATGGATAAAACTTAGATATATTAGGTATAGTACATTATCTTAATTGAATATGAAGATCTAGTTGCATTGCATTTAATTATCCTTAGAAATATTTTTATTTTGAGAAATAATTATAACATGTTGCTAATCCCGCAGTTTGAACCCTTTCCCCCTAGACGCCCAAGTACTTTGTGCATGGGGAGTTGTCAATTCAACTACAAGGCCTTTGACTATTATCCTTAGAAATAGTAATAAAAATATTGTGTTTTATTGGTTAATGGACCAATATATGAATTCAATTGAAAACCTAATCTATTGTTTATACCTAATTTTATTCTATAATTCTTCACACAAAATATATATATATATATATACATACATATATATATATATATTCTTTAAATAATAATTATATTTCGGACCACACTAACAGGTACCACTCACAACTCACAAGCCCAGTTGGCCGGAATTGGTCCACTCTAGTACGTCAGGTAGTCAGACAGTGAGATTAGAAATTTGAGCTTAGTACATTCACCAAGGGTGGTAGTGGGCCAATTGATGTTTGATTGGGTATCGGATGCAAAAAGATGTCAGGCTAGGCAGGAAATATGGATTACGACGCAAACATATGTTGAAGAAAAAGCCCAATTGCTTTCAGTCACGCTCTTTTCTTTACTTTTTGAGCTGTGATTATTTGAGTGTTACTGTTTTTTAATAATCAGAAATGAGCATATTAGTGTTCGTTTGGATCCAGCAGCTGCGTCCACGTCCAGCGTTTTGCTTTCTTTTTTATTTTATTATTATTTTTTTTAACCCAACAGCCGCAAGGTTTGACTATTCAACTGTGAACAGTGCACAAATGCACTGTTCATGGGTCCCACAAATTTCACTTTTTAACAACTTTTTCATTAAAAATGGGTCCCGCAGTACTATTCACACATTTAAAAATTATTTTGCTACAGTGTTTTCAGTTTTCAGCAATAAGTTCTATCCAAACGGACCCTTAGTATATAAACATTATTATTTATGCTATTAGCCACAAAAAAAAAACATTATTCTTTGTGCCTGGCAATTTCAAATCTTGCCACGTTTTTTTGTTTTTTGTTTAGTTTTAACTTATGGCGTAACCAAAATATCAATCAATTTTTGTTGTAAGTAAAGTTTGAACTCAAAATCTTTTATTCAACCATTAGAGACTTTATCAATTAAGTTAACTCAAATTCTTTTATTGGTCATATACTATGATGATATAATAATGACCCAACTAGTAAGATTTGTCGAGTGAGGAGAGAGTTTTGAGAATGAATATTAAAAAAAACATTTTTGTAGGACTAACGATGAAAACTATCTTGCTACAAGTGGTGATCAAGCCAGTGAAACAGATACCATACCGTACCGGTCAGTGCACCGGTACAGGTACCCTTCTATTTCGTATTGGAAAATATACCGGCTGTACCGAACGCGAACTAGCCGTACTAGCAAAATCCAGCCATACCGAACGCATATTGATCGTACTGGGCCGAAACACTCCAAGCTACTTTTTTTTTTTTTTTTGTAATTTTGACAAATTTTTAAGGGTAATATGGTAATTGCGCTAAACCTAATTCTAATCTTAAGTCCCAATCGCACAACCCTCTTTCTTTCTTTCTCTCACGTTGTCTTTCAGCTGCTCTGTGTCTCTCATCTCTCAACTTCTCTGTCTCTCACTCTGCTCTATCTCGGCTTCTTACTCTACTATGTCTCGGTTTCTCATTCTCTGTCTTGAGTCTCGGCTTCTCACTCTCAAGTAAAATTTTGCCTTAATCAAATTTGAAAATTGTTGTCATTGTATAATATAAGTTTTGCATAATGATTTAGAAATTGGCATTTTTATACAAGTATCTTGCAATTGTTTCATCATGTCATTCTTCAAAATTTCTTGATGCAAAACATAGAATTTATTTATTTTCTTTTTCAGTTTTGTTGTTTTTTTTTTTTAGTTTCTATACTCTGAAATTTATTTCTGTGTTTTTTTTTTTTTTAATTAATTTTTGGTTTATTTTCATTTGTTATAGGGGGTTGTTTCTTTCCTTGAAGATACAATTTTACAGGTTCATTACGAAATGCAATTTCAGCATTATGTTTATTTAATTCCACTAAAGAAAAATGAGATCAATTTATACTTGTTGTGCATCTATAACTTTTCTGAGTTTTCTCTAATGATGAATTGCCACGGCAAAGTTATTCCTTTGTGTTGTAATTCCTATGCTTCTTGGGGCTAAAAAATAGTGGATAATCTTGTAAACATGGTTCTAGAAATTTTGTGTGTGTGTGCGTGTGTGTGTGTGTAATATATAGAATAGTGATAAACTCGAAACGGTATATCAGTATTGACCGATACTCGAAATATATCATAGCACTAATCAAATCGGTACAGCCTCCAGTACGGTATTGACTTTCTTGTGATCAACACTGACCGTTAAAATGTTTTTGTTAGTTTATTGAGTCTAATGGAGGGGGGGGGGGGGGGGGGTTAGACCAATTTGTTGAGACTGATATGAATCCGCTAATAAGACAATTACCCAACTACTAAGATTCTCATTAATAAGGGTCGAGACACGTCTATAGATGGTTGAAAACTATATCCAAAAGCTCTTCCTTAACCTTAACTTGCCATCTTTATAAAATTGGAATAAAGATCCTCTAGCTATTTGTCTCCAAACGAAGATGGTCCATTATCTTATTCAATTTTAGTTTTTGGGAATCTAAAAATGAGAAACTCTTCTTCTTCTTCTTTTTCCCAAGAATTTGTTTTTTATTCAATACTTACAATAATAAGAATGAGAGATTTTAATCTTGATATTTTTGATAAAGGGAAAGCAGACAATATCACTAAATTACATTACTTTTCATATGTTAATATGAACTTGAAAATCAAAGCAATTGCAATGCTATTCTGAGAGTTTTCAATGAGGACGTAATTGTACTAGTGAAATCATAATTATTAATTAGTGCCATGTATAAATGTCCCACTCTCAAGTCTCACCAGGATTGTTGCAAACAACATCCTCCAATTGGACCAATTCAAAACACACGTCTATAACAAGTTTGTTGGAGTATTATAGGAACGAATTAAGAATGAGACTCGTAGGAACTGGGCATGTGAGTATGTGACAATGTACTCACCTGCCTTGTATGAATCCCAAGCAGCAGCAGCAACAACAACAACAACAACACAACAACAATAATAATAATAATAATAATAATAATATAATAATAATAATATTATTATTATTATTATTATTATTATTATTGTATTTATTATTAGTACTTTTTTTTTCTTTTTGAGAATCCATCTTCAGATCTTCTTGTATTAATATCATGAATAATCCTTAAAAAAAAATACCATGACTAAAATTAGTAGGATATACAAGAAAAAAAAAACATTAATCTCATAATACTAAGGAATTAGTCCTATATATTAGGCCTTGTTTGGGAGTTTTAATTGTCTCAAAGGGTCCAATATACATACCCTATTGGACCTTTTAAATATCGGTCAAACCGACTTTACGAAAATGAAACATTTTTTCCAAGTTCTCAAAGCTTTTATAACAATGTTTCTAAAATCTCCAACACATACATAGAAACTAAGGGGCCGTTTGGTAATGTTGTTCTAATAACGTTGTTTGTATTTTTTAGAAATACGTGTGGGTGAAAAATTGTGTAGAAATATGTGTAATATTATTTAAATACTAAAAACTGTTACTCAAAATACCTTACCAAACAGTCCTTAAGTTACTAGAATTTTTTCTTTGAGGGTGAGAGATAGGGGGATGGTGTGGGGATTTCTTCCTCATTCCATGGCCATTTGTCATTTGAAACCTATTGAAGGAAGTGTCTATAAGGTGTTTAGGGTTTCTTTCAACAAATTGTTTGTGAAATTTCATTCTGGTGAATTTCAGTTTAGTAAAGCTTTTTGAGGTAATTTTGTTTTTCTCCAAGTTTGTTGTTGTGAGCTCAAATATGTGATAAAACTTGAGTAGAAGACCATTATAACTTGATGATTATAGTATATTATTCAGATTTCAACCCATGAATGCAGGCTTACTGGCTTACTGCCAAACCGCGTATATCTTGTATGCATTATGTATACCTAACTTAGCTTTGCTATTTGTTGTGACTAACCTTTGTTAACTCTAGCCAAGAAGTAGGTAAAATTTCCAACCACTATTATGTTAAAATCATAAGGGGATGCATAATCTGTGTGACACACTATGCACCAATGCCAGAGCAAAAGAACAAGAAAAGAAAGCATAATAAATTAAGAAAGCCACCAAGGAATATAGAATATTCAAAATTTAAAGCAGGGAAAAGATAGCCTCCAACGTCTGTGCTTTTGTGATTGCTTCCCGTCAGCTTTTACCATTCTTACTGGGCTGCCGGTCCACTCAGCAGGTAATCTGTCCATGTATATGTAAATCAGAAACCAGCCAAACTCAGCAACTGAAAGACAGAACAATATGTATGAAAAAAATGAAAACATAAAAGAAGGAATTTACATGGGAAATGCAAATGAATGGGAACTGGCATTGCTGCTAGTTGACCGATGAGATACACTGCCAGATTGGGGAGGCTGTTGACAAGCTGCACATTGATGGGATTCCTCTCTGGTGCTTGTTGTGGTGTTAGCCAAATCAAGGTTATTAGTGATATTTTCAGCCTCCTCCTCACTTCTTGAATATGTCTTGCTTGGATCAATTGCTTCAGTTGTAGATGATACCATAGAGTTTGCCAAGCCTGCTTCCTTACTTGGAGCCTACAAGTTATCGAAAGTTAAAATCTTTTCTTTTTTTTTGAGAAAGAACTCCAAAGATCTATCTGCAATTTCTTCACATTTATAACATTAGCATTCATGAAGGGGAAATTGCACTGCAATTAAGGATTTTCAAAACCATCCAACCTTGTTGGCATTTGATCTTTGGCAAGAAAGGTGATGTAAATGTTATAACGATGCATAATCACAACCAGTTCATTGCAACTACCCCAATATGTACAAAATAGGCAAGAGCATGCGCTTTACTCCATTTCAGCAGGTCGTTTCGATCAGATGGTAAAGTGGGTGCTTGTTGGTCAAGAATTTAAAAATACCAACGGAGAAGTTAAAGTGAAGAGAAAAAACAAACGAAAAACAACTAGACCAACACTGCATCAGCAGGTAATCTGAGCAACGCTATAATCAAATTAGGTAGCCTCAGCCAGTTGGCCAGCGTGTCCTACTCAACTAGTGAAGGATATCCTAAACCAAAAGAAAACTGAAGCAAAATGAAACGTATTTGCTAGTTTATAACTGGTTTGCAAATAGTTTTTCAGGGTGCCACTACAATGTTAATGTTGTTTTATTTTTAGGGCACATTGTAATAGTCCAATCTAACATAAAATACTGACTGAAAATGCTCTCTAGTAAGCAATACATATCTAGTCATTAAATAATTCTTCGATTATGTTACAAAGACAAACTCTTCCTAAAACCGAATATGGGATTATGCACTCCCTTTGGTAAAGCACAAATTTCAAAGATCGGAACCAGCTTATAACTCTATTGAGGCAATTTCTGAGGAGACGTCGCAGATCATGATTTAAGATAGTAGAACAGGAATTATAAGCAACATATGGAAACTCTGCTACTAAGGGGGAACAAATCAAAATTTGCAAATTATAAATATGAGCACTGATAAATAGATACTAATTTTTTAACTAATAAAGGAGTTTGAGAAAACGCCTTAAGAGCTTCTTCTTCTTTTTTACGAGTGAGCATGAAACTATAAATCACAATAGCGTTCATCAAAACATTGGTAGGATTTTTCACCTGTTGTTGCTTTAAGTTATGCTCCATCATATGGGTAATTTCAGTGTAGATGTTAAAAGTAGAGGCCAATTATCCTCAGTGGCATGCCACCTAGCGCTCAATCTCCTCAACTTTTCCAATTGCATATGGCAGGACAGAAAATCTTTGATATGAATCCAGTAACTCGTTCTTTTCTGAGCATCCAAATAGCGGTTTCTACTAGTGTATAAAATTAAAATTCGAAAATTCTACATTCTGCAATCTTCTCTTCATGGGAATCACACATTCACACAACCAAAAAACACAGTAGCCAAGATAACAATAGCCTAGAATGAGGGTATCACCTACCAGGAATGGTGAATGAATTATTCTTAGGAAACTTCTGTCTTTTTAAGGAAGATAATTTATGCTACTCACAAAAAGGTGAAACTGTTTTAGTAGGCAATAAATCTCAAAGAAGATACAATCAGATTTCATATGATTGTGGGGATCAAATTAGTGAGAGTGAGAGTAAGTGGTATTTTACCTCTCTAACGGGGAGCAGAATTCTAGGGATGATCTTCTTCGTGAAATGATCAGAAATATCTTGCCTCGCATCAAAATCTACTTCACCTTCCATAATTAAGTCCTCCGAACCATACTGCTTGGTTATGTCCTTATTGCAGTCTTTGTCAGTGCTACATCGTGACCCATTTGAAGCAGATGATGCTGTGTCTAGTGTTTCTTCTGTTAATTCACCATTGCTATCCGCTTCAGAGTTAAGCATGCAAGAGATACTATTATGGTCCAACTCACAATTCTCAACCAAACACTTGCCCTTAGAAGACACTCGGCTGTCAATGCAAATGTCCTTAAGAAACTGATAACTGCTCTCATGAAGGAAAACATCCAGCTCTGGCAATTCGTACTCCATTATACTCTCTCTGGTGTAAAGGTTCTTTCCTTCCTCACTTCCTTTTGAGTCTCTAGGACAATCAGAATTGTGCGCTACATGGTTCCCTGTATTCCCTGAATCTTTCCAAGCCATAAAGCTACTGAATTTTGGTGGGTTACTGACTAAATCTTTGTTCTGACAATCATCTGGAAGTAAATCTGAATCCATCTCATAACATTCAGTTTTTAGGCCAGAGATGATTGAACTTTTAAGTTCTAAACTGGTCTTTTTGTTTGTCTTCAATCCTCTCATCTCCCCACTGTTGCTGTTGAATTTGAAGGACTTGAAATGAGACTCATAGGCCACAGTTGAAGAGGTCATGGATTCATCATCTGCCAGGTGCATGTATTCCCGATATTAAAAAGAAAAAAGTTAGAATAGTATTCTATATAATTGCATCCAGATTCTTTGTCACCTTGCAAGCAATGTAATTACAAAAGCATATGGACATAAAGAAAGAGAGTAGTGAAAAAGTGTTCTACAGGCTAAAAGGTTCAAAGGTTCATATAATAGAACATGTACTGCAGAAATCTAATCAAAATAACAGCTTGGTCCGTAACATAAAATCCCTACAAAAACAGTAAAATACCACATTAGTGGGCGCAGACAGAGTGACATAGTGAGAAGGGTTGGTATCCTTTGGCCTTGTGTATGAACTGAAGCCTATATGAAAGGCAATTGGATCATTGCTCTCGTGGTGCATGTAAAGCATATGTACCACTCAGTGTTTGATAAGTGACACAAAAGTGATATGTAAATAGCATTTTGCCGAAAGGCATGCATAATGTTACTTGAAAAGGGTGCTTTGATACCATAGAAAACTCAGTCTACTAACTATCATCAGTTTTATATATGACGTTCCATGTCATAGTTGGACTTCTTGCTCATAAATGCCAAGACCGTGAAAGCTTACTCAAATTTTCACATTTTATCCTTGTATGAGCTTACAATTCAAGATAGAAATATAGATTAGAAATGCATCTACATAAATTGCAGGCAGCTGTGGAATGAATATCCCAATATGAAATGTCAAGGCATGAAATCATTTCAAAGTTAATGGAAGATTAGATCAGACACATACCAGTCTCCATTTTCAATGTAAGCTGGAAATAAATCTCTAACTGTAACCAATGCTCACAGTACTTTTCAGGCAAAACACAGTTTTCTAGCAGATGTCTATCGCTCGCTCAATGTAGGCATCAAAGCGCATTCCCAATCTGGTCAAAAATCCAGCTCAAGATCACTTACAATACTCACTCTGATTCATCTAGTTACCATCACAGTCTGCTGTGCATTCATATGAATAGTCAGCTCCTTCAATAGAAAGGACAAAACATCTGCTATATTTAATCAAAATAAAGAACTGCCCCTAATCAATATGATCATTTCCTACCATAGGCAACTAAACAATCCAAATGTTTATGAATCAGAAGCACAAGAAATAAGGCCATTTTATTAAACTAAGCAATTATAGAGCCATTTTCTTAAACCCAGCACTTAACATAACTTAAAATTCATCTAAGTACTGTTCACCTAATTGAAGGAACTGCATTATGGGATCATTAAATAATCATCTTATTTGAAAACTTAACATGGTAAAATATTCTTTTTTCTTTTTTTCTTTTTTTTATACAAAATACTCTTCTTTCTTAAGCTGTTATAAATCTTCCGGCTTTCAATGCTAATTGTTTGATTTATACTGATCATTATCATTGTGGCAAGCCACTTAGGTTCAACATGCAGAGTGTGAATTCTTCTGCATTCTGCAGAAAGAACCAACAATGTGAGCTAAAGGGGCTGATTGGCTGAACCCCTTGCTTCCACTTAATGGGCAATAGCAAAAATCATCATTAAACAATAAAATACTGCTTACAAACTGTCTACCACTAAAGTCAAAGAAAATGCAAACCAACAATGATTTGTCACCAAGAAAATAAAAGAAACAGCATATTAGGCATTTGGCTCACGAGGATTCCTTCAGCCAAAGCAAAAGGCAATCAGCTTGGACACCAATACATAACTGATCAAACATTCATGTGCCTCTCTTTATCTCCATTACTAAAATTTTCAAGATCATTAAACTAAGGGTTTCATCCATTAATATAATGGAAAGAGTTCACCAAAAAGGTTCCACTTTTAACAACAGTCTGTAAAGGACATCCTCCATTATTCCTCCTTGTAATTATGTTTATAACTACCTATTACTGACAAACAAACTGAAGAAAAGAAATGAAAGTAAAGTTATGAATTTATAATTTTATGAATTAGTTTCACCTAAAAATGTAGAACTCATCCTTGTGAACCACTTGTTGTTATATATTAGAGGAATAGGAAGAGTTTAGAAACGCTTTTCGTTTTCATGGATCTCCAAATTGACATATTCACACTCTCTCTCTCTCACGGAGCAATCAAAAAGAGCCTGAAGTTTCATAAATATACCAAGACAAATGTAAAAAAGAAAAGAAAAGCCCAATTTAAAGAATACATATATGAACAACATAAAGATTCTATATGAATAAAATAATATGCATGAAAAGATTTGGAATTGAATAACAAAAATAAATGACTGCACAAACTTACCTTCAAGGTTTTGACTTTGTTCAGAAACAACACAAACCTGTTGTCTGTGTGATACGCAATCCTTGCACATACGTAAACCTGGTTAGTACAATCTCAAATTACATGGCCAAAGGGAAATAACATTCAGTCATTCACACATATGTTGAGAGAGATGCAAGTACAATGTAGAAGGTATTAAAATGAAGTACTTTTCAATGCAACAAGGAACGGCCAACGCCAAAACCGTGTAATAAAAAGGCGGTTCAAAGCATTAAATGTCAGTCTGACAACAGAAAATGGTTTCCTATTCCTGTCATTTCTATTCTGGTACTTCTTTCCAATTTTTCTACTTTGCGTCTGTCACCTCAGATGTGTTCTGTGCCAACAAGTCAGAGAGACACTTCTCATAATTCTCACAACAATAAGTCTACACACACTACCAAAAAAAGACAATTGCGAGTTGTCAAGTTGTTATTGTAAAATAAAAAAGTGATTTTAGCGATAAACTTGGATAAGGATTTGAATGTATTGCTCTTCTCACAGGTGATGATATGGATGTTGTTACTGGTGTATAATATTTATATATAAAAAAAATCGTGTGAGAGTAATATATGATGTTAGAAAAAAGAAAAAAAGTTGTGCCTTGACTTTACTTGTATACGAGTAGGAAAAATAATTCATACTTTAGGTACAACTCTATATAGCATTGTACCTAAAATACTTCAATTTAATCCAATGTGATTGCAACACGAAATGTGTTATTCTTCTCTTACAATATGTTTGGAAGTTACTTTGGAGGGAGGGAATAGTTCACCAAAAGAAAGAAAGAGAATGAGAGAAGGGAAATGTTTATTTCTTCCCCAGTAGATGTTGTAAAAATTAAATGGGAGGCTAATATATATCACTTCCTTTTCTTTGAAGGTTTTAAAAATTCAAATGCAAAATAGAGGAAATGATAAGTAATCATATAAATTGATGATTATATCTGTTTTTGTTAATTTTAAATAAATATATATAATGACAATATAAGGGCAAAGATGACAATTTTTCAAAAAATTATATAAGTGGAACATATCCCTCCAAATTCTCCCTATATAAGGAAATTAAAAAAAAAAAATACCACTTTTTGTTTTCTACGGACATATCTAGGATTCGAAGCCTCACCCCCAAGTATTAAACTATCAAAAAAAAAAAAAAAATTCAACTCTAAAAAGCCTCACACCTATATCTCTCATCTTCTTGAATAATTCTTAGGTACTATTGGAGCATGAAAAATGGTGCTCTTTTTTCTCATATTCATGATAGGGTTCATTCATTAAATTCATAATAAGGTCTACTATAAATATAAGAGGAGGAAGTATCATTTATTCATACTCCTAGAGTACGTAAGAATTTTCTCATCTCCTCAACCTCCATTCAAACACATCATTAATAAGAATTAAATTCATTGTTGTAACGGCATAGTTGAATTTAATTAGCAAACCTTAGGAACAATATCTAACTAATTGTACTTAAAAAATTGTTAAAACAAAACTAAAATTTTGGACAAGGATAAAACAATTCACGCATTTGAGGAATTATGCTCCTAAATTATCAAATTACATGGTGATATTGTGCCAACTTGGCATGTAAGGGGAGGGAAAATGTTGTCGCGGATTTGGCTCATGGAATCCAAGTCATGAACCACCTAATTTGTTGGTGAAATTTGTGCCTTTTGGCACTTCTTGCAATGCAATTTTGTTTCAAGTACCAAATTTGGATTGTCATGCAATTTGGCACTTCAACCGCCTAATTCACTATTTGCAATGCTTTTTCCATTGAATTTATTTTTTTGTTTGGACTATTCGGCTCACAATTCGCGATAGAGGGTATCATTGGAATCCAAATTTCCATTCGAGATATACGTATATTGAAATATCATTGAATTCTTGATGCCCTCAAGATGCAAAGCCATTACCCATGGGAAAGTTTAAGGTCTGTGGGAAAAAGAAAAAAAAGGACTTAGGATACCCCTCATATATTCCGGTCAGGTAGATTGAACCATCTTATGACTGTTTGTATGGTGTGTTATGGTTACTAAAAGAATAAATGGAACCCTTTTGTCCCTGTTCTTTCTTCCTCCAATTTGTGAGAATTAGAAGTGAAGGATTTTGCCAGTAATCTTGTAGCTATTAGCACTACCTATTCTTGAGAAGTGAGAGGCAAGAGTTGAGATTTAAGTCTCTAGAGGGGAATTTCACACACATATACACTTAGATTATACTAAAGTATAATTTATATCTTATATAAAAAAAAATGACAAAAATTAGGTACAATATTTAGGTAGTGTTCCCTAAGTTTCCTTTTTAAAATTCAGTCATGTGGCTACTTAAATAAAAAAATATTTTTATCCAATAAAAAAAAATAACGTGGCTGAATTTTAAAAGGAGAATCTAAAAAATATCACCTAAGGTAAATTATATAGGGTAAATTACAAATGGTCTCTAACCTTTATACTATATGTCAATTTAATCCCTAACGTGTTAATGAAGTTATTAATATATATATATACACACACACACTTTACAACTAAACTGCCATGTGTCCTTTAAATAAAAAAATATTTTTATCCAATAAAAAAAAATAACGTGGCTGAATTTTAAAAGGAGAATCTAAAAAACATTACCTAAGGTAAATTATATAGGGTAAATTACAAATGGTCTTTAACCTTTACATTATATGTCAATTTAATCCCTAACGTGATTAATGAAGTTATTAATATATATATATATATATATATATATATACACACACACGCACACTTTACAACTAAACTGCCATGTGTCCTTTATTTTTTTTTTTTAAAAACACTCAGCCAACTGAATCCAACTAAATACAAGATGTATCACATGACATGAGATTGAGAGAGGATAACTAACTCTTGGTGTTTTAAAAATATTTTGAACACATTAGGGAAAAAACAAGTTGAAAGAAAAAGAGAGAAAGATGGAGATTTTAGTAATTTCAAATTGGGTTTTTAACCAGCGCATTGCTCTCAAAGAAATCATTCTGGACTCTCTCTAGAGAAAAAAAAATTCCAACTTTGCTGTTTCCTTTTCATTGTTCATAGACTATTCTTAATTACTCCATCCATCCCATTTTGTTTGTCATTTATTCCATTTTGAGATGTCTCAAAATATTGTCCTATTTCTAAAAATAAAAGTTATTAGTTTACTAATATTCCTATTATACTTTTACTTTATTTTCAAAACTATTTGAAAAGAAATCTAAAAAAAATCAATCTAATTGGGGCACATTTTTAGTTGCCTCATTAAGAATAACTCTTTTAAAAAAAATTTGGTTTAATTTATTTAACGGTAGTTTTGTAAACTTATACATTTTTATAAGACAAACAAGATAGTAAATGATATTCCTTTAAAATGTTTGACTTTTCAAATAGGATAAACAAAGTGGGACGGATGGAGTATATTGCTTACTTTTTTCATTAATTGATTTAAGGGTTATGTTAAAAGGTGTCCTGAAAGTAATTGTTAATAAACTATATTAAGAAAGTTTTTGGGGTAGTACGCTGGATTCGGTTGGATGATGGCACATATTCAAAAATAGACATGTGTCACAATCCCAACGGCTTTAGTGTTATTGGACGTTGGGCCTAATTCAGACCCATAATTTTTAATATAACTTTTATAGGAAATATAAAAACTGTAAGACAAATTAATTGTTTTATTATTTTCTCATAAAATGTTTCTAAAAATAGTTCTTTAACCAATGCTTTTAATCCCCCACAAAAAAAGAAAGAAAAAAAAATGCCCTTAACATATTTATTAACATTTCTTGATTTAATTCTCAAGATCAAGGCCAACATCCACATTTACATGAAAGAAATGGTGGATACTGGGTCCTTTATTGGTGTCCACTGTCCACCTCGTTTGTTTTTTGTTTTTTTTTTTGGTGTTATTGCTACATTGGCCCTAAGTAGCTTTTTTTTTTTTTTTTAATGAAATAATTCAAAGATTGTTCTTGCAATACTAATTGAAGGATTTGAAAAAAGAAAAAATCCAGATCTATTGCTTTTTATAAGAAGCGGTCTCAATAGCTTTACCTTTTCCTTTTGTTTTCCCATTCCTGGGTTCGTTCATTGAATTCGCATGTTTTGTTTTTTTTTTAAGTAATATTTTAAAATAAAATCGTTAGCCATATTATCATTTTTTATCTACTGCTGAATGGTAGTCACTTTTTTGACACAGTACCATAAGTGTAATGACAAAATTAACACATTTGAAACTCTATGGACTAAATTGACTTAGAGTGCAAATGTTAAGAACCAAACTCTTAATTCACCAAGTTATATATTAAAAAAAAAGCTTGGAAGGGTAAGATACCGTCCAAATATTCTTATGTGGCATTTAGTATGGGGTGATGTTTTAGGATTCTTAGAAATGTTTAAATTTTTTTTTATTTGGTTGCAAATCACGTTAGAGAATTAAATAACAGAAGAATCTGAATTTTCCCTTAACCCCCTTCTATAGGAATATGGATTCCCTTTAAAACATGTAGATATCCATATTTCCAAGCTTAAAGAAATTGTATTTTTTTATAAATTAACCATTTTAACCCATTTTTTCTCATCATTTAAGCAATTGAAATAAAATTTAAAACAAATCATTAATATATTTTCCTTTGTCTTTATCTTTTCTCGCCAAAACAACATAAACAGGATGGACATAGTTTTATTTAGGTTTTATGTGTTAAAAAAAAAAATTTGAAGGGGACCCTCTATTATTGCCAAGTATTCACTTTTACTTATGTGTAAATTCTTTCTTTGTTTTATTGATACTTTGTTCTTTTAACTGGTATGATTTATTTTATTGTATTCAGCCTTTAATTTTGCGGCAACGTTGTCTCTTAGAGCATCCACAGCAGTGGAGCTAAAAATTAGTTTTTTAGCTTCACCAAAAGTTACTTTATCTATTTTACCTATACATATCTACACATATGCTGCAGCAGTGGATCTATTTTAGCTTTCAACACAATAAAATAATACAAACATCACAATAAAATAATATATCCCACAACTCAAAAAACATTCATACAACCAACCACAACCACCTTTACCATCAGCCACAGTCACAACAACCACCACCACCACCACTAGTCCACAGCAGCAAAAAAAAAAAAAAAAAAAAAAAACCAACCGAAATCTCCAATCTTTTTTCTCAACCCAGACCAAACAAAATCACCAATTATAAACAAAATAAAAATCATCAATCATAGAACTGGAATTTTTTAAAAAAAAACTTGATATTGGATTTAATTTAAGGATAGAATGAGAAAAAAAAAATTCATTTAAAATTTCAAAGAATAAACCAAATATTATAATCTCACATTTCTAGAAATCTTATTAGATTCTCAATTAAACCAAATATAGGAATAGTTACATTCCTAGACATCTAGATTGCAAGACATCACATTCCCAGTAATTTAGGTGCCAAAAATAATGTGGATTCTCCCATATTAAATGCCACCTTAAACCCTTTCCCTTTTAAAAAAATTCTCAGCAATTTATAGTAACAATTTATTATTTTTCACTAGAATTCATTTCAGTTTTTTGATTTTTCTTTCGTTTATTTTAGTTTTCTAAGTTTTAAGTTTATTCAATTAAGACTTCTACTTCAGCTTCTGTTAATTTTTTTTCAATCATTAATTGATTTTTTTAATTTAAAATTTTGAAAAAAATATAAAAATATTGATAATTAACTGCAAGATTTAACAAAATTTGATGAAAAAGTTTCAATTAAATAAACTTAAAACATAAAAGACTGAAATGAATAGAAAGCAAAATACAAAAGTCAATAGAAAGACCTTAATTAACTAGACTTTTTTTTTTTTTTTGAGGAATCAGTATCACTTATTAGAATACATGAACACAAAAGTAGTATATAGAGTTTTTTAAACAGATTTATAATATATTACGTAGTCGGAGTATCACTATAAAATGGTCGAACCTTTGTAGTAACTAAGGTTATAAGAACTAAAACTCTAAGGCTCCGCTTAGGAGTTCATAAGGGAAGGAAATGGAATGATCATAAGAGAATGGAAATGAATAGAATGGAATGAAATGGAATGTATTGAAGTAAGGGAAAAGAATGGAAAAGAATGGAATGAAATGGAATTAAGTAACCTTGATTGGATGTTTTAAAATAAAGGAATGGAAAGGAATGAAAATGAATGGAATATAAGTAATCTTGTTTATGACAATATTACTATTAGATCCTTATTTTAAAATAAATGGTTGAATATATAGGGGTATATTAAGAGTTTTAGTAAAAAATTCATTAAATATAATTCCATTCCCTCTCATTCATCCCAATTTTGGGGGGAATGAAAATTTGAGGTTTTAAGGGAATAGAGAGGAATGAGTGTTCCCTCCTATCCATTCCATTCCCTCTCACTTAAATTAAAAAACAAGAGAATGAACTTTTCATTCCCTCCATTAAAACTCCCAAACAAAAGAAGAGAAGAATATTATAAAATTATTCTTTTCATTCCATTCTATTCTCTCCTTCCAAGTGGAGCCTAACACACACAATTAATGTGGGATAAACATTCTAATTTTTTTTTTGAGAAAAAATAAATACTTATTAGAACACAGAAACACGAAAATAGTATATAGAGCTTTTTAAATAAGTTTATAATACATTATATAACTAAATTACGACTACAAAAAAATAATTAACTAAACTTGAAATTTGAAAAGTTGAAATAGAAGAAAAGCAAAATTGCAGAACTGAAATTAGTTCTATTAAACATAAAAAGTGAGATTTGCATTCAAGCTTAAAAAAGCCAAAAAAAAAAAAAAACTCATATTTTTACCCGTTAAAAAAGCCTCATCTAGTGGTATTTTTGATCTATGTAGTGGTTTATGGAAAATAGAAGGGGGTATTTTCGTCAAAAAGCCCGACATTTCGTCCAATTTCCGTTGAAGATCCATGTCCGGAAAAGCCACAAGATTTTCAAAAATCAAAACCCTCTTTCCTCTCACTCTTACTCATACTTCTTCCCCCACTTCAAAAAAAATTCACATCTTCTTCTTTCTATAAACAAAAAGTGATCCGCAAACAGAGCCCAAAGAATGTTTGAGGCGCAGCGTTTGATGGATTTGCAAGACAATCCGAATTTCGGAGACCCAAAGTCATGGCTTTCAGGTGACAACGACAACATCAACTCGTCCCCGACTCACCTCCCAACAACTCACTCCTCACTCGCTCCAACTCCAAGTGGCAGCAATGTCGATCGCGTCCTCTTCAAAGACCTCGTCGAGATCGTCCCTCTCGTCCAGTCCCTCATCGTACTCTCTCTGATTTCTCTTTACTCCTGTTTGTTTTCCGAGAATATTGGGATAGGAAGTCAACGGAACATTTTCATTCGTTTGTTTTTTTTTTTTTTTTTTTTGCAGTTTCCTTAATTGGGTTTTGTATAGTAGGGGTTTTCCTTTGATGGGTATTTTGAAAGATGGAGAATTTGAACCCCAAAAAAATGGAAATACGTTCATTTTTTTAAGCAAAGGTTAATTATTGGTGTGTGTGGGTGTGGATTATTTGTTTATTAGTGGTATATATATGTTTTTTCTATTTTTAGTTTCATGGGTTTTAAAATATTTGGAATTTCAAGAAATTCAGAATTTGGAGTGTTTCTTTAGCAGTAACGTTGGAGCATTTGTTTGTGTTTTTGAATATTTGGAAAAATGGGATTGGTTAGGATCGGAAAGCTAGCAGTTCGTTTACGCGGCGGGGTTCAATGATCTACACAAAGACACCTTCAAGAGAGTCTTTATCCAAGAAAGTAAGATTTTATACTCTTGCTCTTGATCTGTACGTTTTTTAAAGTAAATAATTAAATATACTTTGCTTGCCTTTGACTTTTGTGTAGAATTATTTGAAATTCGGGTTTTTTATGTTTGCATTTAGTCTAGAAATGTGTTGGATTTAAGATAAGAATGGGTTGCAAGTATAGAATGTTATTATTATCATTATTGTGGAACAGTCAAGTGGAAATAATGCAGTAAGTTTAATGAGGTCAAAGTGTCTAGGAAATGCACATTTGGCCCCCCTTGGTATGGCAAAGGCAAGTTGTGCATAGCAGACATAAATATAGTTGATCGGTTTTTTTTTTTTAATTTTTTTTTATAATAATTATTATACCTTCACAAGTTTCTGTTGTTTTGCTGGAATGTGTAAGGGTCATGACATAAATGAAGTAGAAGAGTTGATCTATATTAAAATTGTTCTATCTTTGAGATGCATTGTCATCTTTTGTGGTCATGCGTAGGATAGCATCAAGAACCTTGTTTCGCAAAGAGAAAAACAAAAGGAAATTGAAATATAAGGCTTACTTTATAAATATAGAGTATGATAAGAAATTCAAGTAAAATTGAGGAGAAATTAGCTAAATGAAATAAAATACTAAATGGAATAATTTGATCACTTTGTTTTCTCAAAAATTTGATCATGAGATCTCAAAGAAGTCCGAGAAAAGCCATTTGCCCAATGTTTGGATGGAATGAGATGGTGGGAAAGGAGACTAAATCTTCTTATAATGGAACAACCGGGATTCTCTTCTAGTCCATCTCTCTTATCCACTTCTTCCTCCAAGATAGACTACTTGTATGAAGTTAACTATCTTCTAGAAGATGGTAAATATTCCATTATTGAAGTCTACCTATCTTTTAACTCTATGCCGGTAAGAACCTTTATCATTGAAAACATCAATCACAAAGCTTACTTATAGGTTCCTCACCTTCCAAGAGTATATTCAGGCCTCAAAGTTAGATATTCAATATCTGGCCACATCCTCCTCAGCTCTCCTCTCCTCTCCCTGCATCTCGCTTCATTCCAAACATACCCTTAGTTTTTTATATGGTTGTATATTTGGATAATGATTATTGAAATTTGATTTTGATGATTAAGAGTGAGAACTTTTAGCAGTTAGGAAACCCAAACTCATCCATTAGTTTGTTGATATGGACTAGGAGTGGTTCACTCCTACCCCAAAGTAAGACCTGGATTCAAGTAGGTCTGAGAGAATTATCTTTTAAATCTGATTGGGTCCATTTGGTTGTTAGGTTTCAATACCAATATGTAGCCATGGTTTTTCCTAAGGGCTGGCATATTTATTAATAATTCTATACTTTGTGTTGCCTTAACAAATACTCTATCAGCGATATCTGTGTATGTATACGGTTTCTATCGTATTTATAATAGGAAGTTTTATCAAATTTAGTTATACCTTGAAGTTTATAGCTAATTGCAGATTACCAATTACAAACATAATTGCTAGTATTACATAATCTTCTTATTGTTTCTAATTGTTTTGCAATTTTTCCTTGTATATTTGAATGGCTGACTATATGTTCGTAGTTTATATAGTTTGTTCTGTTGAGAAGTATTGCTTTTGCAGCAGCAAATGGATGCTGTGTTTTGATCATCAAATGGATGCTGATATTGCTCTTTTTATCTGTTGAAGATAACTGAACCAAAAGGGAGGAATGCAACACAATCCATTCCCACAAAAAAGAGAAGGGATCCAGGAGACAAGGACCATAGTAAGAATGCTAGTAATAACTTTGATGCCGAAAGCTTTTCATCCTTTTCCTCAAGGGCATCGGCTGCAGAAAAGGACAGAGAAGAGTTGGTCATGTTAAAGGAACAAGTGGAGGATCTGCAAAAGAAAATATTAGAGAAAGACGAACTTCTGAAGTCTGCGGAGATTTCAAAGAATCAGATGAATGCTGTCCAAGCAAAACTTGATGAACTGAAACAGCAGGCTGAGGAAAAGGACTCTTTAATAAAGTCCACTCAGCGAAAACTATCTGATGCTAAGGTACCAAACTATTGCTTATGTTGTTGTACTAGCATATTGAATCTGTCAGGTGTTTACTGTTGTGGGTGCTGATTTATGTTTTATTATTTGATGACAGTGATTTATAAGAGAATATGCAGTTGTCTGACATGTTTTCGTTGCACTGTGATATGCTTGATTAAGTTTTTCAATTGGGATCTTAAAAAATCTGACAGAAGTGTTAGGTTGAATATGAATTCAATACTTGAAGGTTTTTGTTAATCAAGGTTATAATATTAGTTTTGAAATTAGTCTTGGTCTTAGTCCAATAGTTACATAATCTTACAAAGGATTGTAAGTATCAATAACATATTCATAAAATGAGTGTAGCTTAAATTACTTTTAAGATGGATGAGGGAAAATATAGGGAAAGATAGGATTTGAAGCAAGGGCATTCGCTTAAAGAGAGGTATGGTCTTTATTGATGAAAAGATGAGAGAGAGTTGCTTGAGATAATTTGGTCATGTTTAGAGGAGAGAGGTTAATGCACCGGAGAGAGAATGAGTTCAGTCAATTTGAGGGTACAAAAAAGGTAGAGGAAGACCAAAAATAACATTATAAAAGTAGTAAAAATAACATGTCAATTAAGGTAGTAACAAAGAGAGACTTTGGGTAGACTAGAATCGCAGAGAATAATTTATGTGCTCGACCTTGACTGTGTTGAAGATTTTGTAGCTTACCTCAAAATTTGGGACTAAGGCTTGACTGTATTGCAAGTGCAAATAACAATTTTGAAATTTTGATCCTTTTAATAAATGCTTTAAAATTGCACTAAATGTTTTTGAGGTTCTATGATATGATTCTTTTTTTTAAAAATAGAGCTTCCCTCCCCCACCCCCTTAAATAAACCAGGTTTAAGAGCATTTACACCAGCTGGTGTATAATACGAAAAGTGTGTAAATTTACCCATTTTGACTAAAAAACTGCCCACATTAGACAAACTAGAATTGTGTATATATGCAAAGTTGCCACAGTAACTGTGTATATTTACACAGTTACTGTAGCTTTGTGTGTGTGTGTGTGTGTATATATATATATATTTTCCGTTTTTCTCACTCTCTCAGTTGGTTCCTACCCAAACTAGAAATTCTCTCTCTCTCTCAGTTGGTTCTTCCTCACCAATCCAGAAATTCTCTCTTTGATTTGTCCCAAAGCCTAGAAATTAATCTCTCTCTCTCTCTCTCTCTCGCTTTAGGATCTGTTGTCAACCCAGAAGCAAATCCAAAGTAAATTTTCTCTTTTTGAGCTTTGAATCATCAGGTTTTGATGGGTTTGAAGCTTGATTTGGGTTTTGAAATGGGTTCTGGGTTTTGGCTTCGGTTTGATTATGGGTTTCAGCTTCAGCTTCAGTTTGGGTAATGTGGATTTGGTGTGAGATTTCCTTGGATTTGGGTTTTTAGATTTCTTTTTTGTGCTGCTGTGGGTGTGAGTTCTGATATGGGTTTTGCTTCAACATGGGTTGGATATGGTGTTATATGTATTATGGTGGTTGTAGTGGCGGTGGTGGTAATGTTCAACCATCAACGATGGTGGTTCAATGATGGTGGTTCTTACTCTCATACAAGGCTTTGATCAAGAACTTGAACTTTCTGAGGCTTTAAGGGAATCCATGGATACCTGGGTGAATACAAGCTCGTTTTGTGGAAGTAAAACATTGGTTGAGGCATTGGAGAAGGTTAAAGTTGAAGATTTTGAAACACAATGCGTTATATGGATGGAAGATAATTTGATGACTACTCTTTTTATTTTTTTGATAAGTAATAAAGAAGTATATTAAAAAACGCTACCTTATGCAGAAAAACATAAAGCAGAGAGAAAATTACAAAGAGAAAAGAAACACGAGAGGAAAAGAGAAGGAAAAAAAACTAATTACAAAGAAGAGAGCTAAGGGACATGGGGAGAGAATCACTAGAGGTGAGTCCCCAAGCCCTAAATCAGTCAAACAAAGAGCCACTGAAAGAAGCCAATAACTGGTCATCCGAACTTTCCATGTCCTCGAACGTCCTCTTATTTTGCTCCCTCCAAAGACACCACATTAAGCACAACGGAGCTAAATTCCAAATGATAGACGAATGCTTTCCAAGCCAATTCTGCCAGCCAAAGAGCGTATCCACAACCGATCTTGGCAAGACCCAAGATATCCCAAACCATCTAAAGACCAAACTCCACAACCGATAAGCCTTACCATAATGAAGTAGTAAATGATCCACTGTCTCCCCATTACAACGGCACATAATGCACCAGTCAACAAAATCCATCCCTCTACACCTCAAATTGTTACTTGTAAAGATTTTATCCCATACAGCAATCCACACAAAGAAGGAGACACGCCGAGGAACATAACCTTCCAGACTCCTTTTACCTTGCTCTCATGTCTACCATGAAGATTGTATTGTGAATTGGCTTAAGCAGAGTAATCTCTGTCCATTATGTTTGTTTCACATGCCAGTTGAATGTGTCTAATTAGCAATAAATTTGTTTCTTTTTCCATCCTTTTGAATCTAGAATCCTTATACTTTCAAAGAAAAGAGATAGTTTGAATCTGAATTTTTTTTATTGAAGAGAAGAAAGAAAGTTGAACTGTAGAAGGAGGTAATAAAAAATAATGAAAAATGAATATTATATTGAAATAAATTTATAGAATGGATAGACTAATGTGGGTGTTTTGTAAAAGTAGCTCTGAAAAATAGAAGTAGCTGTGTAAAATAGAAAAAGTGAGTTTTTATGCTAAAATAGACAGAAAATTTTACAAAAGACTGATGCAATTGCTCTAATATACTAACAAATCAGGTAGAAACTTAGCTGCATGTTTTTGTAAAGAAAAAAAATTGAAAAATATCTCCTTTTCTTTTCCACAGATTAAGCTTGCAGACAAGCAAGCTGCACTTGAAAAGATACAGTGGGAAGCAATGACATCCAACAGAGAAGTGGAAAAGCTCCAGGAAGATCTTGACTCTGTACGAGGAGAAGTTTCATCATTTATGCTGTTGTTTGAAAGCTTGACAAAGAATGATTCCGCTTCTCATACTGCTGATTATGACATAACACCAAATTATATGGATTCTCTCTCTTATGTTGTAAGCCCATAGTCTCCTTTTTTTCTTCCTTGAATATACTCTACTTTCCTTTTCTTTTTAAATGGTTATTGTTACAAATAATAAACTAATGAATAGCTCAAGGGGTGGATAGCACAATCACCTGGGGACTACACCTCATGAAGCAGAAGTCATTAGTTCGAGTTTCCCCTTCCCCTTACCTTTGGGGCCAAAACATATTAAAAAGAAAAAACTTAGATCATGGGCATAAGCATAAATGCTTATCCCATCAGGGGTGAATGCTTGTGGATTACCTAGCAATTGGCTATGGCGTGTGGGGTTAGTTGTCAGTAGGTTTTACTGGCTAGAGGTGAGTCCAAAGGGCTCTTCAGCCCTTCTTTAGGCAGGTTCCCTCTGTTACCCAAAAAAAAAAAAAAAAAAATGTTATTAGCTAAAAATTTACGAATCTTCTGGCATTTATATATCTGTACTGCTTCATTGTATCTTTTTAGCTGGCCTTTGTGATTAATTCTCTAAATGATATATGGAGTATAGACAGGAAAAAATATATATAGAAAAAAGAAAAAAGAAAAAAAAAGGAGTTCTGAGGTCATGGAGAGAGATTCGAGGATGATAAGCTGGGTAAATTTTAATTGAAATAATAAGTTTCAGGAGTAGTGGCCTATATAAGTTGTTGAAAGAAATAAAAAAGGAGTTCTGACATTTTTGTTTGCTTAAACAGGATAATCTGGATGAGATAGAGATTCAGAGAATGGAAGAAGCAAGACAAGCTTATATTGCTGCACTAGCTGCTGCAAAAGAGAAGCAAGATGAAGAATCTATTACTGCTGCAGCCAATGCAAGGTTACATCTTCAATCATTAGTCATTAGTTCTGAAAGAAAATGTTAAGCCAGGGATTTCTTGAGCTCTTTTGAAGTATTTTTACACTAGTTCTTTAGGTATTGATAGGCTTCTCAGTGTGAATCATTGCTCTAATGCTCTCAGCAAAAAAGAAAAGAAAAGGAATCTTATTGCTTTCTCCCCACTCCCTTTGTTTCTCTCTACTTGTGTTGCTGAGCTGTTGATAATTATATCTTGATGATGTAAGTATGAAACTTTTATTGTATTTTTTCAAATATCTTTTCTATTCTTAAATGTTTATGTGAACTGATAGATGGAATATGTGCATCTGAGGTCTAGATCATTTCTGTTATGTAGATTGTTTGAAGGAGAAAACAGCTTGACAGTTGTATTATGCGCTTTGACATGGCCAACATTTCTTCTTGTTTGAGTCATCAATTTATTTTTTTATATTTGTGATGAATATTGTAGCTTTTCATAGCATTAGCACTGGATCAGTCATCAAGTTAGTTCAGCTAAAATTTTGGTAATAAACCCAGAAAAGTAAAACCAGTATTGAGCTAGTTTGTAGCCAACCAAACTAAATGTGAGCTACAATGCATAATCAAATCTGACGAGCATTGTAGATTAGCACTGAAAATATGTGTGTGTGTGTGTGTGTGTGTGTTGTGTGTGTGTGTGTATTTCAACGTCTCTCAGTCTCCCTCAGTTTCTCACTCTCATCACCAATGCTAATGGGTTGTGAGGGTCATAAGGAGGTGTGGATGGTGGCGCGCTGCCGTAAGGTGTAGGGGGTGGCTGTTTTGCAGCAACAATCCTAAAATTGTGGGTTGGGTTGGATTACATGAGTTTAAAATTTTGCCAATTAGAACTCGACCTCATCTAACCCAAGCTTCATAAAGACTTTACAACCCAACCTAACCCATGAACTAATGAAAAAGAAACCCAAGGCATTGGGTTGAGTTGGATTGGATTTTCAGATAGATACGTGGGTTGCATGCATGCACACCCCTACTCAACTATATTTTCAAAAATTAGTATTTTTTAGAAAAGGAGGGGGGGGGGGGGGGGGTGGGGCGTGGGAGTGGGAGTGGGGGGTTGGTTAAGAGGGCTAATATATTAGACTAAACAAAAATAGAAAATCAGTCTATTACAAATGTAGTTGCCTTGTCAATGGCAGGAAAATTCTCCATCACATTTAGTGGGTAGTAAAAAAAAAGCACAAAAATGGAGTCCATATTAGTGCCTAACTTAGCCAATGCATCATTACACTAGTTTGCTTCTCTAAGGATGTGGTCAATCCAAATCAAAGTATGGCCATTAGCAGGTTCCTGCAATCAGTAACCGTAATTAATGGTTCCAAAAAGATGATTAGAAGCAGAGCTCTTCATAAGTTGGACAACAGACAGCATTAATTTCAATAATAATATTCATAATTCCTAGATTTGAATCAAGATTAAGCCCATCCCTCCTGGCCCAAAGCTCGGCTAAACAACTATTTGTGCAATTCCCTCTAGTGAAATCAGTTTTAACATATCTTTGCATCTAATAAGTTAATTTACTATCTTTTATATTTGAATACTAGAAGACATTTCTGAAAATTAAAAGTTTAAAACAAAAACATTACGAAATTCCAATATCAAAAGTCATTAACATTAACACAACAGTATTTTTATTTGATGTGTGCGCAGCAATGGGAGAGGTGGAGTACTGGAGTTCAAACCACGTATATGAGACATCAAAAGGATGTACATACTATTGTGTAGCACTTAAATCTCCATTAAGGTAGATAGGAGTATTAATGTTTAACTCAACCCACGAACATGACACAGGTTTTGCAGGTTAGGATTAGGCCTTAGCGGGTTTGGGTTATAATGGGTTGACCCAAAAGCGACACGATAAGAAACGTGTTATAAGTAAGTCAACTCACGTGATCTGCAGTAGATACATTTGACACGCTAATTTATTTATGTCAATTTGAGATGATTCATTTAACATAATATGTTTAACTCGTATAATAAATAAATATTTATTTTATTTTAGATTTGTCAAATACCTTTTATATTTAACCTATATTTTAAACTTAAAAAGAAAAAAAAGAGTAATTACAAAAACTAACTAGTGATATAATTATAAATTGAAACTTTATAAACCCTAGTCATAATCAATCCACTATTTGCACAAACTCTTTGTTGGGGGTGTTTTTTCGTTGCCCACATGATATTTGGGAAGTTAAGACTGAGATTCGACTTTGGGCTTGGAATATGGCCCAAAGGTTATCGGTGAAGTGTGAAAGACCCATTTTGCTTCAGGTCCGAGTTACATCCAACAAATATCATAATAAGGCCCCAAAAATACCTCTTGCAAAGATAAACTATCACAAACGATGATCCACTGCAATAAGTGCTTAAATAATAGTCTAGCGATAAACAAGGGAAACGTCCAACGGTAGATGCCTAGAAAATTGATAAATGTATTTGCATTGTAAAAATTATGCATTTCTTTCATAGTCTGTTAATATAAAAGTGGGCCCATTATAACAAGTACACAAGAAGAAAAATGGTCTAGCATTGAATATGACAGACCTTCATCGGTAACATCTGATTAGTCAATAAACGTGTTTTGATAATAAAAAATCCTATAATTTCTTTATTATTATCAAGTCAACATGAGGGAATAGTTCCATAGTATTCAAGACATTATGGCTTTCATTATAATAATAATAAATAAGGATTGAAAGCTTCATAATTACAAGTAAAAGAGGAAAAAAAATAGAATGGAATAAATGGAGAGAAAGAGATTCCAGCTCAGTGCAACAAATGTTATGGAGTATGAATAGGATAGTGTAGGCTATTTTGAGTGAGTAGGTATTTAAGCTTGTGTTGGTATGATGGAGTTAATGCTGAAGCTAAGTCTTTAATGGGTAAATGGTTGTTTATAACTGATTAGGAAGCATTTATGAGTTTATAATATGCAGAAAAGGAAAAGGAATGTCTGAGGCTAAGTGGGTGTGGGCTAAAGGGAATGATGTATGAGCTTGGAGAGAGCTAAACCATAAGCAAAGTGACAAGAAAATTAAAAATTTCAAAGGGGTTGGTATGTGTTTTGAAGGTCGCTGTGCTTACCCTTTTATAGTAATGTTTATGGAGGTATTAATTAACAAAAGTCCAAAAACGTAGGACTGATCAGGGGGCAGAATAGCAGACTTAATTATACTAGGATTTGGCCATAAATGAGAGATTTTCTTTTGGGGCTGCCTTGCTACTATGGGTAATATGACACATGGTGAGCATTTGCGGTAATCTTGAATTAAATGCTAAAATTTCTGAGATTGTGTTCAGCCAATGGGATTATGGTAGGTATTAAGGTGGAATCCTAGTGCTGCATTCGAGATTTGGACCCTAAGAAGTAGGATTTAACACCTTAAGCTAGGTGTCAAAGTTTAAGCCTACTTTAGAGAATAAAGGGTTCTGATGGAGATCCCTTTATGTCCTCCATTAACTTTTCGGTGTCAGCTCAGTCTCTAGTGCTGTTCAGATCATGATTGGCAGTAGCAGAGAGTCTGCTAGGACAAGGACAGGTGGTTAGCTCCTAATTTGGTATGGGAGCTTAGTTGCTTCTTGAGGTGATCTCCAGCGGAAGACATAACTGAATGGAGTTCTCTAGTTGGATCACTTTGCACACATAGACTGTTAGGCTGAAACTTCATGTTGGGTTTGGCCATGAGGGCTGAGTATTTTGGTCGGCCTCTAATTGGGTGGTTTTCCCCACTTGGGCCTATCCTTTTATTTTCTCTTTGTGAGCTTTACAAAATGAACAAAAGTACCATACATTGCCATGAATTTTTATTCCACATGAGCTTTAGTTGTTAGTAAAAATGAAATGTATTCATGAGCTTTAATAAATATTTATAATAGGTTTTAGGTAATAATTTCCATGGGCTTTAAATAAAATTTTGAATGGTTTCTCATAATTTTTGCCATGAATTATTTTGTAAATGATATTTTCTTTGAGGCTTTTAAATAATGACATCCAATGTTTCTTGAGAATAATATCTACCATGGGTTTTAAATAGAGGAGATATTCATGGGTTTCAAATAAAATATGGTAACAATCACTAAAGTAAAATAATGTGATATTAGCATGGTTTTTTTTTTTTTTATTTAATTTTTATCATAATATGCTTGTTAGGTGAATAATTGTCATGAGTTTTGGAAATAAATATTATGAATGTTATGATGTAAGATACTTAGTGAACATATGTTCTTATATGAATTCCATGAGCTTGTAGTATGTTATGAAATAAATAGATGTCATGGGTTTAAGATAAATAATCATGATTTTCCATGGGCTTTTATGAGATGATTGCCATAGGTTTTAAAAATGAATAATTGCTATAAATTTCAAGAGCTTCTAATATTTTAGTAACAGGTTTAAGAACTTAAGGTATTGTTCATTATTGGACTTTAAATGAAATACTTATAATATGATATTTTGCCAAGTATTAATAACCTTGGGCTTTAAAATAGTGTCAATGTAAATTGAGTTTTAAATATTGCTAGAGAGAACTGGGTTTTTAATGTTGCTAGTGAGAATTGAGTTTTTAATATTGTCAATGAGAATTGAGCTTTTTGATATTGCCAGTGAGAACTGGACTTTTGGATATTGCCAGTAAAAATTGAGCTTTTTGATATGGCTAGTGAGAACTTGACTTTTTGATATAGCTAGTGAGAACTAGGCTTTTTGATATTGCTAGTGAGAACTAGGTTTTATGATATTACCAACGTAAGTTGAGCTTTTGATATTGCGAATGAAAATTGGGCTTTGATGGGCCATGTAGCAATGAGCTTTTGATGGTTCCATGTAGCAATGAGCGTTTGATTGTGCTGTGTAGCAACGGGTTTTGATAAATTGCCATTGGTTTAAACCATGACCTTTGATTATGGATTTGAATTCCATTAATAAAATTGTTTTGCCATGGACTTAAATTATAGGTTTTTCAAATATTGCCAAGCATATGTACCATTGGGCTTTAAATAGAATTGGATGTGTGCATTGGACTTGTAGGACCGGTTTTGGACTTAGCTAAATAATGATAATAAAATTGGATAAAATATGAGTTTTTTAGGTTTTTTGTGATAATTTGTATTATGACCCAATTTAGATAATAAGATATGAAATATTTGTGGTTAACATAATAACAAGGCAAAAAATATTTGTGAAAGCCCCATAACTTATTAGTGATGTTTGAAAATAAATAGGTGGTACTTAAATAAAATTAGGTAGTACCCTAACACTCTTTCAATATTGATACTTAGCATTTTATGAGTTCTGTGAATGTTATATTTTTGTTGAATTATTTTATTTTGAATTTGGTTGAAGTGTGTGCATTTCTTTTGGCATATAAAGATCTTATTTCTAGATGAATGTTATATTTTTATTAAATTATGTTATTTTGAATGTGGGTTGAAGACTAGAAGTGTATGCATTACTTTCAGGGTGTAAAAAACTTGTTTTTATATGGATGTTATATTTAATATTAAGCAGGTTAAAATGGGTTGTGTCATATTCGTGTCAACCCAACACGACTCGTTTATTAAGCGTGTTAAGTGGGTTGGGTCATGTCAACCTGCTTCATTAACAGGTCGGGTTAGAGTTGAAGAGCCATGACATGATTATTAAATAGATCAAATTTGGGCTAAGGCATTTAGTTGAATTTTCTTACCTTGGCATGACACAAACCTAACACGCTAATTGTGCATGTGATAAATATAATATAAAATTGAAGTTCTTTGACTTTTAGTTGACTCTATAATATTGTGCCACATCAGCTTTTGAGTCATAACAATTTTACATTTCATTATTCTCATATATATATATATATATATTAATTGAATTTCAATTCCATTCCATAATTAAACCATCCATTAGAATCTTGATATATCACATTTTCTTTTAATAATATAATATATAATTTCATATTTAAACATAATCGTAATAAATGTCTAATGAGATAATATTTAAATCCATATAAAACACAATCACAATAAATGCATATTAATAGTTACCATAATTATCAAATTTCATAATTCGACAATAATAATAATAATAATAATTGTAAGGACACAATTCAAGTTCCCAAACCACAACAAGGGGCAGATGGGCTTAAATGGCCTTTCTTTACAATGAATTTGTAGAGGGTGGGTTTGCAATCTAGATTCTAAGGATGGTTTGGACAATTATAAAAGAGAACGGGCTTTTGGGCCCAAAGGAATAGAACAAAGGAGCGCTTTTTAAAGAGTATGGCTGAGAATTCCTCCTCGGACTGTTTTTCGAGGATAGTTATAACAATATTTCTTAAGTTTGGATACAAATATGGACTATCTTTTCCTATTGACTCTTTGTTTTTCTTCCTCGATCTAATGCCCTCCTTTTCTTTGTCCCTCCTCCCTTCTATTTATCATCTTCTTTTTTCTTGGTTGCAATCCTCCCCCCTCATACTTGTCCCATCCATTTCCCTTAAAACCTGCTGGGATTTGGGTCCAAGTTTCAAGCTCTATGCTTATGTCCCATCTATTCTTCCTTAAAGCCCGCTGGGATTTTGGACCAAGTTTCAAGCTCTATGCTTATGTCCCATCCTTCCGTCTATATCGTCAGCGTATCAATCACAGAGTTTTTAATGCATGGGCGGTGGTAGCAGTCTTTCCACCGCTCTTTCTAGTGTCCTCCACGTATACCGTGTATTCCCTTTAATTGTAGGACTCTTCATAATTTAACTCGGGGATGTTAAACTTCTGTTCCTATGTCCTCGGCTTAATATTCCGAGGACACATCTACTCCTCGGACGTACTTGGACTTTTGAACACTCCATAATCACTTTGATGTTTCGGATTTTGGGTTGCTAGCCCAAAAGATTTCGTTTGGGCCATCTTTCATATTTTTCTGGGCCCAATACCCCTACAATAGCCCCTCGAGATTCCTTATTTTTCTTCACATCGGGAGGAAAATGGGATCTCGACATAAAAAGACCCCTTTACCCTGCGGAATGCTTAAATATCGCTGGCGGAAATAACTTCTGAATTACCCGCCGCGTATTCCCGATGTTTCGGTATTCGAAACGCCCCTGAATTAATTATTGGCGCTTCTATGTCCCCCACGTTTTACTGATATGACACATATCCAACGGTCGAGCGCGATTCCGGTGTTGAGGCGGGAATTCGCCTGCTTCAAAGTACCTCCTGACATATAAATACCATTTCATCTTCAAAAATCTTCACACTACAGAAACCTCAAAGCGTACCTGCCACACTTTTCATCTTCCCGTACTCTCTCTTTCTACTCAAGTACCCTGTCCGAGGAGATCGTGCTTTCTCCCTTTTTAAACGTAAGTTTCTTTAATACTCTTTCCCCTCCTTATCCGCTTTTTGTTTCTTTTGTTTCCTTTCCATCCCAGCTTTTCTTTTTCACTGTTTCTTTTATCCTCGGCGTAGTTAGTTCCTTCACTCCCTCTTTCTTTTTCAAACAAAATGGGTAGATTTGCGTCCCTTGTTGACTCGAATGAAAAAATAGAGTAGTTTAAGGTTAAGTACAAAATTCCCTCGGATGTGTTCATTAGGTACAGCAACGAGGAGGAATATTATACAAAAAGAGAAACGGGGGAAGTTGTAATCCCGATGATTGCATTCATCGAAGGGGGAATGAAAATCCCCATGGGAACGGTGACCAGGGATTATCTTAGGGCTTTTAGGTTAGCTCCCACCCAATGCGCCCCAAATGTCTTTAGGATCCTAGGTTCCATAGATGCCTTAAATGAGAAGATGAACCTAGGACTCACTCACCATGATGTGAACTGGGTTTATAACCTCCATTACTTAAGCAAAAAAGACGAATATTACCTAAAGTCTAGATACCCACAGGTTAGGCTAATTCAGTGTCTGCCCGAATCAAACAAGGGCCTAAAAGACGACTTCCTGATTGTATCAGGAAATTGGCACGACGGCCTCCCCTGTCCGACGAGGGAAGGGACTCCAGGTGAAGTTTCCTTTACATTTTGTCATCTTTCGTCTTTTTACTTGTTTATAACCATTTTTATTTGGATAACTCTGCAGATCCACACGCAGCGGACCGTCATCCTAACCTCGTTGATTTCGGGCGGTTGGATAGGATCCTATAAGCCGAGGTCTTTGTGCATAGTGACGGCCAACTCCGTGCGGCTCATTTGATCCTCGGCTACACTCCAATATCCAAAGCCTTTCAGGCGCCGAAGTGCGTCATTAAAGCCCACGATCCTCGTCTTCCTCGGATCAGCGTCGCCGTTGAGGGTTTCTTGCTACCCGAGGGGACTACCATTCCTCAAGGCACTCTGATCACCCAACCAATCCAACCACCACAACTTGTTCCAGTTGGGATTCCCATAGTTCCTCTCTCCACCCAATCAATCCCTAGCGAAGCTGCTTCCTCCCGTTCTACTGTGAAAGAAGAAGAAGAAGAAATAGTCGAAGTAGCAGATTCTGAGGACGAGTTTGAGGTTTTTAATCAACCTTACTCTCCTGAAGATTTAACTCCTGTCCTCGGCACCTCCACTCAAATTCCAGAGGATATAGCCGAAGAACTTGACGATATGGGCATCCAACGAAAAATTAAACCCAGCTTAAAGGACGTCCTTGAGGGTGCTGATAAGGGCCATAAAGTCCAAGAACCTCCAAAAGAGCTGCGCTCTCGGACGCAAGAAAAAGGTGCTGACAAAGGCCCTGAAGCTAGGCTTCCTCCTCCTCCTCCATCCTCCCAAACACAACGTACCAACCCAGCTGATCTCAAAAGAAAAAGGGATTAGATGAAAGGGAAGGAAGTGGTGGAAATAGGAAAGGGCTCTGTTTCCAAAGAGCCCGAGGTGGAAAAGGGTGGAAAGCAGGCACGCCCTACGCAGACTAGGTCGGAGAAAAGGACCGACCAACAGGTGGCTGTGCGAGCCCCTTTATGGCTCCCCGACATGTCCCTGGATGACGCGCCCATAAACGTAGATGCTTCTATCAGGAATTTCGATGAAGGGACAGCTGCCTGTGTTGCGGATGCGTTGGAGCAGGCGCTGTTGCTCCCCGAGGATATGGTGGAGCTTAGGAAGAAAAGGGACCATGCCGTCTTCATGACTTTGAAGAAGGAGCTGGCAATGGTGAGTTTCCTTTCTCTAAAAACCTTTTGGCTCTGGCTCTCAATTCCTATATGCGTCTTGTTTTAATGACTTTCAAATGTTTCGTTTGTAGGCCGTTCAATCTGCCCATAGGGCAGAGGAGATTGCCATCAGCTCCTACAAGTCTCTGAAGGCCGAGGAATCTAGGCGTGAAACCGCCCAAAAGATCTCGGACCTTCACAAGAAAAAACTGCAGGAGGTCTCGGCAAAGCTGGCCAAGGTGGAGAGTGATAAGGCAGGCTTAGAAGCTGATCTGAAGACAACGACTAAACAGGCCGAGGATCAGTGCCTTATGCTCCGTGAAGCCGATGACAACCTCTCAGCGGCGCGCAAGCTTGTAGAGGGTCTTAAGAAAGACCTGCATGAGTCTGAGAAGGCCAGAGAAGAAGCCGTCAAGGGCAAAGAGGAAGCCCTTCAAGCAAAAAAAGAGGCTGAGTTATCAAGGGACCAAGCCGAACAGGATGGTTACGACATCGGTGTGAAGGAGGTCACCGAAACCTTTAAGGCTCAGGTTCCCGAGGTATGTAGGCACTACTGCCTCCAAGTGTGGAATGAGGCACTTTCCCAAGCTGGGGTTGATGCCTCTTCCATTCTTTGGAAGGCAGAGAGTGTCTACTACCCTCCGGCAATTCGAGCTTCTTCCACCTCTGATGGTGCACAAGAAGCGGCCCAAGGATCATCGGAGGATGTAGGAGGTGATTTGGCTGAAGACCCATCTCTTCCTGAAGATGTTCTTAAACAAGTAGATTTAGCACCAGAAAAGGCGCTTGAAGACGTACAGCCTTCAAGTGGCCTTCAGGAACCTTCGAAGGATGAGTTGGGTGATCAAGCAAATCCCATAACCCTGCTAGATGATCCTAAAGGCAAAGGAATTGCCGTTGAGCCCTCAGTCCAGCTTCCATCTCCTCGAGACCCCAAAGGCCTTCTGAAGATTAAGTTGAAGCAATGACTGCCCTAAGAATGAATGTCTCTTTACTTTCCTTTTTCTTGTGTAATATCTATTTGTAAGTGAAAAAGTACTTTTTTTTTTTTTTTTGGAATCTTAATATAAGAATGAATGTTTGTTTTAGATATTTCTTCTTGCTTTATTTTGATCATATGGTTCAAAAAGTACCACTTCCTCTGGCCGAACATAAAAAGTAATAACTTGGATTGATTTTGCTACTCCGGGGAGGTTTTAATCTTGCCGTCGATCTATTTTTAAGTAATTGATTTTTCACTTTGTATCTTCATAAGAACAAAGCACATGTTTTTCTAACTTTAGGCATGTAAAACTTTCGTGTTTTTGACAGAAAAGAAAAGAAATGTTTGGTTTTGCCCAAGTGAACGGTCCGCGGACCACGCATGACTTACGTTTCTTTTAACATTTAGTAAAGAATACCAATGTTTAGACGAATAATTTTGAAAGGTTAATTTTCCAAAAGTAGATGATCTGAGGACCAGACATAACTTAGGTTCTTTTTAACATTTTAATAAAGAGTATCAATTTAGACGAGGTATGTGGTCCGAGGATCCAGGCATATCAAGTTTTCTGTTTGATACTTAGAAAAACGAACTTGAAATGTTAATTTTCCCAAAGTAGATGATCCGAGGACCAGACATAACTTAGGTTCTGTTTAACATTTTAATAGAGAGTATCATTTAGAGGAGGTATGTGGTCCGAGGATCCAGGCATATCAAGTTTCTGTTTGATACTTAGAAAAACGAACTTGAAATGTTTAATTTTCCCAAAGTAGATGATCCGAGGACCAGACATAACTTAGGTTCTGTTTAACATTTTAATAAAGAGTATCAATTTAGACGAGGTATGTGGTCCGAGGATCCAGGCATATCAAGTTTCTGTTTGATACTTAGAAAAACGAACTTGAAATGTTAATTTTCCCAAAGTAGATGATCCGAGGACCAGACATAACTTAGGTTCTGTTTAACATTTTAATAGAGAGTATCAATTTAGACGAGGTATGTGGTCCGAGGATCCAGGCATATCAAGTTTCTGTTTGATACTTAGAAAAACGAACTTGAAATGTTAATTTTCCCAAAGTAGATGATCCGAGGACCAGACATAACTTAGGTTCTGTTTAACATGTTATTAAAGAGAATCACTTTAGACGTAGTATGTAACGAACGTAATGCAGTTTACAGCAAAATACGGCCGAAGTGCCTTTTTATTTAGTAATAGTACCTCCGTAGATTATTTACATTCCAGGAACGTTGCACAACACATTCGTCTAAATCCTCCAGATTGTAGGCCCCTATCCCCGCGATCGAAGTAATGCGATAAGGTCCTTCCCAGTTGGGCCCCAATTTTCCCCAAGCAGGATTCTTTGTCGTGCCCAAAACTTTCCTTAATACTAAGTCACCAGGTCCAAGGGGTCGAAGTTTCACATGAGAATCATACCCCTGCTTGAGCTTGTGTTGATAATAAGCTAGTTGAACCATGGCGTTTTCCCGTCGTTCTTCAACTAAGTCTAAGTTCTTTATTAAAAGATCATCATTGCTGGCTGGAATGAAGGAGCTTTTCCTCAGGGTTGGGAACCCAGCTTCTAAGGGTATTACTGCCTCGGCTCTATAAGTCATAGCAAAGGGTGTTTCACCTGTGGATCTCCGAGGTGTAGTCCGGTATGTCCACAAGACATGTGGCAGCTCTTCCACCCACCTTCCTTTGGCGTCCCCCAACCTCTTTTTGAGTCCGCTTACTATTACCTTGTTGACAGCCTCGGCTTGCCCATTTCCTTGGGGATAAGCCGGAGTGGAATACCTGTTCGTGATGCCCATATCACCACAGTATTTCCGAAAGGCCTTGCTATCAAATTGCAAACCATTATCTGATATGAGAGTATGAGGGATGCCGAACCTGGTAACGATATTCTTCCACACAAACTTTTTTGCTTCCGTGTCCCTAATGTTTGATAACGGCTCGGCTTCAACCCATTTGGTGAAATAATCTGTCCCCACGAGGAGCCACTGCCTGTTTCCTGCTGCTTTGGGGAAAGGGCCAACAATGTCCAAGCCCCATTGAGCAAAAGGCCAAGGGCTAGATAGAGGATTCAGGACTCCACCTGGTTGATGTATATTTGGAGCGAATCTTTGACATTGATCACACTTCTTCGCATAATCTTGCGCTTCCCTCTGCATATTTGGCCACCAATATCCCTGAGTAAGGGCCCTGTGAGCTAAAGAACTTCCCCCGGTATGACTTCCGCAAATCCCTTCGTGTAACTCTTCCAAAAGTAGTTCCGTTGCCTCGGGGTGCACACATAACAAATACGGTCCCGAAAAGGAACGTTTGTACAATTTCTGGTCCTCGGATAACCAGAAACGAGTGGCCTTCCTGCGGACCTTATCCGCTTCAGTTTTTTCCCCAGGCAGGATGTCACTTCGGAGAAATGTTACTATCTGATCCATCCAACTTGACCCTGTCCTAATTTGAAGGATTTGAGTGGAGGTACCATCCGTCCCAGTGGGTTTCAACAAATCTTCAACAAGGATCACGCGTGGCAGACTCTGTGCCGAGGACGTTGCGAGCGTGGCCAATGAATCAGCATGGGTATTGCCACATCTGGATATATGTATTAGTAAGAAAGACTCAAATTTAGACTGCATATACCTGACTTGGGTTAGATATTCTCGCATTCTGGAATCCCTTGCTTCTAGCCTTCCTTCTACTTGGCCTACCACCAATAGTGAATCCGAGAACATTTGCACCGTCTTCCCCCCCATTTTGTGAACCATGTTCATCCCTGCGAGGACGGCCTCATACTCTGCTTCGTTGTTGGTGGCCGAGAACCCCAACCTCAAAGATTTCTCAAAAGTAATTCCCTCTGGGGATGCCAAAACTAGTCCTATACCAGATCCTCTTTGATTTGCTGCCCCATCGACATGGACTTTCCACAATGAAGGCCCCTCGCATGAAATCATGCCTACTGACCTTTTACCCGTGCTTCCTTGGTAGTCCTCTAACGAAGGCTCAGCAAATTCTGCCACAAGGTCCGCGATGACCTGCCCCTTCATAGCGGTGCGGGGCATGTATTTGATATCAAAAGCCCCCAGGACAGTTCCCCATTTGGCAATTCTTCCCATATAATCTGCACTTCGCAGAATTGATTTAAGAGGGAGTTGCGTAAGAACAACCACCGTGTGTGACTGGAAGTAATGGGGAAGTCGTCGTGTAGCGTGTACCACCGCTAAGATAGCTTTTTCCAGTGGCAGATAACTCAGCTCGGCCTCATGCAGAGATTTGCTCACATAATAGACGGGTCTCTGGATATTATTGTCATCTCGGATAAGAACCAGGCTGACTGCATGGTCAGCCACTGCAATATATGCAAACAGAACTTCATCAATTTCTGGTCGAGACATAATTGGTGGTCGCGAGAGATATTCTTTTAGCTGTTGGAAAGCCACCGCACACTCCTCGGTCCATTCAAAGCCTTTCCATTTATTCAGTAGTTTAAAGAAAGGTCTGCATCTGTCTGCGGACCGAGATATAAACCGGTTGAGGGCAGCAGTCATACCTGTTAGCCTTTGCACTTCTTTAGGATTCCGAGGTGGGTGTAAGCTGTTTATTGCCTTAACCTGAGCAGGATTTACTTCAATTCCCCGGTGTGTCACCATATATCCTAGAAACTTGCCCGACCCCACACCGAAGGAGCACTTAGAGGCATTGAGGCGCAACTTATACTCTCTTAGCTTCTGAAAAGTGTTGCTCAGATCTTCCAAATGTGCAGAAACTTCTTTGCTTTTTACCACCATATCGTCCACGTATACCTCAATTGTTTTCCCTAGCTGTGCCTCAAACATTCTTGTCATCATCCTCTGGTAGGTAGCCCCTGCGTTTTTCAAACCAAAAGGCATTACCTTATAATGATAATTTCCCGTAGGAGTGACAAACGCAGTCTTCTCCTGGTCTTCAACGGCTAAAGGTATCTGGTGATAACCTTGGAAGGCATCAAGAAAACTCATCCGAGGATGTCCAACAGTAGCGTCAACCAATTGATCAATCCGAGGCATAGGGAACGAGTCTTTCGGGCAAGCTTTGTTTAAATCTGTGAAGTCTACACAAACTCTCCACTTCCCGTTCTTCTTTTTCACCACCACTGTATGGGCTAACCATTCAGGATAAAACACTTCTTTGATAGCACCTGCCTTCTTGAGTTTGAGCACTTCCTCTTTTACGGCCTCGGAATGTTCCTTGGAGGATCTCCGAGGTGCTTGTCTCCTCGGCGCTACAGTTGGGTCGATCCTTAAATGATGACATATGAAGCTCGGATCCACCCCGGGGGCCTCATACGCGTTCCAAGCAAAAACATCCATATTTTTCTTCAAAAATAGAATCAGTTCTGTCTTCTCTTCTTGTGGCATCTGGACTCCGACCTGAAAGAACTTCTCCGGGTCATTGTCTATGAGGATTTTCTCTAATTCCTCACATACCGCTTCATCCGTCTCGGCCGCGGCAAGGGTCTTTGATTGCTATGCTTCTTTGTTAGCCGAGGCCACGGAGTTCGGTTCTGGTCGTCGCAGAATTGCAGCCGTGACGCACTGTCGAGCCATAGATTGACTCCCAAGTAACTCCACCACCTGGTCTCCAGAGTGAAATTTGACTTTGACATGCAAGGTTGAGGAAACAGCCCCCAACGTATGCAGCCATGGTCTTGCTACTATTGCCGTATAGGGAGAATAAGCATCGACCACGATGAAATCTACGTCTACCACCTCAGGGCCTGATTGCACAGGCAGTCTGATTTGTCCCATTGGAACCACAGCTCTCCCCTCGAAGCTTATCAAGGGTGAGTCATATGCCGTGAGATCTTCGGCTCTTAGTTTCAGGCCCCTAAATAGGTCAGGGTACATGATGTCTGCGCCACTGCCCTGGTCAACCATTACCCTCTTCACATCATAGTTCCCTATTCTGAGGGTTACCACCAAGGCATCGTCATGAGGCTGGATAGTCCCCATCTTGTCTTCTTCAGAGAAACTCAGGGCCGGTAGGATGCTTGCCTTAATCTTCTTCGGCTGATCCCGTGAGTCCTCGGCTAATGCGCGAGCCACGGACATTACCCTAAAAGGAGATGAGCCAGTCCTTCCAGGTGCTGCAAAAATGACATTGATGGTACCTAGAGGGGGTCTCGACGAAGGGCCGTCGTGGTTCGCTATTCCGGATTGGTTTCCTTGTCCATTAGGTTGGTACAGGAATTGTTTCAGCTTTCCCTCCTTAACCAACTGTTCCAAATGACTCCACAAAGTGCGACAGTCCTCGGTGGTGTGTCCCCTCTCCTGGTGGTAATGGCAATGGAGGTTTTGGTTGCGTCTTGATGGGTCCCTTGCCATTTTACTTGGCCATTTGAAAAAAGGCTCATGCCTTATCTTTTCCAAGAGCTGCTGCGCTGGTTCCCTGAAGACGGTGTTGACCACCTGTGGCGGTATGTGACCAGCCTGCCTGGAAAAATCCCTTGCCGGCCTATTGTTGTTGTATCTGTCCGACCTGAAATCCCTCCTTTCCTGCGGGATCACCTTCGCCTTGCCTTTTCCCTGCTGCTGATCTTCCTCAACCCTCTTGTACTCGTCGATGCGATCCATCAGTCGACGTACGCTTCTGACGGGTTTCTTCGTTAAGGACTTCCTCAAGTCATGCTCTGTTGGTAGGCCGACCTTGAAGGTCCTTATTACTACATCATCAAAGTCTCCGTCAATTTCGTTGAACATTTCCCAATATCTGTCCGAATAAGTTTTCAGGGTTTCCCCTTCCCTCATGGCCATGGATAGTAAAGAATCCAATGGGCGAGGAACTCTGCTGCACGTGATAAAGCGAGAGCCAAATGCTCTAGTAAGTTCTTTGAAAGAATCAATGGAGCCTGCCCTCAAGCCGTCAAACCATCTCATGGCCACGGGTCCCAGGCTGGAAGGAAAAATCTTGCACAACAACGTTTCATTTCTGGAATGCACTGCCATTCTCTGACTGAAATGGCTTACGTGCTCCACAGGGTCCGTCCGACCATTGTAAAGAGTGAAGGCCGGTTGTGTGAAGCGCCGAGGTAACCTCCCTTCCTCCACTCTGCGCGTGAAGGGTGATCTGGAGATTTGGTGCAATGCCTTTCCTATTGCATCATTTCCCAATCCCCTAAAGGGGTAGTCTCTGCCGTGTCTCCTATGCGGATTATCTTCCTCGGAAGAGGAAAAAACACCTGGGGGAGTTCTGGATCTCTGCCCGTAATTGTCATCGTCGGATCCTTCAGAAGAAGGGTCAGAGTCCGGAGGAATCCCCCTCCGCCTTTCGTGACGCAATCTCCTCTTTAGGCCGTCAATCTCCTTCTGCATGGCCCTGGCATTTCTTTCATAAGGAACTCTGCTGCCTCCTTGCGAATGACTTGTACTTCTGATGGTGTGAGTAGTATGTACACTCCCTTCTCGGTTCTCTCCGTGATCAGGATGTAAGGAATGGTCCTCACGCTGGGAGCCTACGGACTCCGCCCTGCGCTGTGGTCCTGATCCTACCATAATGCCAAGATGTCCTAAACTTCCTTAAAGACTAAATTCCCACAGACGGCGCCAATTGTAAGGACACAATTCAAGTTCCCAAACCACAACAAGGGGCAGATGGGCTTAAATGGCCTTTCTTTACAATGAATTTGTAGAGGGTGGGTTTGCAATCTAGATTCTAAGGATGGTTTGGACAATTATAAAAGAGAACGGGCTTTTGGGCCCAAAGGAATAGAACAAAGGAGCGCTTTTTAAAGAGTATGGCTGAGAATTCCTCCTCGGACTGTTTTCCGAGGATAGTTATAACAATATTTCTTAAGTTTGGATACAAATATGGACTATCTTTTCCTATTGACTCTTTGTTTTTCTTCCTCGATCTAATGCCCTCCTTTTCTTTGTCCCTCCTCCCTTCTATTTATCATCTTCTTTTTTCTTGGTTGCAATCCTCCCCCCTCATACTTGTCCCATCCATTTCCCTTAAAACCTGCTGGGATTTGGGTCCAAGTTTCAAGCTCTATGCTTATGTCCCATCTATTCTTCCTTAAAGCCCGCTGGGATTTTGGACCAAGTTTCAAGCTCTATGCTTATGTCCCATCTTTCCGTCTATATCGTCAGCGTATCAATCACAGAGTTTTTAATGCATGGGCGGTGGTAGCAGCCTTTCCACCGCTCTTTCTAGTGTCTTCCACGTATACCGTGTATTCCCTTTAATTGTAGGACTCTTCATAATTTAACTCGGGGATGTTAAACTTCTGTTCCTATGTCCTCGGCTTAATATTCCGAGGACACATCTACTCCTCGGACGTACTTGGACTTTTGAACACTCCATAATCACTTTGATGTTTCGGATTTTGGGTTGCTAGCCCAAAAGATTTCGTTTGGGCCATCTTTCATATTTTTCTGGGCCCAATACCCCTACAATAATAATAATAATAATAATAAAGAGGGAAAAAAAATATTTATGTTAAAATTTCTAGTATATATAAAACCAAAAACATTTTACTTTTGATTGATTAAATAATATTATGTCATATAAGCTTTTAAGACCTCATAATTTTACCATAATTGAATCTAAATTTCATTATGAATTTAGACTTTACATTAAAATATTTATGAATTCCAGTTAGTTTAATTGGTAAAATCTCTAATAGTTGAATAACCAAACAAACTATAAATATCTTCAACAATATCTTTTTCAGTCATACTCGAAGATTAGACAACTCTATAGTTCATAATCTAGTTAAACATGCGAAATATGCTAGTGGTTTAACTGTGTGGATGGAGGATGTTCATCCACACCTTCATCATGTACTTCTAGTAGATTATGGCTGAATTTATATTTAATGAAGTTCCTAGATTTTCTTCTCTAAAAGAAGAAGAAGAAGAAGAAGAAGAAATAATGACTATTAATATATTCAAATTTAATATTTAAACGAAAAAAAAAAGAAAAAAAAATCATAACATCTTAAACTTTGCACGGGTTGCATACTATGCAAATTGCAATCCGCTGCTAAGTAGGTAACTCAACTTCTTTGGAATGTCCAAAAAAACTTCAGTTGGACCAGTTGGCAAATTTATTCAGCTTAAATGGTGTGTGCCAACTTAATTAGGTTCAATACTTGGGGCCTAGAGGCATGGCTCTCGTCGGCAGCTTTGACTTCCCTCATTAATCATATCAAATACCATATTGTTTGGCATAAATTTTGGAACTACCTTCTTTTTTTTTTTTTCCTGCTTTTGAAAAGCAATGTTTATGTGGCTTTTGGCTGTCAAACACAGGAAATATACATCCAAAATTCCAATCGTACGAGTAGGTTCATGAACTAAGAGTTAAAACTTAAAAGTGGGATATTCACATATGATTAAAAATCTTAAAATCATTTCTATTTGTACGAATGAATGATAAGTACAAGTAGTTTCTTGAAGTTCAATCCAATCCTATGTGAGACAAAATTGAGGGAGAGTGGAAGAGAAGGAGGAAAGAGACAGAGACAGCAAACTTCAGAATTTACAACACTGAAAGCCCACAAAACGGGCCTTGTGCTTCCTTAACTGCAGGCCCTCTGATTTTGGCATCTGCACTGGACTACCCATCCATTCCCAACCCAACCTGCATGGTTTCACCAACTTCATGACAACTACAATAGCAACAATGTTAGGGGATAACATTTTTTCACAACTTACTAAAGCGAAATGTTGTAATTGAAATAACATTGCTTTTACATAAACTTAACACTGACACCTAGGGACGAAGCCAAATAGGGGCCCGACCCCCTATCTTTTAGAAAAAATAAAAAGTAGGTATATTATCTACAATTTTATATTTGACCCACTCCCTACAATTTTACATTGATTGCATTATAAAAGCATTTTCATCCATTATTATGAAATAGCATAAGACCCAAATTTGGCCAATCAACCCAAAATACACCCACATCCGTTTGTGTAATATTGTTCAAAAATGAATTTGTGCAATTATAACGGTCTAAATTTACACTTTTACTGTAGCTATGCAAATGAATAATTTAGTAATTCTTTAGATTGAGGGTAGTGGGCTTTGGTTGAGGAAGAGAGAGATACAATTTGAGATAAAAATAAAAAATTGATGAGGAAACAAATTTTGATTAAATGTAGTGTGAAATATATAATTTCTTTCGGGGTGTTTTGAAAGTAAATAGGTAAAATAGAAAAAATAGTTTCTTATGTGAAAATAGACAATAATTTTTGCAAGAGCTTATAGTATGCAAATAACTCAAAATCCTGATTTTGTCCCTATTGACGTCTTTTGTATTGTACACCAATTACAATATATCACATTAGCAGTTGTGAAAAATATTGTCCCTAAACTTATTGATAACTATATATAACTTGGATTAACCACATGAAATTTAGAAACAACAACAAAGAATTTTGAACTTACACAGGGAAGGCAAAAGAGCGTGAACTGCCATCTGATAGATTGGATTCACTTGATTCTACTGATACCAGGCCACGGTCTTCAACCTCCTCACTTTGATATCTCCTTCTGAATCCATGTGTAGGCGATTCTGTATCGAAGTATATGCAATCTTCTTCCTCATCCTACCAACAACAACAACAGCAATAATAAAAACATCAAATTATATTTTCAAGTCACATTCTAATTAACATGAAAATAATGATGGTGAAGGTAGGGAATCTATGTCAAACTCTTTGTTACAACCTTCATAAAAGGGACACTTTTTATCCAATGGGAATTCAACAGAAAAAAGGCACTACTATACCTTTTGGTCAGAGGTCCTTACATCTCCATCATTTGTAGGGAAAATATCATGTCCATCTCTCTTCAACTTTTCCTCATTGCTATACCTTTCTACAACTGTTTTGGCTTCGTCAACATAATTAAGCTGTTTGTCCAAAACCAAAGAAATAAACAATGTCATCAATCACATCAATCAAAAGTAGATATTTTTTTTCTTCTAACTTTTGTTTTCTGCTTTTCTTGTCTCAACTTTAGGACATAGACTCAGCACTGTTGCTAACCTTTCGGTTTACAGGTCTTGAATTTCTGGACGTGCAGTCAAAGGGTTTGGAAGTTTCTGGCTTTCCATCTTTGACTACATCAAATGCTCCATCCTCTCTAAAGCAGAATACTATGTATTCTTCATCTGAAAAATGAGGCCAACGTGCTTCATCAGCAACATTTTCAACTGGAATGTTGTTGCTGGAGTCCTTAGGTTGTTGTGTGGAACTGAGTTTTGATCGTTTCTCTTTGCTGCGTTTTTTGTGCCATGACATTTTTTTGTTATTCTGATTGACTTTACTGTCACCCTTTTTGTCGAAAGACATATTTTTCACTGGTTGAGGTGATGAAGAGCGATATGTATTTGGTTCATCATCTGTGAAAGAAATATATGACAATTCAATCAAAATGAAGGGAAGGAATTGTAATCAATTGCCCATATGGTCAAACATGTTATGAATGAAAGAATACTATAACAAGCCTTAAAAAAAAAGCTAAAAATTAATAATGGACTTTTATGGTTATAATGATTTTCACTTCTGATAGAGAAAATATTATCACCCAGCAAGAAAGAAACTTCAAAAAAGAAAAGATAATAGAGGGAGTTGTTATTGGTTACCTATAGGAAACCTGCAAGCCAGAAAACAAGAAGCCCAGTCCCTCACTCTCCATCTGACAAACCTTGGAATTGTCCATGGTGTGCACATTTTGTACCTTCTTTAATGTTATGGTTTAATTGTGGTCTTTCAAAAACAGTTTAATGATCAGAGAGAAAGAAATGAAGAGAGAAGGGAATTGGCCAATTGGGTTTATGGGAGAGGGAAATGACCATTTGAATTTGAAAAAGGGACTGCATGACCAAGGGAGTTACAGTGTTAAACCCATTATGAGTAATGAGTCAGTTATGTTCTCTATACATGGTAAAAAGGAGAGAAATTTGTGGAGTCCCAGTTGACAACTGTCCACAATTTTGTTCTTAACTGTCGAAAACATAAATTTCAATTCTTATTCATTATTAATTTTAATGAATAGTTGGGAAAATGAAAAACTCATGAATGATAACAAATAAACATTTATTTCAAATGATAATTGATAAATAAATTAGGATAAGACTGCGTTTCACCTCAATGATGAGATTTTTGTTTTTTTTCATTTTTATAGATACAACAATTAATACCGATGATGAATTAGTGACTAGTTGACTACATGGCTAAACCTGGAAATAATGAGCTCGAAGGAAGCAATAAATCTTGTATACAAAATATTTTCCTAGCATTTTGCACCACTTTGAATATGGCATGTTGTGATTAATGTATACTAAAAGCGGGGTCAATGGTAAACTAATGTGTAAAATTAATACTCCAATCATAACTTATTACATTACATTGTTACGAAAAGTTTATGGTTCTAATATCACTGGGAAAGAAGACCTTTGGACTCTTGAAAAAGGAAAGATGATGGTTTGGCGGCACTAACCTAAGCACTATAATGCCTAATGGAAAATTCTTAGGTACTACTGAAACATGAAAAAATGGTGCTTTCTCCTTTTATATTCATGGTGGATTCCACCATGAATTTAATAAATAAATCCCATCATAAATTTAATAAGTGGACTCTAACATGAATGTGAGAGGAGGGAGTACCATCTCCATACTTTGGGAGTATCTAAGAATTACTCTTACTTAGTAATCTCCCAAGAATATTATATAGAGTATCTAAACTACTATCTAAGGGGCTTCCTCAGTTTGGGATCCTCATTTTTTTTTTGTTCAAAAATGTTCTTACACTCCTATGTTTAAGTAAAGACAAAATTAAAAGACAATCTTGTAAAAATACAATTCTAACTCTCACTAAAACATTGCCTAAAAAATAGTCACTTTATTGTTGATTTTCAAATTTCTTTATCTACTTATAAATTAGGTTCTCAAAATAAAAATTATATATAAAAAATAAAGACACAAGTTTTTTTTTTTGGCTATAAAATAGGACCACTAAGCCCAACATTTTTACTTTTTTTTTTCTTCTCCCTTTTTTCTCCTTTATCAAGACTTAAACGTCTCTCTCTCTCTCTCTCTCTCTCTCTCTCTCTCTCTCTCTCTCTCTCTCTCTCTTCCGGTTTCCTTCTTCTAAATTCTAACCCCATGTTTTTTTTTTGGTTTTTGGTTTTATTTTTTCAAATCTCTTTTTCTTTATTTTTGAATTATTAAAAAAAATGTGATTTTTAATGTACTCCCTTTTTCTTTTTGATGATTTATTTATTTATGTTTGTGTGTGGTTTAATTGGATAAAAGAGAGAAACGTCTCAAATTGAGATGAATGGAAAATTATGATACTAAAAAAAAAAAACCTCATTACATGCATGAAGTGTGTGTAAATGAGGCTAGTGTAATATAATAGTTGTCTCATACTTAATTCTAGTGGAAGGACTTTGAAATTTTAGGGTTGATTATGGCACAGGCTACTCCTTAATTTTAGCCATAGCCTTGTTTGTGGTCAAAAGGGTGTTGATTTCACTATCATGGGCAAGATTGGGGGAAGTACCTTAATAATGGCAAGGGTTTCAGCCTCTAGTAATTAAGTCATTCGGTTATTGGATTATCCCTTCTTTGCTCCTCAAGTTGAAAGAGTATAGGATAAAATGGTAGAGCTCCCATATTTCCAATTGAGAAGATCGTTCATATAACTGGGTTTGTCCAACCAAGCATTTAATTGACCATACGATTGGATGATCTTGTCCTATCAAATAATACAAATCTCTACACCATAAACAACATGTATAACTTTTAAAATTTGTTTAAATTCACGAAGTATGCAATTAATATTATTATTGAATTCCATACAAAAAAATATTATTATTGAATAATAATAATAATTGTGGGGTACAACAATTAAATAAGATAGCAATTTTATATGTCATGTCCGTGGCCGAGGAGTCTAGTGTAGTTTCGAGGAGACCATCCCCTCGGATAGCGAGGCCAGGGTGGCGAGCTCTAGCCACATCAATGACACATCATCAGAGGAGGCCACGCTGTAAGGGAATAACCTTAGGGAGGGGGCCAAACCTGTCGTGTCTGCAGGGATGGGAGCTACCACCACATTAATTGCATCCCACCAAAGCCTCTGGCCACATTTATGTGGAGAGGACCCTTGAATAGTGTTGTCTTGATCGCCGCAACTCACAGAAGACTTGGGAAGGTGTCTGATGGAACAAGCATTCAAGTAGTGGCCTGCATGATCAACAAATGGAGGGCCAAGATTAATGGAGAGATGTTATATAATGCAAGGGATCCTCCAGGAAAAAGGGATTTGAAAAATTGTGGAAGAAGACACTATAGCAACCTAGAACAGAAATCGTAACCAAGTCTAACGAAATATATTCAGGTACTACTCTCCTCGGACTTTGCTGAGGAGTGATTTTCTTTACATACAGCTTAATTTTCTTTACTTCCCTACTAGCCTTAATCCACTGTGCGCGTTGGTCCTTCCATTGAAGCCTAGCCTATAAGCCCACTCTCTACAAATTCATTGTGTTGGATTCTCTAGGCCCTAGTCTTGTTGCCTTTTGGGCTTAGGATTCAAAACCAGCCCTTACAATTGGCATCGTCTGTGGAAACAACTTGAGCTTTAGTAAGATCAACGTTTAGCTATGGTAGGTTTGGGGCCTGACTAGGAAGAATCTGTTGGCTCCCAACGTCAATATCATTTTCTCAATCTTGAGTGGAGAAGGGATTGGGAGGTTAGCCTGCACACCACACGTACAAGTAACAACTAGTCTCGAGGTGGGAGTCACGTCTCTCACGAGAAAAATACTAGGAGCCTGCAACTAGAGATAGATTGTCTGCATAAGAAGTTACATCGCAAGTGACGCAGAGAAACTCCCTCGAGTTCTAACCATTCTTCTGATGATAATGGCAATAATATCTACCGGCCTAGATCGAGGACTCCTCCCAACGAGTCTTTTTCATGTGATGAAGAGCGTCATGATAGGTAGAGAGGGAAGAGTTCGTCTTGCGAGGGCCTGAGCAACGATGCTATGAGCAGAGCCCTGAATTAGATCTCCAACTTACCCTTCACCCGTAGGATTGAGATAGGAAGGCTTCCTTGACGGTTCACTTAACCAACGTTCACCATGTACAATGGCAAAACGGACCCTGTGGAGCATGTAAGCCACTTCAACCAGAGAATGGATGTTCACTCGAAGAATGAGACCTTGATGTGCAAGGTATTCCCATCGAGTCTGGGCCATAGAGATGAGATGGTTTGATGGCCTGAGAGAAGGCTCTATTAACTCCTTTAAGGAGCTTACAAGGGCCTTGGGATCTTGGTTCGTCACTTATAGTAGAGTTCCTCGACCTTTGGACTCCTTGTTGTCCATGGCTATGCGAGAAGGAGAAATCTTGAAGACATATTTTGATAGATACTAGGAGATGTTTAACAGGATAGATGGGAATTTCAATGATGTGGTTATAAGGACGTTCAAGGTTAGCCTACTTGCTGAGCACGGTTTGAAGAAATCTTTGACTGGGAAACTTGTTGAGAGTGTGCGCAAGCTCATGGACTGTATTGACAAATACAAGCAGGTCGAGGATGATCAACAATAAGAAAAAAGGAAAGCTAAGGTGGTCCCTCAGGATAGAAGGGATTTTAGGCCAAACCGATACAACAATAACTTTCCTTAGAGAGATTTTGCCTGGTAATCTGCATTGACAGCTGCCCAAGTGGTCAACATGGTGTTCCGAGAGCTAATACATCAAATTCTAGAGAAAATTAAGAATAAGCCATACTTTCAATGGCCAAATAAGATGGGAGGAGATCCCACGAAGCGCAACCAAAGCCTTTATTGCAAATACCACCAAGCGTAGGGACACACCACAGAAGACTATAGGACTTTGTGGAATCACCTAGAGCAGCTGGTCCAAATTGAAAAGTTGAAGCAATTCTTGTACCAACCTAGTGGGCAGAATGGCTAGGCAGAGTTAGGAGCTTAGGAAAATACTTCTATAAGACCATTTTTAGGTACAATTAGTGTCATCCTGGCTGCCCTAGGGAGGACTGGTTCTCAGCCATCTAGGGTGATGTTGTAGCTCGGCCATTTACAGGGGACTCGCCCCTTAATTCGAAGAGGGCCAACCAGCTTTGAGCTTTTCTGATGAGGATAAAATTGGAACCTTACAGTCACATGATGATGCCCTAGTGGTTATTCTTAGGATTGGAGGGTATGACATTAAGAGGGTGCTGATAGATTAGGGCAACGAGGCTAAAATTATGTACCTCAACCTGTGTAAGGGGCTGAAGCTGAGGCTTGAGGACCTAACCAACTATGACTCCCCTTTGATATGGTGCGATGGAAAAATTGTCTTTCTGAAGGGCCAAATCAGGCTACCCATTTAGACAGGGTCGGAGGTTGTGGAAGTGAACTTCATCGTGGTAGACTTATACTCCTCGTATATTACTATTGTGGCAAGGCCTTGGCTACCCTCCAACTTGCACTTGAAGGTGAAGTATCCATCAGGGAATCGGGTCGAAGAACCGATGGGAAGCCAGTCTGTGGCCAGGCAATGCTTGGTGGCCGTAGTCAGGCATTGAGCCAAGAGTGAAACCTCGGCTATTGCCAACCAGGGTTTATAGCAATCAAAGGTGCCAGTTTGGTCTGCGGACATGGTAGTAGCAGAGGCAGAGTGTGAAGAGCTAGGAAGAGTTGTTTTTGGTGATGACGAAGGCAAGTTCTTCCAAATCAGAGTTCAGTTGCTTCCCCAAGAGAAGGAGGTGCTAATAATTTTTCTTAGGAATAACCTCGATGTGTTTGCTTGGAGCACCTATAAAGCTCCTAGGGTGGATCCTAGCTTCATTTGCCATCACTTGAATGTCAATCCATTTGTCATACCAAAAGGCAACCATCTCGGCATTTTTCTAAGGAGCATTCTGATGCCGTCGGGAGGAAATGATCAAGCTCAAGTAGGCCGGGGCTATTAAAGAGGTATCTTACATTGAGTGGTTGGCCAATACAGTGGTAGTGGAGAAGAAAAGCGAGAGGTGGTGAGTATGTGTGGACTTCACGGACCTAAATAAAGCATGCCCAAAGGATCCCTTCCCCATGCCTAGAATAGACCAGTTGGTGAATGCGACTGTGGGCCACCCTCGTATGAGCTTTTTAGATGACTTTTAAGGATACCATTAGCTTTGGATGATCAGGAGAAGACGGCTTTTGTTACGCCTACGGGAAACTACCACTACAAGGTGGTGCCATTTGGATTAAAGAATGTAGGGTCCACTTACCAGAGGATGATAACTAGGATTTTCGAGCCACAACTGGGAAAAAATATAGAGGTCTATATAGATGACATGGTGGCAAAAATTAAGGTAGTATCCAAGCACGTGGGCTATCTTGGGAGCATTTTTGAAATACTCAGGAGGCATAAATTGTGCCTTAACGCTTCCAAGTGTTTATTTGGTGTTGGCTCGAGTAAATTTCTGGGCTACACGGTCACTCATTCTGGGATTGAAGTCAACCTTGACCAGATCAAGGCAATTAATAGTTTGCAGCCTCCTCGAAATTCCAAAAAGGTCTAGAAGTTGACAGAGATGACTGTTGCTCCAAACCGATTCATCTCTCGGTCAACGGACAGGTGTAGGCCTTTTTTCCAGTTGTTGCATAAATGGAAGGGATTTGAATGGACCGAAGAGTGTGCCTTGGCCTTCCATTAGCTGAAGGAATATCTTTCTCGGCCATCTATTATGTCCAGGCCCGAGGAGGAGGAGGTTTTGTTTGCTTATGTTGCTGTGGCCTCCCATGCTGTGAGCTTAGTACTGATACGAGACGACGACAGAGTGCAAATGCCAATTTATTATGTGAGAAATTCATTGCATGAAGCAAAGGTACGCTACCTACCCTTGGAGAAGGCCATTATGGCAGTGGTGCATGCCACACGCAAGCTTCCCCATTACTTCCAAGCTTACATAGTCATGGTTTTGACCCAACTTCCTCTTCAATCCCTGCTTCGAAGAGCTGATTATATGGGAACGATTGCCAAATAGGGTATGATCCTGGGGGTTTTTGATATCAAGTACATATCTCGTACCTTTGTCAAGGGACAGGTCCTTGTGGATTTGGTGGCGAAGTTTACTAAATCCCCTCTGGAAAAGGGACAAGGGGAGTAGAACAAAGATGGAAAATCAGTTCGGATGATGCCCTTGCAAGAACCTCTGACTTGGAGGGTATACGTTGATGGTGCAGCCAATCAAAGGGGGTCTAGAGTGGGGTTAGTTGTGATATCTCCTAAGAAGATCATTATTGAGAAATTCTTGAGATTGGGCTTCTTGGCCACAGACAATGAGGTCGAGTATGAGACTATGCTGGTTGGAATGGATATGGTTTAGAAAATGGGAGGAACAACAGTAGAGGTGTTCTCAGATTTAAGGCTGGTTGTTGGCCAGGTAAATGGAGAGTTGGAAGCTAGGGATTTGAGAGTGCAAGGATATTTAAGCCAAGCCAAGCACTTGCAATTAGAGTTCGAGTCCTTCACCTTGCAGCAAATCCCTAGAAGCAAAAACACGCATGCAGACTCTCTTGCCACGCTCGCAACCTCCTCAGCATAGAGCTTACCTCAGATTATCCTAGTCAAGGATTTGTATAGACCCACTGATCCGAAGAGGGAGAAGGCTAAGATCCATCAAGTCAGGGCAGGGCCTAGTTGGATGGATCCTATTGTGTTGTTCCTCAAGGATGACGTCTTGCCCGAGGGGAAGGTGGAGGCCGATAAGGTGCGGAAAAAAGCTCCTTATTTTTGGTTGTTTGAGGATCAGAAGTTGTACAAGTGCTCTTTCTCTGGACCGTATTTGCTATGCATCCACCCTGACGCGGCAGAGCCACTCTTGGAGGCGCTACATGAGGGGATTTGTGGGAGTCATACGGGAGGCAGGTCGCTATCTCACAAGGCCCTAACTCAGGGATACTGGTGGCCAAATATGCAAAGGGAAGCACAAGAATACTTGAAGAAGTGCGATCAATGCCAGAGGTTTGCTCCAAACATTCATCAGCCAGAGGTTATGCTTAGCCCCCTGTCTAATCCCTGGGCTTTCGCTCAATGGGGCTTGGACATCATAAGGCCCTTCCTTAAAGCTGCGGGAAATAGAATGCGGCTTTTGGTCAGCACTAACTATTTCACCAAGTGGGTTGAAGTGGAGCCATTGGCAAATATCAGGGACGTGGATGCTAAGAGGTTTGTGTGGAAGAATATTGCCACTCAATTTGGGATTCCTCATACCCTTATTTTGGACAACGGACTTCAGTTTGACAGAAAAGTCTTCAGAAGATACTATTGTGAATTGGGGATCAAGAATAGAAACTCAACTCCGGCTTACCCATAAGGGAACGGACATGCCTAGGTTGTCAATAAAGTCATAGTAAATGGACCCAAGAAGAGGTTGGATGATGCAAAGGGTAAATAGGTAAAAGAGCTGCCACATGTTCTTTGGACGTATTAGACTACCCCTTGCAGGTCCACAAGGGAAACACCATTTTCAATGACTTATGGGGCCGAGACTATAATCCTTCTAGAGATAGGGTTCCTAACGCTGAGAACGAGCTTATTCACTCTGGACAACAATGATAAACTACTATAAAAAAGCTTGGATTTGATTGAAGAAGAAAGAGAAAGGGTAATGGTTCAATTAGCATATTATCAGCAGAAACTCAAACAGTGGTATGACTCCAATGTGAAGTTAAGACCATTAGCCCCTAGGGACCTGGTATTGAGAAAGTTTTTGGATACTATAAAAAACCCAGCATGGGGAAAGTTAGGGCTTAATTGGGTAGGGTCATACCGTATCACCTTGGTAGCTGGTATAAGAGCATATTTCCTAGAAGATCTAGATGAGCATGTTGTACCACCCCCTTGGAATGTAAATAACCTACAAAGGTATTATTATTAATGGAAGGCAATTCTGTCATGTTTCTGTCAAAGTTATGTGCCTTCTTGATTACTTGTTTGAATATTAAACAAAACATTGGTCATACCTAGTTTCTCGGACCACATACCTTGAGTAAATTCATATTCTTAGATATTTTCTTAATTGTTAAACAGAACCTTGGCTATGCCTGGTTCCTCGGACTATATGCTTTGGGTAAATTAATACTTTCAATTACTTGTTTGAATATTAAACAAAACCTTGATCATGCCTGGCTCCTTGGACCACATACCTTGGATAAATTAATATTCTTGGTTATTTTCTTAAGTGTTAAATAGAATCTTGGCTATGTTTGGTCCTTCAGACCATATGCCTTGGGTAAATTAATATTTTCTATGACTTGTTTGAATATTAAATAGAATTTTGGTCATGCCCGACTCCTCGAACCACATACCTTGGGTAAATTAATATTCTTAGATATTTCCTTAAGTATTAAACAGAACCTTGTCTATGCCTGGTCCCTCGGACCACATGCCTTGGATAAATTAATACTCTTCATTACTTGTTAAAATATTAAATAGAACATTGGTCATGCTTAGCTCCTTGGACCACATACCTTGGATAAATTAATATCCTTGGTTATTGCTTAAGTGTTAAACAAAAACTTGGCTATGCTTGGTCCCTTGAACTGCATGCCTTGGGCAAATTAATGCTCTCCATTACGTATCTTAATATTAAACAGAACCTTGTCTATGCCTGGTCCCTCGGACCACATGCCTTGGATAAATTAATACTCTTCATTACTTGTTAAAATATTAAATAGAACATTGGTCATGCTTAGCTCCTTGGACCACATACCTTGGATAAATTAATATCCTTGGTTATTTGCTTAAGTGTTAAACAAAAACTTGGCTATGCTTGGTCCCTTGAACTGCATGCCTTGGGCAAATTAATGCTCTCCATTACGTATCTTAATATTAAACAGAACCTTGGTCATGCCTAGCCCTCTTGGACCACATACCTTGGGTAAATTAATACTTCTTTAATCATAAGAGTACCAAGCAGGATCTTGGACCACATACCTTGAGTAAAATAACACTTCGCAATTTCACCAAGGATGGGACCTCGGCATATGCATCACCTAGAAAAGACGAGGACTCTCCATGGGTTTGGATCAAAAGATTCTTGAGGTACACTCATAAGGTACTTCTAAGGTAAAAGAACTCAAACATCCTTTTTTTTTTTTTTCCTACTAAGTGTTTTGCTTGTCTCGAAGGGCTTAAACATCCCTACTGGGTATGCAGTTTTTGGTGCCAACACATTGCTATTTTTCTCACTGTTTACGTGGATTTGATTTATTTGAATTAACAACAGTTCATTACTATTGGCTTTTGTTAAAGTATGGGTGTTCACCTTTGGAAGTGTCATCAATTTAACCTTTCAGCAAAGGACAAAACAATAACTACAGCTGGTAAAAAAAAAGCATTATAGGAAAAACAAAGATTCATAAAGTAAAAATTAATGTCATTTCATTGAACAAAAGAGAGGGTACATCATAAATAGTGGCAGAATGCCACAACAAAAGAAAGGTACACAAAAAAAGAAGAATAAGAAAAATGGTCCCACGTTAGGCCTTGGCTGGAGCAAGAGGGTCTTCTTTACTACATGGCTGGGTGGTAAGAGGGTCAGTGGCCTTAGGATCGGCTTCCTTGGATTTGGGATCAACCTCCTTTGCCTTGAGAACAACATCCTTGGCCTTGGGAGCAATATCCTTTGGCTTGGAAGCTGCTTCTAGACCCTTAGCCTTCGGCAGGGGCTTGGCCTTCTTACCTTTACCCTTGTCCCCTTACCCTTGGCCACCTCCACCCCTTGGCCTTGATCACTAGCCTTAGCAGGTCCTTTGGAGACCTCAGGGGGAGTAAAGGAGACCTGGCTGGTAGAGGGCTACTCAGGGGTGGTTGGTGCAGAGACAACATTTGCTCCAGGATCCACAAATGCTGCCGGAGCTTCGCAGATGTCTGGGGGGCAGTAGATATTCTCGGCTTTTCTCCACTCTGAAGCAGCAGGGACCCCAGTCTAGTTGAGTGCCTCTGTCCACACCTCCCGATAGTAATCTCTGCACACTTCGGTCAGCTTCTCTGCCAGACAGACCTTCGTCTCTTACTTCTTGAGGGCATAGAATTTCTACTTTGAGGCCTCCACAGCTTCCTTAGTTGCCTGAGCAGCCTCCTTAGCCTTTTCTATTTTTGCCTTTAGATCCAAGACCTTCTGCTAGGCTGTGGCCTGCTCTATCTCAACATAATGGAGCTTTTTGCACTACTCCTTAGCTTAGTCCTAGGCGTTCTTTAGACCGGCCTCAACGCTCTTTCGCGCCCTCTCCTCAAAGGTCAGATTTGTAGTGAGCTCCTGGTTCTTCTACTTGGCGGCACCCAAGGCCTTGTTGGTCTCAGTGCGAAGGTTAGCTTTGACCCTAGCCTCATTCCTGGCATCTTTCACCCACTCCTCGGCCACAAATACCTCCTGGATGGCCTGCACAAAAACGACAAAGGAATGTTATTGAGTAAGAGAAAGGTGACCTAACATGATGCTAGTGAGACATGTCGAGAAACTTACCATGGCCAGATCCCTTTTTAGGAACAAAAAGAGGTCTGGCGGCCTCACATTCTTCAGTGCAGACATATCCTTTGATAGCAGGAGGGGTTGCTCTAGGGCTTCAGGAGGTAGTGGGCATGCCTTTTCTAGAACTACCTAATGCTGGAGTTCCATAGTATGGCTGCCCCATCCAGCTCCAACTGAGGGTCCCATGTTAGACTCTGAAAGCGCACCTCGGCCACATTCTGGTCCTCCTTGCTTTCCACAGAGGATGCCTTCCCCTTGCCCTTGGCTGTCTTCTGCTTCTTGGAGGGAATCCCCTCCTTTTGAGGGACCAATTCCTCCACCTCAACCACCTTCTTCTTCTTTTTCCTCTTCTTTAGATTGGCAGGAGTAAATGGGTTGACTGGAGGAGGGGGAAGAGTAAAAGGAGGCTGAGACCCTAAGGCGTCCTTGGGGGCCAACCCTTTGGTCTTGTCTGTAAGGAGATCACACAAACCTCTTTTCCTAATTAGAGACATTTCCTCTTCTTCTCCTTTCGAGTTGATAATTGCGTGCACAACAACAAATTTGGAGGCACGGGCACTCGAAGAGCTATCAAGCTCGTCCTCTGAATCCAAGACTTGGATCACTCCCTGCTCCTCTCTCCTTTCTCAAGCTAAAATTGGTCTATCTTAGTCTCAAGTGACGGGTATAAGGAAGTTGTCTCTTCTCTGGGAACTGCTGCTTCACGGAAAGAACAATGGGAGGGCAACCCAACTGGCACAACGTCTTTTTGGGTCAAGAATCTGGGCGTTGTGACGTCTATCCAAGCCAACCGAGGATCTCCGGCTTTGATCGCGTGGCCCACGTCCTAGAACTTGTCAGATGGGGGCTCGAAGCCGAGGATGAGATGGACAGCTCTCAACTGTCTATCCTCGCTTACAAATACCTCAGATCTCAACACTCTATTGAGATCAGGAACATTGACGAAGATGATATTGGGAGCTACGTATCTTTTATCTGCAAAAACAGTCGAGAGGTAAAACCATAGTCAGAATAATGAAGCTCTCCATCAGAAAGAAACAAAATACTAAAGGAAAGAAGAAAGCAGCGAAACTACAGAACTAGTGCGCATGTTAAAAGACCTAAACCTAAGGTACCCCACCTGGCTTTCCCTCTTGGACTAGGCAGTGAAGACCGTCGTGCCATTCACCCAAGACAATCAAGAAGTCATCTTTCATGCCCTTGTTGGATTTGATGAGACATGAGACGAGCCTAACAACGAAAGACCTAGACTTAAGGTAGTATCCAGAATCTGCGAGCAGATGACACTCGTATATCTAGACGACGTGGTGCCAGGTGAGGCCTAACCCCATTTGCTCGTTGAGAGTGTCTACATTGCCCAAGACCCTAAATAGGTTGGGTGCACACTAGTGAGGGCAGATCCTATGGGCTAGCAAGTAGTCTCTAGTCACCCTCCTCATGGGTAGCCTCATCCCCCCTTATATAAAGGCGATCATGGGAATAACTACTTCCCCCTCTCTTCTAAGGTCAATTTATCCCCCCAAAGGGCAGTACCGTAAGGAAACACCCTGGGGAATGTGATACAAGGCCTTAAAACCCTCCATACCGGTGAGAGAATCTACTAGGTGAGCAAACCTACCCATCTAAGTAGGCTAAGATGAAGTGAAAGAAATTTTTGTGAGGAAAGGAAATAGAGAATAGAGGGCTGAGGAGACTGGCCGAGGAGAAAAGGACCTAAGAAGCAAAGAACTTACGAAAATAAAGACATGAGTCACTTCAGGAGGTTCTTAAGAGTCTGAAGATTTGGAGAGTCTTGAAAGTTCGAAGATTTGGAAAGTTGAAGAAATGAATCCCTTAGGCGCCTTATATAGGAGGCAGAGTTGGGCAGGAGTTATCCCGTCCCAAATTTCGAGGAGATTTCCTAGTTGTAGGATCTCCATCTCATTGTAAGACGTGGGAGACAAGGCACCGCTTGGAGCATTAAATGAGACGTTGCGGACTTTGAAGCGCTAGGAGCGATTATAGGACATGCGAAGTGACACTTTTACATGGGAATTCGAATAAGCGTGTGGAAGCAATTACTCAAGGTCAGAACTCCATTTTTCTTCTTGGACAAGAGGGAAAAAATGGAGTTTTGAAGGGCTATTGTAGGGTACAACAATTTAATAAAATAGCAATGCCACGTGTCATGTCCGCAGCTGAGGAGTCTAGTGTAGTTCTGAGGAGACCATCCCCTCAGATAGTGAGGCTAGGGTGGTGAGCTCTAGCCACATCAATGGCACATCATCAGAGGAGGCCACGCTATAAGGGAAGAACCCCAGGAAGGGGGCCAAGACTGTTGTGTCTGCAGGGATGGGAGCTACCACCACATTAATTGCATCACACCAAACTCTCTAGCCGCATTTATGTGGAGAGAACCCTTGAACAATGTTGTCTTGGTCGCCATAACTCACAGAAGACTAGGGAATGTGTCTAATGGGACAAGCACTCAAGTAGTGACCTGCATGATTAACAAATGGAGGGCCAAGATTAATGGAGAAAGGCTATATAATGTAAAGGATCCTCTAGTTAAGAGGGATCTGAAAAATTGTGGAAGAAGACTGTAGCAATCTAGAACAGAAATTGTAACCAAGTCTGACAAAATATATTCAAGAACTACTCTTCTCGGCACTTTGCCGAGGAGTGATTTTCTTTGCATACAGCTTAATTTTCTTTACTTCCCTACTAGCCTTAATCCACTATGTGTGTTTGTCCTTGCATTGAAGCCTAGCCTAGAAGTCCAGCTTAATTTTCTAAGCCCTAGTCCTGTTGCTTTTTAGGACTAAGATCCAAAACCCTCAAAATTAAAATTATATATAAAAAATAAAGACACAAGTTTTTTTTTTGCTATAAAATATGACCACTAAGCCCAACGTTTTTACTTTTTTTTTTCTTCTCCCTTTTTTCTCCTTTATCAAGACTTAAACGTCTCTCTCTCTCTCTCTCTCTCTCTCTCTCCTTCTTCTAAATTCTAATCCCACGTTTTTGTTTTTGGTTTTTGTTTTTATTTTTTCAAACCTCTTTTTCTTTATTTTTGAATTATTAAAAAATGTGATTTTTAATGTACTCCCTTTTTTTTTCTTTTTGATGATTTATTTATTTATTTATGTTGGTATGTGGTTTAATTGGATAAAAGAGAGAAGTGTCTCAAATTGAGATGAATGGAAAATTATGATACTAAACAAAAAAAAGCCCCATCACACGTGCGAAACCTGTGTAATGAGGCTAGTGTAATATAATAGTTGTCTCATACTTAATTCTGGTGGAAGGACTGAGAAATTTTAGGGATGATTATGGCACAAGCTACTCCTTAATTTTAGCCATAGCCTTGTTTGTGGTCAAAAGGATGTTGATTTCACTATCATGGGCAAGATTGGGGGAATTACCTTAATAATGGCAAGGGTTTCAGCCTCTAGTAATTAATTCATTCGGTTATTGGATTATCCCTTCTTTGCTCCTCAAGTTGAAAGAGTATCGAGGATAAAATGGTAGAGCTCCCATATTTCCAATTGAGAAGATCGTTCATATAACTGGGTTTGTCCAACCAAGCATTTAATTGACCATACGATTGGAGGATCTTGTCCTATCAAATACTACAAATATCTACACCATAATCAACATGTATAACTTTTAAAATTTGTTTAAATTCATGAAGTAGTGTGCAATTAAGATTATTATTGTATTCCATAAAAAAATATTATTATTGAATAATAATAATAATAATAATAAATCGATTTTCATGAAGAAAAACATTCCACTCATAATTTTTATTATTTTTCTCTGTAGTATAAGGAACCCCTTAACCCATGACTGGTCGAAATTGTTACAAATGGTCACACTGTCCCATTGTAATGCAGTATTGTCACATTGTACCCAATCACTGCATCCATTTGGTACATTGAATAAGTCCTAGCAAAGCAATACCCACGACCAAGTCGGAAAATCCCTGTGCCTCCAACAATTGGCATTTCCCTCACTTCATTCATCACTGGATTCCTGCCCACCACGCTAAAAGAGCTGCCATTATATGGTCCACTGATGAACCCATATGTCAGTGTCATGAGAAGGCTGAGCTCGTTGTGCTGTGAGGCCATGGCATAGATCCCTTGAGCACGTCCAATCACTGTTGAATTTGGGTTGGGTGTGACTGTTAGCGGGTTGTCCATGACTGAAACAGACCCAAACATGGCTGCTATTGGGTCTGAACCAGTGTAGTTGGACAACCGGCGAGCAACTTGGACTGCAGTTGGTTTTGGGCCACCAACTATGTCATGCATGTAGAATTGGATATGGGTTTTTTTGAGTTTCAAGGCCTCTGTGTCTGTGGTGCATGAAGCAACAAGGACAGCAATGAGAAGCACAAGTTTGCTAGGTACAGCCATGGTTAATACACTCAAGAGAAAATTGTTTTAGATGTAAGTTTAGAGAAGAAAGGTATATTCACACATATAGTGGGGAACTTGGTTTCGGGTTGACCGGGATTCGCAACATTTTCCAGGTTGTGGAAACATTTTTTCTATTTAGAATAATGCCATTGACTTTAGGCTCTATGCCTCCATACATGTCGGAATGAAATTGGCCATTTGTCAAGTTTCCCGTGGTTGAGTGCCCATTTTGTTGAAGATTAAACCCAAATCAGGGGCAGGTTGAATGAGATGGCTGTATGTTTTTCCTAGTTTTCTAGTTTCCTCATTGGATCGAAGCTTCTCTCCTTCCTTTACTTCCTTATGATTCAAGCCCATGAAGCACGATAAAGAAGAGGAAGATTTCAAAGTCATACAACCCAACTAATCTGCTTGAAGTCTACGTAGATTAATTTGAATTAATGGTTACTATCATTTTTGGGACAATTCAAAGCCTGGAGTTGGAGCTTGAAAGAGGGCGCAAACTCCCACCACACAAATGTTACAGAGAAAACTCAACTTTCAATTGTTCTTGATTGTTCTATTCTCTGTATTTTATTTTAATACAAAATTTAGAAGCTGCTAAAAAGCACACTTGTTATATTATATTACAAACAATCCACATCCGATGAAATTTAGGTGCTTGAGAGTAATATAGGATTTTGTGTTGTACAAGAGCCTTTTAGCTCAGTGACATCGTTTAGATAGGTTGGAGTTTTCCTCATTCACTTATTATAACAATCGAATTACAATTTAAAAAGAAAAAAAATTGTATTTTGTGTTGTGATGGATGTACTGATTCTCTTGTCCTTTCAAGTTTCAACCTTAAGCAATAATTATGAACATATAAAAGTGACTAGTCTCTTAATGACAAACTATAGACCATTCATATTTGGGCGGCCTAAAAGAGCTTCAATGGGATAAAAAATCTTTTGAAAAATTTTCAACCCATTTGACAATTTTGTTAAAAGATTATTTCTTTTCATAAAATTGAAATATGAAAATAAGATCGAGTTGGAATCATTCATGAAAATAAGAGTTGGAATCTTTTATTTTAGGTCTAAAACAACGTGATTTTAGTTATATATATATATATATGTGTGTGTGTGTGTATGTGTATTAAGAAACAAAGCTAAACTTGAAACAACATTATTTAGATTATATAATTTTTACCTCTTTTTCTCTCTGCCACATGTTTGAATCTCTCTTATCTCAACCTCATAAATTGTTCACTAACACTAAATGCTCTCAGTTTCTCTCTCACATCACTTCGACAAACCAACATCGTCTCAATTAGTCAGTCTCTCTCTCTCTCTCTCTCTCTCTCTCTACCTTTGCCTCCACCGCTCGAAGCCACCATTCTCCATTGCCACCATGTAGCCCTTTCTCCTCTTTGTTCTTTGTTGCTCAAAGCCACTAACCTACCAAATGAAATTGGTATGGTGCATCGCACCTTGTGTAGATCGATGCCCACCATTTCATAAGTGAGGTTTCGTGGGTGGAAACAATGCTAATGTTGTAGTTGTGGTGTCAAATTGTTTGGATGGGGGAGGGGGGGGGGGTTAGGTTAAGGCATTCAATGGTTTTCTAGAGAAATACACAAATTATAGATAAAATTATAGATGAAACGATCTTTGACAATGGTTCAATGTTGTCTATATGGGGAGAAACTAAGATAGATGTGGACACCGAGTACCATATTGCAAAACAAGTATGGGTATTTCTAGGGCTATTCGCAATGTAAGATGCTGGTTTTAATGGGGGGCGGGGTTGCATCACACCAACAAGGGCGATTTGTGCTCATGCCTAATTGCACCTCACTTATGGAAGGGTGGACACCGAATCTACATAAGGGGCGATGCACCATAATAGTTTGATTTGGTACGTTAATGGTGGAGAGTGACAATGGTGCCATGTTAATGGTTAGAAGCATCAGTGGGGGAGGAGGGATTCAGCTTAAGTGCATTGATGATCAGCTTTGAAATAAGATTAAAGATTGGCCTGGTTTTGTTGATTAGTTTTGGTTTTATTTTATTTTATTTTATTTATAAAGCCTGCTGCTTGCTTTTTTTTCTTTTTTTTTTTGGGTTATAGATTAGACTGATTAGATAGGATTTGTTTAGTGTTATTTCGTGGGTGGGTGTTATTAATAAGCCTTGTTGTGTTATAGTTGTGTTTAAATTTTTATTATGCTTGTGCTTAATTTTTTTAAAAAATTTTAATCTTGTGTTTATATATATATATATATATATATATATATATATATATATATATATATATTATATATATATATATTAGTTAGTGGCAATATATTGAATAAGTCTTTATTTATGCAGGTTGAGATTGCTAAAAACTTGTTATTGTTCGGAGAAACTACAACAATACTTTTTATATAAATCAGATTCTATTTTTCATTTGCTCTACACTTGAAAGTTATTTTTTATTTTAATCTTTATAAATATATTGTTTGATTAGAAATGTCTACTAGAAAATATGCATCTGGATATGAAAAACTTAAAAAAAGAAGAAAAATTAATTGAGTCTAAAAAATGATCAATGGATAAATTTTTTATTAGTAATAAACAAAATATAACACAAAATTTAGAAGAAAATATCACAAATGAAAAAGAAATTCACCAAAAAGAGTTAGAAGACAATGAAATAATACAATTTCAAAATTAAAATTAATAAAATCATATTTAAGATCGATAATGTCCCAAGAAAAATTTAGTGGATTAGCTATATTATTGATTGAAAAGAAAATGTTAGAAGAACTTGAATACAAAAATTTAATTAGTCAATTTGCATCTCAAAAGGTAAGAAAAATAGATTTTAAATTAAATATATTATAATATAAAAATATTAAATAAATATTAATTTAATTAATATATAAGTATAAAAAATGTCCAATATTTAGTTCTTGCCTTAGGCCCCAAAATGTCTAGGGCTGACCCTGCCATTATTGCGGCCACATTGCCATTCCTGACCATTAATGCACTTAAGTTGAATCTCTCCTCCCCCACTGATGCTCCTAACCATTAACATGATACCATTGTTGCTCTCCACCATTGCTAGGACACCATTGTCATTCATCACCAATCACCATAGATGGGCACAAGCCAAACCAAAATAAGGGAGAGGATAAAGTTGTTAGATAGTGAGGCAATATTGCTAATAATAAGACTATTGGCCTTTTATTGTTTGAGATTTTTTTTTTCTTTTAACATTTTAAAATTTTCATTTCGGCCATTCCACTCATCTTGGTCAATGTGAATTGCTAGATGAATACTAAATAATTAAAACACGCCACCCGTTCCATCATAAAAAAAATGTCACCCATATAATATTAGGTGTTGTCGTAAGCCACATCACCCACATCCTCGGACAAAAAATTCTTAAGCATATAATGGCATAATTTAGAATTACTACATTTTCTAACCACAAAAATACTTAAGGGTGTGATAAAAAAAATTATTTCATCGAAAAGACATAACACTCATCGCATCCCTATGTATTTTTGTGATTGAAAAAAAGTAATAATCCTAAATTATAATAGATGCAAATTATTAACCTTTATCAATATATATAAGAGTCTTTGAGCATGTGCGTGAGCGAGTGCTCAGAGGCTAATATTTATAATAATAAAAAATGTGGAGGTTAGTATTTTGCACAGAGGAAAAGGAATCAAACTGAGGTTAGTTTGTTTTTTGTTTTTTGTATAGAGGAAATATATTCATTAAAAGGAAAAATACAGCACAGAGAATGAAAACCATAAACAAAGGCTCCACAAAAAAAAAAAAAAAAAAAAAAAAACCAAAAAAAATCATAGACAAAACCATAATACATGGATTAGAAAACGTAAATACCTTTTTGAAAGAATATACTCAAGAGTTAAACAGGTTTTTAATTTCACATTAGTTGACGTCACCATCACTGCCTCAGTCGTTGCCAAAGTGATTAGGATAGAGCCAATCATGATATGAATGGGGAGATGCCTTGGGGCCATCACCATTGTATTAGGGTCATTCACATTTGAACCCTTAGTTTGGGATTATTTAGCTTTAGCATTTTTCCTTGTCCTCCTCTTCCTTGAAGCCTTTGAAGTTGACGAAACTTGGATGTTGGTCATGTGTTCATCATTTGGTACCTCAAGTTTGACGGAATGGCAGTCAAGGGTGAATGTCATGCGACAACCACTTACTCCTCGTGCAATTGCAGGAGGTTTGTGGAAGTAAACATTCACTTGTGGAATCATTGTAAAACCTATTTACAACACAAAAATTGATGTATGAGAAACATAGTTGGAGATGAAAAGGAGAATGGATCCCACCAGGCGTGCCAAAAATTATGTTGACGAAAATTGTTAACTCATGTTTAACAAAAATTGTTAAATTATGTTTAGCAAAAATTGTTAAATTATGTTTTACAAAACTGTCAAATTATGTTTAACAAAAATTGTTACATTATGTCTAACAAAGATTGTCAAATTATGTGTAAACAAAATTTCGCACGTGCTCAGAGGTACTTATATATGTTTGGGAAAAAGTTAATAATTTGCATCCATTATAATTTTTTTTCAATCACAAAAATACCCAGGGGTGTGATAAAAAAAAAATTAATTTATCCAAAATATATAACACTCATCACAACTCTAGGTATTTTTGTGATTGAAAAAAGTGGTAATCCCAAATTATAATTGATGCAAATTATTAACCTTTACAAAAAAAAAAAAAAAAATTTGAAGAGTCTCTGGGCATGCACATGAGTGCGTGCTCAAAGACTCATATTTATAAATTAAAACAAAAAAACAAAAAAACAAATGTGGAGGTTAGTTTTTTGCACAAAGGAAAAGGATCCAAACTGAGTTTAGTTAGTTATATATATATATATATATATATTTAAAGGAAAAATACAGCACAGAGAATGAAAACCATAAACAAAGGCTCAAAAAAAAAAAAAAAAAAAAAAAAACCATAGACAAAACCATAATACATGGATTAGAAAACGCACATACCTTTTTGAAAGAATATATTCAAGCGTTACAAAGGCTTTCAATTTCATCTTTGTCTACGTCACCCAACATTGACTACTTCACCCATCTTTGACTTAGTTGTTACCAAAGTGATTGGGATAGAGCCAATCATGATTTGAATGGGAAGAAGCCTTGGGGCATACCCATAGTATTAGGGTCATTCACATTTGAAACCGCAGTTTGAGATTTTTTAGCTTTAGCAATTTTTTTGCCCTCCCCTTCCTTGAAGCCTTTGAAATTGACGAAACTTGGGTATTGGTCATGTGTTCATCATTTGGTACCTCAAATTTAACGGAAGGCAATTAAGGGTGAATGTCATGCGACCACCACTTGCTCCTTGTGTAGTTGCAGGAATTTTGTGGAAGTAAACAATCACTTGTGGAGCCATTGGAAAACCTATTTACAACACAAAAATTAATGTATAAGAACATAGCTGGAGATGAAAAGGAGAATGGGTCCCACTGGGCGTGCTAAAAATTATGTTGATGAAAATTTTTAACTCATGTTTAACAAAGATTGTTAAATTATGTTTAACAAAAATCATTAAATTATGTATAACAAAATTGTTAAATTATGTTTAAAAATAATTGTTACATTATGTTTATCAAAGATTGTCAAATGATGTGTGACAAAAATTCTTAAATTATGTTTAACAAAAATTGTTATTCGATAAAGTTCATCAAACATAATTTCACCCATAGGCATTGACGTATATGTTTTATTGATGTGAGTAATGTCCATTCAAGATAATGTATCTCTTAATTACAATCCCATGTTTCATGAGAAGACCATTTGATTTCAATCACGTTGCCTTTCTACATAAATTTATTTGCTTATTTTTTGTGTTTGAGGGGATATGTGTTTTTATTTATTTGTGGCTGCAATTAGTAATTTATTTAGGTTGCCTACGTACTCTTGATGGGGATCAAACCAATTCGTAGTTCTTAATTTGAGGTTTTAGATTTAAAATCCTCAAATATGGTTTTGTCAAATTTAATACCTGGTGTTTAATTAAGCATTGACTTTGATGATGCGAAAAACATCAGTAGGCTGGATGTTTCGAATTTGTAAGGACTAGTGACTGTCTTGATGGCCTGAAAAAGAAAGAACGATGATTAAAGGTGATCGGGGTTGCCGGCCAAGAACCCTCCGATGCCAAAGTTAGTTTTCTCTCTTAAATTTTGGAGTTCCAACTTTTCAAGAATTGTAAAAACATACCTTTGTCTGGTCTGAATGGGCGTTTATATAGTATGCTTCAGAAACGGTTATTAGATTCGCAACTTCCCCTGTATTTTAGGAGATTAGAGGGTTAAAGGTAACTTCCACAACTACCACGGGAGTTATATTCCATCCTTCTGTAACTGTTGTTGATGGTTAAACTCCTGATTGGAAGGCATAGTGGTGAACCCTAGTGATAATGCGAAGAAAATCAGTAGGCTAGATGCTCCGGTCTTGAAATGACTACTTGCTCTTTTGATGGCCTAGAAAAGAAAGAAAAGTGATCAAAGGTGACCAGGGCTGCCGGCCAAAAACCCTCCGATGGCAAAGTTAGTTTTTTTCTCTCTATATTTTCGGAGTTCCAACTTTTTGGAAAATGTATCGCATACCTTTGTTTTGTCTGAATGAGCGTTTATATAGTGTTCTAATAGACGGTTATCACACTTGTAACCTCCCCTGGATTCAAGGAGGTGTAAGGATTTAAAGATAACTTCCATAACCGCTTAGGAGTTATATACTTCTCACTGAACGGTTACCGGAAGTTATACGTGTAATAAGGAGTGGTAACATTACACTTGAAAATTTTCCTAAGTGTGACAGCCTCGTCCTAGTATCTTCTTGTCGAGCCCACTTAGTTTAGAAATAGGGGTCGTTCCTTCTATGGACGAGTTTCCTTCAGGACGAGCTTCGCAACTCTTAGGACGAGGCGTCTTGTTCCCTGGTCATGCAGACCTCGTCCAAGATTCTTTCTGCTTGGACGAGGTAGTTATAGGTAAGGTTTTTTAAAGGGGTTCTTGCAATACTGGCTGAGTCACGGACGACCTATATGGACGACTTTAGGGTAGGCGCTCTATCGTACCCTATCAGTTGCCCCCTCGTCCAAAGGTCGTCCAGAGCTCTTGGTCTTTGGACACATGTTTCATTATGTCACCCCACGTGTCTCGATCTTGATGGTTGAGCTCCCTTGGCTTCGGATTGTGCCACGTGTCATTACTACGTTGGTTAACTGTCGCGTTGATTTGTGTTTTTGAGGAAGTTGCCACGTGGTTCTTCCTGATTGAGCACGTTGTTCCAGGTTCCGTTTTTTCAACGCCTATAAATAGTGGATTTCCTCCCATACCCTCTGTATTTTTCAAATTTTCTTGTTTGACATTCCTCGTCCATCGCCTCATCTAGAAGTATTCCAACGCCCCTAGTTTCCCTTCGTCTAGAGCCAGGTATTCTCTTTACACTCGTCTTTAGGTTTCCCTTAAATTTCCACAATGTCTGAAGTTTTTTCTTTGTCTAGTAATAGCGTTGATAGAGAGATAGACGAGTACCACAACTCAACTAGTTACAGTGGCTCTAGCAGTAATAGTAGTAGTAGCGGAGGTGACACCACAGACAAGTACGTTTCTGGGGTTCCTGGGGTTCCCCTAGAAGTCTTTCAAGAGGAATTTAGGACGAGAGTGGCGTCTGGGTCTGGGGCTGGTCCCTCTAGTGCACCCTCGTCCACTCATAAGGACGAGGTTGAGACCATCTATAGCTGTGCTGTGGGGGTTCCTGCTAAGACAGACAAGAAGAAATTAGCATCTCTTAGGAGCTGGTATCAAATTCTAGATGAGCTAAATCCTAGATTGGCCATCCGTGAAAAGTGGTGTTGCCAACCTCATTTTGGCATAGGAGTCTACGAGGCCTATCTTTTAGGAGGTCTTAGGTTGCCTCTCAATGCATTTGCTAGGGAGTTGCTCACTAGATTGGGGTTAGGGCTATGTCAGTTCAATCCCAATGCATGGAGACTTATCGTCTCTATGCAAGTTTTATGGAGAGAGGTTTTTGAAGGGGATTGTCCCCTTACCGTGAACGAATTCCTTTTCTGCTACAAACCCTCTAAAATTAGCCAATCTCGTGGCTTTTATCAATTTACAGCCAGGAGAAGAGATTGTAGGATAATAAAATCGTTGGTCACATCAGATAGGAATTGGAAGACGGAGTTTTTCTTCGTCTCTGGTTTTTGGGTAGGGCGCCCTGTTGAGGTGGGCAGGGATCCATTTGCCCCATATACAGGAGAGTTAGGGAACCTTCGTCCTGAAGGTATGCTTATCAATATTGTAGTATTACCTTTATCATATGTCATTCTATTCTAATTAATCTCCTCATCCTTACTGCAGGTGTTAGAAGGCCATCTTTGAACAAGTTCTATTTGGGACGTGTTTAAAAAGCTCGTCTTCACCCAGAGAGGGACTTCCATTCTTTGGTTACCCTTCAACGTCTCGCTACTTGGAGACTTGGCCCTGAGCCCTCTCCAGAAGCCCTAGCTCACGAAATTACAATCCGTTGACGTAAGTTCTTTCCCTGAGATTTTCCTCGTCATTCCCTTCGTCTTGCCATCAACATTACCATACCATTATAGATACATATATATTGATTTATTTATTTATTATTATTTTGCAACAATGGCTACTATGAAAGAGAACTAGGGCAAAGGAGTTATGGACGAGGCCGGTAGGCAAGACATTGAAACTCGGGCTCGTCCTGCTGTCGGTGACAAGAAAAGCCTGTCGAAGGCTATTAATCTTGAAAATCTCCCTAGCCATTTGAAGGAGAAGAAAGCGAAGCATATGAGGTTGTCCAAGTCTAGGGTCGTCCCTCCTGTTGTCCCTGTTCCTCCTCTGTCTCAGTCGCCGTCCATCCAGATCCTGGACGTGGAGTCGTCTGAGCCTACCCATACTCCTCCGTCTAAAATTGGTGCTGCTACCTCGTCCCAACCTCCTGTGGAAGTTGCTTCAAACCTCCTCGAGAGTGAGGACTTGGCTTGGGAGAGGTTTGAGAAGGCAGTTTCTGGCGAGGATGTGGCTGCGTGCTATAACATGTCCTTGAGAGAGTTCGAACATTTAGGTGTCCACGACCTTTTCAAGGTAATTAATACAAACTTCTTTTCGTTCTTTTTCCTTTCGTCCATATCTTTCCTCGTCATACACTTATTTCCTTTGTTTTATACAAAAATTCGTAATCACTTGTGCAGGCTATGTCCAAGTTTATAGCCACGTCCAGACAGGCTACTGAGCTGGATAAGACGAGGCTCTTATTGGAGAGGAGGATAAAGGAAGTTAGGGACGACTGTAAAGGCTGGGTTGAAACAGCAGCTAAGGCTGAAGAGGAATCCAAGGGCTTTCTGAACCACGTCGAAGAGCTAGGAGCTGACATAGTAGAGAAGACACTCGTCTTGATCACTTTCAAAAGAAGACCGACGAGTTGAGAAATTCTCTTGAGAAAGCCAAGGAAGATGCTATGGAGGAATTTAGGGCCTCAAAGCAATTAACCGACCTTCTGGACACCAACTATGCAGCCGGATTTGAAGATTTTCGCATGGAGGCGAAGGAAAAGTTTCCCGAGGTTGATTTCAGCTCTATCGTGCTTCAATTAGGGGGTGCTACTAGTTCTTTTCTCCAGACGAGTTCTGAAGATATCAACATTGAAGACGATGCCTCGACTAAGCCTGCCCAAGACGACCCTAATGCCGATGCCCCCGCTGCCTGAAGACTGTTTTAACTATTTGTTTAAAGTGTTTGTTTTTATTTCTTTGCTTTGGTCCACTGTTTTTAGGACCTTTTTCAAATGTATTTGAATACAATTATTTCGTCCAATATTTTCTGGACGAGTTTATTTACAATTGCCTTTTAAGGCTTACTTTGCAGGGGTTTTTGGACGTTGGTCGTCTACCCTTGTTTTAAATTTCGATGAATATATACTTTTATCCAGTATTGAATTTTATTGTATGGACGAACCTATGCTCTGTTTTCACCATTAGATGTTGTTGGCTTTTAAATAGTGAGCACTCTAAGTGTGGTATGGTCGTCCATGAGTTTTTCTTATAGACGATCTACTTATGTATGGACGTCTTTGTTAATCTTTTAATTTTTCTAAGTGTAACTCGTCTCAGAAATGGCAATGATGATCATACGTCTTTTGCCTCGTCCATGGGCTAGGCAGTTGGCATCCGTCTTTTGTATAGACGTTTTTAGTGCTCCTTCCTCATCCTAGGATCCGAGCGTCTTGGCCAGATGCTCGTCCATGGACTAGCTTCACTGTATGCCTTTTATGCCTTGGCCTTTTTTTTTTTTTACTTTATCCTCGTCTTGAGGAATACTTATGAACGTTACATTCCTGCGTCCAGAAATTTTCATTCGTCTTAGGGTTTTGCCCCCTTGTAGGTGTTATTATGGGAGTTAGATTTGTGCATAAAATACACTAAAAATCCAAACCATATTATTACATGAACATTGTCCACAAATATGGCACACGCTTAGAAGCTAGTGCCTTAAGAAAATACTTAAATACATAACCTTGTCTTTTGTAAGCTGGTCCGTAAGTAGTGTAAAAGTTTAAGAACTAGTGGACTTTTTATTCTTAATACACACCATAATAGTAGTAAGAACACAACAGTAAATATAAGCGAACACGCAAACCATAGCTGTAACTTCGTCACTGACTTCCCTCGTCCCTACTTATCACTGATAGTACCTCCTTAGGTGCTCCACGTTCTAGGAATGTTCTAACTTCCGCCCGTCCAAAGTTTCCAAGTAGTAAGACCCCTGCCTCTTACAGTTGATTACCCTGTAGGGTCCTTCCCAATTGGGTCCCAATTTTCCATGAGTTGGGTTCCTAGTTGCCAAGGAGACTCTTTTGAGGACAAGGTCCCCTACACTGAACCGTTTGGGTTTCACCATGGCATCATGTTGTTTAGCCATAAGGTTCTTGTATCTTGCTATCCTTTGCTCCGCATCCATTCTTACCTCGTCAATAAGATCGAGGTCAAGACAAAGTTGTTCCACATTCTCTTTCTCCTGATACTCCATCACTCGATGACTAGCCATATGAACTTCCGCTGGTATGACAACTTCACTTTCATAGGCTAGTTTAAAGGGGGTTTCTCCTGTCGGAGTTCGTACAGTCGTCCTATAGGCCCAAAGAACACCTGGTAACTCGTCTGGCCATATCCCTTTTGCCCCTTCGAGCCGAGTCTTGATGATTTTCAATAGGGATCGATTCGCTACTTCTGCTTGTCCATTCGCCTGTGGGTGGGAGGGTGATGAATAGTGATTCTTGATTCCAAAATATTTGCAAAAGTCCCTAAAGGGTGCGTTGTCAAATTGACGTCCGTTATCCGATACTAATACCCTGGGTACTCCGAACCTACATAGAATATTCTTCCATACAAAATTTTTAACGTTTTGCTGGGTGATTGTTGCAAAAGGTTCGGCTTCTACCCACTTGGTAAAGTAATCGATTCCTACCACCAAAAACTTCATTTGTCTGGTTCCCATGGGAAAGGGACCTAGGATGTCCAGTTCCCATTGTGTAAAGGGCCATGGGGCCATCATTGGGGTCTGGTACTCTGACGGCCGTCTAGGGACATTGCTATAACGCTGACACTGGTCACATACCTTGACATAGGCCTTAGCATCTGCCTGCATTGTAGGCCAATAGTAGCATGCATGGACGATCTTGTGGACTAGTGATCTCGCTCCTGAATGATTTCCACATGCTCCTTCAAGAACTTCCCTCAAAACATAGTTTGATTCGTCAGGAGCCAAGCACCTTAAATAAGGTTGAGAAAAACCTCGCTTGTACAGCACTTCATTTATGAGGACGTACTTGGCTGCCCTGACCCTCAACTTCCTAGCTTCATCTTTGTCTTCTGGAAGCCTTCCATCTTTAGGATAAATTACTATTAGACTCATCCAATTTTCTCCTCCTCCTATCTGCTGTATGTCAGGAATGTCTATGCTTGGCATATATTGGATGTTGTCGAATTCGTCCGCAACTCCTGCCAAAGCTGCATTTGCCAAGGCATCCGCTTTCATATTTTCCTCCCTGGGGAGTTGAACAAAACTTATCGCTGAAAACTTTCGTGTGAGTCGTTTCACTCTGCTGAGGTATTTCTTCATCCAATCCTCCTTAGTATCACACATTCCATTTACTTGGTTGATGACTAGCTGAGAATCTCCTCTGATTGTTATCGACTCCGCCCCTAAGGACTTAGCCAATTCCAATCCTTTGAGTAGTGCTTTGTACTCAGCCTCGTTGTTGGTGGTTTGATATTGTAGATAGGCCGCGTACTCCAGCTTGTCACTCTCGAGGGACTTCAGTATAACTCCAATCCGTCCTGCATATAGTGTGGACGATCTTTCTACATTAATCACCCACCTTTCAACTCCTTCGTCCTTGTCCATGTCATCCTGGCTAAGGGTGAACTTTGCGATGAAATCTGCTAATGCCTGCGCCTTTATCACACTCCTTGGAAGGTATCTGATATCAAACTCACTAAGTTCAACAGCCCACTGCATTAGCCGTCCAGCAGCTTCCAACTTGTTCATTGCCTTTTTTATGAGGTGATCTGTTAGGACGTTGATGATGTGAGCTTGGAAATAATGCCTCAGCTTCCTAGAAGCCGTAATCAATGCAAAGGCTAGTTTTTCAATCATCGGGTATCGTCCTTCTACTCCTCTCATTACACAGCTGGTGTAATAAACCGGTATCTGGATTCTCCCCTCTTCTCTGACCAATGCTGAGCTTACTGCGTGTGGGGACACTGCCAAGTACAAATACAGCTCTTCTCCAGGTACAGACGGACGCAGCAGCAACGCTGTCATGAGATATGTCTTCAAGTCTTGGAAGGTCCTTTAACATTCATCCGTCCACTCGAATGCCTTCCTGAGGACTTTAAAGAATGGCAAACACTTGTCAGTAGCTTTCGACACAAACCTGTTAAGGGCGGTGACTCGTCCGGTAAGAGACTAGACTTCCTTGATATTTTTCGGTGGTTCCATATTTAGTATCGCTTGGATTTTGTCCGGATTTGCTTCAATTCCTTTGTATGAAACCATGAACCCCAAAAACTTCCCCGACGAAACTCCGAAAGCACACTTTCTTGGATTTAATTTCATGTTGTACCGTCGCAGAGTATCAAAAGTCTCTTGAAGATTGTTCAGATGATTGCCCTCGTCCTGGCTTTTCACCAGCATGTCGTCCACGTAAACCTCCACATTTCGCCCGATTTGAGGACGGAACATGTGGTTAACCAGCCTTTGGTAAGTCGGCCTTGCGTTTTTCAAACCAAAGGGCATTACTTTATAGCAATACAACCTTTGGCTTGTAATGAATGAGGTATTTTCTTGATCCGCTTCATCCATCTGTATCTGGTTGTAACTTGAGAAGGCGTCCATGAAGCTAAGCACTTTGTGACCTGCCGTCGAGTCCACCAGCTGGTCAATGTGTGGCGATGGGTAACTATCCTTGGGGCAAGCTTTGTTTAAGTCGGTGAAGTCCACGCACATTCGCCACTTGCCGTTAGCTTTCTTCACCATGACCACGTTTGCTAACCAATCTTGGTAATAAACTTCTCAGATGAACTCCGCGGCAACCAACTTCTGTACTTCTTCCTTGATGACATTGTCTCGCTCAGGAGCAAAAACTCTTTTCTTCTGATGCACTGGTTTTAAATAGGGACACACGTTCAGGCTATGAGTAATAACACTTGGATCAATGCCAGGTATGTCTTCATGACTCCATGCAAAGACATCGAGCCTTTTCTTCAAAAACCGGACCAAAGCGAGCTTTGCTCCTTCTTCCATGCTCGCCCCAATTCTAGTGAACTTCTCAGGCTAGTTCTCGTCCAAAGGGACGTCTTCCAACACTTTAGTGGGTTCCGCTGTGATCCTTCTTCCGTCTATACTCATTGCCTACATGTGCTCGTCCATTGCCAACATGGCTAAGTAGCATTCTCTGGTGGCCAATTGATCTCCTTGTGCTTGGCCCACTCCGTGCTCGATCGGAAATTTGATGGACAAGTGGTAGGTAGAGGTTACTGTCTTCTAGCTATGCAGAGTTAGTCTTCTAATAATTGCATTATATGACGATGCACAATCAACAATAAGGAAATTTACCTCCTTGGTTATCTGCTGTGGATATGTTCCAACGACCACTAGTAATATGATGGTGCCTACCGATTGCACCTTCATTCCTCCGAATCCCACCAATGGCGAATTCACTAGTCGAAACTGATCTCGTCCTAGCCTCATTTGTTGGAATGCGGGGTAGTAAAGAATGTCTGTAGAACTGTCATTGTCTATCAACACCCTCCTGGTCATGTAGTCAGAAATGAGTAGAGTGATGACTATCGCGTCATCGTGTGGGTGGTGAAGTCGTCCTGCTTCCTCGTCCGTGAACGTAACGGCCTGCTCGTCTACTTCCCTTGTCTTAGGAGGTCATTCAGACAGTTGGATGTTCTGCACCACCTTTAGGTACGTCTTCCTTGACTTGGATGACTGCGCTGTCGAGTTTCCTCCTATAATTACCCTTATTTGTCCTAGTGGGGATCGTGATGACTCTTCCACCTTAGCTTTCAGTTTCTCATCTCTTTGGTCTCGTCCAATGAAGTTCTCTATCTGCTGCTTCAAGTCAAAACACTCGTCCGTGTCGTGCCCGTGATCTTTGTGAAAGCGGCAGTACTTGCTCCTATTGTGCTTGTTAGAGTCTCCTTTCATCTTATCCGGCCACTTCAAGGACGGATCATCCTTGATCTGCATAAGAACCTACTCTAGTGGCATAGTCAGGGGCGTGTATTGTTGATTCCTTGTGGAGGAACTCACCTTCTTACCATCCTTATCTTTCCTCTCGTCTACCGGAGCTTTCTTTGGACGAGGTCCCTGATCTGAGTAACGATGGTGACCCGCTTCCGAGCGTTTTGCCCTTTCTCTTTTCTTGGCTATGATAGCGTCCTCAGAATTCATGAAATTCTGGGACGAATGGACGAGCTCGGCCATAGTCTGCGGTTCCTGCTCGTAGAGCTTATGAATGAACAAGTCAGAATTGACCCCATTGTGGAAAGCGGCCAACAATAACTTGTCATCCATTTCGTGCACCGTCAAGGCTTCCCTATTAAACCGGGTAATAAAGGATCACAAACTCTCATTTTCCCCTTACTCTATAGTCAGCAGACTAGAAGAGGAACACTTATGGCGCTGTCCTCCAATGAAATTATTGACAAACAACTTACTCAACTTTTCAAACAATCCCACCGAGTTTGGGGGTATTTTACTGAACCACACCCACGCTGGTCCCTTAAGTGTGGTGGGGAAAGCTCTGCACATAATCTCGCCCGGAACCCCTTGAAGGTGCATGGTCGTCTTGAAAGTAGCAATGTGATCGCACGGGTTGCGATTTCCATCATACGAATCCAAAGAAGGCATTTTGAATTTTGGAGGTAGGGGATGACTGTTGATGAAAGCTGTGAAAGGGGAGTCCGTTCGGTGAACCATATCATCCACTGGGTTTGCCTGCCTCATGTTTTCCCTCATTTCATCTATGGCTTTTCTCATCTGGTCCATCTCTTTTTCCAAGTGTGGCACTCTTCTTGAAGCGGTACCCCTTGTTTGATTTTTGGACTCGACATTTTCTCCTCCACCTTCCTGACTCTGGGCTTGTCCCTCCGTGTGGCCATCTTGGCGCTGCCTCCTAAGGTTGATCTCCCTATTCAACTCCTGATTTTGGCGTGTTAGTTCTGCCATAGCGGCAGCCATGGATTGTATATGTTGAATAGAAAGCGGTTGCATGACAGGCGCTGACCTGTGATCGCGAAGGGGATTGCTAGATGCATCCCTACTCTCCTGGTGGCCTGGGCTGGTAGTCCTTAATCTTGTTCGAACCATTCAACCTTTTGTTTGGGAAAGGCTAATCCTCAACAACAAAAACAGAGTCGAATGAAAAGAACAGTGAATAGCAATGTGTTCCCACAGACGACGCCAACTAATAATGCAAAGAAAATCAGTAGGCTGGATGCTCCGGACTTGAAAGGACTACTTGCTCTTTTGATGGCCTGGAAAAGAAAGAAAAGCGATCAAAGGTGACTGGGGCTGCTGGCCAAAAACCCTCTGATGGCAAAGTTAGTTTTTTCTCTCTATATTTTCGAAGTTCTAACTTTTTGGGAAATGTATCGCGTACCTTTGTTTTGTCTGAATGAGCATTTATATAGTGTTCTAATAGACGGTTATCACACTTGTAACCCCCCCCGGATTCAAGGGGGTGTAAGGATTTAAAGATAACTTCCATAACCGTTTAGGAGTTATATACTTCCCACTCAACGGTTACCGGAAGTTATACATGTAATAAGGAGTCGTAACATTACACTTGAAAATTTTCCTAAGTGTGACAGCCTTGTCCTAGTATCTTCTTGTCGAGCCCACTTAGTTTAGAAATAGGGGTCGTTCCTTCTATGGACGAGTTTCCTTCAGGACGAGCTTTGCGACTCTTAGGACGAGCCGTCTCATTCCTTGGTCATGCAGACCTCGTCCAAGCTTCTTCCTGCTTGGAAGAGGTAGTTGTAGGTAAGGTTTTTAAAGGGGTTCTTGCAATACTGGCTGAGTCACGGACGACCTATATGGACGACTTTAGGGTAGGCACTCTATCATCCCCTATCAATATCCATTTGTAAAAAATTGACGGAGAAAAAAAAAAGGCAACAAAAGATAAGAAAATTCTACAAGGGATGCTCAAGATAGCGTTTGCAAATCAGTTGAAGGCATGTTAATCTTCAACACTAATGGTAAAAAGACAAAGAGCAAAGGTTCTCTCTTTTTCTCAATTAAATCTTTTAGCTAACCAAACACAAACACAAACAAGTTAGTCTGAGTCTCTATGATTATCTATGCTACTATTTAAGAGGCTTTTTCGGTTTGGAATAGACTTTTTGACAGTTCAAAAATACTCATTCACCCTAAGTTTAAGTAGAGACAAAATTTAAAAATAACATTGTAAAAATATATCTCTAATTCCCACCTAAAATATTTCATGTTGCATTGAATTCTTGATTTTTTATTTTTTATTTTTTGTCATTTGATAGTGCACGTTAGCCAGGAGTGATATAGATAATTCTGAGTATATTTTAGTAACCATTAAATTTGATATCAAAAGGAAAAACATTTTAGGTGGGTCTGTAGGAGATATGTAAGAAGTAAGAGCAAAATAGGAAACCTCACATACTGTAGGAGAGAGGGTTTATGAGAATCTTTTATAAGACAATTTTCCTCTTTTCTCATGCATCCATTACATATAACCTTGCAAACTTTATTAGCATAAATTAAATAAATAATTAACAAAACAATATAAAAGCATCTAAACATAATAGGTTAATTGCGAATGTTATTGTTTTAGGTAAATAATAATGATTTATATCCATTATAATTCGAGATTACTTCATTTTTCAACCATAAAAATATATTTGGGTGTGATAAGTATTATTGTAAAATAACTTTTGCCATACCCTACATATTTTGAAATTAAAAAATATAATAATCTCAAATTATAATAAAAGTAAATTATTAATGTTTAGCATTTGCTATAGAAAACGACAAAAATGCAAGGTGTTTAGTGCAAAAGAGCGCACGTGACTGTGGCCTGTCGACTGAGAAAGAGAAACCAAACCAAATCCCCGCCAAACCTAGGCAATGTTAAATTCTATAAATCTAAATACATTCGAAAATGAAAAAGCTATTTCTTCAAATTCCCAATTCCAATGACACACTTAAAAACAGTGAGAAAACCCTGAAAATATGAAGGAGGCAGAGAGTGACAGAGAAATCCAAGTCCGTACAATAACCGGCGAATCAACCACCGTTTCGATTTCGAGTCATAGTACCATTGAAGACCTCAAGAAGCTCCTCCTCAACCAATCTTTCCTTCCTGCCTCTAACTCCCCCAATTTCCATCTTTTCTTCAAGGCAATTCTCTCTCTCTCTCTCTCTTTCTATTTGTGTTCAAAGTTTCAACTTTTTTTTTTTTCACCATGATTCTTGGTTGCCCAGAAAACCCAATAAACTAGAGACAGAAAATTTTAGTGTTTTTTGGTGTCTAATGTTTTACTTTGAGTACAACTCGTTGTTTTTTCGATAACCCATCAATCTGCTATACCCTTTTATTGAACCAACTGATTTTACTCGTAATGTTTTGCTTTAAACTTAGTCACAGTCACTATATGTGTGTGTGTTAGTTTTATATATATGGTTGTAATTGCAAATTTCTTATTATGGCATTGAATGTGATTCTTGTGCCAGGGTGTTAAATTGAGATTGCAGAGTTTGATAAGCACTCACTGCATTGAGCCTGGTGATTTTCTAGTACTTGTTCCGTTTACTAGGAAGGAACCAAGTCAGACCCGGAAATCCGAACAATCTAAAACTTCTCTGAACAATGGTCTTAATAAGGACTCAATCTCGAAGTTTGCTGATTTGGCGTGGTCCGATATGATGCAAGATTTGTCATATTTACGCGAAACATCGAATGATGAAACTGCTACTCATGATAAGGTGGGCAGTTTTAGTCTTGGAGATAGGACAGAAACAATGGCAGCAAGTTTTAGTACTGGAGATAGGAAAGATACAATGGAAGGAATTTCAAATTTTCGTTCTTTTGGGGAAAAACGCGGAAGGGGTTTTGATTTTGATAAAGGGATAGGGCTCCCCTATGACTTAATATTGAGTTCGTTGCAGTTTTCTAGCGAGGGTGTTCTTGATGAGCATAACTGTGATGTATTTGTTAAGGTTTTGGAGTCGGTGAATTGTTTATCGGACCCACGTTTTGGATTCTGCTTGTTGTCAAGAAAAGCAAAATTTTGGGCTGGTGACATGGGAGTGGGAGCTAACAATAGTAGTTCATGCTTATGTCCAGCATGGTTGAAGATAATCATGAAGGCATTTGCTTTCTTGAACATATTTTCTGCATTTCTTCATTTTCAGCAGAAGAGTATAACCACTGCTTATTTGGAAGAAGCGCTAAATCAGCTAGCAAAATCTGGAATTAAACTTGGTATGAAGGACATGGAGCATCTTTCTGTTCTTAGTCCTAAGGTATTACATCGAATTTCTGGAAGGACTTAGAACCAGATGTCATTGAATTCCAAGATTATTTTATATATATATATATTTTTTAATTTTCTTGCTTTAAGCATGAATGTTGTTTCTCAGGGAGTGCGTTTTTCAGATAATGAGATGGAGAAATCAAGTTTTGGTGATACACTTGTTATCATTAATTGTTCAACAGAAAGGAAAGATCAAGTTGATAAACCTAAAACTGGTAATCTTGAAGATATGCATATTTGTTTCTTCCATTTGGAAGTTTTTTATAAATTTATTGGCTTCGAACTGAATAATTTTTTTTTTGCCTTGGCCTCAAATTTCTGTTCAATAGCTCGCAAACGGTTATATGTACCAAAGATTGTCAGTGCATTGAAGAAACGTGAAAGTTCTTTCAAAACTAATTTGTCAGAGGCTGTTCAGGTTTTACTGGTATATTTTAACTTGTAACACTTCAGATATTTCATATGGTTACCGTTCCATTACTGTAGCAATCTTGATTTGATGTGTATATATGAATTGGACTTCAACTATACAAAGAGGCAGACATCCTGTGTAGATTTTTACTCATGTTTTCTAGGCTCCCACTTCTTTTTAATTGTCAACTTGTATGAATTTGATACGAATTTTGTCCCTATTTCCAGATTTCTTTGCTCTTTTGAATCTAACCTTTGTCTATTGTATTCTCAGTTTGATTTAGAGTCCTGTTTCTGACATGTTTTCTGACTGCATTCAATTGTCATTGATAAAGTCAGAGTGCAGTTTGTCGCATACTGATAATTAATCAGTAATATTTTTACGGTGTTTTTACCATGAGATCCTGTAGATGTTATATCATGGATTTGGACTAGAATTCTGGAACAAAAGCATGTCCGTGTCATTTTCATTCTCATCCTATCTTCTGTTTTTTTTGGTATAGAAGTTCTTTTGGTTGTTCAGGGTTATGACACATAAACAGATCCATATCTTCAATGCATATTTGATATTCCCAAGTAGTTTCTTACGACCTAAACTGTAAATCTTTCTTCACGAATGAACATGTCTCTATGAAAATATGTTCTATAAGGCAGTATAACATTTTTGCCACTGTTAGTGCTTAGTAAATGGGTTACTCTTAACACTGCCACTAAGATTATGGTAGTCATAAGTAAAATACACTTATATGGTTAAGCAATTATTGTTGTGCTTCACAGCCACAACTTTGGTCTTTTGAATAATCTGAGATTTTTTATGCAGTGTAAAAAGAAAACTGAGATGACCGAGGCTTTTTCCTTGGAGGACTTAATCTTATCAGTGAAGGACTGTAGTACTGCTGTGAGTGGAAATGAAGCAAAACGGGCAAGGAGAAGCGGGGCGGCTTCAAGTTCTGATTCAGGCCATATAAAATGTCATGTAGGTCTTCATTCTTATATATATATATATATATATATATATATATATATATATATATTTGTAGATATAATATACAATTACAGACCCCACAGGAAAGGATAAAGGACAGAGGAAAATAAATGGTGAAATTGATTCTATTTGATTGGGTTTTACATTTAAAACTTGACTGGTTTTTTGTGCTGTAATACTTCATTGACTTGTGTTTATATTATTATGGCATGCTATTGATCCAAAATTTTTGTCTCAATCAATTTAAAATTGCTTTGTGATAATAACTGATTTATTTTTCAGTGTTATTGTGAGTAAATAGTTTTTTTTTCATAATGAGAAGAAAAGGGGGCTATAATTAGTACAGAAAGTTCTGTGGCTCCTCATACAATAAAGTTGAGAATCAGTTCTAAGATTTTCTTTCAATTTAGAACTTTGTACTGCAATATTTTTATTTTGAAGTCGTTTATCCCAAAATAGAAAAGAAGCATTTTGAAGTTGAGGAATTAGTATGTTCAACTTAAGATATCTGCCCCGATTGTAACAGCTTCTTTGCTCAGCAGGACACAAGTTCATTGCTACCAGTGGAAATGGTTGAACATCTTAGGAAGGGAATTGGATCTACAGGACAGGTTTTATATATAATTATTTTATATTAATTTATTTTGGGTTAGAGAGAAGAGTATGTTAACATGGACTTCACCCAGACTTCTTAGGGCCTGGCATCCTAACATGTAAACATATATAAACAGAGTTTTTTTAATAAATAATTTAAAATGTATAATTTATTATTTTTTCTTATTTTCATCTTTCAAAAATGTGTTTGTGAGGCAGGCTCTGTTCTGCAGGCAGTTCTAACTCTTCTTAGTAGAAGGGCTCTGCATAGGGCTACACTAAAATCTTGTCTAAATGCAGATGGTGCATGTTGAAGATATTGGTGCCAGGAAAGCCACTTACATGGAAATCCCAAATCAACTCTCAGAAAACTTGAGATCTGCACTTAAATCTATGGGAATTGCTAAATTGTATAGTCACCAGGTACTGATGTTTCCTATACTTCACTCCTTCTGATAGCAATATTTTCTTAATGTTTTTCCATTTTTTTTTATATCCATAGGCAGAGTCTATTCAAGCCTCCCTTGCTGGGAAGAATGTTGTTGTGGCAACAATGACATCCAGTGGGAAATCTCTTTGCTATAATCTGCCAGTTCTTGAAGTCTTGTCGCAGAATTTGTTATCATGTGCTCTGTATTTATTTCCAACAAAGGTTTGTTGTAATATGTAAATGTCTAACTTCTACATGCTTTGGAAGAACTCATCATGGTTTTTGATATTTGGTAGTAATTATATGAAGAAAATATTTCATGTGTGCAGGCCTTAGCTCAAGATCAACTTAGAGCTTTGTTAGATATGACAAAAGGAATTGATGCTAGCTTAAATATTGGTATATATGATGGTGACACTTCTCAGAAGGAGAGGACATGGCTGCGTGATAATGCTAGACTGGTAATTTAGTAAGTTCTGGTTGGCTCATACAGGGCAGTTTTCTTAGGCTGGCTGGGACTCACCTAAATTTCTAGGACTCTTGTCTGCTTGCATGCAGTTGATCACAAATCCAGACATGTTACACATATCAATCTTGCCACACCATGAAAGATTTAGGCGGATCTTATCAAATCTTAGGTATTGTATGTGGGCTATAACCTCTCTTTCTATCACCAAGTGACTAATCTTTTCTCTTCCTCCTTTTTAACCTATGTATTTATTTAAGATGCGTTAAGTGGTTATTTTAAGAATTTGTGCATTTTTTTTCATGTACTTCTTGCCTTTTTTATTCCCCCTGGTAAGCACATTCTTTGTTATCATGGAGATTCATTTTATATTCCTATTAATTAGGTTTGTGATCATTGATGAAGCCCATGCTTATAAGGGTGCATTTGGATGTCACACTGCTCTTATAATAAGGAGACTTCGTCGACTCTGTTCGCATGGTAATGTTTTCAGTACAGTCTACAAATTGTTAAGAATGTCCTTTGCATTTTAAAATTTTCTGTTGCTATGGAGATATCAGTCAGTGGTTTGCTTCCTTGTGCAGTATATGGAAGTGATCCTTTGTTTGTATTTTGTACTGCAACTTCTGCAAATCCGCTTGAGCATTGTATGGTAAAGATTTCTTGAATGTAAATACATACTTTGCATTTTTTTTTTTATGTTAGGAAAATTTAGATTTTCCTGGTGTTATTTATTTTCAAAAACCGCCATTATGTACCTTTTCTAGGTTTGTTCCCCCACCTGCCCCCACAAGAATCTTAGGCTGATAGGAATTATGTTAGTCACCACATCTGTAATATTTTTAGAAATATACACTAGCTTGGATTTTGCAGTGGCATGCCTTGCCCTAGATTTGCAATTTATATGTTGTAGACATGCACATATCAACCCAATTTTTATTGAGAGAAACAACCAATAGTAAGGGGGGAGGGGTTGTTTCTTTGACTTGCTGAGTTGGCCTGAATACTGGATATGAATAGCTTATCAGCATTATGCACTTGTGCATAGCTTGCTAGCTTCTTGATGGATTTTTCTGTTTAGGTGTACTCACTTCAGTTGCTATACAAATTTTTTGTTTGAACTTTTCTTTCCTCAGCATATGTTGTGGACTTTGGGAGTCCCTAAAATGTTTCTCTTTGAAACTTTGAGAGATTGAAGTTTACCTATGTGAGGATGGTATATTTCTGATATGAAAAGTTATGATTTATTTTTTTCTGAGTTTTGGGTTTCATAAATAATTTTTGGGTATTTTGAAAAATTATCCTGGACATGAAATGAAATTATGGATTTGACAAATGATTTTCTGATAATTCAGGAGCTTGCAAATCTACCAACCTTGGAGCTAATTCAGAGTGATGGAAGTCCCTCTGCTAGAAAGCTTTTCATCCTTTGGAATCCAGTTGTGTCCCCAAAAAATGTATGTGATTTGCTACAGTACATGCTCTACTTAGAATAACTATGTGGTCAAGACATATCTATTTACTTTCTAGTGCTACTTAAGTACAGATTTTGAAGGAAACACAGAGTAGTCTGGATACTAGTGGATCTACAAATGTAAATTCTAATCTCAGACATTCCAGGTAACAGTCACCCAAGGGCATTTTTCTAGGTTTTCACTGCATAGCGTAGCATATGTGAAATTTTGCTTCTTATTCGTCTTTAAAAAAAAAAAAATTATTATTTATTTCCCTTATCTGTTAGAGGCTTCACTTTGAGCTTTTTATGCTGCCTATCTTACTTGCTTATCATTAACAATGAGAACTTCACATCACAGACTCACATGCCTCATGTGAGAATATAAAAGCCAAAAATTTGAATATTTTCCTTCTTTTTATGGACTAATGTTCTTCTTGAGGACTCTTTTGTTTTTATTTATTTTAATAAGTAATGTTCTTCTTATGTACTGGTAAGAAAGGGTGAGTTGACCCAAGTTGAGGGAACGAGAGGGAAAAAAAACATTAGTAGTAGTAAAAAATGATGTTTATTAGGGAAGTAAAAGAGTATGACTTTAGATAGAATAGAATGGAGGAAAAGAATACATGTGGCTGCCTCTAACTAATTTGTTGAGGAAAACATATCCGATCCCAAAATTTTGGGACTAAGACTTTGTTTTTGTTGTTGTTGTAATGTTCTTCTTGAGGACTCTTCATAATTGTTTCTATCTTAATTTATACATTGTTAAAGTATTTTAGCCAAGATTGCAAAATTTGTAAATACGGTACATTTATCTGTACCCTATAATGAACATTTGTGTGGAATCAATATTTCAGTGCCTAATGTTGATTTACTTTTGCAGTCCACTCTTTAACATTTCGTGCCTCTTTGCGGAAATGGTTCAGCATGGACTTCGTTGCATTGCTTTTTGTAAATCGCGTAAACTTTGTGAAGTTGTTCTAAGCTATACGTATGTCACATCATTATCATGTTTCAGTACATCAATGCTGTGACATTATTTATGGCATTTTTGGGACATGTTTTCGTTGCTTTGTCTGGTGTAGATTTTGAGATTAGAGTTAAATGTCTATTTAGTTTTTTGGAGTAAGAAAATGATACTATTAAATTGATGAAATTGTGACAGGCGTGAGATTCTTCAGGATACAGGACCCCATTTGGTTGATTCCATATGCGTTTATCGTGCCGGCTATGTTGCTGAGGTCAGTACTGTTCTTTGATGCTTTTTGTTATCTGACATTGGCCCCTCTACATCATGGTACATAATTAAATTACTTTCATATAAGTTGAAATACAAGGAGATATAGATATGAATTGAAGAAAGTCCATTAAATATACAGGTGTCTCCCATTGATGAAAAGATGAGGGAGAATTTCTTGAGATGGTTTGTTTATATCCAAGGTAGAGCAATAAATGCATCATTGAGGAATTTTAATATATTAATGTTGAGGGAATGAAAATAGATAGAGTGATGCAGATCGGTCAAGGGAGAAGAAAATATTTTATGTTGTTTTATCATTCCTAGTGGAATTAGGATTTATTTGCTTTTATAAGTTCAAATAAAATTCTTTTCCTAATTGAATTAGGATTTTAATTGTTTTTATTTTCCTAGTTAAATTGTTTTTCCTTTCATAAGTTGAAGTAGGTTTATTATTTTTTTTCCTAAAAAGAGTAGGAGAAATTCTATTCCTATAAATACTCTTTATAAAGAGGTTTATGATGGTTATGTGTTGATTAATAAAAGCTTGTTAGAGAGGTTTTCTCTATTATTTTTCCTACTAGCCTAGTGTTCTTGTGGAACTTAGGTTTCGTGGAAGAGTGTAGTAATTGTTTGTTACAAATTCTGTTTCTACATGCCTACGCTGCATCAGTTGGTATCAAAGCCAGGCTAGGTTCCTACTATGGCATAGAGGAGTACGTGGGGGAAAACCTGTTGCCATAGATGACGTGTATGAACCCGATGAGGTTGCACGCGATGCACAATTAGAGGCATTCTTTCAACGAACAAAGGAGTGGTTTGATGCGCTTTCAAAGCAGCTCACTGCCTTAGCCGTTGAAAATCGACTTCAAAACTGCCATCCAAATTCATGTTATGTGGAGGAGGAGGAGTATTTTGATGTGGAGGAGGAGGACTATGATATCAAAAAAGAGTATGAATACATTGAAAGAGTATGTGTAGTAAATTGGGATTCTCCACCAATTTATGATGACTATCTTGAAGATTATAGTCAAGGAGACAAGATTGAGCTTGATGAAAATAAAGTCATATACATAGTAGGTGAGCCCATAACTCACACCGTTGATGAGACTTTCAACATTAAAAAACAAAAGGTTATTGATTTTACTGATTACAATCATAGGTTGGTACAATCGGTTTGTTCAGTAGTAGATGGGTTCTCGATTGATGAACAAAGTTTCAATCTACTAAAGCTTGAACTTAAACACATTAAACACCATGATTTCTTGGGGTTGATGAGCTTTTCTCAATTTTTTTTTAATAAAGAAAGTTAATGGAAAATGTTATTGATCCATTTTGGGAGGATTTTATTGAACAAGAATTGATAGAGGTCAACAAGAGGTGTGAACGAGTGATTTTAAGTAATTTTTGTGGAGGAGGCAATATGAAGTTTATGGATGTGTGCATGGATTCTTATTTAGTACTTGCTTCACATATCCCATTGCGGCAAAAGAGGTCAAGAATAAAAATCTGTACATCAAGATTTATTATGAGTGAGAAAAGATTGATAAGTAGCATATTGATTCGTCTTGTCTTGCACAGAAGAATAGGATGGAGAGGATTATTCAGGGTTCCAATTGATTGTGGAAGATTGCTACAAAACTCGAGGACGAGTTTTCCCCAACCCCAAGAGAATGATACGGATTGGTTAAGGGAGAAGAAAATATTTTAATATTTTATGTTGTTTTATCAATCCTAGTAAAATTAGGATTCATTTGCTTTTATAAGTTCAAATAAAATACTTTTCCTAGTTGAATTAGGATTTTAATTGTTTTTCTTTTCCTAGTTAAATTGCTTTTCATTTCTCAAGTAGAAGTAGGTTTATTATTTCTTTTCCTAAAAAGAGCAGGAGAAATTCTATTCCTATAAATACTCTTTATAAAGAGGTTGATGATGGTTATGTGTTGATTAATTAAAGCTTGTTAGAGAGGTTTTCTTTATTATTTTTCCTACTAGCCTAGTGTTCTTGTGAAACTTAGGTTTTGTGGAAGAGTTGTAGTAATTGTGTGTTACAAGTTCTGCTTCTACACGCCTACACTACATCATAGAGGAACACTTAAGATAACACTAGTAGAAGTAATTAAAAATGACATGTTAATTAAGTGACAGAAAGTATGATTTTGGATAGCATAGAATGATAGAAAATAATACATGTGAATGACCTTGACAAATTTGTGAGGATCCATGGCCAACCTTATAGTTTTGAGACTAAGGTTTTGTTGTTTGTTGATGATGATGCTCAATGTGTAAGACAAGTCTTTGTATGGATAACAATTTTGATGCCCGAAGTTCAAATGTGGCATAAAAGTGCGGATTAGTAGAGTTTGGTAAGTCTTCAGTTTTGCTTATGAGGAGATACTTAATGGGCAATCTAGTGGAAATTTGAAGAACAAATTTTATCAAGTAAACTTGAAGATGTTGAACAAGTAGGATTTTGGAGATGTAAGGGTACTAAATAGAATTTATTACTAGTTTTTATATTTATTAATTTAGTTATTTCTAATTTATATATTATAGTGATTTTTTTATTTTAGTGTGTTATATTATGTACTTTTAGGTATATGTACATGCACCCCCCCCCCCCCCCCCCCTCACACACACACACACATATATATAGAGAGAGAGAGAGAGGTCTTCAAGACTATGAATCTTTCATATCTTCCCCTCCTACAATAAGGACATGCCTAAGGATGTAACTTTGGACAGGTTTGCTACTTTCTATGGAGGCGGCCATCACATGCATGAGTTAGAACTTTCTACGGAGGCAGGCATCACATGCATGAGTTAGAACTTTCTATGGTGGCAGGAATCACATGCATGAGTTAGAACTTAGAACGTAATAGCTAGAAAGTTGTAGGAGAATAACTAAAATGTGTTGCCTAATCAAAGTAAGAGTCAACATCTCTCTAATCAAAATTATCAATTTTTTTTTTTTTAATAAGTAAAAGTATCAGTATGAGCAGTAGCTGAAACTGCTAGTTGATCTACCGTAAAAACTTCTGCTTATCCCGCCTGGTCAAGGATCGTCAGAAGTGTTTTTTATTGACAGAAAGCCAGCCTACTATCCTACTCACGTTGATAAATAAGTGGTGAGAGTGAGCTTGGTTCTCTGATGCCTGGATATCCTCCTTCCAGTTCTTTTGGTTGGGCCAAGCTAATGAGATCCTGGCTCAGCCCTTTTGTTGTAGATGCATCTGAAACCATATATGTATGTGTGTGTGTGTGTGTGTGTTGTAAACTTGCTGCATGAAGTCAGATCCTGGTTTTGAACCATTCCACTAATTTTGAAATATTTCAACAAAACATATATGTCGGAGTTTATTGCTGAATTAAAATCCTTGGATGGGTCATTTCTAGCTTTGGTGGAGTGGGGGGAATTCTTTCCTTATGCAATACAGCATCTACTTCCTCAGCCTAGATCAGATCATTTTCATGTTTTGTTGGGTTGTGAGAATCTAAAGAAACATAAGAGTCCTTTTCGGTTTGAAAATATGTGATTTAAAGCTGATGCTTTGTTGATGTTGCTCAAAACTGGTGGAATAGTTAGTCTTTTGAGGGGAAACCCAGTTTTTTTTTTTTTTAAAGTAAAATTTAAGAAAACCAGTGTTAATCTAACCAAAAAAATTAAAGAGTTTGAAAGACTATCTTAAAATATGTAATAAAGAGTATTTGGAGATGGTGTGAAGAAACGGAGCATGCTAGTTGGGGTTCAAGTGATCCACGGTAATGACATCCATTGTGGTGCCATATGTTTGTGGTTTGAACCCCACATGCCCCCCTCCCCACTATCTACCTATCAGGAAAAAAAAGAAGAAAAGAGATTGCTGGTTGAAATACAAAAACATGATGTTAAAGAGAGGCTATTTGGTTTGTCACAAAAGAAAGAGGCTTCAAAGGAGGAGCTCAATTTAGAATAGAAAGGTTAGTAGTAAGTATCACGTGTGTTGGATGCAGAAGACAAGCACACTTAGGTTAAAGGAAGGGGATGATAAAAACACTAGGTTCTTTCATTGTCTATTAACTTTGTCAAGTAGATCCAATTTTTTTTTGGTTATCTAGAGGTGGAAGAGAATTTATTTTCTTTGGAGAATGAGGTAAAAGATGTGGTAGTTTGTTTCTGTGAAAATATTTACAAGAAAAATGAAGATTGGTGCCTTGTCTTTCTCTTTTATTCCTGATAAGATCTGTGAAAATATTTACAAGAAAAATGAAGATTGGTGCCTTGTCTCTCTCTTTTATTCCTGATGAGAGGGCAGGATTTGAGAGACCATTAATGAGGAAGGAGGTGGGGAGTGCAATTAAGGTGGAAGGCTGTGATTCCACTTTCTTCAACAAATATTTTGGAATTTTTAGGTCATTTCTATTTTCAATTATTATATTATTATTATTATTTTTCTTTGTTGTTTTACCCTTGTATAAATCCTGTGTATAGGGGTTGTGCCCTTTTATTTTATTTTTTTCACTTTCTTAATGAAACCTATTATTACGTAAAAAAAATTAACTTGCTGAGCATAGCATATGTGAATTTGACCAACATATGGTTTGTTGAGCTTGACATTGGCTAAGTGATGAAACAGGATAGGAGGAGAATAGAGAGAGATTTTTTTGATGGAAGCTTTGTGGTATTGCTGCAACGAATGCCCTTGAGTTGGGCATTGATGTTGGGCATATTGATGTGACTCTGCATTTAGGCTTTCCTGGTAGTATTGCTAGGTAGGATTCCAAGTTATCTTTGTTTCCAGTGATTTAACTATTTGCTTGAGTGGATTTGATCAGTGAAATTTCCCCACTTTTACATGCATATCTTTAGCTTGTGGCAACAAGCTGGCAGGGCTGGGAGGAGAGAAAAACCATCTCTTGCTGTTTATGTTGCATTTGGAGGGCCTCTTGATCAATATTTTATGAATCATCCTAAGAAACTCTTTGGGAGCCCAATTGAGTGCTGTCATATTGATTCTCAAAATCAGCAGGTTTTAAGTTTTCTGTCTTTATTATATTTTACTTATTTATCAATCCTTTCAGGTCTGAAAAATTGGCAAAACTTATTGTTTTGTTTTTTGTTGCCTTATTCATTGAAGGTTCTTGAACAGCATCTGGTCTGCGCTGCTCATGAACACTCATTATGTTTGCTTTATGATGAGAAATATTTTGGCTCTGGTTTAAGCAGTGCCATAAATTCTCTGAAAACCACAGGATACTTGAGTTGTGATCAATCTTGTGATTCTTCTACTAAAATTTGGAACTATATTGGGCATGAGGTATGATATCTGTAACATGGTTTATGTTTACTCTCTGTACCAATTTGTGAATAACTTGCATGATTACTCCATTTTATGCTTTTGTATCAGCAAATTCAATAGGAACCATAAGGGTTTAACTTTTCAAATTTCTAATTTGCCATGCATGATGTTTGTAGAAATTTCCTTCACATTCAGTTAGTATCCGGGCAATAGAAAATGAGAGATATGAAGTAATAGACCAGCGTAGCGACGAACTCCTTGAAGAGATTGAGGAAAGCAAGGCTTTCTTTCAGGTTGGCGCTCCTTGTTATAAATATATTAAGTGCTTTGCATGTTAATCTGACTTTTGTATTATAATTATCTCCAAATTAAATAAAAATTTTGATTTTTAAATGAAACTATTTTTCTTATTAGTGCTGATTGCTCTATATTTTGTCATCTTTTATTTAATTCAGGTATATGAAGGTGCTGTTTATATGCGCCAAGGGAAGACTTATCTGGTTAAAAAATTAGATTTGTCAAGTAAAACTGCTCTGTGTGAAGAAGCTGATTTGAAGTATTACACAAGAACTAGAGATTACACAGATGTTCATGTCAACGGTGGTAATATTGTATGTCGGGCTCAACTGTTTGATCTCATGTTCTATATATGGCTTCTTATAACTTAATCAAGTTCCTGGACATGCAAGATGCATTTGTATCTTGTTGAATTGAGTTCTCTGGGATACTGTAGATAGGATTCATGTGTTTGTGCTTCATTTATGTTGCTAATGTTGTAATGCTCTGAATGACAGAACTATTTATATAATGGGGAAACTTGAGGCATACTAATTTTAAAAAGGCATTGATTCTCAAAAAAAAAAAAAAAAAATAATAATAATAATAATAAGGCATCTGCCATAATTGATCTGACAAGATTGAGACTAATAGTGCCAAAGGTGAATGGCCCTAAGAATTGTATCCTGCCTGATGAGATAATAGAAGGTTTACCTGACGTCCCATTTTCATTAGATTAGATCCACTCCTGAGATTTTAAATTGAATCCACACTAGTCATATTAACCGCATTCCCATTAAGGTCTAAGTGAGATGAAACTATGCTTCCTGAGCAATCTTTATGATGCAATTGGTTTGAATACCTAGAGAACAGCCAATATGTTAAGCATAATTCTCCTGGTTGGAGCAGTTTCTACTTGGAGTAAGGTACTGAGGTCCAATCTCCATAAATGGTGTTCATTGGCATAGGCATGCAAGAAAACTGTAGGGATGCAAGAAATGAGTTTTGTCCAAATCTTTTTTGTTGTGATCTTATTTTGCATAACTGTTGCAACCCTACCCTAGAGCACAGATATTCTGTAAACGTATTGGACATGATAGTATGTCAGGCAAATCTTGATTTGTGTTTCATGTGCTGTATTCTAAAATAATGGTTGGTTATATTATTATTCCTAGGTCACAGCTTGATATGCATGACCGACACCTGTGTATTCTTGTCTTTATCCCTTTGTTTTGCCCATTAGTGGGGTTGGGGGAACAGAAGAGAGATTGCATAGGGTTCTTGGATTACCTATTTTTTACAAGATATAGCCAAAGAGATTTAATTAGCAAAAAATGTGTATGTCCTGGTGTTTGTATTTATGAATTGGTTACAAACTTCTTTATTTTTTTTGATAAGTGGTTACAAACTTCTTTATATTTGCATAGCATTTGCTAGTATTGCTCCCTCAATATTGTGTTTTCAAAATACTACAATGTTGGTATACTAAACACTCACAGCTGCATATCATGCTGTTTTATTAGGCTTATCCAGTGAAGGTTGCCAAAATTCAACTTCCAAGAACAACTGCCAAAGCAAATACTTGCAAAGTAACAACTAATTGGTTTGGTTTCTATAGAATCTGGAGAGGAAGCAACCAAATCTTTGATACTGTTGAACTTTCACTTCCTAGTTATTCATATAATTCGCAGGTGGGCTTCTATAAATATTGATACTGGATTATGAAAATAAAAAAGAGATCGATATTAAATATGTACTAATGTGGCATCATTGTTGGGATCATGCAGCTATATAGACATAAATATTTACTTAGAACTCAGCATAAATATGTATATGTATGTATGTTTCTTTTTCTTCTGAACTCAGTATAAATATTATTTTGCCCCAACATCTAAACAGGCAGTTTGGATTCCAGTTCCACAATTAATAAAAGCTGCAGTCAACAAGCAAAACTTTGATTTTCGTGGAGGCCTGCATGCTGCTTCACATGCTCTTTTAAATGTTGTGCCTTTGTAAGTCTTGTATGTTCAAATTATTATTATTATTATTTTTAATTTTCCATTGCAGTTGAAGTTAGTGTAACTTATTGCATTCTTTGTAATTATGCTTATTAATTTGCCAAATGGCTGGAGCATTGATATTACAAATTCAAGCATGTCCTTATTTGTTGCCTCTGAGGCCACTGTATGCATCTGACTATATTATGATGCTTTGATGTGTAGACATATAATATGCAACACATCTGACTTGGCTCCAGAGTGTCCAAACCCTCACGATAGTCGATATTATCCAGAAAGAATTCTATTATACGATCAGCATCCAGGAGGGATTGGTGTATCAGTGCAGGTGAGTGACTGAAATTGGAAAGTCCAATAATGAATTGTGACATTTTTCATTTATGCTAAAGGGATGCGAGGTTTGTTGAATAACTTATAACTAAGTAGGATGAATATTCATTCCTTCCAAATTCTCTAACCTTTGATTGATATATGTTTCCTGATTTAAGGAAACTTTAAAGTTAAATTGAAACTGGCTGATAGAACAGCTTTGGCATATAGGACCTTTGGATAAATCTCCATCACAATATGCTCAAGATATTTCAAGTATATCTTGAAATGAATACTGGTTAACTCCCTCCTCCTCCCCTCTTTTGTCTTATTGCTGCAATGGTAATGGATGATCCTTTAATTTCTTTGGACAGAATGGACTGGTTGTTTCTTATTTTACTGTCTGCTAATTGCCAGCAAAAGAAATGTTTTACTTGTTGATATGAATACATTTGAACATGTAATAGGTTCAACCCCTTTTCACGGAGTTGTTAGCTGCTGCTCTGGAACTTCTTACCTCTTGCTACTGCTTTGGAGATGCTGGTTGCCCTAATTGTGTCCAAGTCAGCCTCAAGTTCTTTTGTCTGTACTTTATCCCTCTTTCTCAATTTAAGATTTAACTTTTAAAGTTTTGGTATTTTGCAGAGTTTTGCTTGTCACGAATACAATGAGGTTTTACACAAGGATGCAGCCATTATGATCATTAAGGTTTTGACTTGAATCTCATGGATCCAGATCTCTTCAGGCTAGTTATAATCATGTTGTGGCATTGATTGGATTTCTTGTGTTTTCAGGGCGTTCTAGATGCGGAGAAATTGTATTTTGGGGGATCTGCCGACTCTTCTAGAGTGGAGGACCATTGCCAAAATGTTTGATGCATGTATTGTACAGGAAACCGATTCAACTTCTCCTTTTCTTTTCTGAGGGTAAAGTATTTAGATAAAACTAGTATGTTATCTGTGCATATATAATGTTTTATGTAAGACGGTTTTGGAGAATGTTTTATATTTATTATAGCATAATTGTTATAGAACTTTATTAGAAATGAGTTCATCATAAAAGGCAATAATTATAAATTACATATACATATCTATTATAATTATTCAATTAAAGTAATGAGAAATTAAAAAAAAAAAACTTTAGAAGAATATTATAGAATGAAAGTCAACATAAAATGTGTCTCACTTTCTCCTTAATTTTAAACAAAATACATATCCCAAACACCTACAATCAATTACATCATTTACAAAACCCACAAACCCATAACGTCCGACCTTAACATCAAAATCGTAATTGTTGTTTTTATTCAATAAAAAATGCAAGCCCTTTTTCCTTGGTTGTGGCCAATTCATATGAGTTAGGATTAGATGAGACAACAATGTTAGAGCTAAGTAGATGTTATCAAAAGATTAAAGGTAAATGACATTATTTTTGATTTATGCGTATTTGACATGGGATGACATAAAAGACAATGGGTAAGTATATATAAAGGGGTAGAAGTGTAAGATGTGAAAATGGTGAATTAAAATGTAAAAAGCTTTGTTTGTATATGTGAGGGATGAAAAGTTTTGAAACATTGAATAAAAGTACAGAAAGAATATTTATTTGTTAATTAGAAAAGTCTTAAAATATTGAAGTAAATGAAACAAAAAGTCAATATTTAATTTATTCTTATTTCTGTTGTGGTATTTGAGAATATTTTAGCTCTCTTTGCATAAAATGCGCCACTGGGTATAATTTTATTTCTGTTTATATATATATATATATATATATATATATATATTATATTGATTGATGTGATTAATTTAATGAGCCTTTCGCCTTATCCTTGTCTATCTTGGTTTATGCTGATGGTGATGTTATGATTATGATTTGTTAGGTTGCATCTGGTAAGTACTTTTTGGCTTCCGTCCTCTTCTCTTTCACTTTTTCTATGTATTACCTGTTCAATAAGTGGAACACATTAACTATACATTCTGAGGGTTTGGCAAAAAGGGTCGTTTCAATCTTGTTGTGGCAAGCACTTGAACTTAAAACTAATATCCTGTTGCGCCAAAAACTCATATTCTTAAAACCAACCTTCTTTAGGCCCAAGAGTCAAATTTGAAAGCATAAATTTTTCTTTACTTCTCAAAAAAAAAAGAAGAAGAAATCGCCCAAACTGTAGGTAGCTAATCTACAAAGATTTTTACTTTTTCTTAATGGAGGAATATACACCAGGATGGAAGCCTTCGCATCACACGGCACACGCAACCAAAATAAAAAGGAGAGTAAAATCCTGTATATGGACTATGGAGTTGGGGCCTGTGGAACCTGTAAGCATGAAATAAGCTTGGTGAATTTATTTTTTGGGTAGTGTAATGATTATCCCACACTTTGTTATGTAAAGTAAAATTTTGTTTTCAAAACATGATTTAAAAGAGTGTGTAATAATTTTTCTTTCTAGTTATTAAGTTCATTTACATGGTTTTTTGTTTTTAAAATTTTGGTTTTATTATTTATTTTAAGGCTAAATAAGTCAACGAAAATAAACTTGTTTTCTAGTTTAGACAATGGGGTTGATTAATCTCTTTCTAGCTTGGGTTTGAGCCATTGCTGGTAAATTGGAAGAGAAATGTTATATTTATAATATTTTCACAATAAATTTTAATTGATTGATTGTTATTGGTTGTTACTTATGTGCAAAAAATTAATTACAATTATAAGTTTAAATTAGAATCGATAACAACTTACAATTGTGAGTTCAAAATAATTGAAATGTCTTGTTGATTGAGGGTGCTAAAGGCCACGCTTAAGGTTTTTATTTTATAATTATTATTTATTTAGAGAATCGGGGCAACCCTAAAGGTTGAATTCTCAATATAGTTGAATCATTTTGTTTAAGCAGTCGAGGTAATTTTAATAAAGAACAAAGTTTCTCTCCAAACTAGTTTGGAGAGAAACCCTACAAACTTATCATATATTTTTATATTAAGTGTGAATTTTGAAAATCTAACCGTTAGATTACATATTCTTATTACATTCTTAATGCTTACAAAATTTCAAGAAGATCAAAGATCAATTGCTATGTTATCGAATAAATGTTATAATTTTAAGTTTTTGTGATTTAAAGTTGTATGTAAAAAATAAGTTAATTGATCAAATAGTAAATAATATCCAATTTGAAAGAAATTTGATACGTATGTTAAGAACATAAGGAACATGAAATTCAATGGTTAGATTCTCAAAATTCACACTTAAAAATGAAATATATAAAAAGTTTGAAGAGTTTTTCTCCATACTAGTTTGGAGAGAAACTTTGTTCTTTAATAAAAGTCAAATTTTTATGATTAATTTTTGCTACTTTTAGGCTTCTAGCTTCCCAATATATGTGGGACCGTTATATTCTCTCCTTCAAAAGATTGCCTTATCGTGCTCCAATCGGAAAAAGAATCAGAATCAACTACCTACCTCCATTCATGTATGATGGAGGCTGACTGATGTGAAGCGGAACTGACCTTGGTGAATGTTTTGTTACTAATGTGGCTGGTTAAAAGAATGTAAATGACAAGTTGTAGCATAAATTGTACCATATTATGTGGCACTAGCATTATTCAAAAAGAATAAAAAGTTATTTCGATTTACTTTTGTTTATCTTACAAAAACTAATAAGGTTTTCTAAAAGGTTAAAACTTGTTACACATTATTTTGCACACATTTGAACATGTGTGAATTTTAACTGAAATCATGTGAATTTGATCTGAAATCATGAGTTGAAGGCACAATTTTAAACATGAAGTTGTGTTGAAATCTCTCTTCAACTCATGATTTCAGTTCAAACTCATCTGTGTGTACAGATGTGTTTGCAAAATAATGTGCGTAATTAATACTGTCATTTTCAAAATACTAAACTCTTGGTACACTAAAGGTTGCCAACATTCAACTTCCTAGAACAACCGCCAAAGCAAATATTTTCTATTTTGCATCGACTAGTGCTCTAAGCATTGTTTGGTTTTTATGGAATCTGGAGAGTTAGAAACCAAATCTTTGATACTGTTGAACTTTCACCTCCTAGTTATTCATAATTTTATATAGCTTGCAGGTGGGCTTCAAATATTAAAGATTGATTTAGTTAAGGGCTTTATAAATTTTAACTATTCTAATTTAGCATCATTGTTGGGATCATGCAGCTATATATGCATAAATATGTACTTACATGTAGGTATTTCTACGTATGTTTCTCTTTCTTCTAAATTCTGTATAATATTGTTTCCTTCTAATACATAGACTAGCTAATAAGTTCATTAATAAAATGAAAGCCTTTGGTTTTCATTGACTTCTTTTAGGTTAGTCTGAACATGAAAAAGTTGGAAAATATAGAGAGGGGATGAAAAAGTGTGGGAATAGAAAAATATTTTAGTTTTCTGTGTGTGTTTGGTTTGGAGAGTGAAAAAGTGGAGAGATGAAAAAATCTTTTTTTTTTTTTTTTTTTAGTTGAAGAGAAAAGTGAGAATGTGAGAAGATGATAAATGTAGTTTGTATAAATTTACTCTTATGCCCATTTTACATAAGTATATAAAAAATAATTTTTATACTCATTTATATCTATATATACTATTAATAAGATGATTTCCTTCTCAAAAAAAGAAGAAGAAGAAGATGATTCCCTTCTTTCGTCTTCAATTTTTGGCGTACGAAAATATTGCCATACAAATTCTAAAATAACATATTCTTTAGTTTTATTTTTTTTCTTCAAAAAAGAAAAAAAAGGTTAAAACAATAATACTATCTCTCGTACAAAATGGAAAAAAAAAATCCACTATTCTCACCACCCATTTGTATTCAAATGTCTAATTTTTATTTGTATTTGTTATTTATTTGAATTCAAATACTTCAAATATCTTTATAAAAAAAATTACAAAATTACTTCTTCCAAAAGAAAACTCATTACCTCACGTAAAAATTATTCATTCCTATCCCAAAATTTCTATGGTTTTTTTTTTTTTTTTAATTCTTCAAAAAATTCCAAAATTTTTGTTATCCAAATTCTATACAGTTATCACAAATCCCCACCCACCCACATTAATGTATATCATATTTCTTTTGTTCAAATCTCAAATTTTTTTACTTATCACAATTCTTATCTCAATCAATAAATTCAAATGTTTCATTGGGTTTCAACTTCTTATGGTTCTCAATCTTATTTTTAAACATTATTCCACTTTACCTTACCTTATTCTTAAAAAAAAAAAATACACATAGTTATTTATATATCACTTTTAAGCATTACAACATTAAACCAAAAAAAAAAAAAAAGAGTATTATTGCACTCTCAAAGTACGTGTGATGAGTCTAGTTAAGTAATAAGAATATTACTTATTTATCAATTAGAATGAATAAAATAACATCTTATAACAATTTACACATCATAAATATTATATTATATTACTTTTACTTGTTATTATATATTTTTTGTATATTAAAAAACATCCTGGACACGTTATAAAGAGGGGAAAAAAAAGGGGGAAGATTTGGCTGGTTAAAGACTCTAGAGAGAGAGAGAGAGAGTTGTGTGGAATGTAGTGGAAAAAGTGATTTTTTTTTTATTTTTTATTTTTTTTAAAGAAAGAAGATGTATGGATTGTAGTGGAATTTTTTAAAAAGAGGGGTAGAAAGGTAAAAAAGTATGGGCTGAATTAATATTCTACAAAAACAAAATCAATCCAATGCAAGCATTTTGGTGGGTTTAGGGAGAAAACACTTTGGTGCCATAAGTTTTTTCTCGGAAATCTTTCCAACCAAACACCCAAAAATCTACTTTTCTCTCCTCCTTTTTCATACCCTAAAATCACCCCAACCAAATAGGGCATTAATATTGCCACATAAGCTTTTGAAAGTCTACATATGTATTACCACAGTTGTCAGTATCGTATGAATTATGATACGTGTTGTATCTTGTACAAAAAGTTTCATTTTGTTATGACGTATCGAAAGTGCGCATGAATCATATAATACAGCGGTGCGTATCTTATGAATTGTATTGTATCATATGGTACATAGACATGTACTTTAAAATGAGTTTATTTTTTGGTCAAAATTTGTGCTTTTATTTGAATCCAACAAATTGTTAGACTTGATTTAACAAAAAATTGTTAAGTAACTTAATTGAACCCAATAAACTAACATGTCGATAAGTATTTTTTTTTCTTACAAAATTTGGATTACACGCTTGACACTTCACTTTCATATTTGCAATTTTTCCCCATACTACGAATAAGGTATTATATGAAAATATAATTATTTTTTATAAGTCTAAGAAGATAGAATGCCATGAAGAAATATGAAAAATAAAAATATTAAAATAAAAGAACAAGAAGCTATAGAAAATGTGGATGAAGATGAAGAAAATTTAAATGAAGAAATAAATTTGCAAGATGATAAGCATGAGGATAACATTGACTTAGATGGATTTGATTAGGCAAGATGATGAAAATAAATTATCATTTTGAGTAAATTTTCATGTATTAATGTATTATCACTTTTGAGTTTAATAAATTTGAATGTGTATGTTATAACAACATGTTAATTTGATTTATTTAGTTATCTTGTTAAATATTATAACATGATGATTAAATTAGTTATTTGATAAAATTTAAATTTATAATAAATATGTCATATATATATTTAAATATTATTAAGTATTTGTGTATTTTATAATACACGACACATACAATACATGATACCAAAAAAAAAAAAAAAATGGGATTTACATTTTGACAACTATGCTTATAACAACATTATTGTAATACGTATTATTTTAAATTTTGTTAGTAGAGTTACAAATGCAATTTAATAAAATGTCAATTCATTTGATTTGAAAGAGGAGGAAAATTAAAAAAGTGCCAACCAAATCTAAACCAGGAGTTTGGGTTAGGTACACATGAACTTAGTCCTGAACCCAACAAATCAAAGTTCATGGAAAAAGTTGACAGCTACTATTCCATTACCATGAATCAATTCCTTAATCAATCACTTTTGAATTTACAACAACATCATACCCACTGTCCCCCACTCTCTCCTTTTATACATATACATATAGATACTTCCAACTTCCAACACTAAATTCGCAAACCAGTGATCAGCTCTCTCTATCTATCTCTGTTTTCAAAGGAAAAACTGCCTGAGAGAGAGAGAGAGGAGAGAGAGAGAGAGAGAGAGGAAATGGGGTGGGCCATAGCTGTACAAGGCGGCGCCGGGGACATCCCGGTCACGCTAGCCGCAGAGCGACGTGAGCCATGTGAAGCAGCGATGCGACACTGCCTAAAGATCGGCGTGGATGCTCTCAAAGCCCAAAAGTCTCCCCTCGACGTTGTCGAACTTGTGGTACGTAAACCAAATCTCTCTCTCTCTCTCTCTCTCTCTCTCTATACATTATTAATATTATCTTTCTTCATATAATTCTAATACATCGTTGTAAACTTGTACATGTGTTGTCTTGTTTCATCTACCTTTATTTTTTTTTTTTTAGTTATATGTTGATTCAGATGATTCTGTTGTTGGTGAATTAATATTTAATATTTTGCGTGATCTTATAGGTTTTGTTGGAAATTAACTTGTAGATGTTTCTTACTCCTAATATGGCTAGCCACAAGTTAGAAAATTTAATTTTATATTAGGCCTAATTAATTCCTAATGGTCCTTTATTATCATCTTTGAGAAATTGCCTCCAAAATGCTCAGTGGATCATCAAATTCTCAGCAATTGAGGCTGAGAATAATTCTACCACAGGCTACAGCTTACAACAATGAGAATAATGAAAATGTTCTATGATCACTTTTAGTATTAGATAATAGAAGAAAATGTGCAGCTTAGGTGGAGGGCGAAGAAGGCCCCCTTCTGGGGGGTCCGAGCCGTTGAAGCCAGAATTGCTAGTAATCGCTGGCCAGCCATATGTCAGTGAATTCGTTACTAGGCCTTGTACACATCGCTCATCGGATCTTTGAATAGGAAAAAAAAGTGGATCCGCAGGGTCCCAAATGAATTGGCTTATTAGAAAAAAGCCTTGTTCTTTGGAAGATCTATCTCTTGTTTGGTACTGCATGATAGTAACCTTGTATATAAAAAGAAAAAAAAAGGGGGTAAAGTAACGTTTTTGATTGACACTTTCATCTCACATTTAAAGCAAATAAGTTAGCAGCAATTAAATTTAACCAATTGGTATTTGTTTGATATTAGCTTATTAGGTTAAAGTGTATTCGTACTTGGAAAAAGTGATCTTTTAAAAAACTATTCATAAGCAAAATAAGCTAAAAGCTAAATGGAAAAACCTGTGACAAATGGACAGGGTTGGAAGCAGTGAATCTCTGGCTAAATTATGGTCCTTGGTATTTTCTTTTTAGTTGAAGGATCTTAAACTTTGTTCTTGATTTAATTCACTTTCTGATGCTACCTTTGATGATTTTGCCATATACAGGTTCGTGAACTAGAGAACAATCCTCACTTTAATGCGGGTAGGGGATCTGTCTTAACTAGAGAAGGCACAGTTGAAATGGAAGCTTCTATTATGGATGGCAACACTAAAAGATGTGGAGCTGTTTCTGGGCTTACTACTGTTGTTAATCCCATATCCTTGGCACGACTTGTCATGGAGAAAACTCCTCATATATATCTTGCCTTTGATGGAGCAGAAAGATTTGCAAGGGAACAAGTGAGTGAAAATCTTACTATGCACTTTTGCTAGCCTTGAGCTTATTTCTATTGAATGCTTAATTTTCTGTTTCCAACTGGAAGTCAAATCACATGATTTTTCTTATTCAGATATATTTATGCCATCCATGTCACTTTTATGATTTTTATTATTTAGAAATTAAATAATTTTTTGATGGCAAAAGGATAGCACTTCCAAAAATTTAGAGTCTTCAGTTGTAATGTGGACAAGGTTTGCTGCCAAGAGGTCAGCATCTCTATTCTGTTCTTGTTCACAATATTAAAATTGCAACAATGATGTAATGTGGACGAGGTTTAATTGAGTCTCTTGTTTCCAGTCATTTGATTTCGTTGCTGTGCGGTCATTACATCAATCTTTTCAAAACTTGAATTTAACGAATGGAAAATAAAAAAACTCGTGGTTTTTTTGTCTTGACTGGAACAGAGCAAGTGATATATAGGAATTATTTTTGGTTCATTGATGCTTTCACTCTGCTCACTCTCTAGTTGTAATAATGATGATGATGATTAAGTGTTGTTGTTACTAATCCATACATACATGTATGTATTCTAGTTGTTATGATCATTATTATTTTAATTGAATTTACCTAGATGTGTGAATTATCTTCATCAAATTTTCTTGTGACTGTTAATTCTTAAATTGTCTGGAATATTGAAACTGTAGATTCAAGCCATTATAACCCCAGAAACTATATTGTTGTTGTTGTTATAATCATTGTTATTTGAACTGCCTTTACCTATATGTGTGGGTTATTTTCATCAACTTTTCTCTTAACTTTGACTTATTAAATTGTCCAGGGTGTTGAAACTGTAGATTCAAGCCATTTTATAACTCAAGAAAACATTGAGAGGCTAAAGCAGGTACAAGAAGCCAATAGAGTTCAGGTATTTTCTTTTATCTCTCTTTTTAGGGAGACTAGATGATAAAAATGCTGAATTTGCTCTTTGAGTTGATCTTGGCTTGTGAAATTGTGTTTCCTCATTACTTACAATGTGCATTTCACTACCATTTTGGTTTCCCAACTGCTAGCAATTCCTTTGTCTTGGCTACAACCTAAAGCTCATTAGAAATTTTCAGTGCATTGGGCAAGCTAACAAATTATTTGAAGTGGGGGATTGCTCAACTTTCTAATGTTTGCATGTGTAAAAACTGTTTTTTCAACCATCAGTGTGCTGTGAGAGTTTTATTGACTTTCAGCTGGTAACTTCTTCTGTAAATCTGCAGATTGATTATACAAAACCGATTCAAAAAGATGAGAAGAAAGAAACACCAACAGCAGATGGTGATAGCCAAATTGGGACAGTTGGATGTGTGGCTGTTGATAGTCATGGGAATTTAGCTTCTGCAACTTCTACTGGTGGATTTGTGAACAAGATGGTTGGTCGGATTGGGGACACGCCTATCATTGGGGCAGGGACATATGCCAACAATCTCTGTGCGGTTTCGGCTACAGGAAAAGGTGAAGCAGTAATGCGTGCTACTATTGCAAGAGATGTGGCTGCTCTTATGGAATTCAAAGGTCTTTCTCTAAAGGAGGCTGCAGCTTATGTTATAGAGGAGTGTGTTCCAAGAGGCAATGCTGGCTTGGTAGCTGTCTCAGCCAAAGGAGAAGTTACAATGGCTTTGAATACAACAGGCATGTATCGAGCTTGTGCTACTGAAGATGGATATTCAGAGATTGGAATATGGTCTTCTGTGCAAAACTGAGTGCTTTTGGTGAGTTTCGGGAAATTGCTTCAGATGAGTCACACTTAGTATTTGGCAAATGACTAGAATATCTTATTGTATCGTCCAAAATAAATAGGCAGATTATTGCTATGTGGTCGGACCAACAAGTAGGGTGAACTTTTCTATAGAATTAACATCATCGAACCACATTTACCAACATTACAATGCTTGTACCACTAGTGTATAATTGGATCTCGAATTGTACAATCAAGATGTTCTCTTTGTCTGAGTAACTACTGTGAAGTAATCTAAGAAATTTTCTATTTGATCTTGAATTGCCCAATTAAAAAATCGTTCACAGATGAACCCAAGGGGCTTTTTCAATCAAATAGTTAATAAATATAAACCCTGGACATCAGTTTAAATTTAGATTCTCTTTGACGTTTAGCAGGTCTTAAGATCAATTTTTCCCTTGTACAGTGACAGATGCATAGTGGACATTATTTTTTGTGCAAAGTTTGGAGCCAAACTGGTTTGGAGCTATCTTTTTCAACTTATATTACATGATTATTTATAAGACCATTCATGTGGATTATTTAAATAAGTCATATGACTAAAACTACAAATAGATGGTTTCTTCAATTGTCACATAGTAGAATATAGAAAGATATTCCAAGTCGGTAACATTTGCCTATGAAATCTTTCTCTTCTATACAAAGGTCGAGCTGGGGGCTCAATGGGGGCAATTGCTCCTTGACCCCCACCAAAACTCACCCCTTTATATGTCTCTTTAATTTTTTTCCCTTACAATTTTGTGAGTGTGTGTGTTTACATACATACATATATATATACATATATATATATATATATATATATATATATGAGTTCTGTTTGGTTCATTGATCGATATAGAGAATTTTTGTGGAATGATAGGATTGGAAATATGTAGCACATTATCAGCAAGACAGCAAGTGGTCAACAACATCAAAAAGTGGATTGACAAGAAATGTGCAATGAACTTAACTCATTGTTTATCTATATATTACTAAAAATTGAAGTGTAATATTTAATGTTGCTGCACTGATGTCATCATTTTTTTATTTCCAATTTTTCTTATATATTTTTTAAACATTTTCTCATGTGACTTAAAAAGTTCATTATTTAAAAATTAAAATATCTTTTAACTATTATTTTTATTATTAATTTTCCAAAACTCTCCCTCCCTTTTACTTTTTCATCTCCACAATACTGTCTATCTTAATATCATTATTTCTCTACCTTTTTATCTTCATTTATTTTGACTTTTCTTATTCTCAATATCTTACTATAAATTTGACATTTTTTTTTTTCATTCTATGTATAGTTTTCTCACACAAAAGGTTACTTCTCTCTCTCTCTCTCAATTTGTTTTTAATTTTTTGTTTGATTTTTTTATCTATATATTATTACTAAAAGCTGAAGCATAGCATTTAATGTTGCTACTTTCACGTTGAGCCACATTAGCAGCCATGTCATTATTTTTTATTTCCAATTTTTCTTATATATTTTTTAAACATTTTCTCATTTAAGGTGACTTAACTCCATTATTTAAAAATTAAAATATCTTTTAACTATTATTTTTATTAATAATTTTCCAAAACTCTCCCTCCTTGTTACCTTTTCATCTCCCCAGTACTGTTTATGTTAATATCATTATTTTTCTACCTTTTCATCTTCCTTTATTTTGACTCTTTTTATTCTCAACATCTTACTATAAATTTGACATTTTATTTATTTATTCTATGCATAGTTTTCTCACACAAAAAGTTACTTCTCTCTCTCTCTCTCAATTTGTTTTTCATTTTTTGTTTGATTTTTATTTTTATTTTTATTGCATCAATTCTTTAGGTTGATGAATTTTTGTGTTAATTAGAATTCTACTTTGGATTGATGCAATTTAGTTTTGTGTTTTAAGTTGTTATCTTTTATATTCTCTTTTGTTAAATATTATCCTATTGCATTATACATATAATATATATAATAATATAATGTTATTATATTACATAGAATGACTTGGATAATTTGATTTTTTGTTATATATATATATATTATTTTTACTTTTTTTCCTCTCATCTTATTTTATTCAACATTTAAATCCAATCATATCCTCCATACTATTAATCTATATCTATAAATTACTAAAAACTGAAGCATAGCATTCAATATTGTTATGCTCATGTTGAGGCACATCAGCAGCCACGTTATGATTTTTTTGTTTCCAATTTTTCTTATATATGTTTTAAACATTTTCTTATTAAAGGTGACTTAAAAACTCCATTATTTATAAATTAAAATATCTTTTAACTATAATTTTTATTATTAATTTTCCAAAACTCTCCCTTACTTTTACCTTTTCATCTCCTCATTACTGTTTATCTTAATATTTTTCTTTTTCTACCTTTTTATCTTTTTTTTGTTTTGACTCTTCTTATTTTCAACATCTTACTATAAATTTGACATTTTCTTTTTTATTCTAGGCATAGTTTTCTCACACAAAAGGTTACTTCTCTCTCTCTCTCTCTCAATTTGTTTTTCATTTTTTGTTTCATTTTTATTTTTTATTTTTATTGCATCAATTCTTTAGGTTGATGAATTTTTGTGTTAATTAGAATTCTACTTCGGTTTGATGCAATTTAGTTTTGTGTTTTAATGTGTTATCTTTTATATACTCTTTGATTAAATATTATCTTACTGCATTATACATATAATATATAATAATATGATGTTATTATATTACATAGAAGACTTGAATAATTTGATATTTTTGTTATATATTTTATTTTTACTTTTTTTCCTTTCATCTTATTTTATTCAACATTTGAATCTAGTCACATCCTCCATGCTATTAATCTATATCTATAATCTAAAAATTACTAAAAGCCGAAGCGTAGCATTCAATGTTGTTATGCTCACGTTGAGTCACATCAGCAGCCACGTCATCATTTTTTGTTTCCAATTTTTCTTATATATTTTTTTAAACATTTTCTCAATTAAGGCTACTTAAAAACTACATTATTTAAAAATTAAAATATTATTTTTTAACTTTTCATAGAATTTAACCTTTACATATTCATCTATTTTAATTTAGAATTTTTTTTTCAAAAAAAAAACTTTAATTTAGATATTTATAAGTAAACAATGAAATAATGATTCATGAATAAAAAAAAATATCTATACATATTTATCTTTTGCGGTTGTAACTTTGCATATAATTTTGCATATATATATATATATATATATTCATCTACTTTAATTTAGATGTTCATAACTTAATAATGAAATCTATAAAGAAGGTAATTAAAACAGTCATATTTTTACAATTCAAGAAGTCACAAATTTTTTTTTTCAAAAAAGGCCTTTTACATTTCCTTAGAATTATTTTTAAATTTTTTTAATAAAACCTTTGACATACCACTAACCTAACCACTTCATACATTAAAAAACTTTAAGGCTCATTAACTTCCGTTAATATATTATGGATATCTTAATTGATTAAGACCAAATTAGAGAAATGCCTTTCATATTTCCTTGAAAATTTAGAAGGGAAAAAAAAAAAAAAACCCTTTGATATACCACTAACGTAACTTCATCTATAACTATTTAAGCCATTCATAATATCTATTTCTTAGTGATAACCATAAAATTTACAACTAGCAAGGGAACATACAAAGTAATAAAGAATAAATGAAGGAAGAAAAAAAGAAATGAAATCGAACGTCAATTAATAACCGTTATGTGGAAAATAAAAAGGTGGTCAAGAGGAGTAAGAAATAAAATAGAGATGGTTATACAGAGGACATTGAAAACTTTATAGTACAATAAAATCAACAATTAAATATAATAATACAAAATTTAAACTTAAAACTAATGAAACTCTAACTAGGGAAATTATATATATATATATATATATATATATATATATATATATATAATATATATATATATATTATATATATTAATCTTCATACACCATGACTTAAAAAAAAATTTAACAAATAGTTCTTCCTCTTATTTAATGTCTATGTTATGCAAATCATCAACCAATAAATATATGATAATGGTAGAAAATGTTATAGACAAGATTATGAAAAATATGATAAAACAATTTTTTTTTTTTAAACTCTTTATAAAGTCTAGGGACTAAAGTAGTATTTTATCTAAAAAATTATCATGCGCAACGCGCAGGTTTGCGACTAGTTTATATAATAGTTCTCCTTCCCATCCAGTTGTATGCATTCCCATTTCACAACATATTTTAAGATGGTTTTGCTTTCTGTCAATGGAATCCTATCCTTCCAAAATGAACCATGGTACAGAAAGTAATGAGAAAAAAGACGATAGGGCTGATTCAGAAACCAATATCAAAATACAAAGAGATCATTATAACCCTCCCAAGAAGTAATAGACGTAATTGGATAGTTGATTACTACCAATATGAAGGTGTTTGGTTCCCTTTATGACCTTTGGAAGGACTCTTGTTAGCTCAAGACCATTTCAAGCTTTAGTCCAACGATATGATTCTGAGTAGCCTTCCAAAATCTGGCACAACTTGACTTAAGGCTCTGAGTTTTGCCATTTTGACAAGATCTTCTTTTGATGAGTCTACAAGCCCTTTACTCTCTACATTCTCATATGACTGTGTACCCTTCTTGGAGCTGGAAATTTGGTCAAACCTCCAAATTAAATTTCAATCTAAATATTACACTTGTGGTTACACATATTTCTTACACTTAACATAAATTTTGGTTGTAAAATTATTCACTTAGGGTGCTGGAGAACAAGTTTAGAATCACTTAAGAAGCTACTGTTTACAAAGTACGAAGATCTAAAGAATGAAACTGTATACTATGTAAAGAAAATGACTGAATTCATCGATTACCCTTTCCTCCTTCAAGGAAGAAGTTATTGGTGTGGTGCAAATTATTAAAAACATGTGTTGTAGGTTTGAGAATTTGTCTAGTCTAGAGGTTAATCAAACTGGACCTAGGCAAGGTTTAATAGGCATGGTGGGTGAAAATAATGCTCTTTGTAAATTTGGGGACTAAAAGGATTATCTTACACTTGAAATGGCAACACAACCCGATCAAATAACCAAACAAAAGCTAAATAGTTATGGTTTGACTTGGCATGTCTCATCTATTGCTTGAGGGGGGAATCAACACTCTTTTCATGCCTTGTATATTTCATTCTCAACATTTTTGAGTATGGAAACTAAATAAAGTGTGGCATTAGCCCAAGGTAGTACAATCAATTGAGAGTTACGGGGAATCAACACTTTTTTTTTTAAAAAAAAACCCCAATTTACTTTCTATTGTCTGGTGGATTGCACTGTTTTTCATTATACATTCAAGGAAGCTGTGGGGGAGGAGTGTAAGAGCATCACCATCAAATGTGCCAAATATTTGGCATTTGACACACCAAACACCAAAAACAGAGCACCATGAGGTGTGTTAAATGTGTCAAAATTTTGAGACATGCTACAGTACACTCTCATCCTTAGCATAGTATGAACAAATATGACATATGGTTTTATTATTTTATTATTTAGCTTTCTCTCTCATCCCAATTATAATATCTCTTCATCTTCACATTCAACCACATATTCTGCTTTTCCATCTCCACTCTCCTATACCCTTTTCTTCTCCCCTCTTCCCTTTTGCTCTATTCTCTTCCCATTCATGAATCACAAGCCACCACCGATTTCCTCTCTAGCATCTCACAAATTCCATCATCACTGATTTATAAAATCTCATTCACTGGTTTTTTTTTTCCTGCTCTCTCCTCTCCATTCTATCTCATACACCGAATCGGTTTAATTCATCTCAGAGTCGCCGATTCACTGTGCAATCTTGGTATCGCTGATTTGCCATTCAATCTCAGTATCGCGATTCAATCTCAGTTTCACCGATTCTCTGAAGGTTTCATCGATTCACCATTTCTTTGAAGGTTTCATCGATTCGTTCTACGTCTACTGTGTATAGGTAAGTTCTCTGTCTTCTCTGTGATTCTCTCGGTATTTTGATGTCTACTTATATTCTTTCTATCTTCTTAGTTCATATGTGTGGTGTGCTGTGTTATGTTTTTTTTTTTTTTCAATTCTTTTGCAATATCGAATGATTACTTGGATGCAAACTATGAGACACTACGAATTCTAAATTCCAATTCTAGCATTTAGGCTATGAGACACTACGAATAATCTATTTGTTTCATTAATTCCAGCATTAAGTCCATGCTCTGTGTGTGTGTTAAAGGTGAACCTATCAGTCACAATTTTCACAAAGCCATATATATATATATATATAATCTTTTGCAATAATTCATGTTTTTGTGCATTCAGATATGCATTTGATTTGTTATTTTTCGGGGGCTCTCTTTGGACTACCTAAATTATGTTTATTTACATATCTATTTAGAGCATGGACTCAGGACATTATTCATTGTACACTGATGTCTTATGGGGGAATATTAATCTTGAGGAGCAACTTTTCGGTGTATCTGAAAATAGTTCCATGTTAGTCCAAGATTCTCCACTAAATGATGAAGTTGCCACTTCTAAGAAAAAAAAAACACGTGGTATCAACTTCAGTCCTTAGTAAGACAAGTTGCTTGTAGCAGCATGGCTCAATACTAGTGTGGATCTCGTGTATGATAATGAGCAACATAAAACAACATTTTATGACAAAGTTGCAAAATACTTCAAGGACCACAAGACTGATTCTACGCATAGTCAAACATTCCTAACAAGTCGATGGGGAGTGATTAATAAGGAAACAGTTAAATTTTGTGGGTCCTTAGCTAAAATTGAAGCAAAGAATGAAAGTGGAACTACTACTAAAATGAAGGTATAAATTTTGCAATGGTCTTTAATTTTTTTAGATTTACAACACAAATGAATTGTTTGAAGAAACTAATTATGTTATATTTATTTAATTTTTTTAGATTGAGAAAGCTAGGGAGTTGTTAAAAGAAATTCACGGTTACTTTTTTTAATATGAATATTGTTGGCTAGTGTTGAAGGATTTTCCAAAGTGGGCATCTACTGTGCCGAAGGAAGATTCAAGAAAAGAAATGCCTTAAACTCTAGATTCAATAGATCAAGGAGGGGGGGGGGGGGGTTGATGACACTATGGAGTTCGAGAGGCCAATAGGTAAAAAACTTTTGGTTTTGTTTATCTGTCTCCTCTTCTTATGGAGTTGCCATTAAAACTTTTGATTTGGTTTATTTGTTTCATTTTGTTTATGAAGCTGCCACTAATCTCATTGGCTATGTTTTTTTGTTGTGTTAAGTTTAAGTACTAGCCAATTGTTTTGTTGTGTTAAATTTAAGTACCATTTGTCATCAAGGAAGTGGCAAGCTCAACTCTATTTAATTCAATGGGTTTTCTACGTGAGTTAATGTTATTGGATATGAGTTATGTGTGTAAGGTTTCTATGGACTACATTGGTAGTTTAATTCAATTGAAACAATTTCAACTTGACAGGTTGGCTGCTTTTAGATTGCATTTATAAATATGTTTTTGGCTTTTTATATGAGTCTTGACAGGTTCAACGTTTTTTTTTTAATTTTAATTTTATTTTTAAGGTGACAGGTTCTGAGGTTTTTTTTTTTGAAGGTGACAAGTTCCAAGTTTTTTTCATTTTTATTTTTATTTTTTTAAAATGCTTAAAAAAAATATGTTACCATTAAAAAAATATGACAGTTGAATTAAGAGGATTATTTGAAAATGTTACCATTAGAATAAGAATATTTGAAAATATGACTGTTGGAACAAATAATAAAGAAAGAATAAAATAAAAATTAAAAAGAATGAAGAAATAATATTTAAATAAAGTGGTAAAAAATTAGAACTTCTGATAAATGGTATATTGCAAAATGATGTGCTAAAATAATAAAGTATGCTTTTGGTGTATTAAAATGACATTTTTTATGAAAGACTTGATGGTGAAGACTACATCTTGACATGCATGGGCCGTGAACCATAGGCCAATGGAGGGAATGGCAAATAGGGAAAGAGTGGGTTTGGCCCAAAATGTATGAAAAGGAGGCTGACCTTGTACATGTGACAAGGCCATCACAGGAAGCCCCTTTCCCCTAGCCCAATGCCAGCAGACGAAATCATCAATGTCGGTGCTCATTAACCAAAAAAATTGCCGAGGCGATGTTGAGGAATCACTTCTGAGGAACCATAGGATAGGAGGTAGGCCTAAATTCAACAACAGCCACCTCTGCATTAATTAGATGTTTCCATCGAATAAAAGATGCATTATTACTAAACGATCAGCTTAAACAGTGTCCCACACTTAATAACCCCTCAACCCTTCCAGAAGGAGAAAAAACGTCTGATGAGACAAATATATTCTGAATCTCCTCATCACCATCTACTATTGAAGGAGGTAGAAACCAATATAAATAGAACCCCCGGGGGTTCAGAAAATTAGGAGAGAAAGTATTGTCAGAATTGTAGAATTGATTCTTGTACTTGTTCGTGGTAATACTTACCTTCGGAGGCATAACATTTGTATCGTAATCCAACTCTTTGTATTTAATGTCTTTTTTTCCTTCTATAGCTCTCCTATTGTAAACTCTTCAATTGTACTTATATATATATATCTAAAAACTGAAGCGTTGCATTTATTATTGGTATGCTCCGATTAAGCCAGATTAGCGTCCATGTCATTATCTTTTTTTTTTTTTTTCCTTCAATTTTCCTATGATTGTTTTTAACATTTATTTTTTTTAATATTTATACTTCCTCAACCTTTCTCTATCACTTACCTTTTCCATTTCCCCACTAGTTCTCCAACATTTCTTCATCTCTTACATTTTTATCTCCCCACTACTCTCTACATTAATATCATTCTTCCTCTTCCTCTTCATCTTTCTTTATTTTTGTCTCTTCTTATTCACACATTCTTACTATAAATTTGTCACTATCACTTCTATTTTATGCATAGTTTTCTCTTACAAAACAAAGGCTCTCTCTCTCTCTCTCATTTTTTTGGGGGATTTTTTTTTTCTTGTATCTCTGCTTTAGGCTAATAATTTTTTATATTCTTTAAAACTCTACTTTAGGTTAATGAAATTTAGTTTAGTTTTTTAATTTTTAATTTTTTTTATTCTCTTTGATTGTTAAATTTTATCTTATTGCATTATAAAGAGTTAAATATAGCACATAAAAATATAATATTATTCTATTACATAGCATGATTTGGATAATTTGGTATTTATTGTTTTTTTTTGTTTTTAATATTTTTTGTTCTCTTTGATTATTAAATTTTATCCTATTGAGTTATAAAGAATTAAATATAGTATATAAAAATATAATATTATTCTATTACATAACATGATTTGGATAATTTGGTATTTACTGTTTTTTTTTTTGTTTTTAATTTTTTTTTGTTCTCTTTGATTGTTAAATTTTATCCTATTGCGTTATAAAAAATTAAATATAATATATAAAAATATAATATTATTCTATTACATAACATGATTTGGATAATTAGATATTTATTCTATGACACATCATAATTTTTTATAGTGCTCAATTTAGATGTTAAACTATGAGACTTTACTAATTTTTGCTTATTTTTAATTCTTTGCGGTGGACAAAGTACTCTTTATAATTGTATTAGAAGTACTCTATAATGTCATTTATTTAGAGCAGAGCAAAGCAAAGGCCAACCAAAAAAAAATAATAAGATGGGTGATAAATTTTAGCTTTTTCAATTTTACTTTAATTGTTATTATTATTTTATAACAATGCATATATAGAAATTTAATTATTAGATTTTGCTAATAATTTTTTATTTGATAATATGTATTGGGTGGATGAAATTACAATTTACACAAAGAAAATAACCTTAATAGATATTTAACAACAAATTGTTTTTCCTAATTGGTCCAATTAATCATTATAAAGTTTATTAATTTTCTTAGTTACGTTTTTTGGTGTTTTGGATTGTAGGCAGAAAAAATAAGGCTTGAGAAAGTGTGTTTAAAACTAAAAGAATAATTTTCAAATTTTATATTCTTTTTAATGATTCACAAAATGTTATAAATAACGTTTATTAAAAAATGAATATTTTCGTTAACTTGCATTTTGAATTTTTGAGAAAAATTGTATTGTTTTCATTTTGGTACGACAAAATTTATATTTATGATTTATAATTGTTCTTATATTACATTTATGATTGTTTCTATAATAAATAAAAATATGATTATAAAATACATTATTCTTTATTAAATTAGTTTAATTGTAAAAAAAATAAAATAAAACCACCATAAAAATGATTATCACGCACAATGCTTGGGTTCGCGATTAGTGGAATTTAAAAGGAATTCAATTCTTTGAATTTTATCACTCTTAAAATCCCAAACAATTTCTCAAAAGCTAAACAATCCACAAAGTTATTCGTCAACCAAACAGGCCAACTAGGGTCCAAAACACAAAAATTCCAGCCACAACACAACCGTCTACTTAAACTGATGTACTTTGAAGAATTTAAGTTTCATTTTAAAAAAATTAAGATAAAAAAATTTAAATTGTTAGATCCCGAGTTCTATACAAAAAAATAAAATAAAATTAAGATTCAAACTCTACTATCTTTTCTCTTCCATTTTCACAATTTCTGGGTTACCAAACAGTCCAATTAATCAGTAAATGACAAATAATTAATATAAGAAAAAGGAAATCTAATATAACTAATGTGTATTGAACCATAAAAAGTAAATTATCAAGCACCACCCAAGAAAAGCAAAACATTTATTCCCCTTCCTTCAAAAGTTTCTAAGAAAAGAATGGTTACCAATTGATTGGTATGATCTTTAATAGAATATAAAGCTTCTAATGGTTGTGAGGCTTGATTGTTGGCATCTATCAATGAGTGGACAAACGGAATAGAGATAAAAAAGAAATTTAGTTCACTATATAAAATGACAAGAAAAAGAGAACAATAGCAAATTTTCTTGGGTGAAAATAAATGTCACTCTTGCTATAAATCAAAGACCAAAATGAAAACATCAAATAGAAGTTAATTATCAAATAGAAAAATATTATAGAAAACATATTGAGAGTAACATTCTTGCAGCCTAGAGAAGGGAAACCACAAAGCAATTTATAACAAACATGATCAAATGCCAAACTCAAATCAGTTTTGAAAAAGAAAAAATATATTTGAATAATTTTGAGGCAATGAAAACTCAAACTCATTCATCATGAAATCCCAAAATTGAATTACCTTTTTTTTTTTTTTTGTAATGAGATGGAAATAAATAAATAATGAGAATAATAAAAATAACAAAACTCATTTTGAGTTCACCCTTTGGACCTGGGCTACTAATATTTGCCTCTCATGTGTTTAATTCAGTTTCATTTGCAAGCCCTAGAGTCATTTTTTGTCTCTTGCACTCATTTGATTGGATTTTGGCATACTTAAGTCATGATAGAAAGCTCTTATAAGAAGGCGAGACCTTGTTAAATTAATTGTGATGACCGAGGATTTGCGAGTTTACACACCTCTGAATATTCGACCCACACAGAAGTCTTTGTGGATTTAAGGGTTTTTATCTAGCTAGAACAATATGAAGCTTACAGTTCCATCCTACATCAATTAATATTAGAGCCTTTTATTTTTCTCTTGTAATTGCTAACGAACAGGACTGTAGCATTTTGGTGACTAAGATTATGAAGAATCGAGTTCCTTAAAAGAAACAAATTACTTCAATCCTAATTGCGCAAGTGAGATTTTACTGCTTGGATTCTTGATTTGGAAGAGATTATGTTGAATATTGGAAGACAGATGTGTAAGAAATCTAGAATAGCAATAGAAAATAATCATAGCTCCAACCATTGTTGTTCAACTGATGTTTAAAGAAAAACCCAATGCAAAGTAATTAATTTATGGGAATTGCGTTTAGCTACATCGATATCTAGCATATTAAGTATTCAATTTTGTGCCAATGCAAGTGTGATTATGTAGGAAGAGTTAGTACATAATTAGACCCTGGAACAACTTAAATCCATAAAGTAGAGATACTGACAAAATGTGGGAGGTTTCTAATTAGGCCGAAAGCACCTTTGTTAATTTTACTAACAAAATTTGAAACTTTTCATTAGATAGTCATGACTTATAAATTTTGGGATTTAAATTGTTAGGTTACTAGTATATAGATTGGCAAACAATGAATAAAAAGTTAATTTTTGTGTGTGTTTTAGAGTGAATTTCAAGATCAAGACTCTGCCCTAAATATTTCAAGAATAAAAAAAGTTACTATAATCTTAACACATAGTTTGACACTTTTGATTTGATCAAGACAATTTTGATACTTGTCGATCAATTGAGAATTACAGATCTTGATTTTCAATCAGGCTCAATAACTCGTCCAAAGTCTAGAATTTCGAGCCCCACTTGCTAGAGTATAAAAGGACTGACTAGGGATGCCAAAAAGAAATTTTGGAGAGCTGGGGTTTTGTGGCTGAATTTTTGCTACTTCTAACTTTCCAATATATGTAGGACCCGTTATATTCTCTCCTTCAAAAGATTGCCTTAGGCCCTTCGTTTGGAGTGAAAATAGGGAGGATGAAAAACTAAGGAAGGGAGGATAGAAAATTGGGAGGAAAATTTTCCTCCTGAGCCCACAAAAATTTTCCTCCCAAATTGGGAGGAAAATGGTGGGGAGAAAACATTGGGATGAGGGCTTTTTAGATGTATTTTTTTTTTTTCAATGTTATTGAGAACTTTTTTTTTTTTAAAGGTTACTGTCTGGAAGTTTTTTTTTTTCAACATCTTACATATTATATAATAAGGGTATAATAGTCAATTTATATAAATTACATTTTTCATCTTCTTACTTTTTCACCCTTTCAACTGAACACACAAGAGGAAAAATTAAATATTTTTCATTCTTTCACTTTTATATTCTCTCACAATTTTTTATCTTCCCACTTTTTTACTTTTCTAACCAAACAGACTTTAGTGTACTCTAATTGGAAATGAAACAGAAGCAATTACCTCCATTCATGAAAGATGGAGGCTGACTGATGTGAAGTGGAACTGACCTTGGTGGAGGTTGATTGGTGTTCTGTTAAAATAATCTTTCCTCTATTTGTCTTTTTCTTACCTCCAAACTGCTAGGCATAAAGAATCAAAGATTATTGCAGACTTACTTTTGTTTATCTTACCTACTATAAGGATTTTTCTATGTATTTTATTTTTCGTTTACTGGTATGGTGGTGGGGGGTGTGGAATATTGTGGGAATCTCACATCATGAAACCTACAAGTGAGATCAACATGAGATGTGTCTTTTGGCTCTTTGCAACCCCCATTCTTCATCAGAGAAACTTGGGAATGCTATCATATATGTATGGCATATGAAACCGGGTTGGAGTGGTGTCTACATATTGTCCAGCGAGAACTTGCATAGCTGATTTGGCACGTGTTAAAAGAAGATAAAAGAATATGTAATCTATCGATAAAAATTTTAGGATTGTATTAACAAGCAGCGTAAAGGTTTCGTTAATAACAATTTTTTTGTTAATTTTTGGTAATAATAACAGTTTTTGGGTAACTATTGGCAGTTTTTTAATTTTTTATATCTTTTTTGGTATTTTTTTGATATTTTTTTTTCCTTTTTTTAAGTGAGATCCATAATGAAAAATCTTAAAAAGCATAGTACGATATTTATTAACATTTTTTATAATTTTATATTATTAATTTAATAAAAAGTTATTAAGCAGTGTAACTTCGATTAGCTACAGTCTTTCAGTATTGTAGTTTTTCTTTTGTAAAGCGTATAGGCAATGTAGTTGCCCATTGTCTTGCCAGAATTTCTAAGTCTGGTCATGAGCTCCAGGTTTGGTCTAATTCCTTTCCTAAAGATATAGCTCCTCTAGTCGCTAGGGACTCTTTGTAATTTCTCTGTTTTTTTATTTTTATTACATCAGGACCTCTAGGTCCGGTTTCTCAAAAAAAAAAAAAAAAAATAATAATAATAATAAAATACACTCCCTAATAACACATACATACCGACCACCTCGTATGCACCTGTGTTCTCCATTTATTGTGGTGTCGGTGTCTCATATGCTGCATATATGTTAAGAATGGTCGGTTGATATATATATGTTAAGACTGGCACCTGTGTATTCTTGTCCTTATCTCTTTGTTTTTTCCATTAGTAGGGTTGGTGGAGCAGAAGAGAGATTGCATAGGATTCTTTGGTTACATTTTTTTTTATTACTATTTTTTAAATAAGATATAACCAAAGAGATTCAATAAGCAAAACATGCATTTGTATATGTCCTTGTGTCTGTATTTATAAATAGATTACATGGTACTTCTTTAGATTTGCCTAGCATTTGCCAGTATTTCTCTCTCAATATTGAGTTTCAAAATACTTGATATTCAAGAATTGCCAACATTCAACTTCCAAAAGCAAATATTTGCAGCGTAACATCTAATTGGTTTGGTTTCTATAGAATCTGGAGAGGAAGAAACTCAATCTTTGTTACTGTTGAACTTTCTCTTCCTAGTTCCTAGTTCTTCATAATTTCATATAGCTCCCAGGTGGGCTTCAAATATTAAAGATTGACTCATAAAAAAAAAGATTGATATTGTTAAGGGCTTTATAAATTTTAATGATTCTATTAATTAGCGTCATTGTTGGGATCATGCAGCTATATATGCATAAAAATGTACTTTCATGTATGTATTTGTACGTATGTTTCACTTCTTTTGAGCTCAGTATAATATTGTTTTGTTCTAATACATTGACTAGCTAATAAGTTCTTTAATAAAAGGAAAGCCTTTGGTTTTTATTGACTTCTTTTAGTGTTCATTTGGTTTGGAGATTGAAAAGTGAGAAAATAGAAGTGATTTTAGTTTTTTCTCCGTGTGTTGGATTTGGAGTGAAAAAGTTGAGATGAAAAACTTATTTGTTTGGTTAAGGAGAAAAGTGAGAGATGTAAAAATGTAGTTTGTACTATAAATTTATTCTTATACCTTTATTACCTAATATGTAAGAATTAAATTTTTCTATATCATTAAGTGTCCGTTTGACAAAGATTATTTTTGCTAACTTATTTTACTATTTAATTTATTTTTGTTATTATTTATGGGTTCCATTGTACTTTTTGGTATTATTCATAGATCTCACTGTACTATTTCAGTTAACTTTTACCCTTATCTATAATACTTTTAGCAAAAAAAAAAAATTTCAATTTCAGCCAAAGGAAGCTGATCCTAAACGGGTGTGACATTGATTATTTTTGCCAGCCTATTTTATTATTCAGCTTATTTTTGCTACTATTCATGGGTCTTATTGCAGTTTTTGATATTATTCATGGGTCACATTTTATTGTTTCAGCTAACATTTACTTTTATTTACAGCATTTTGAAGAATTTTTTTTTAATTTCAACTAAATAAGTTATCCCCAAACAAATATTAAACAATAAAAATATTACTTATTATCAACTAAATTAATAAAATAAAATTTTATAACAATTTACCCATCATAAATATTACTCTTCCTTATTATTATTGTATGTGAGTCTCAGCTAACTTAATTGATAAAATTCTTAATAGTTGATCTGAGCGTATAGGTTGCATCCCTCTCTCTCAAACAGAAAAACTTATTAGAGATTCGAGAAGAAGTGTGGCCAGTGGAGAGTAGATGCTGTTTTAAAGAGGGGTAAAAACGTAAATGTACCGGCTGAAGCAGCTTTCCACAAAATCAATCAATTTTTCTTTCCAGTTTAGGTAGAAAACATTTTGATTTGCTGAGAGAAAATATCTGCACCTACCAACTTCTCACCTACAATCATTCCAACCAATACCCAAAAAATCATTTTTTTTTCTCTCTCTAAAATCACCCCAACAAAAAGGGTTTTAATATTGCCGCATAAACTTTTTAAAAGTTCATATATTAATCACAATCATTTTTTTATAAGAATTTATTGTAAAAATTCTGTGTAACGATGCTAACGTATCATTACTCTACTCTAATAAGTATTATTAATTTTGTTTGTACTTTGGAGAGAGAGTTACAAGTTGGATTTAAGTAAATGTCGTTCGTTTGAGAGAGTGGAGGAGGAACTTTATCGGTTTGTTGATCGAAACATCTCTTGACTAGGTACACCTGAATCTGAAGATAACAAAACGAAGCTCATGGCACGAGGTACTTTGACAGCTTCCATGAATCATTTTCTTAATCACCTTTGCATTTACAATAATACCCCTTGTCCCCCCTCTCTCTCCTTCTCTTTCTCTCTCTCTCTCTCTCTTTCTCTCTCTATATATACATACATCCTTCCAACACTGGCTTCGCAAACCAGTTCTACTCAGCTTTCTCTGTCTCTGTCTGTCTCTCTCTCTCTCGCTCTCTCTCTCCGTTTTTCAAAGGAGAAAGCCTCCTGAGAGAGAGTGAAAGGGAGGATAATGGGGTGGGCCATAGCTCTACACGGCGGCGCCGGGGATATCCCAGTTTCACTAGCGGCAGAGCGACGCCAGCCACGTGAAGCAGCGTTGCGCCACTGCCTAAAGGTCGGCGTGGATGCTCTCAAAGCCCGAAAGTCTCCACTAGACGTTGTCGAACTTGTGGTACGTTAACCACTGACCCACCCCAACATGCCCAAATCTCTCTCTCTCTCTCTCTCTCTCTATATATATATATATATTATATTTCTTCATATAATTATAATACTCCGTTTTTCACGTGTTGGCTATGTGTACGTAGGTAAATTGTTGAATCGTGTAATTTGCTGTGTCATGTGATTGGCTTTTGTGTCTGTTATTTATTTATTTATTTTTTACGTTTTTTGATTTCAAAATCTGGGAATTCGTGTATATTTCTTAACAGCTCTTAGTGAAGGTGTTGTTCAATAAAAAAAAATTGAACTAATATCTAATTAATGTTATGCATATTCTTATACCTCTTGTTGGAAATTAACTCATAGATGTTTCTTAGTCCTAATTGGCTAGCCACAAAGTTAAAAAATTCATTTTACATTACTCCTAACTCCTAATGGTTCAAATTTATTATCATCTTTGAGAAACCGCCTCTGCTCAGTGGTACTTTTTCCAAATAAGAAAATTCTCAGCACATTGACGCCGAGAATAAGTCTATTACAGCTTACAACAATAAGAATAATAGAAATGTTCAATGAGCACTTTTAGTATTAGATAATAGAAGAAAATGTGTTTAGTGACTTTACTCTGTTTGTTTCCAAATTAACATTTTCTAGAAAATGAATGATTTTTCAAAAATATTTTCTAGAAATCTACCTAAAGAAGAGAAGCTAAGAGATAGTTTTTCTATGACCTAATTTTTTTTTCCTTGAAACTACCAAACACATTAAAATACAAAAAACTATCTTCACATCAAATTTTTCATTGAAACAAATGGATATATATATATATATATATATATATATATATATTTATTTATTTATTTATATAAAGGTGCATAGTAACGTTTTTGATCAATCACTTTCATCGAACCTTTAAATCAACTAAGTTAACTGCAATTAAATTTAAGAACAGGTATTTGTTAAATATTAGCATATTAGGTTAAAGCATATTTGTACTTGAAAAAAAATGAGCTTTTTGAAAGCTGTTCATAAGCGAAATAAGCTAAAAGCTAAACAAAAAAACCTGTGACAAATGGACAGTTGAAACAGTGAATCTCTGGCTAAACATGGTCATTGGTATTTTCTTTCTCATTGAAGGATTTTAAACTCTGTTCTATATTTAATTCACTTGCTGATGCTACCTTTGATGATTTTCCATGTACAGGTTCGTGAACTCGAAAACAATCCACATTATAATGCGGGTAGGGGATCTGTCTTAACTAGAGAAGGCACAATTGAAATGGAAGCTTCTATTATGGATGGCAACACTAAAAGATGTGGAGCTGTTTCTGGGCTTACTACCGTAGTTAATCCCATATCCTTGGCACGACTTGTCATGGAGAAAACTCCTCATATATATCTTGCTTTTGATGGAGCAGAAAGATTTGCTAGGGAACAAGTGAGTGAAAATCTTACTATGCTCTTTTACTAGCCTTGAACTTATTTCTGTTGCACCCTTAATTTTCTGTTTCCAATTGAAGTCAATCACATGATTTTCCTTATTCAGAAAAAAGTAATAATTTTTTGATGGCAAAAGGATAGCAGTTCCACAAATTTAGAATCTTCTGTTGTAATGCTGATAAGGTTTGCTGCCTAGAGGTCAGCATCTCTATTCTGTTCTTGGTCACAATATTAGAATTGCTACACTAGCATGCTACTGATTCAATACTTAATTTTAATGTTCCCTTTTCACTTTCTCCATTTTCTTTGTCAGAACAATTGGGTGAGATAGGCATTTAACTGAGTCTCTTGTTTCCAGTCATTCTGAAAACCCAATTTTGTAGCTGTGCAGTCATTGTAATGGACATCCTTCAATCTTTTCAGAACTTGAATTTAAGGAATGGGTACAAAAAAAGGTTAACATAATCCAACTTTTTTGTGAACTCAACAGCTAGGTTTAATTTGGTTTGTCACTTCACAAATTTAATGGGTGCTTTAGAAAGATGAGTAATTTTGAATTTTGGCTAACTCTGATATTAAATTGAACTATTTTTGGAAAAAACCCTCTGTTGCATCCCCTACCCCTTGTCTCTTGTGCTACTGTCTGTCTTAGTCATTTTTAGCCTTGAGATTTATCCCAAATTATTTATTGAGCTGTTTGGAAAATTCTTTGGATCTTTTGTGATATTTTTTTATAATAGCCACGTCCTAAACTATTGTAGGTGCAATATTTTCCTCAAATTGAAGAGTTGTAATCAACTGCAAACTTTTTAAAATCTATGCCTCTTATGTCATGTGACTACCATTTAAGCACGTTGAGCTGAGGAAAAAGAAATCAACATTGAGATCAATGTCTAGCACATATTTTCAGCAACCATGTCAATGCCTTAGAACATGGTTAATTAATTATTTCCTGGATGTAGCCTTATATATCTCATTAAGTTCAGTAATTTAGTCTCCTTGTGAGGTTCATTATGTGAAATAATTGCTACCAAAGGGCAACCTTCAAAACATGGTTATATAGATAATATATTTCGAATTTCAGTAAAATAAAACTGGTATTGCTTTTGGTTTTTTGTCTAGATTGGAACAGAGCAAGTGATATATAGGAATTATGCTTGGTTCATTGATGCTTTCACTTTGATCACCCCCTAGTTGTAATAATAATGATGATGATGATGAAGCGTTGTTGTTACTTAACCATACATACATGTATGTATTCTAGTTGTTATAATCATTATTATTTTAATTGCATATACCTAAATGTGTGATTTGTCTTCATCAAATTTCTTGTGACTGTTCTTAAATTGTCCAGGATATTGAAACTGTAGATTCAAGCCATTATAACTGCAGAAAATGTATTGTTGTTGTTATAATCATTGTTATTTGAATTGCGTTTACCTATATGTTTAGGTTATCTTCATCAAATTTTCTTTTAACTGTGACTTCTTAAATTGTCCAGGGTATTGAAACTGTAGATTCAAGCCATTTTATAACTCAAGAAAATATTGAGAGGCTAAAGCAGGCAAAGGAAGCGAATAGAGTTCAGGTACTTTCTTCTCTAATTTTTTTGGGAGAGTAGATAACTATGCTGAATTTGCTCTTTGAGTTGATATCGGCTTGTGAAATTGTGTTTCCTCATTTACTTGCATGGTGCATATCTCTACCATTTTGGTTTCCCAACCGCTAGTAATTTCTTTGTCTTGGCTACAACCTAAAGCTCTTCAGAAATTTTCAGTACATGGAGCAAGCTAACAAATCATTTGACACGGGTCGTTCCTCAAGTTTCTAATGTTTGCGTGTCTAAGACCTGTTTTCCAACCATTAGTGTGCTGTGATAGTTTTTATTTTATTTTATTTTTACTTGGTGACTTCTTATGTAAATCTGCAGATTGATTATACACAGCCGATTCAAAAAGATGAGAAGAAAGAGACGCCAACAGCTGATGGTGATAGCCAAATTGGGACGGTTGGATGTGTGGCTGTTGATAGTCATGGGAATCTAGCTTCTGCAACTTCTACTGGTGGATTAGTGAACAAGATGGTTGGTAGGATTGGGGACACGCCCATCATAGGGGCAGGGACATATGCCAACAATTTCTGTGCAGTTTCAGCTACAGGAAAAGGTGAAGCAATAATGCGTGGCACTGTTGCAAGAGATGTGGCTGCTCTTATGGAATTCAAAGGTCTTTCTCTCAAGGAGGCTGCAGCTTATGTTGTAGAGGAGTGTGTTCCAAGAGGCAATGTTGGCTTGGTTGCTGTCTCAGCCAAAGGAGAAGTCACAATGGCTTATAATACAACAGGCATGTTTCGAGCTTGTGCTACTGAAGATGGGTATTCAGAGATTGCAATATGGCCTTCTGTGCAAAACTGAGTGCTTTAGGTGAGTTTCAGTTACTTGAGTCCAGGAAGTTGCTTCGGATGACTCACAATGAGTCATCCACACTCTTAGTATTTGGCTAATGACTAGTATCTTGCTGTATTATCCAAAATAAAGGCAAATGATTGTTATTATGTGGTCGGACCAACAAGTAGGATTAAATTTTCAATAAATTAACATCACTGCACCACATTTACCACTTTACAATGCTTGTACCACTAGTGTATATATGGATCTCGAATTGAACAATCAAGATTTTCTGTCTGAGTAACTATTTCTAGAACACTCTCTCACTCTCACAATATCACTTTCAATTTTGAAATTTATTTCTCTTTCTCTACCTGTCATTTTTTCTTTTTCCTCCTCTTCTTTCACCGAAAAACTCCATAAACAAACCTCCAAACTTCACTTCGATACAAACACGTATCAATCCGAGTCCATTTTCAACGTTTGTAGACAAATCCGAGGCAAACACAATCCTTGAACCAACTATCACAGACCTGATTCGGGTCCTTTACGTTAAGGTATGGATCTTCACTTTCTCTCTCAAAGGCAATAGCGAGCACTCCACCCTGAGCCTCCATAGCAGTGGTGACAATAGCGTCGGCTTGAGTTTTGGGTTGATTGGGATTTTTTGAATGGGTTTTCTGTTAGGTTGATTTTGAGTTGGATTTGTGATGAATTTTCAAATTTGTTTGAGTTTGTTTTAGGTTGATTTCTTCTTCTTCTTCTTCTTCCTCCTACTTATTTTTGTGGATTGAATGGAGACAAGGGAAGAGAGAGAGAGAGAGAGTTTGACAAGAGTGAGAGAGGAGAGAGAAAAAAAAAATCAAATCGAAAGCGACAGTAACCATGTAAATATACATGGTTACTGTAGCAATTTTTGTATTTGTACAATGTTATAGACCCGCTAAGGCAAGTAGTTTTTGAGGAAAAATGTGTACAATTGACAATTTTTTCTATATTGCAATGATTGAGGCGAGTGCTCTAAGTATGTTAGTGATAAATTTTTTCATTCTCAAAGTCAAATCTTGCCTCTAGCATTGCTCTTATAAATGTTCATATAATGGATAATTACTGTGTCATTAGACCTTTTACTCCTAGTTTCACCATCAAATTATATTGAGAATTCCTTGTATATAGAATACATCTTCTTGGCCATCATTTCCTTGTATATGATCATTTGTCTCCTTCGACGTGCAAGCCTTGGCATTTACTCCTTTTTCTTTTTTTTTTGGTTGACAAAGGATGGGTTTTATACGAGCAAACACACACATCTCCTGATAAGTGGTTTCCATAATTTTTTTTAAGTTTAAATTTTAAGGAAATAAAATTACATACTTTTTAGGAAAAATTATTTATTGTTGAATACAATAAATAATAAAATTAAATAAATTATTAGCGAATAATTTCTCATGGCATGGTGGTCAATAGAAGGTTTGAGGAATGATGGAAATGGAAATGGAAGGGTATGTTTGAAAACTGTTTTTTCCCTTATTTTTTGTTTTTAAAAATAATTTTCTATTTTTGAAACTAAAAAACTTGTTTGGCAACCCAAAATGGACAGAAAACAAAAATTGTTCTTGAATCTCAATTTGTGAAAGAAACTGAAAACACGCATCATGTTTTCAGTTTCTAATTTTCAAAAGTCAATGAAAATACGCATTTAATTTAATGAATCTGTCTCATTTAATAAATTAACATCAAAGTTCAAATCTTAGTAACAACATATTATAATATTTTATATTTTTTCCTTAAAAAACTATTTTTTTAAATTTCAACTAACCAAACATGTTTTTGATTTTAAACATACAAGAAAATTGTTTTTTCTTTATATTCCCAAAAACAAGTTTTTGAAAATAGAAAACAAAAACTGTTACCAAATATAATTGAAATGTCTAGCACATTATCAGCAACCATATTGATACCTTAGAAAATGGAAAAGTTATATTTGGAAAATTAAATTCATAGTTTGTATTATACTTGCAATGTAAATTTTAAATTGTTGTACAACTACAATGTAAAATTTATATTGCTAGTACAAACGTAAAATTTACCCTTAATATTTCTCAAATGTAAATATTTATTTATTTATTTTGTTATTTTTAATAGAAGAGAGAGATAAAAGTGAGAGATAATTTTTTAATAAAGAAGAGGGAGACAACAGAATGAAATGAAGTTTCTTAAGTATCACTTGTAGCTACTGTGAATTACTAGAGATAGCAGTTTCCTGTAGCTAGTTGATAAAAAATTATAGATTTAGCATTTGGGGTGTAGTATGGATTTTGGTTGTTTGAAAACTAAAATAGCTTTTTTGCAAAAATAAATTCTCCAATGTGAATACTCTTATATGTGTATTTCATAAATCAGTATTTTGGTCTAGTTATGAGATTCCATCTGCGAAATAAATGCTTACAAAGGACAAGCTTCAAAACATAACATGATATATATGAATTAATCATCTGTGGTTCATTGATGGATTTACCTCAATAAAACAAAGGGTCATGCTAAAGGGGAGTTCTAATCTTCCGTCTCACTATTTTTGCTCCACTATATACTCTACAAATAAAAACATATTTAAGTAATTGAAATAATAGAAGGCATTAATTTAACATCTAATAAAATAAATGGACATGTGACATGTTTTTATTTGTGGAGTATATAGTGGAGAAGGAAGAGTGAGATTAAAGATTTGGACTCACTAATGGGTGCCCTTAGAGTAATTGTTAACAATTCATTTTAGGAAAGTTTTGACACTACTTTTATGATAAATGGAAAAAACTGTCAAAATATTAATTACTTTTTTTTTCTCATAAAAATTTTCTTTAAATAGATTGTTAATCATTATCCTAAGGGCATCTGTTAGCATTTCTCCAAAAACAAATATTTTCTTGTGCATAGTGGGTAAAAGAAGTTTCATGGAATAATGGAATGATAAATATGCAAATGTGTAACGCATTATCAGCAAGTGGTTGGTGTAGCAACTAGCAACATTATTAAAATGAAGCATCTTGAAAACGTGGGGACAAGGCTTCATTATATAAAAAAAGCAAGGTTTTGAAACCCGGACTGTTTATTGAACTGTAAAAGGGAGAGGTTCAAGGTTTTTGAGGTCAAATCGAGGTTGAATCGGGGTTGAATCGTGATGATGTTATAATTAATTTAATAATTAATTAAAGCCTAAATATAAATATTAAATTTATAAAACTAGCAAAATTGACTAATATATCTATATGTGAGGGAAATTTAATGATTTTCAAGCATATATTTAATAATTAAATAAGAAAGTTAATAAAATAAAATAATAACCATGAAAACATTAAAATTTATGACTAATTTTTGAAGTAAAGTTGAATATCTTTGAAGGATTTTAATTATAATTTTTTTTATTCCTTCTAAGAGATAGATAATTTAATTAAGTAGAATAAAATTGTGTTAAGTTGTTTTTATAAAAAAAAAAAATTGCTAAGGGGTTGGACCGCACGGTTCTTGACACCGGTTCGTGTTGTTTAACCCCGGTTTTAGGGGTTCACAGAATTAACTAAAAATACAGTTCCTTATAGGGATGGCAATTTAGATCCAACTCGTGGATACCCGGCCTGACCCTAATGGGCTGGATTTTACCTGGTCCGATAAAGAATAGGGTCGGGTATGGGTTTAAAAAAAAAATCTGAAGCGAGTATGGGTCGGGTTTTGGTTTTATAAAAAAAAATCCAAAACTCGACCCAGAACTCGGCCCGGATAAATACCTGGTTGTGTTAAATTATTTAAACCCCCCTTATATATATATATATATATCATTTGTAACCCTACCCTAAGCCCTAGCTGCCCCTCTCATTCCCATTTCCCATCAGTCCTTAGTAGCCCTCACACCTCTCACGCCCTTTCCTACCCCTCAAGCCAACAGCCCCTCACACCCTAAGTCATGATTTTTAATTTTTATTTTGTTTTGTTTTGTTTTGTTTTGTTATTTTATTTTATTTTTATAATCTGATTCCTTTGATAATAAAGTTTGCATCTTTGGCACTAAAAGACTGAATCTGCTTCCGGGTTTTCATTTTTTTTTTTGGGGTTTTGATTATAGTTTGTGTTTTAAATTTTGGGGTTGTTTAATAAAGAGATTGTAATGTGGGTTTGTTAGATTGCTTTGTGTATTAAAGTTTAGTTATGTTATGTGGGCACTTAATAATACCGATGGTTTGATTGTCCGGCATGCTGACTAGAATGAAAGGCTCTAACTTTGTGTTATGTTTTGGTGTAATTAGAATTTATATGGATTTCAATAATTAAAATTGTATTTTTATATTTGCTAATTACAAATTGATGAAGTTTATTCCATTTGTTAATTCATTGTTGTTGTAGGTTCTTCAACTATGTTTGGTGATTGTGATCTTCAAACAACTCTTGATGATGGGAGCCTAATGAAGAGGATGGGAGTTGTGTCATAGTTGTGGAGGATTAGACATTTTGTAACAATTTAGTAGCGCTTTTAATTTCTTAGACTTGTTGGATTAATTTGTTGGTTTGTAATTATTCTAAGCCTTTTGTAATTTATTAGTCTTTTTAATTTTTTGGTTTGTGGAGGATAAGACATTTTGTAATTTCTTAGCCTTTTTAATTTCTTAGACTTGTGGGATTTATTTTGTAGCTTTTTAATTTCTTGAACTTGTTGGGCTTGTGATATATATATATTTCTTTGGACATGTTGGATTTATTTTATTTTTATGTTTAGCGGGTGATTTTAGCTATGATTTTGTTGATTAATGATTAATTGGTTATCTTAGTTAAGTGATTTATTGATTTAAAATCTTAGTTTTGATTTATTGATGTATAATTAAAGGGTGATTTATTAATTTATGATTAATCTATAATGTGGTTTGATTTGGCTGCCATATAATGTGGCCTAAATGCCAAATTTTGGCATTTGGGTCATGTTAAATGGCTTGAATGTAGGAAAAAAAATTTAATAGGCTATAAATTTTTTTTTTGGTTGGGCCAGATTTGGGCCCAAGAAGATAAATGGGGCCAGGCGGGGCGGGTCTAGGCCCCGGAAAAAAAAATACCCGAATAATAATCGCGCCGGGTCCAAGCCATGGGTCTTGGCCTGTAGGTCGGGTCTGGGTTGCAAAAACCCGACCTGAACCCGACCCATTGCCATTCCTAGTTCTTTATGCTTAAAAAACCGGTTTTCATCCTGGTTCCTAGTTTTTACGGCCGACCTCTCGGTCCGGTTTGGTTTTGAAAACAGTGAAAAAAAGTGGACAGACATTGCGGGCCATGCATGTACATATTAATGGCATCAACTTTTGCACAATGGTTGAACTCAATACATTCCCATTTTCATTCCCAATTTATTTGAAGCTGGTTTCGCTTCTGTCAATGGAATCCTATCCTTCCAAAATGAACTATGGTACCAAAAGTAATGAGAAAAGAGATGATGGGGCTGATCTAGAAACCCATAACAAATACAAAGAGATCATTGCAACCCTCCCAAGAAGTAATAGACATCATTGGATAGTTGATCTCTACCAATATGAAGGTTTTTGGTTCCCTTTACAACCTTTGGAAGGACTCTTGTTAGCTCAAGACTGTTTCATGCCTCAGCCCAACGATGTGATTCTGAGTAGCCTTCCAAAATCTGGCACAACTTGGCTTAATTAAGGCTCTGAATTTTGCCATTTTGACACGATCCTCCTTTGGTGAGTCTACAAACCCTTTACTTTCTAGATTGTCACATGATTGCGTACCATTTTTAGAGCTGGAAATTGTGTCAAACCCCCAAAATTTCAATTCAAATATTTCACTTGTGGCTACACACATTCCTTACACTTCCTTACCAAAATCTATTATAAGTTCTGGCTGTAAAATTATTTACATATTTAGGGATCCAAAGGATGTGATTGTGTCTTCATGGCATTTTTCTAAAAAATTAAGTCATGAAGGTGTACAAACTTCCACCATGGAAGATCTTGATTTGAAAGAGGCATTTGAATTGTTTTGTGAAGGAGCATCTATTGCTGGACCATATTGGAATCATGTATTAGGGTATTGGAGGGAAGTTTAGAATCACCCGAAAGGATATTATTTATAAAGTATGAAGATTTAACGAACGAGACCATACACTATGTAAAGAAAATGAATGAGTTCATGGGTTACCCTTTCTCTTTAGAGGAAGAAGTTAATGGTGTGGTGCAAAATATTATAAACTTACGTAGTTTTGAGAATTTGTCTAGTTTGGAGGTCAATCAAAGTGGACCTATGCAGTTTTTATCGGGCATAGTGGGTGAAAATAATGCTTTTTTTAGGAAAGGTAAAGTTGGAGACTGGAAGAATCATCTTACACCTAAAATGGTGACACGACTTGATCAAATAAACAAGCAAAAGCTAAGTAGTTTGGGCTTGACTTTGCATGTCTCAGCTAATGCATGAGGGGGGACTCTATACTCTTTTCATGCCTGGTATATTTCAGTCTCAAAATTGTTGAGTATGGAAACTAAATAAAGTGCGACATTAGCCCAAGGTGGTACAATCGTTTGCGAGTTACGGAGGGCATTGGTTTGAATCTACCAGTGCTTGTTTCGGGATTTCAAACATCATGACTAATGGTTTTCAGTGCAAGAACCACCAGTAAGTTACTTGATAAGGTTTGGTTGCTCCCTGTGTTTTCGATGAATTGTCTGATTCCTGTTAGTTTGTTATGTGAAGCGTCCATGTATTTTCTAGTGTATTGTTGAAATTGTAAGCTTGTACATAAAGTGGAATCGCATTCCCACTTTTCTCTCTTTTTCTTTTTCCGATGTGTTTGCAACCCTACCTTTCCTTTTCACTTGCCATTTCAAAAGACCACAACCACAGAATATAGTCAATAAAAAATACATTACAAACTTGGGATCTTTTTGTGCCAATTTCAGCTAGCGACCCATGAAAAAACACATTTGGTTGTTTATAATTAAGCTAAAGTATTAAAGGGAAGCACGAAGTCGTTATTTTCTCCAATTCCCAACTTATATTTTTACATTATTTTTCTCAATTCTTTCCAATTATACGTAGATATGTTAATAAGGTTATTCATGAAGAGTTTGAGAAACTGATTTTACAAATGGGTGTGCGCATGTGCTACTTAAAAACTTAATGTTGGACCGTGACACTCCCTCACAATGACACTCCTATGACTTGAACCTATAACCTTGGTTTTAATAACCTGTTAGTTTGTTATGTGAAGCGTCCATGTATTTTCTAGTGTATTGTTGAAATTGTAAGCTTGTACATAAAGTGGAATCGCATTCCCACTTTTCTCTCTCTTTCTTTTTCCGATGTGTTTGCAACCCTACCTTTCCTTTTCACTTGCCATTTCAAAAGACCATGACCACAGAATATAGTCAATAAAAAATACATTACAAACTTGGGATCTTTTTGTGCCAATTTCAGCTAGCGACCCATGAAAAAACACATTTGGTTGTTTATAATTAAGCTAAAGCATTAAAGGGAAGCACGAAGTCGTTATTTTCTCCAATTCCCTTTTTATATTTTTACATTATTTTTCTCAATTCTTTCCAATTATACGTAGATATGTTAATAAGGTTATTCATGAAGAGTTTGAGAAACTGATTTTACAAATGGGTGTGCGCATGTGCTACTTAAAAACTTAATGTTGGACCGTGACACTCCCTCACAATGACACTCCTATGACTTGAACCTATAACCTTGGTTTTAATACCATTTGTCAGACTTTGAACTGTGTCATTACACCTCAAAACCAATTGGTGATGAGAAAGACACACTCAAATCTTTTATAATATTTGATATTGTGTCTGTGGGCCTGTTGTTAAAGTATTTGTAGGGAGTCGAATTTCGGTCCCCACATTAATTTTGTGTGTTTGTGTATGTTTGTTTTTAACACGCATATCAAATTCAACTTACTATTTGATTTAGAGACACATCTTTTATGCACAATTTTAAATACAAAATACTTGAAATTTAACATTTGGTGGATGACATAGATAATGATCTTAGATCATCTTGAAATGTTGCATCCATGTAAAGTATAAGAAGAAGATTTAATCTAAACACTGATTTAAAAAAAAAAATTGCATCTAATAATGAAATATTGAGTAGTGTAACATAGCTTAGAATTATACTAATTATAACTTGAACACAATCTTACTTTAAAAACTATAGGGTTTAAAATGAAAATATTCCAAATGCTTAATTTCATGCAGCTAGCGAGTTCTTGTTCTGTGCTGGAAGGAACAAAAAGCTAGTTTGGTGATTAATGCTAGATGGAATACGCCTGGTGGCAAGTGGTTCAAACTCAATTTGGCTGGCTCATCGTTGGGTAATCCTGGAAGAGCTAGCGCAGGGGGCCTAATTCGTGATTCGAATGAACTCTGGGTTAAGGCTTCACCCATAATATTGGGATATCTTCTAGTGTGGATGTGAAATTATGGGCTCTAAGAGATGCGCTACCCTTATGCATTTCTCTTAAATTTTGGTTCTGGAGATTGAAATTGATGCTAAAGTTGTTCTTGATTGGATTTCTAGTGAGTACAATTGTAATTTACATAATTCCTTTTTTAGTATAGACTGCAGGATTCTTATTAGTCAAATTTCTCAAATAAAGATGAATCACTATTACCATGAAACTAACTAGTACACGGATGCCTTAGCTAGGAATTAATTGACACTTTGTCAAAACCTTATTATTTTTTATAGTTCTTGTGGACATTTGCATGCACTTATTTTATGCAAATATGGGCTTGTACCATGAGAGGTTGAGAAAAACCTCTATTTTCTCTAGATAGTTTAATGAAAGTCGAATTTCTGCCCAAAAATAAAAATAAAAATTCTATGACATGTAATTTGTAAATGTGTCTCACAATTCATGGTTTTATTTCTGAAATACTTAAAGCTGTTCTACTGACAATGACCAGTGCTCTCTCTCTCTCTCTCTCTCTCTCTCTGTGTTTTCTTTTTGCCTTTTCTTTGGTGATACGTAGTAGTTGTTCTTCATGCCGGTAGCTGAACATGTGCGTATTTATGAAACGACAGCTAAATTCTCATTGAATGAGAGGTCTCCACTCGAGTCCACTTGTCCTGTGAAGTGATTAGTGAGGCCTTAAAATGCACCATATGATGATCTCAACCAGCCATCCAAAAACCCATCCAATTCCAGACATACCATCTCCAATATCTTTCAAGCTAGTTTTGCTTTTTACATTACTTCTACCAATGGAATCCTGTCTTTCCAAAATAAACTTTTGTCCAAAAAGTAATCATAAAGAAGACTATAGGTTTGATATAAAAACCCACTTAATTGGTTTAAGGCCCTATATTTTACTATTATGGCACTACGATCCCGTTTTGGTGTGTCTTCAAACTCCTTAACGACCTTGGAAAGCAGTAGAAAGATAATGGCTACTATATATATACCATGCATATCTATATGCTCCCTGCTGTTAAGTATTAATGCACGCTCCATCCATCATCTTTGATCAATGGTAAATCAAAGCTCTGTTTGTTACCAACATTTTAAGCCTAAACCCAATAACATCATTTTATCTTGTTTTTTACCATCGTAACATGATCAAGTTGTGATGATTCTACAATTTCTTTACGCACAACAATGCCACCTGATTGCGTACTCTCCTTGGAGAGTAATCTAGTCCGTAACTACTCATTACACCGGAAACTAGACACCGCACTTGTAGATGCATGTTCCCTCTATAATAAATTCTAGGTGTAAAATTATTTTTATATGTAGAGATCTTAAGGATGAATTTGTATATTTATGACACTTTCTTCACTAGGGAATTGTCTACAATAATCTGGCACAACATGGCTTAAGGCCCTAAGTTTTGCCTTTATGACACGATCTTGAAAGTAGAAATTCTCTCACTCAGCCCTCCAAATTTTAATCTAGACAATCCACTTTGTGGCTACAAATATTCCCTCTTTACCAAAATCCATTATAAAGTATTTGTTTCTCTATAGCTTTATTCTCGTAGGGTCAGCCACAAATACGCAGAACCTTCAATCATGGAAGATCTTGATTTGGAACAGGGGTTTGAGTTCTTTTGTGAAGGTGTATATCTATTAAAGCTAAAAACTCCGCCACACGCAATGCAGAGACCAAAGATTCGCAAGTGAGAGAAAAGGCAATCTAAATGGCGAGAAGGGGTAAAAGAAAATGGCTGGGATTTGATCAGTTTGTAAGGAATCAGTCGCAGTTCTTAAAATTTTTTTTAGGGTGGGTTACTAAGAAATTTAAATTATACTAAATTTAATAAAACAATAACTTGAATATTTGCTATAATTATGAGTCGAGTCACTAAGGAGAATAAAATTGTTGTAACTTCAAAGTAAAAAAGAATATAACTGTCATCACCATCAAGGAGGATTGATAACCACAATATTTATCTTCGCACTATTTTTTTAGGGAAAAATGAAATTAGAGATTATTTTTATTGAATAGGATGAACAAACTACAAATTTGAATGTTTAACGATTTTTATCTTTTTGTTTTATAATAGGCTTTTGGTTGAATAACTAGATCACTTATTGTTGTTTAGTCTTGTTTTTGTTTGGTTTATATTTGTTGTTATTTGGGCTAATATTTATTGTTATTATTTAAGTATTTTTTTTAAAATTTAATAAAAGAGATTAAGGATATTATGTTTGGAGGACAGAATTAATTTTGGAGTAACACTATGCCCACAATATTTTTACAATAAGGGTTCGTTTGGGAACGACTTATTTAGCTGAAACTGAAAACTTTGTGCTAAAAGTATTGTAGATAAAAGTAAAAGGTAGTTGAAATAGTATAGTGAGACCCATAAATAGTACCAAAAAGTACAGTAGGATCTATGAATAGTAACAAAAATAAGCTAAATAGTAAAATAAGCTGGCTTTATAATTTGTTCCCAAACACCCTAAATCTTATGCAAAAAGTTGTTATTGGTGGGTAAAAAAATAATATCGGTATTGAGCCCAAATTAGCATCAGTAACAGCTTGCCACATTGGATTTGTTGTAAAATTATTGTGAAAATATTGTAAATGTAGCATTATTCTTATTTTTGTTGAATTCAACTTTTTGTAATTTTCAAGTCAGGGTGTTCAACATTTTTAGGGTAGTCACAATAGATTAGTTTAACATATAATTTTTTTGGCAACTGTATATATGCCTTTTTTTAGCATTATTCTCATGCAGAGTCGCCAGTGTAAGGAACCAGAGTCAGCAGACATGTCAAAGTAACTGAGAAATGAGATATGGATTTGATTTTAAAGGGGTAGTCTCTTTACTCTTGTAGGCCCTCCATTCCAACTTTAGTAATTTTTACATTGGGTTGCTTTCCAAATGGCTAAACCCACCATGTTGAGAAATTATTAGGTTCACTAGGAGGATTGTTGAAATGGTCTTTCCTCTAACCAATAAAAGGTTGCCATTTATGCAAATGTGACATCATCTATAAGAGATTTTGGTTGTAAAACTATTTATATATGTAGAGATCCTAAGGATGCATTTGTAACTCTGTGGCACTATTTGCAAGATGAGTCCTAAAGTTGTGGTTTCCTGTTGCAAGGAACAATGTTGCGAACAATTTTGCTTTGAGGATGCATTTGAGTTGTTTTGTGAAGGAGTCTCTCCTTTTGGACCATATTGGGATCATTTATTAGGGTATTGGAAAGCAAGTCTAAATTCACCTGAAAAAGTACTATTTTTGAAATAGGGAAAATTACAGTAAACCCACCTGTGGTTTGGCCCATTTTCACTTTGCCTACCTGTGGTTTAAAACTTAACACTTTGCCCAATTGAGCTTCAATTCGTTTGCTCTTTATTACCCAGCTCACCCTCAGATGTTAGAAAAACACATTTTTAGTACAAATCACAACATAACACAGATCAAAACCATGAACCCTTTGAAATCTTTCCTCACGAACCCTAGAATCACAAAAATTCTCATCTGCATCTGATATTGAAATAGTGTTGCAAGAATAAATTGAGATGAGCAACGGGTTGTTCGAGGGACTCAAATTCAAATAATAAATTAGTCATTGTTTGGGTTTTCGAACTATTTTTATTTCGGTTTGTTTGGATTTTATAATTTTTTTTGAGCAATTAGTCAATGTTACATGTAATTTATTGAGAATATTGGTTGTGTTTGTGAAAAATGTGACCACTTGTGGTTTGGATTTGTGTTTGTTTATGGGCATTTTGTTTGTCGTGGTCATTGTGTCTCACTGTGGACCCTATGAATCTATTGGGTTTTAATTTTAGTGTTTGCATGTGCTTATTAGTAAAACAGAAAAAAAGAAAAGAAAAAGAAGAGAAGCAAAGTAGAAAATATGGTCCCTTTGATGTGTGTGTTGCCTCCTAAAAGCAAAACAGATACATACAAGTGTTTATTCTTTATGTCCGTTGTTTACGATTCTTTAATTGTTTACGTACAAAATGGTGATTTGTTATTGTAGATGGATGATAAGGAAGTGAAATTCAAGGTTCATTATGGGGGTACTTTTCTGTGGAACCTAAGTTTAAAATACTTTGATTGGAAAGTTGAAATAGTGTATAAGGATCCTGATAGGCTTAGTTATTTTGAGATAAAAGGTATATGTGAGGAATTGGGGATTGCTGAACTATCTAGGTTTCATTATTTAGCTCTTGGGGGCAACTTAGAGCAAGACTTGAGGCTTATACATGATAATACAGATGTGGTGCCTATGTGTAAGTTTCATGAAAGAGGGCTAAGAGACACTATCATACTGTATGTGGAAAACGGTCATACTCCACTTGCAGTTGAAGTTCCTGAAGGTTTTGAAGGAGGGATAGATGGAGGGGTTGGTGAAAGGGTTGGAAGAGGGGTTGCTAAAGGGGGGTGATGCTAGTGTGGGGCTAAAAGAGGAGTTTGATTGGTTGAATGAAGGTCTGGAAGGAGAAGACTTTGGTGATGATGTTTTTGATGAGTCTTCTCCACCTCTTAGTGATCCATTTGAGCCTAACAATGATCCACCTTAATCAACCATTGATGTACCTCAGCCAAACACAGATACACCTCAACCAAGCACTGTTCCACCTCTAAACATAGATTTAGATGAGGAGTGGGTTGAACCAGCACTAGAGCATAATATTACAAGTATGGATGGTTCTGATGATGAGCAGAGGTTTAGCAACCTAGAATTCAATGAGAAGACTGATATGATAAATGTTAAGTTGGTAAAAGGATGAAATTTCAAACTCCAAGGTTTTTAGGAAGGCTTTGAGGGAGTATGTGATTCAGCATCACATTGATATCAAGAGGAAGTTGAATGAGAAGAAGACAAATTCTGTACAATGTAAGAATAACTGTGGATGGAGATGTTATGCCTCAATGGCGATTGGAGAGTGCACATTTAAGATTAAGAAACTTAATCTTGAGTGTACTTGCCCTCTATCATTTCAAAATGGGCAAGTTACATAAGCATATATGGCAAATAGGCATTTGGAAGACTTTAGTAAAAACCCTAATTGGGTGGTCTCAGGTGTTAAGCACCATGTTATGCAGCATATTTTAGTTAAGTTTTAGTCAAGCGTATAGATCAAGAAAGGTAGCTAGGGTTTGATCACTGGGAATGAAGAGTCTTAGTAGGCGTATTGAGAGATTATGCAAAAATGATAAGGAGGACAGATACTGAAAGCAAGGTGATACTGCTGTCAAGGGTTCTTTTTAAATTTCTTGTAATTTAGACACACGTCTTGATGTTATTGGACAACACTTAGTCTAGTCTTTTTCTAAGAAGGAAGTTGGGCTTGGCGCTCCACGGAATGGGCTCCAAATTTCAAGGGAAGACGCTACAAAGTGGGCATATTCTCTGTTTCATCTGCAGAAAGAACTTTTCTCCAGTTTTTGCCACAGGTCTGACTTTTTTGCTATGCAGTAAAGCTTTTTGCCGTGCATTAAAGCTTTCTACCGTGCATTAAAGCCTTTTGCCGTGCAGTAAAGCTGTTTACCGTGCGTTAAAGGCTTCTACCGTGCATTAAAGCCTTCTACCATGCAATAAAGCCTTCTGCAATGTGAGTGACTACTCTTCATTTTTTACTGCAAAAATACTTTTCTACTTCCTGCACATAAACTAATCTAAAACCTAAAGAAAATACCAATCAAGCAAATTTTAGCTTACATGGGTTAGCATATTCTCAAATATATACATACACATATTCGTAAATATACTTTTACGTATTCACATATACATCTATAAAATACATTTTGCAGAACATGAGAAATAAGATATATGTATATATATATATATACATACATACTTATGGTAGGATAATGATTAGTTTGTGTCAAAAGTAAAACAAGTAATAACAAATAAAGAAGAAAGCTTCGACAGGAAATGTTTAGATAGTATAATAGCTAACACGGTAAATATAATAAAAATCTACTACAGCATAATAACTAGTACAACAAATAAAGATACCATAGCAGGACAACTAATGCAGTAAATGTGATAAAAACGTGCTACAACAGAATGACTAAATACGGCAGATGTAAGTTATAATGAGAGAAATCAAATATATTTGTAATTGAAATCAAGTATTGAATCTTTCCATAGAATAAGAAACCAAGAAGAAATCCAAACCTCAACTTGAACAACCTTGTCATAGGCTTCTACCATCAAAGTTGTGCATTTTGGAGAATAGGCCTAAATGGCCACTAGCTATTACTTTTGGAGACTTCAAAGAGTGAGTTTGCTAAAAGGGAGGGAGAAGATGGTCTATTGATGCATGCCCCTATTCCTGCTGTGTTTTCTCTCTTCTTTTTACCACTTTCTTTCTTTCTCTCAGTTCTTTTTACTCTTAGTTTCTTACTACTCTCTTGCCGTGGGTTGTTTTTTTTACTTAGGTCTTTTCCCTTAGGTGCTTCTTCTATTGGGTCCCCCCTCCCTTTAAGTGCTTCCCCATTCAATCCCCCTTTTCATCCATGGCTACCTCCTCCTTTTATAGTGAGCTAATTCAATGGGATTTATCTCTTTTATCCCTAGGGCTTTACCAACTATTTTTGGTTTGTTATGGGCATCCCTTTAGGACTACCCACCAACCCATTGGTTGCCCCGACTACTGTCATTCCTTAGTACACGTTTGTTGCACCATTACTTATTACATGACAAAATTTTCTTTTGTTTGTTGTTGCTGTATACCTCTATCTCTAGGTTCAAATGGATAAGGATTGAGCTACCTCACTACCTAGCTCTATGGCATGCATCAGATAGTCCCAACCATCTATTATTTCTTTTGGGTAAAATACCATCCCAGCAAGGTATATTCCCAAAAGAAGTCATGGTAAGAAACCAAATATAGACCCCCTTTTTCCCCCACCACCAAACCACACCATTTGAATCCCGTTGATTGTGGGCCCACCTCCCTTGTATTGGCTGGGTATAGGTTGGTGGTGCTCTGGCCCTTCTGTGCTTGCTTTATTGTCTTCTGTTTTTGTCTCCTTTCGTTCCCATGTCGTTTCTGTCGAAGCAGATTAGTTTTGTTTCGGTCTGTTGCGTGTTTTTTGTCTTATTTCTTCATGCGTTTCCTGCTGTGTTTGTCATTTTCTTTGCTTTGGCTTTTCTTTCCTTCACATGATTCATGCTGCTGACACTTCTTGTTGTTCCTTATTTCTTTTTATTGTGCTTCTTCATATAAGTTTTCACACCTATCTTTTTTATACAAAAGGATTTGGGCCTTTGTGGGTCAAATAATGTTGATTGGATCAAAAGAGTCTTGGGCCCAATTTGTCTTTATTTGTCGAAGCCATTTTGCCAGAGAACTGTATTCTACGGCAAAGTTGTATTTTGCGGCAGATTTGTATTTTGCTGTAGATTGCTTTCCCTTGCATTTCTTTCTTTGGACCTCTTTTTCTCTTTAGTCTTCTTGATGGGCCTTTGGGCCTTGCTTTCATTGGTCCTTCCTTCGTTTGGGCTTTTGGGTACAGATAAAAAAATTGGGCATTAACATTCAGCCCTCTGATCATATGGATTGCTCTTGCAATTCATATGTGAAAACTTATGCAGTTTTCTTTCGTGGGGTTGTTTCACAACTCACATGCGAACGCTTCTCTTTTTTTGTTCGCGTGCCTGATGTTTCAATCTCTACTCTCCTTAGGCGAGTTGTTCTCTTTCTTTCTACAAATTTATGACCCTTTCTTTAGCTTGATTGTTTCTGCTGATTGCCTGTATGTTATTCTTTGACTCATGCATGTTGGGCCTCTTTTGGGCCTACTATATGCTTTCCTTTTGCTACATTCCAGTAGCCCAGTACTATCATTGGGCTTGTACTCATGCTTTCCTTCTACTACATTCCATTTTGTCGCTCTCGGGCTTCTTTGTCCCATTTTATTCTTTTAGGCATCTTCGGTCTGTTTCATCGTTTTCGGGCTCCTTTGTCCCATTTTATTCTTTTGGGCATCCTTGGCCCATTTCATCGCTTTTGGGCATCCTTTGTCCCATTCGGGCTCCTTTGTCCCATTCAGGTTCCTTCGTCCCATTCTATTCTTTTGGGCATCCTTGACCCATTCCAATTCTTTACTCCCAAGAGCCTTTGCTAAGTCTTTTGGGGTTCATGGGCTTTCCATCAACCCCTCACTCACTTAATTCATTACTTTGTGCCTCTTTGGCCCATTCTTGCTTGCTTTTTATTTCTCATACTACCCATGGGTTTACTATTTCTTTCTCTGAGCTCCTTTAGGCCCGCTTGCTTTCTTTGAGGCCCATTTTCTATTTTCTAGGCCTGTGATTTATTATTCATACCATTCGGGCTTAATGATTTTTTTCTCAATTTACTAACTTATTTCTTCCCATATTGTTGGGCTTCTTCCTAATATTGGGTCTCCTTGCCAAAGTAGGCATTAACACTACCCTCATTCAATGGGATTGTTGATAATGATGATGTGTGCATCCTTCTTTTCTTCATCATTCCTCTACTTGCTTCTTGGTTTGCTTCTTGGAAATTCCTTGTGATCTTGGACTTATACAATGGTACTCATTTCTTTGCTTTTGTAGGGATAAACACTCATTTTTCTGCTTCTGCGGAATATGTAGCACTTTCTGCTGCAATACATGCACTTATTTCCCTACGTTAATGCACCTCTTACTTTGCTTCTGCTAGAGCAGCATCTATACTGTAGGAATTGAAGGTTGTAGCAGATTTTACGGCAGAAGAATTGGGCTTGATTGCTTCAGCTAACTTACTTTCCCCACGTATTCCTTAGTATCATCTCTTCATTCTTCCATAAGCTTAGTTGCTCTTTAAGAATGGTCAGAAGACACAGATGTCGTGGAATCCTTCCTTGTTGGGTTGTTCTTCATTATGATGTTCTACATCTCTGTAGAATGCTCAAAATTGGCTCTTTGGATTCTTTAACTCTTCTTTCTCTTGCCAACTTCGCAAATAGCACTTTGTGGAGCGAGGATCCTTCTTACGATCTTCATTTTGCTTTTCTTTTAGCCACCTAAGGTTGCTTCACTTCGGACTTCATTCATTCTCCAAAAATAAAGAAAGTGTTGTCTTCTACTACCTTCGCATCTAAGCCGACAACTGAAAAGAATTTCATCAAAATAGCTCCGCCACATCACTTTCTTCAAGTAGAGTTCTTTCACAAGAGAAAAGCTTCCTCTAAGTGTGTAGATCAAAGGGTGGCTTTGCTCCCTTTTCTTGTGCCTCTTCTTCCCTTTGCATTCACGCATCTTCATTTCTTTTGCTTAAAATAAAACGTAGAGCTAACATTGCAATCCCTCATCATAGTAGAGTACTCTTTCATTTGCTAATAATATTTTTCTGCTGTGTTGAAGAACACATATATTCTTTGCCGAGGTGAAGTTTTTTATGGAGAAGGATGTTGGGCCTTTGCCGTTTACATTGCGGGTTGTTTCTGATTCTGCCATAATTCTACTTTTGTTGCAAAATTGATCTTTCCATAGAAGTGACTGAGTCTGCCACTCATTTTAAGGCGCCTACAAGTGGTGCCACTACAGATATTTTTCGAAGGGAAATGAGGATGCTTTCATGAGAAATCTTCACCTTCTAAACATTTTCTTTGTCATTATGCCACAGCAACTATTAATTCCTCCGTGTTTGCTTTTTTTTTTTTTTTTTTCTTCTTTAACATATTCTTCTTGTCATTCTGCCACAGCCGCTGTTGGTGAGAATATCATTGCCTTTTTGATGAAAAGGCATAGATGTTGTTGTGAACTAAATCTCTTAACTTTGTTGTAGTCTTCCGCAGATCTTATATCTCCTAATTCTTTTTTCTCATGTTGCTAAGCTTGGTAGTGTCTTTCCAATTCTTATGGAAGGTGGTCTGCCATTGAATGCGTTGCTAGAGAGATGCTTGGACTTCATCATTGATTTCCACCTTTTGTTCCTACTGTGAATTCCTTTGTCATTCAGCTTTTTTGCGGAGCACTCTTGAAGCCTTAAAGTCTTATGAAGAGCATTTATTTTCTACTATAGTGCTTGTTGGTTCACCTTTACATATGTTTCTGTTGTATCTTCTCCCTCTGTTAAAGCTTCCTTTATAGGAATCCTCCAATCTTCTTCACATTGTTCCTCTTGGAACCTTTCTTTAACATCTCCATAATAGACTCCCTCCTCTTGCTGACTTCTATCCTGGTGATATGTCCTTCAAAAATTATTTGTGAACCTAAAGTGTCCAATGCATCCCCGTACTAGTTCTTGTTCCTTGGGGCATGCTATCTCAAAAGTTGAGAACCTTTCCTCCATCTTCGAGGCCATTGTTCTATACGGGGCTAAGCTGGGTTCCTTCAAGGAGAAGCTTTCCTTGGCCTGGCAGACCACTAGGTTCGAATCACCCATTACTTTCAAATGCTTGATCCCCATTTTCAGGGTCGTGGCTATCCAAGTTAGGTAGGCCTCATATTTTGTTGTGTTGTTTAAACAAGGGAATTCTAATTTAAATGAAAGCCCCACGACCTTGTCTTCTTCATGATACAAAACCACTCTCACTCCTCCTAATTGGGTGGTGAAGACCCATTAAACTTCATCACCTATTACTCTTTAACTTCTTCTGCCATAGCTAATTCTCCTGGGACCTCGTCATCCAGCGGGAATTCTTCTTCTCTCGAGAATTGTGCTTGCAAGTCTACTATAGCTTGGCTTTTTACTGCCTTGGGCATTCCCGCTTTCAAGTCGTATTGTGACAATTGTAACAACCACTAGGATATTTTGCCAGAAAGAATTGGTTGCCGCAACAAAGCTTTGATTGCATGAGACCTAGTCATTAACCATACTTTGTAGGCCAGGAAATAATGGCGTAGTCTTTGCGAGGCATATACTATGGCCAGACATGCCTTTTTTGTCCTTGGGTAATGAGTTTCTGTATCCTTTAAGGCACGATTGATGTAGTAAACCGATTGCTCTATGCCACCTCCATCTTCTTGGGAAATCAATGCACCTATGGCATACGAGTTGGTGGCTAGGTAAAGTAATAATGGCTTTTTTGCAGACTAGGCTTGCATAGTAGGAAGGTTCATCATGATCTGCTGTAATCTTTTGAAGGCTGTTTGCTGTGCTTTTTTCCACTAAAAGCTTTGCCCTTTCTTAAGTAATCTGGCGAAAGCGGCAGTAATTGATGCCAATCCGGGGATGAATCTCTGGATGTATGAGACTTTCCCCAAGAAACTTTTTAACTCCTTCATTGTGGCTGTGGTTTCATGGTTGCTATGGCTGTAGCTTTGGCTGGGTCTATGTCTATTCCTCTGCTGTAAACCAGGAAAGCCACAAATTTCCCAGAAAAACACTCCAAATGCACACTCGAGGGGGTTCATCCTTAGTTTGAAATCCCTACATCTCTCAAATACCCTTCTCAAAACTTGGGCGTGCTCTTCTCGCTTCTTTGATTTCACCACTATGTCATCCACATAATCCTCCTGAACCTGATGCATCATGTCGTGGAATATAACCGTCATTGTCCGTTGATAAGTTGCACCTGCATTTTTCAACCCAAAAGGCATCACAGTATAGTAGAAGTTGCCTATGGGTGTTCTGAAAGAAGTTTTTTTCGCATCCTTTTGCGCCATTTTGATCTGATTGTACTCACTGAATCCGTCCATGAATAAAAACATAGTGCTCCCTACTGCAGAATCTATTAGTAGATCCATGTTTGGTAGTGGGAATTCGTCCTTTAGGCAAACTCTATTGAGATTTTTGAAATCCACGTAACACCTTATTTGCCCATTCTTCTTCTTCACTGACATTATGTTGGATAGCCAGCGCGGGTGTTGAATGGACTTAATGAATCCTGCGGCCAGCAATTTTTGTACCTCCTTGACTATTTGCCCTTCTATCTTAGGGGGGAATACCCTGGCAAGTTGGGCCACTGGCTTGGCCTCAGGGTCCACATTCAATGTATGCACTACTAGCCCACATTTCACTGTAATCCTATGTGAAGACATATTGAATTCTTTCAGCAACAATATTAATTTTGATTTCTCCTTTTCTGACAGTCTTGAGCTAATTGAGATGGGTCTTGGTTCCTATAGGTCCGACCCCAGGTTAGTTTCCTTAAATTTATTTTCTAACACAACCTATACATCATTTTCTGCCACAACTTCTTTGTTTTTCACTTCATTACTTTCCTCCTCCGAGCTTTCTTGAACCACGCAACAGACCAAGCTTTTGTAGAAGATAGATACTGTTGCTACGTCATCACAGACTAGTATGTTACTTGACCATGGTAGGTTGCAACAAATTGAATGGGTGTTGCACTATGTCATATCATGAAGTTTGAAGTTGCTGCAGATCAAGTGGCGGATGAATTTATACTTGTTGAAATGCCATAATCAATGCTTATTTCATAGTAGGTAATGTTGCTGCTACATATTGATACTCTAAGCACTTTGCAGAAGCCTTTCTAAATTTGCTGCAGAATGGGCCTTAGCCCCCAACATGTGAGACAATTGGATGAGTCCTTACCTTTTTGTAGAAGGCTTCCCAAATTTTGTTGCAGAACGAGACATCCCCCAGTATACGAGAATAATCCCTTAGCTTTCAGCAGAAGGCTTCCCATATTTGCTGCATAATGAGCTTTAACCCCCAGCATGTGAGACAACTAGATGAGCTTGATATCACTTTCTCTTGGTGTTGATGCTCCATCATGTGGTTCATGCATTTTCCCAAGCTGCTTTGGCTTCATTCCTTTGCAAGCACAATTGCTTCCCATGTATTTTCTGCTACATATGATTGTGGCTATAGCTTTTCTGCAGATTCTTTCCAAAAACTTGCGATCATGACTCATTTGCGGGTTTAATTGAGTGTAGCCCCCATTATGGGCTTTTGCCAAGAACTCACAACCATGGTTCCTTTGCTTCATGGTTAGCTAGTAATAGCCAAGAGTAGAGGCTTCTAATGTAGAATTTTCCCATGACGTGCCAACATCTTCCTGGAACAGCATGCTTCTTTATTCCTATGGCAGAATGCCCTTGTAGCAGAACGCCTTTAATAAAAATCACGTAATGATTTTTTGCAACAATAAGATAAGCAACTCTATTCACAGTAGAATGTCTATAAGCAATTGTTTCTGCTATTTCCCTCTTGTACACAAGCTAAAAGAAGGATCTTTGAGTTTGTCACTGTTGCAAAATTCTTCTAGGATAAGACATAGGCATCAATGAGCTCCATGACTTGGAGAGTGCTGGTGGACTTGCATAGTTTATAGTACAAGTGATTTGATACATTCTTTCTTAGAAATATCATAAAGATCATGATCATTAATGCCACTCTAGGTATAAATCCTCTGAGGTGCTTCAAAGAAAACTTCTCAACTCTTCAAGGTTGTTGAATTAGTTTGCTAGACCCGATAATGGACAAAGAGCAGTTTCCAAGCAGCTTGTAGATTTGGGCTTCTTTATGGAGAGTACGCAATAACTGAGTGGTTGGCTTCATTCCAAGGTCTGGATTTAATTTGGACACTTCACCACCCTGTCACATGCCTTCAATGTATTCTTTGGTTGAAAGCGGATGTTTCGATATTGCCAAATCAATTACTTCTCCCTCCTCCCTTCATTGATACTGATATATTTGTTGATGCAGTAGCAAAAGATTGATTTAGCAAAAGTGGATATGAAAGGCTTTGTATGCACCTCTCTTGCTTTGAGAACACGTCTCAAATTTGTTGAATAAAATCTAGACTTGAATTTCTTGCTGTAGCAGAATCGTCCATTAGCCTTTTACACATCTTCACACTGTCGGTGTTCCCATGAATTCTTTATAGGGCAATGGTTACTTTTGTTGTAGAAGAAAAATCATGTTGGATTTGTGATTGCACTTAGAAAGTTCAAGAATTTGATGCTGAATTTTGTGTTAGGATATTTAGCGAAAAGACCTACTGGACTTCAATAAAAAATTCTGCTACAAAACATTTTGCTGTGAATATTCTACTGAGATATCTGCACTTTGGCTTTTGAAACTTTTTGTCACAAAATATTCTGTAGATGAGCATTCTGCATTTTTGAAATTCAGCAGATTTTGATGTGAACAGTCTGCTAAAGGATTTGCACTTTACCTTTTGAAACTTTCTGCTATGAAATATTTTGCCAATGAACATTCCGCATTTTTGGGATTTTGCTACAAAATATTCTGCCAATGAATATTTTGCATTTCTGAGATTCTGCTGATGAACATTCTGGAATTCAACAAATTCTGCTATAAATAATTTGCAGAGGCATCTACATTCTGGCTTCTAAAATTTTCTGCTATAAAATATTTTGTGGATGAACATTCTGCACTTCTAAAATTCAGCAGATTGTACTATGAACAGTCTGTTGAAGGATTTGTACTTTCTGCTACAAAATTTTTGTAGAAGGACATTTTGCACTTATGGAAAAGTTTGCTGAAGGATATTTCATAGAGGAAAAATTTATTCGCCATAGTGTAGTAATGATGGGAAGTATAGCTATAATCACTAGCATGAAAAAAATGATTGAAACCTTGTGAGGGAATGAAGGGATTTTTCTCTTTTAAATGCTGGACTTGAAGGTAGAGATGGAGAGAGTTTAGAAAGCTTCTAGTATTTCCTCAAAAGAAATAAGAGCAAAAACTGGTGGAAGTTTTGGTTTTACATGTTTAAATAAGTGGCTTGCCACATGTCTCACATGCATGACAAGGAGAACAAGTAGCATTTAAAGGAAATGACCAAATATTGTGAAGGCCTTCTATTGTAGAGTTCTTAAGATATTTCTGTTGTAGAACTCTATGGTGTTGTAGTGATATTTTTCCACTACGTTTAGATGCAATGCCATTGAACTCTTACTATAGCATTGTGATATTCTACCACAACATTCTGCTGCAATATTCTACCATAGCATTTTGCTCATGATACTACTCTGTTTTAATTTTGTTGTCTTCTGCTACAAATTTCTACTATGGTACTGTCCTGCTGTAACATTGCTGCAATATTCTGCAATAGAATTCCACAACACCATTTTGCTGTAATGTTGTCGAGATACTCCACCATAGAATTCCACTATGGTACCGCTGTGATATTTTGGAAACTTTCATGAGAGTATAGCTTCGATGGTTTAAGAACATCCGCGTCTTGCTTTGGTATGGACTTGGAAACATGTTTGTGGAGAAGAAATATCTCATTCTCCCTATCTTGACCCCAACTCCCCAATGGAGTCACCAAAAATGTCGATGGTTCTTTTTATGTTTCTTATACCTTAGACACGCGTCTTGATGTTATTGGAAAACGCTTAGTTTAGGCTTTTTCTAAGAAGGAAGTCGGGCTTGGCGCTTTGCGGAATGGGCTCCAAAGTACCATTCTACCACTGTAAGTTTGTGCACAAACATTGAGTCCAAGTCCAAGGGAAGATGCTGCAAAGTGGGCATATCCTCTGTTTCATTCACAGAAAGAACTTTTCTCCAGTTTCTACCGCAGGTCTGTCTTTTCTGCTGTATAGTAAAATTGTTTGTTGTGCAATAAAACTTTTTGCTGTGCAGTAAAGCTTTCTGCTGTGCATTAAAGCCTTCTGCTATGCATTAAAGCCTTCTGTCGTGCATTAAAGTCTTCTGCCGTGCAGTAAAGCTGTCTGTCGTGCGTTAAAGCCTTCTGTCGTGTATTAAAGCCTTCTGCCATGCATTAAAGCTTTCTGCACTCTTCATTTTTTACTGCAGAAATACTTTTCTACTTCTTGCACATAAACAAATCTAAAACCCAAAGAAAATACCAATCAAGCAAATGTTAGCTTACATGGGTTAGCATATTCTCAAATATATACATACACATATTCATAAATATACTTATATGTATTCACATATACATCTATAAAATACATTTTGCAAAACATGAGAAACAAGATATATGTATATATATACTTATGGCAGGATACTGCTTAGTTTGTGTCAAAAGTAAAATAAGTAATAACAAATAAAGAAGAAAGCTTCAGTAGGAAAGATTTAGATAGTATAATAGCTAACATGGTAAATATAATAAAAAGTTACTATAGCAGAATAATTAGTACAACAAGTAAAGATACCATAGTAGGACAACTTATGCAGCAAACGTGATAAAACGTGCTACAGCAGAATGACTAAATATGGTAGATATAAGTTATAATGAGAGAAATCAAATATATTTGTAATCGAAATCAAGTATTGAATCTTCCCATAGAATAAGAAATCAAGAAGGAACCCAAACCCCAACTTGAACAACCTTGTCATAGGTTTTTGCCATCAAAGTTGTGCATTTTGGAGAATAGGCCTAAATGACCACTAGCTATTACTTTTGGAGATTTCAAAGAGTGGGTTTGCTAAAAAGGAGGGAAAATATGGTCTATTGATGCATGCCCCTATTCCTGTTGTGTTTTCTCTCTTCTTTTTACCACTTTCTTTCTATCACTTTGTTCTTTTTACTCTTAGTTTCTTATCGCTCTCTTGCCGTGGGTTGTTTTTCTCACTTGGGTCTTTCCCTTAGGTGCTTCTTCTATTGGGTCCCCCCTCTCTTTAAGTGCTTCCCCATTCAATCCCCCTTTTCATCCATGGCTACCTCCTCCTTTTATAGTGAGCTAATTCAATGAGATTTCTCCCTTTTACCCCTAGGGCTTCACCAACTGTTTTTGGTTTGTTATGGGCATCCCTTTAGGACTACCACCAACCCATTGGTTGCCTCGACTACTGTCATTTCTCAGTACATGTTTGCTGCACCATTACTCATTTCACGACAAAATTCCATTTTGTTTTTTCTTGCTGTATACCTCTATCTCTAGTTTCAAATGGATAAGGGTTGTGCTACCTCACTACCTAGCTCTTTGGCATGCATTAGATGGTCCCAACCATCTATTACTTCTTTTGGGTAAGATACCATCCCAACAATATATATTCCCAAAAGAAGTCATGGCAGGAAACCAAATATAGAACCCCTTTTCCCTCTACCACCAAACCACACCCTCTGAATCCCGTTGATTGTGGGCCCGTCTCTCTTGTATTGGCTGGGTACAGGTTGGTGGTGCTCCAGCCCTTCGGTACTTGCTCCATTGTCTTCTATTTTTGTCTCCTTTCGTTCTCACGTTGTTTTTGCTATAGCAAATTAGTTTTGTTTCGTTCTGCTGCATGTTTTTTTGTCTTATTTCTTCACGCGTTTCTTGCTACGTTTGTCATTTTCTTTGGTTTGCCTTTTCTTTCTTTCACGTGATTCCTGCTGCTGACACTTCCTGCTGTTCCTTATTTCTTTTTATTGTGCTTCTTCATATCTGTTTTCACGCCTATCTTTTTTATACAAAAGGATTTGGGTCTTTGTGGGTCAAATAATGTTGACTGGATCAAAAAGGTCTTGGGATCAATTTGTCTTTATCTGCCGAAGCCATTCTGCCAGAGAACTGTATTCTGCATCAAAGCTATATTCTGTGGCAGATTTGTATTCTACTATAGATCGCTTTCCCTTGCATTTCTTTCTTTGGACCTCTCTTGCTCTTTGGTCTTCTTGGTGGGCCTTGCTTTTCATTAGGCCTTCCTCCATTTGGGCTTTTAGGTATAGATTAAAAAATTGGGCATCAACAACTGCAAACAGAGATGGAAGATGAGAATGCACAACCCAAGTTTAAAAGGAAGTGCATTAGGTACAATGCTCAGAAGCTAGGGTTTCTAGGTGGTTGTAGACCATTTGTTGGGTTGGATGGATGCCACTTGAAGGGTAGTTTTGGTGAGAAATTACTGTTTGCCACTGCCAAGGATAGAAATGACAATATATTTCTAGTGGCAATGGTTGTGGTTGAGCATGGGATCTAGTTCTTGGAGCAATTTGCAGATGACATTGGCAGGCTAGATGATCTTAATCTGTTATTCATCAGTGACAAGAAAAACATATTATCATATTGCTCATGTTTATTACTTGCTAACTTGCTTACTTTCTTGCAATACTCAAGGCCTTATCCCTGCAATGGAGACTCTATTTCCAATTGTAGAGCATGAGTATTGGGTGAAGCACATATACAAAAACTTCAAGGTTAATCACAAGTGCATGGAGTTAAAGAGTATACTGTAGAGGTGTGCTGGCATACCATCAGTTAGAGAATTTGAGAAGGGATGCAGTATTTTAAGAGTTAGGATGAAAAAGCTTGGAAGTATCTTGCATTTATAGATCCTACACAGTGGACCAGATCCCACTTTTCTCCTGGGGCTTTAATAGATTGACTGGTAAACAATTTGAATGAGAGTTTTAACTTTATGATTGTGAAGCCTAGAGACAAGCTAATATTATCAATGCTGGAATAGATTAGGGTTAGGCTTATGAGCAGACCGTACATAAAGAGGACTAGCATAGAAAGGTATGGTGGCAAGTTGCGTCCAAGCATACATGACAAGTTGGAGAAGATGAAAGTAAAGTCTAAGGGCTTCTGTACAATGCCATTTGGGAGGGTTGTGTATGAAGTTGACAATGAGAGAGAGAGGCATGTGGTGGACTTGGTAAGGAAGACATACAGTTGTTGAGTATGGGACTTGATAGGCATCCCTTGCAAGCATGGAGTTGCAACCATTTATGTGAATTGTGAGAAACAGAGGATTACACCCATTCATGCTACTACAAAGATACTTATGTGGAGACATACAAAACACCCATACCTCTTATGCCTGGCTAGTCTGAGTGGATCTCAAGTGGCACTTACTATCTATAAGCCACCTGGCAGGCCACCCATAAAAAGAAATAGGGATGCTGATGAGCCAAGGAACCCTTACAAGGTGTCTAAAGCAAACAAGCCAGTTTAGTGTGGGAGGTGTCAAAAGGAAGGGCACAATGCAAGGGGATGCAAGACCAATGTCACTAGTGAAACACCATGGGAGAGGAGGAAGAGACTGCAGAAAGGTAAATCTTCATCCCAAGCCCCATGAAGACAAGGATTCCAATCCCAATCTTCATCCCAAGCCCCATCCTAATCTCAGGCCTTAGCATCATCTCAACTCCCACCAACTCATTAGCCTTATACTATGGCCTCATCCAACCAGACAGCAGGGTCACAGCCACTTGGTTAGACTCCTTGGCCATAACAACCAACTCAGTGGTATTCTGCAGACTTCAAGTACACAATTAGAGGAGCTCCTTGGTTCTTTTCAAGCCAGCTAGCACCACACACCCCTACAGAAACATGGGACACTAGAGCACCATCATCAGGTACTGTAGGTTTATGTTTGATGTTTTATTCATAAATCTATGATACTGGTAGTTAACATCTAAATTCTTGTACTTTGTAGCCTACAAGACCACTTACTACCAGATGAGCTACTTTCAGAGGAAGGAGTAATGCAGCAAGGACACAGAAATGTAACATAAGAGGTCGAAAGGACAGTTATGGGAGGAAAGGCAGGAGCAGTAAATAAAGCTTATGTGAAGGATTGTTGCTATATATATTTAGTGTTAGGGTAATATGATTAGGTGTTAGGGTTAAATATATTTTGTAAACAATGGTAGGGTAGACAATTGTTGGTTATATATGTTGTTAAAACATCTCTTGGGGTTTGTGTTATTTTTGTAAGTTTTGTAAACAAGGGCAGGTGCAACTGTTTTGTAGTTGTTGTACCAAATATCTTATATTGACTGGGGGTTGATGAAAGACAATATTTAATGCCACTTTAAATGTGTATACAAGTTCCCAACTTAATGGCAGGTGTTCAAAATTATTATTTTGACTAGTTGTTGTCATGTGATTGATTATTACAGTTAAACATAGCAGGTTTATGTGTGTGTATATTGAATACAATAGGTTTATTGAATACAGCAGGCAGGGATTGAACTAGGACTTGAACTTAGGGGGGTCGGGGTTGGCCAAAGTCTTTTGTTTGAGGATTATAGAAATTGGGATATCAATGCTAGAGAAGGCTAGGTGACAGTATCATTATTGGTTTTTCAATTGTTTTTATAAAAAACTATACTTTCCCATAATCTACAAATCAAATTAAAGTCATAGTAACTATAGGAATTTATTATAGTTTTAAAAATTGGATTGGACAAAGAATCGAAAATGAGTAGTTCTTGGTTTTTTAGTCAAAATGGTGACATCATAACTATTATAATTATGTATTTAACATTTTAAATACTTAAAAATTTGGTTTTATTCTTTTCATATTATTCTATACCCAACCTTTTATAATGCTATGTATTAATAAATACAATTTAAAGTTTAAACCCATATCAACTACTAAATCAATATATCTGCTAAAATATTGACTAATTAATAGCATAAGAGGAGAGATATTTCAAAAGTTGCATATCCAAAAATCTAATGATAATAACGACAGCTCTCAAGCAATCAAATGATAAGGAGTAAGTCTATCTTTTCTTTCCAAAAAAAAAAAATGATAAGGGGCAAGTTATACACATACTAAATAAATACATAATAAATGTTTTTCATCAAATTTTTTTTTTTTTTTTGGAGAATCGTTTTCCATCAATTTGTAACAGCCAGAAATAAACTTTTTTGCATCATTTTATTTTCCTTTTTAAGTTCTTTTCACATATACAGATAAGAACAAGTCTAAATGTCATAAAGCCCACAACAATGTAAAAAAAAAAAAAAACTACTATAGTAATAAAATAGAGAGAAGTTTAGAGAACTCATCAAAGCAGACACAATAATCACACAAAGAGAGAGAGAGAGAGAGAGAGAGAGAGAGAGAGAGAGAGAGCAAAAAGGGGGAAGATTAGATTAGAGAAGATAGTGATCAAAAAACGATACCTCAGCCAATTGTCGAATCACCAATGGACCCAAGGAAGAAGGCTGGAGCGTTTGTAATTTATTTGGTAAGGGATTTGTGATTTGTAATTGTTTATCATTATTTTTCTGTTGTTATAGACCAGATATGTTATTTGTTTGTTGGTAATTTGGGTTTGTCTAAAGGTTTTCATTATTATCTAGATTTGTGAATTGTTTGTTGGTGTTTTGGTTTACCTAAAGGTTTATCTTGGTGTTCTTGGAACAACTGGGCTAAAGAAATGGTCAAATAAATTTTTTTTTGGTTTTCATTTGTCAATTTGTAAAACTTTTGTGGGAGGGGGGCCAAGAATAAACATTAAGGGTCAAGATCTAAAATTTTGTGTAAATTTATATACTAAAATATATTTTTTCAAAAATTGAGGGTGGCCATACCCCCCCCCCCCCAAGCCCCATGATAGGTCTGTCATTGACAGCAGGTGTATATGTTGAATATAGAAGGCTTATGTGTCATTTGTTGTCTTTTCTTGCAAGTTGACAGATGGTTGTCATGCACTTTCAACACAACCACTTTAAACAACACATTTTCAATACAATTATCTTCACACAATGCACTTTCTACACAAATACTTGACACAATTCTGCACTTTAAACAAGATACAACATCCAACATAGTTCACAACATCCAAAAAAACCTCAAGACACAAGTTGCCAATTCACTTTAAACAAAAACACCAACAACAGCTAACATAAATAACACTTTATCTTAAAAAAAACTTATATTATAAAGTGGCTTCAAGCCAACAACATCTACCATAGTTCTATTACAATACAAAGTGGTTTTAAGCCAACATTGGCCAATTAAGGACCTACTTTTACATTACAACTCACCAGGCATACTCAATCTCATCATTCCAACATTCTCACTTGAGCCAAAACAAGAAAACAACATAACCAAAACAAAAAAAGACCATGACAGAATTAGTGCAATTCTGCACTTTCTCTCTTGCTCTAAAACTCTCACTACTATCTCCTTGGCTTTAATAGAGGAAGCTTGAAACTTTCTCTCACTCTCAGTAGGTTTTGCTACCTTTTTTTGAGCAATTTCTGCCATTTGGGTACCTTCTGCTGATGTCTGGATAGCTGTTCTTTCCCTTTCATTTGCAAGTTGCAGCTCACTCCACAGTAAATCCAGCTTTTGTTGCACCAAATTGGTAGCTTCATTCCCATGCATACAAGAGGGATTATCAATCCAATGAAAGAATGGGCACTTGGGACCAACCTACTCATAAATTGGATTGAACATATCACGCTCCTAACTCACTTGAGTCATCTAGATTAACTAAAAATATATACTTACCTTATATTGGCTACAACTCAGAAACCTTCTCCTAAAATTATCCACTATCAAACTTGTTCTTAGCACACAAGTCTCATATGTACACAAATTCCCACTTGAATTTGAGTAATTTCTACTCAAAGAAGACATCTCTTATCAACTTTTGACCAAATTTCTTGTGAATCAAAGCTAGCATCAAAAGGTGAAAGCCTAAAACACATAAAGCACAAATTTGTACTTGGCTTGCTGTACCTTTGAATATTCAATGCCTCAAGACAACCCAAGGTCAGAATGTCTAGGAATATGAAAGTTTTATGCAACACGGTCAGAAAAAACAAAACCCCGGCTCAATACAAGGATTTTTCATGATTCTAGGGCTCGTGAGGAAAGATTTCAAAGGTTTGTGATTTGATTCGTGTTATGTTGTGATTTGTATTAAAAATGTGTTTTTTTAACGTCTGAGGGTGAGGTGGGTAACAAAGAGCAAACGGATTGAAGCTCAAGTGAGCGAAGTGTTAAATTTTAAACCATAGGTGGGCAAAGTGAAAATGCGTCAAACCACATGTGAGTTTACTGTAATTTCCCCTTTGAAATATGAAGAATTGAAGATTGACACCCTATTTTACGTAAAGAAAATGACTGAATTTATGGGTTAGTTTTTCTCCTTAGATGAAGAAGTTAAGAGCATGGTCCAAAAGATTGTAAACCTAGCTAGTTTGAGAGTTTGAGCAATTTGGAGGTGAAGTCAGAGATTGGAATAATTATCTTACACCTATAATGGCATCATGTCTTGACCAAATAACGAAGCAAAAATTAAGAGGTTCTAGTTTGAATGAGTGTATATGAGTTTGCACTCGTTTCATGGCCTATGTGCACCATGCGTTTTACCATCCATATTGTGAATCTAGACAAGAAAACAAATATTAGGTATCTTTTTTCCTCATAAGAACAGTCTATTTTCTTGTAAATAAGGTGTGGCTGCTACACACCACATGTGTGCTCCCTCTTCATGTGTTTTTTTGAGTTCCCCCTCACCCATAATGTCCAATAATTATAGTATGATAAAGCACTATGTACCTTCAATTATCATTATCTAATGTCAATGTTGTTTTTTTGTCCCCCTCTTTTTTGTTTTGTGAAAATATGAATGATAATGCACCTAATAACTTAAAAAAAATTAATTTGATAAAAATTTATTGGGTGATGTAATGTTACCTATATATTTGTATGTGTGTGTGTGTCTATAGGATTGGGTTCAAGTTACACCTAGTGTAACTCTAGGCAAAATTACACCTAATAACTTTTTTATCAGATTAATTTTTTAAAAATATCACTTTTGGATTACACATTCTCTATGTTCTTAACATGCATTCCAATTTACATGCCAATTGGATGTTATTTATTATTCAAACCTTAAACTTATCTTTTATACATTATTTTGAACTGCAAAAACTTAAATTTAAACAATTGATCGATAACATGTTTATTAATTTTTGACAACCTTAAATTTTTTCAAGCATAGATAATATAAGAAGAAATAATATAATATAATGGTGAATTTGTTAAAATTCGCATTTAATTAAAAAACATTGAACTGGTATAACATTGTTTTATAGGTATACTAAACCAGTCTAGCTCACAATTCATTTCATTGGAATCAAAACACCCTACTTATAGGTACACCATACACATGTTCCTCACCCTTCCTTGCCAAAATCTATAATAGATTCTAGGTGAAAAATAATATATTCATGTAGAGCTCCTAAGGATACGTTTGTATTTCTACGGCACTTTCTTTGTAATGCAAGTTTTAAGGGTGTGGATTCCTCAACAAGCGACGATGCTGACTTTGACAAGGCATTTGAGTTTTTTTGTGATGGAGTGTTTTATTAGGGCTTGTTAGGTTTATATTTTTATGTAATTAGCATATCTTATGACAAAATGCACTTTACTTGTATTTGGGTAAATCTAAGTAGGTTCAAAATGATCATTACAAGTGGTTACATTAAAGATATGGAGATTACTTAAGAACTGCTCAAGAAAAGCTGAAAATGCAAGTCCCGATACCTCCTTGATATTTTTTGATCGATTGAGATTTATTAAAGCTCAATACCTGTTTTGATACCTCTCAATCTATCGAGCTTACGAGATTTCTAATATAGCCTGCAATGTTTTGATTCCTAAAAGCTATTTGTTTATGGGTTTACATAATCCTTATAGGACTAGGAAAGCCCAAGGTTTGTGTAAACCTAATTGGAATAGGAGAGCCTATTTATGTTGGAAAAATACATGTTTGTATTGCATACGAAACATATGCAGCAGAAAATTAATGAATCTACTTTATTCGCAATTGATAACATGTACTATGTAAGTATTAGAGTTTAAGAAAAAGAGAGCGTACCTTGGTGCGGTGAAATTCAAAACTAAATATTAGAATTACTTGGGAACACTTTAATCTTCACTCTAATTCCACTTAATGCTCAAGAAGTGTGGTCTCTTAATCAGTTTCGAATGAGAGAATAATAGAGAGTGTTCAACACCCACATACAAAGCATTTCATTCCTTATCTGATCTTAATAATAATAAAAAACTTCTTGAAAGTCTCTTGAAATTCTGTATGTTTCTCTCCTTATATATATAACTGATTATCTAATTGGACTAGCCTTTTGGGTCATTCCATTTGGGTTCTAGTATGTGGCTTGGAGTAAGACCAAAAGGGAATAAGACTCTAGCTCTAATGGGCCTTGGGCTTTTCTGTTAACTCTTGACAATTCTAAAGTTACCATTAATTATATTCAATATCACTATATGAATATAATTGCACTCTAAGCTTTATTAATAAATTATATCTCAAGACTTTATTATACATACAACTCTTTCATTAAAATATTCGTAGTAATACAAAGTCATGAATATAGACTGCCACTTTAAAGATTACTACATCTTAATCCTTGAGTACCCGGTTTAATCATTTATGTTATTCATCATATAATTATGAAATCCAATTTCATAAATATATACTTTAGTAACTCCTTACTAAAGTGGTTAGACCTAATACTCTGAATAACCAAACTCATTAAACTTATCTTAAGGAAATATTTTATATCTCTGTTAAGAGATTATGAATTCCGTCTTGAGAATAAATGTTCTATCAACACTAAATGCGGTTGCCCAACATACTGAGATTTTGATCGTAACTTATAGATTTCACTCTTGATATATCAAGACAACCTACACCTCATGATCAAGTCCATTATTCTCTTAGGATTTAGAGTTGATGTAAATAAAAGTCGTGAGATTTATTATTCATTTGACAGTCGTTAGGAGAATAATAAATCACATAGCGGTTCAGTTCAATATGTCTTAACTCTTAAAACATATCAACATACCAACTAGAAGTCTCCATTTCCATTATTAAGACAAATCATCTTAGTTGATATGTTATAGTCTTCGTAGATGAAATGACCAATTTCATCACATATTATAAACTAAAATTCTGAGTTTACAAAGAACTTGTGATTTATATCTTCTGTGACTTTTCACATAAATCACATACTATGCATCTTATGGACTAAGGTAATGTCCCATTAGTTCATTTATAGATAGTTTCATATAATTAAACAATTTAATTGTTTATGACATGCCAAAAAATTGGATTTTAGGGCATAAACCCCAACAATTTAAAAGGCCCATAAAGCTCCTATTTAAATAAGGAGGTGGAGAAAGAAAACATGAACCTTAGAAAGCTTCATAAGGTTTTTTTTTTGAAACTCTAGCCTCCCCAAACAAAAGAAAGAGATATTGCTGCGTTTCTTGTACGCCTTTAGGTTTTGTAACTAAGCAAAATCTCTAACACCAACATTGAATATCTTACTAGTGTTTCTCTATGAAGTTGTTGCAAATCAACTATAACAGTCAAAAGATTGTTGTGGAGTTAGTCACATACTGAGATCTATATAAAGGAGTTAGTCATAGATTGAAGATTTGTCCAACAAAGGAAAGAAGGCTACTACAATATCAAGTTTAATTAGGTATTGAAGTGAAGGTTCAACTGTAGGTTGGTATATTGGGATAGGTTAGGGTAGTAGTATGATTCTTCATATTTGTAATTGTTTAAGCATTGATTAGTGGATTCTTAAGAGTGGTGATCTTAAATTCATCCGGTGGAGTTTTTGCCTTGCAAGATGTTTTCCCTATTTGTTAACAAATCATCGTGACAATTTATTTTCCGATGCGTTTTTGTTATTTGGTGATTTGTTGGTGTCTCTATGATTTGCATGTAATTTGACATAATTAATCAATATGAGTAACTAAATTAATTAACTAGGGTCAATCTATCTTAACCCAAAAGGGACCATATTGGAATTATGTATTAGGGTATTGGAAAGCAAGCTTAGAATCTCTTGAGAGGGTATTATTTTTAAAATACGAAGATTTAAAAAATGAAACCTTTTGTTTAGGTAAAGAAAATGGTTGAATTTATGGAAAATGACTGAATTTATGGATTACCCTTTCTCTTTTGAGTAAGAAGACAAAGGAATGGTCCAAAGTTCGTAGAACTATGTAGTTTTTAGAATTTGAGTCTATTTGTTTTGCGCATCCACGTCCCATGTTTTTGGTTTTTTTTTTTTTTTTTTTTTAAGTGCAGCGCATATTGCACTGTTCATGTCCATGAACAGTGCAAATAGGCATAGGAATAGTGGCAAACAGTAACCGATTTTTTTTTATTTTATTGTTTTCAGTTTTTAGCTAAATAAGTGGTATCTAAACGCATACTTTGTCTAATTTGCAGGTGAATAAAAGTGGACAGCTTCATGGACACGCTTGATTGAAAAAAAAAAAAATGCATTTTTCCGAAAAGGTGAGACCGGAGATTGGAAGAGAGTTGAATTGATGAATGTGAACAAAGCTTGTTCACGATTCCTCTAATGGAGTTCCAATGGTATCTTCAAAGAAGTTGATCATAGCATAGGCTCTCAAGATAACTTCGATCTGGTGCCTCTAGGCTAAGTAATTGTTGTAATTCAATTTCAGTGTCATCATGCTCGCCATGTTAGAAAAGAGAAAGAGTGAAGGATCAATTCCATGGCTAGTAGCTAGCATTGGTGCTTGTGTTAGAGATTGTAATAGAAGAAGTTGAATTTTGCAGAGGAAGCCATTGAAAAAGACCTCCGTACCATGAAAGGAAAAGAAATTCTAGAGAGAAAAGTAAGACATTCCAATATAATAATGGGAAATGTATTAAAACTGTAATAAGCTTACAAAGAGACTTTAGGCTCTATATTTATACAACCAAAATAAGCTAACTAACTCTAGCAAAAGATTACAAACAGAGTTTATCCTATTTATACAACCAAAATAAACTAACGAACTTTTGCAAAAATCGATTAGTGTCTTGGTCTGATAATAAAAAGCTATTACAAGGAGTGAACGTCATTGATTGAAACTCTTTATGTGGGTTACAGTTAGCTCAACTGGTAAAATTTCCGATGGTTGAATAAGAGATCTGAGGTTCAATTCTCACTTACATTAAAAACCAATTGATGTTTTAGCCTGATGATAAAGAGCTATTATTGGGAGCGGATATCATAGGTTGAAACTCTCTCCCAAAATAATAATAATAATAATAATAAAACTTTGGCAAACTTTAGCAACATTTACTCAGCTCTAACAGACATTTTAATGAACCAATACATACAATACACGTGACCTTCCACTAACAAAATTTGTCACTAACAGATTTCTCTTAAACTACACAGAGCTTTGGGTTTTACTTAAAGGCTACATGTCAAATTGGTCACAGCTGCATTAGCTTGAGATGCATCAGTATTGGTTAGCTTTACAACAGTTGCTAGCATTTTTTATTTTAAACTATAAAGCTGGTATTAAAAAGTGAATTTTAGTAATGGTAGGGGACAAGTTGTCTATTTCAAATTTTTTTATTTTAGTTTAGGTACATTACTTAATTTTATAGTTTGACGAGGAAATGAACTTGACCCAATGGTTTAGAGGGACAAAGTACAATTAACCGAAATTTCTAACTCACCACTGCCAGTCTGCCCTACAGACATTATAATATCATACCATTACACATGAAGTTATGAACAGCTATCCTCCACCAAAACTTAATAATTTCGCATCACATTGCAAGCATTTGTCAGTTTAATACTGGACTTTAATTTATTCTTTCTAGAGTATTGCAAAGTTGATTGATCTTAAAGATTTGATCGCACTCAACTAAGCATCTCCGTAGTAGAATTATTAAAGTTAGAACTCCACTAGACGCAATATTGAAACGAAAGATTCTCAAGTTTGAGGCAAGCTAAACCTGGGAAAGAAACAACATAAAATGGCTGTCATTTGATTATTTGGGTCCAATAATTTGTCGTAGATGGACCCAATGCACAAAACTCTTTCTGTTAGGTTATAAAGATTTAGGATTAAATATTTAGAGTCCTAATTTGTATATGTTGGCAAACCGATAATAAAAACATGTTTAGAATAGGTGTTAGACATTGCTTAAAGTGTTTCAAGTCAAGTCTCAGGAATATTCAAGTTGCAAGAAAAAGAATTAACTTTCAATGAAGCTTGATCGATCGGAGATCAAGCTTGACCGATTGAAAATTGTAGGAAAATAAATTTTCTATAGATTTTAAATTAGGCCCAAGCCCGTGAAAATGTTTAGGGTTTCAATCCAACATTCCTAATATAAAAGGAAAACTCTAACAACGTTTTGAAGACTTTTGGAAGACTTGTGAGTTACTCCTGTGAGATCTAAGAGGTTATGTGCCTTCTAATTCTACAATTGTCTACCAGAATAAGATCTACAATCAAGTGCTGGTGAAATCTAGTTGTTGCAAGATCAACAAGTGGTGATCTGAAACCTTTGAGTGAGATCTCAAAGTCATAAGTGTGGAGCTTGTGTGCTGCAAATCTAAAGAGAAAAGAGTCTGTGGATTTAGAGCTTGTACATGGTCATGTCAGTAAGTTACTACTGGAGGTAGAAATAGATTTAAGATTAATTTTTTTTGTAAAAAACTTCAATTCTCTATTAGTGGATTTTTTTACTTTAAGGATTGTTCGGTCAAATCCTGCCCAAGTTTTTACCTTGAAATGGTTCGTTTCATTGGTTTTCTTGGGTGATCATATCTGTGTGTTATTTATCTTTTCTTTGTATAATATGATCTTTCACTATTTAACCTAGATCTTTTAATTAACCTAAGTAAGTACTTGTCTAATTCATTAAGTTAAACTAATTTTTTTCAAGAGGTCTAAACAAATAAACACTTACTTTTGTGGGAATGAAGAGATGTCATAATAGTCAGTCTTACTCCTAATAATATGAGGATTGATTTTGTCTCTGGGGGTACCGTGCATCGATGGAGAGAACTGGAAAAAGAAATATTGAAACTTGGGGTTAAAGTATAGTGACGCCAAGTTGGGAGAGCGAGTAAAAAATTTGCGAAACCAACAAAGAGTATCTTCCAGCAAAATGTTAGGATTATTCTACAAATTTTGGAGAAAAGAGGTCCATGCCTCTGGAATGAAGATGCACTCACAACCTGGCTGGATTTGTTAGATAAGTGGACTAACCTTTGATTAATATCGTCATTATTCTTTGGATATTATTTATTTGGGATCTCAAATCTCAATCGAATTTGCGTTCGTTATTTTTGAGAAGAGAGGCAATTGAATTTTTTCACGTAGTGCCATTACAACCATTTAGGATGGTAAAATTTTTTTTTTTTTTTTTTTGAGAGATTTAATGTATGACGTCTACTTCTAATGCACTCAAAGTCTCAAAACCATCAAAATTGTGTGTTTGTTCATTAGGTTCATCACAGCACCAAATTTAAAAAGACTGTGCGTTTGTTACTACTTTGTTTCCCTCAATAAATAAAAAAAACGTCACCGAACCCAAATGGTTTCTTCAGCTACTCTGACTAATTAGTCTAATTCAAACGGACACTTGCAAGCAAAACAAGCAATATATATATATATATATATTTATATTAGGCTGAGAATCGATTATCTAGATTTTCGCACTCCTTACAAAAGCATCTCTTCTAAAATAGTCAGATTATCAGAAAGTCTACAGATGCAAATTGTGCCACAACTAGTGATGGTCGGTCATGGTCCCCATGTAAATGATGTAAGAATAATGCTAAATTTAGGACGAGATCTAAATTTGATTGCAGTGGGGTAGCCTTGTTGGTCCCCCTGCTTGCATGTCTACTATGCTATGCATGAACTCAACTTGCTCTATATAATATTTGTAATAGTTATCTCTTTCGTGTGGCTTAGTTATCTCTTTCGTGTGGCTAGCTTGCAATGATGCAAAGAGCTACTTTTGCATCATTATTTGCCTAACATTTTCCTTGTGATTGTCGTCTCCCTTCAGCCATCTGGTACTAGATATACGTGCATTCTCAAAATATTTCGAGCAAGTTTTGCTTTCTGTGCATGGATTACTCTTCTTCCAAAATGAATCTTAGTCCCAAAAGTAATGAAAAAGAAGAATATAGTTCTGATCCAAAAGTTTTTGAGGAATACAAACCGTTAATCTCGTCCCTCCCTAGAAGAAAAGGATGGGTTTTAAATCAATTCTACCATTACCAAGGTTTTTGGCACAATCTCTTCTACTTAGAAGGACTCTTGTCAGCTCAAGAACATTTCAAGCCTCAACCCAACGACATCTTTTTGAGTAGCGTTCCGAAATCCGGCACAACATGGCTTAAGGCCCTATCTTTTGCCATCGTGACTCGTTCCAGTTTCGATGCTTCTAAAAACCCGTTGCTCACAACCACGCCACACGAGTGTGTACACTCCCTAGAGGGTGATCTAGCCCATAACTTGTTTCATCGGAATCTAGACACTCCACTTATAGGTACACATGTTCCCTACACTTCCTTACCAAAACCTGTTATAGATTATGGGTGTAAAATTATTTATATATGCAGAGAACCCAAGGATGCTTTTGTATCTTTATGGCACTTTTGTTGTAAGGCAAGTCCTAAGGGTGTGGAACTCTCGGCCAGAGAAGATCTTGACTTTGAGGAGGCATTTAAGTTGTTTTGTGAAGGAATTTCTGTTTTTGGACCATATTGGGATCATGTATTAGGGTATTGGAGAGCTAGCTTAGAATTCCCTGATAGGATACTATTTTTGAAATATGAAAATTTAAAGAATGAGCCTGTGTTTTATGTAAAAGAAATGGCCAAATTTATGGGTTACCCATTTTCTTTAGAGGAAGAAACTAAAGGAATGATTGAAAATATTGTTGATCTATGTAGTTTTGAGAATTTGTCCAAACTGGAGGTCAACAAAAGTGGGTGGCTCCATGGTCGACCTTACTTGATAGAAAAAAATGCATTTTTTAGGAAAGGTGTGATCGGAGATTGGAAGAATTATCTTAAACCTATGATGGTTGCACGTCTTGACGAGATAACCGAACGCAAGTTTAGAAGTTCTGGCTTGACATTTAATGTCTCATCTGATGCATGAATTGTATGGGAATTCTCGATTAATCCCAATCTTGTGGTGGAAAATTGGAACCAATTGTGTTTTAGTACGCATAGAGTTTTATTGAACTAAGAACAATTGTTACCTACTCGTAGATGGTTGTGTGGGTAATACACAACCGTGCGTGATTCCTGTTAGTGTTTTTTTTTTCATTTCCCTGTTCGAAATATGATGTTCTGCCCACTATTGATCGAAATTGTATCTTTATTTGAACCTCAATGTCGTTACTTGTTTTCCCTTTTTTGTTTATTGAAAATACATGACATTAATGCATATAATTGACTAATTTCGCCTTCATTTGTCAAATAAAAGAAATATCTAATGGATATTTGGTGGCAATTCCAATTGTAAAAGGAATTGATAAATCGAAATCACAATACTACTTGCAAAACATATGCATAAATACATTATATAAATCCTCTATACTATATTTTGTGTTCCACGGATTGTGAGATGACATCTGTTTAATTTTTTATTTTCATATAAACTTCAATTATTTTAAAAAGAAAGTAAAAATAATACACAGTAAGTTATAATTAGTGAAAAATAAAATGAAATACAAATTGTAATATAGATGATTTGTATTCCATTATGCGAGCTGGGCCAAAATATAAGCTAACATGCATATCAATTTTCTGGGCCATTAACTTACATAACCCCTCAGAAGAATGTGAAGAAGCCTGCTGTTTTTTTTTTTTTTTTTTGTAAATAGTAATACTTATTAGAATATACACGAAAATACTAATAATAGTATTTTAAACCGGGTTTATAATACATTACATATATACACACTAAACATAGTTTTAGTGTAAGCCACCTTGCAACAGCCAAGGAAGGTCAATCTCTCTACTTTTACTGGACTGGACATTAAACATATTGTCTTGTTTGAGTTCTTCACTTCTTTGGCAATATTGAAATTCGTACATTTATAAACAAGTTACTTTAAAAACGGTACTATAGGGTCATTGGGCCCAGGAATATATGTGACGTGGCCCAAAAAGTATTCTTCGGACTAGAAGCCCTGTCCGAGGACACAGAATGGTCCGAGGATGTATGAATGTTAACTCATAAGAAAATACTAAATAAAGAAGAGGTAATGTCTGAATAAAATATGTCCAAAGGGTTAGTCCGAGGAAGATCATGTCCTCGGCTATGTGAAATCGAGGTAGGAAAAGGATTGGTTAACATCTGCAAGCTATGTTCTAGAAAATCCAACAAATAAGGGTATATACGGTAAACGTAGAGAATAAGAAGATGGATGATGGAATATCTGAAATAAAGCTGTTACCACCGCTCCCGCATTAAATAGTTTGCAACAGCCATTCTGGCCGCATTAATGGAAAAGTGAAACCTGAACATCAGGGTGGAATTTTGCTTCTATCTCCAAAGACTTCAGGGGAGGTGGATGGGATAAGTATCTAAATCAGTAATCTAACCCTGACGTGGAGGATGAAGAGGAAAGGAAGTGGGGAGTATAAAAGAAAGAAGGGACCTTAAGCAAATGAGAGAGAGAAAAGGTCAGAGAAAAAAAAGACTGTAGATCTCACTACTCATAATTGTAATTTATCTCAGGAGCAAGTAATATAAATTATCCTCGCCTTGTGTCCAAGGAGAATATTTATTTCATATTCATATAAACAGTTCCTTATTGATACTATTGTGGTCTAAGCCCATCTTTTTTATGTTATCTAAACATCATAAAACCTATATTACAAGCCCACTCTCTATAAATTATATTGTAAAAAGGCCTTCTAGGCCCATCGCCTTCTGACTGTGGGTTCGGGCTTGAATTGTGTCCTTACAGGTACATTATATAAAATTCTCTTTAGATAGCTACTCCAAATTTAAACAATTGCGCTTTTGTCTATGGATATTGCTTTCTAGAAATAACAATTTATAAAGTTGCCAATATCTGCTTTTTAGAAATAAAAGTATATAGTTGTGCCATGTTTGCTTTCTAGAAACAAAATAGTGACTGAAAGAAACTGATTTAGAACCAACTTTTATGGCTTAGTCAATTTTAAGCTATTTAGCCAAATTATCCCTAATAGTTCAAGGTTTTTTTTTTTTTTTTTTTTTTTTTTGAGAAGGTAATAGTTCAAGTTATTATTAACCAATGACATAAGCATAGATAGATAAACATTAAAAAAAAAAAAAAAAAAAAAAAAAAAAAAAAAAAAAAAAATCCAAATCACAAGGCAAAACAAGTTCTCATAAGAATACTGCAGTGTTTACGGAGAGAAAAACCTGAGAAGTGGGCAGAAAAAAAACTCCAAATCCTCTAGCACCAAATTATCCACTAATCAAGAATAGTTGTGGTACATGTCACTTACAATACCCTTTAAGCTATGGAATGACTATGTACTCGAGCCTCCAACTCCTTCTAACAACCAATTCCTCGAATCCTTTCCTTTTGATAGTATTTGGTTCCGCAATTGAGCCTCCAATTGCAATGACTAAGTCTCATTGGCAATTATGGGATTATTGCTCCAATGATCAACACCAAGAACTTTCAGTATTTAAATGTGCGTGATGGTATGAATCTCCTCTCATAGAACTTAGTAATTTGAGAGGGAGAACTTAGAGAGATGGAATGGATTTTTGCACCAGGGTTTTAGGACTTTCTTTAGCTTTTCAATATGGGGAATAGGTCTAGAAAATTCATGAAAAATGGGGCTTATAAAGAGAAGTTGAAGTCTAGTATTGTAGATAAGTTCGTAATTGAATTGCCTAAGGTTCATGCAGTTTCACTCAAAAGTGGGGCAAAATTGTTTCCTCAACTGTTTTTGTGAATTCTCTCGATACTTCACTAGACTCTTCAAGTTTGCTCTTGCAAATTCCTTCAGATTGCAATTCCAACTTTCAACTTCAACCATCTACAGCCGATTACAAAATTATACTCACAACATTACATTAATTACATTGTAAAATTGAAATTCAAAATTACATCTTAACTTGCCATGGAATTGGCTAAAAACCTAAATGTCCTAACAATCTCTCCCTTTAAATGGAAGAACTAAATCGAACAAAGCTACAAGTTAGAAGATTGAAATTGAACAAAATTGAAGTTACAAGATTAAGTTGAATTTGAGTCATGTTAGAGAGTGTGATTTAATTGTAATTTAGCTATTATTTTATGAATATATATTTTTCTCTCTATGTAAATGTGTACTTGTATGTATTTAAATTTCTCTACATTTATATATCAATGTTATAATTCTGATGGCCCAAACCAAATTTTATAGTTTCGCTCTAGCTTAGTATGGCCCAAACCAAATTCATATCCTCCGTAGTGAATATGAATGGACAACACCAAAGTGCAATTATTTTTTGACAGGAGGTACCTAATGACTAAATATTTCTGAAATAAATGACTGTTTCTATTTGAATTTGATTCATTGTACCATTCTTTATTATAAAAAAAAAAAAAAAAAAAAAAATGACTGCACCAATTCACCAGAAAAAGAAGGGTCCGGGACAAGCTAGTCTTGGAATTTAGCTCTCTGAAATTATTGCACCAAATAATGCTCTCTGGAATTTAGCACCATGGTCTTCAAAAGCATAATGAACTGAGAAGAAGACAATAAGTCTGATCCAAAATCCCTCACATACAAGGAAATTGGGTAGCTTATCTTTACCAGTACAAAGGTTTTTGGTATGGTCCATAACACTTACAAGGAATCTTGTCAGCTCAAGACCATTTCAAGGATAGCATGATCTCCTTTGTATTTTCCTCCCTTGGTTTTAGCAGAAAAACAAGATATCAGCTCTTCTCCTTAAATAGATTTACTTAAATCTTTTAACCATTCTTCAATGATTTAATGGTCTAAATTTTGCCATGTTAGCATTTCACTGACAATAATCTTAATTGTTTTGTTTGCAATATTATTTTATTACTTTAAGAATATTATTAGTGAAATACTGACATGACAGAATCTAAACCTTTAAATTATAAAAGAGTGGTTAGGATTTAAAAAAATCTATTAGTAAAGTATCCTAAGAAATTTAGAGGATCTGAATTCGAGTAACAATAGTAGAATTTCAAATAAATTTAAACATGCCCAGCAAGAATAGGCACGATCTCCTCCATATTTTCTTTACTCTTTCCTAATATATCTCTTATTAAATTTACATCAATTATGTTGTAGAGATCCAACCTAACTAGGTCCATACATCTTGTAATAGTTTCTATATAAGTAAATACAAGAAATATCTTTGACTCAACAGTAAGACAGAGTTCTCAAAATTCTTTAAAATTACCCTCAGTTTTTCTCAATAACCGAATTTTACCCCTTGACAAAATAAGTTGGTGGTTCATTTCTCAAAAAACCCAATCTCACAATTGCACCTTTCATCACAAAAATTTGAGAATATCTCTGTTAGTTTTAGATCCTTGTAAACTAGATTGTTTAACCTAATTAATTAACCAAGTGGATACTTAGGTTTATTTTTTAGATCTAGGTCAAACAAACATGAATCATTTATGTAAAGTAGCGGAAATATAAATAACACAATGTTATGATCACCTAAGAAAACCAAACCGATAAAAAATCTAGGGAGGATTTAACCTAGGTATCCTCAAGGTAAAAAGCAAATTCACTATAGAGAATTGAAGTTTACAATAAGACTTAGACCACTAACATCCTATTGCTACCACATGTAGAACATATTAACACGACCATGTGCAAGCTTTCAATCCATGGACTCCTTCTCTATTAGGCCTTTGCAACACAAGCACCCACACTTGTGACTTTGAGACTCCACTCAAAGATTTAGCAACACAAACTCTCTTGTTTGTGACTCCAAGACCACCCTTGAAGGTTTAGATCTTCAACTATTGTTGATCTTGATGCAACAACTTTAGATCTATCAGATCTTGAGATTCTTTAAAGAATAACACCGGTAGAAGATATGAGAGAGCTTTTGAGTACAAACCCTAGATACAAAAAGAGGCACCCTCTTCTCTCTCTTTAAAGCCTCACAAAAATGTGCTTAAGGTTTCCTTTATATACTAGAAGAAGTAGATCTAAAATCCTAATCCTTCATGGACGTGAACTGCTGTTGAGCTAAATTTAAAATTTAGTAGATACGTGCTTCGATCGATCGAGCCTGTCTTTCGATTAATCGAACTAGGCAGATTTCGAATTCTTCTTTCTACAGCTTGTATGTTCTTTAATCTAGACTTGTATCACCTTGATCATTGTCTAATAATACCTATAGACTCTAGGATCTATATCTAGACAAGTTTCTGTTCACGGTTTGCCAATTTTTCTAAACTTTTAAAACCTAACAATCTCTCTCTTTTGCAATCCGTGACAAAGCTCACATACAAAACGAAATGCTCAAATTCAAGAACTACCCAATACAATAAAATGCCCAAATACATCACAAATCCCAATCTAAGACTCTTAACCTAGAAGTTGCAAGAAAAGGTAGAAGATCTTGATTAGAATGTACATGTCTTTCTTGAAACACTCAAAAGAACACATCAATGGATGTGTAGAAAGAAAGGCATATAAACAATATGAATCAATAAAAACAAAAACAAAAGTAAATTCTAACTCTTCCCCTAAGTTTGATACATCAAAATGTTTTTATCTTCTACCCTTTTCAAAAAACAATTTTATCTCCCCCTATACAAAACATTTTAAAAACCTTTTAAAACATGATTCCCCCAAATTGCATTTATCTCTCCCCCTTTTTGTCACGTATTGACAAATACAACTCAAACAAAGAGTAGATTGACAATAAACATGAAAGATAAAAGAGAACTAAGGAAACACAAAATTCAAGCTCTATAGAAAATAGAGACAACTCCCCCTATGAAGAGCAACAATTTCCCTATGAAGAACATAGGTTTTAAAAACATATTTCTCCCCCTATAAAAATAGGAAAAACAAAATAAGTTTTGGCAAAAACAACTTTGGGGAAAATTTAGGAGGTGGGGATAAATAAAAAGACACAAACCAAACTCAAAAAAAATTGGAGTTACACATGAACACAAATATTCCCTCTTTCAATAAATGCAAACTTGAAACTATGTGACCCATAAACAGATGGTGTTTGAACTCAAATCAAGTAGAGAAAATATTTGCACATTATTATCCATCATATCTCTTTAGAAAAGTATTTTCTGCAGTTCACACATAAAAATAGCATATACTAAATTGTACAAAACTCAAAAATTAATCAATCAATTTTTAAATCAAGTTGAGTACCCAATTTAATAAAGTGTATGCATGTTACGTGTGGAAAAAAATGAGAGATATGACAGCAAAAATGCAAGATGGATAGAAAAAACAATACAACGCATGTGAATCCTAAACACAAATGATGCATGAAATAAAAATTGGTCAAAATTTTAAAAACTGAAAATTTTCCAATTTCGAACGATCGAGCATTGATTGAACATCAATCGAAGCAGCCTGAGAGCAAACTTCAAAAACAAGGAAAATTTTGATTGATCAAAAAATAGATTCGATCGATCGAAAATTTTAAAAATCAGATTCGACTGATTGAAAAATACATTCAATCGATCGAGACTCTGAAAAACAGAATTTTTTGAAAAACTTGAAATTTTTCTACAGAATCATTTTTTAAAAGATTTTTTATGACATGAAATGCATGTAAATGATTCCAAAAGATTTTCAAAACACATTATCTTCAACTTAAGTTTTCAAAAACAAAGTTTTAGATTTTTCTTCTCAAAACTTAAACCAACCCTCAAAGAATTTTGCATCAAACATCACAAAGTGTATAATCTTGGATGGCCACACAAGTTTACATACAATCTCATGTACAAAGCTTAGCAAAGAATTACTTATGATGTGTGTGCAACTAGTAAGAGCATGAGATACACATAAGGTGATATGTAGATAGTAAACAACCAAAATTTCTACATTATTCATCACATCTCACCTAAAGAGTTACATCATATAACTCTCACATTCCTAGAAAACAAACTTGCAATCATGTGTGTGTGTATATATATATATTGCCTTATCATATTTTTATGCATATTTTTCTTTTTCTACTTTTTCTTTTCTTTTAAAGGCAACACCTTGTGATTTTTTATGTGCAAAGCTATACTTTCTCAAGCACAAAATCTTAAAATATGCACCATGGTGTTCATGATTGGCTAGTAAACAATGGTGAGATGGTTATTTATGTTTTTCTCTTTGGATTATTTAGTCCTTTCAATCAAAAGAATGTGACTTCAAAATCAAGATCATTTGAACAACCACTACAAACACTCACACAAATAGGCACTACATAGCACAAACTAGCAAAGTGCATAAAACTAAGCTTATCCATGCTAAACAAGGTACATAGTCATGAAGTGTAAATTTTATAGGCCAACCTCAACTACACATTTATGATGTGTAATACAAAACAAAAACAAAATCTTTTTGGATTTTCAAGAAATATTTCATGATTAAAAATAAAAGGCACACATAATGCTTAATGAATAGAATGCAAAAACAATGTATGGCAGTGCTAAACTAAGCTATAGAGGGTACACAAACAAGAAATATCAATTTCTTAATTAACCCATGAGTACATGTATGAACTAGTACATACTCATACAAAATCATATTTATCTCAAAATAAACATGCACTTAGTTAAGCAATACATGCTATTCAAGTTTTTCCACAATGTCAAGCATGTTCTACATCAAGAGAGAGATATCATAATTCATATAATCCTCAAGAAAAATAAAACTAGACACAAAAATTTTTGTCTTTTTGAAAATTTTCAATGTTTTTGGATTTTTTTTAAAATAAAAAGCAACCTTAAAAACAAAACAACCAAAAATAGAAACAAAACATGTCCACAAAAAATTGAAAGAATTAGATAAGGGACAAGTAAACAACACTCACCTTAGAAAGTCTTTTCTCACCCATATAGCACAAGTCTTTGGCTTTGTAGGTGAAAATCCATAAGAAGCAAAGTATATTTGAGGGATTACACCAATATTCTAAGAAAAACTGAAATCCTGCAAATTCCTTTCACGAGCCTCAAAAAGATCAACTGAAACAATAGTATCCTTTTTATTCAAATCATCACAATCAAAAATAGAAAGACACTTAAAATTATCCATGATAACAGGGATCAATGATCAACTCTAGGTCAAGAAACCTAAAAACAAGAGCTAACCCGCTCTGATACCACTTGTTAGTTTTTAGATCCCTGTAAACTAGATTGTTTAACCTAATTAATTAACTAAGTGGATACTTAGGTTTATTATTCAAATTTGGGTCAAACAAACACAAATCATATATGTAAAGTAGCGGAAATATAAAAAACACAATGATTTGATCACCCAGAAAAACTAAACAGGTAAAAAAAACCTGGGGAGAATTTAACCTAGTTATCCTCAAGGTAAAAAGCAAATCCACTATAGAGAATCGAAGTTTATAATAAGACTTAGACCATTAACATCCTATTGCTACTAGATGTAGAACTTATTGACATGACCACGTGCAAACTCCGAATCCACGGACTCCTTCTCTGTTAGGCCTTTTCAACACAAGCACTCACACTTGTGACTTTGAGACTCCGCTCAAAGGTTTAGCAACACAAACTCTCCTGTTTGTGACTCCAATAACACCCTTGAAGGTCTAGATCTTCAACTATTGTTGATCTGGATGCAACAACTTCAGATCTACCAGATCTTGAGATTCTTCAAGGAATAACACTAGTAGAAGATATGAGAGAGATTTTGAGTACAAAACCCTAGATGCAAAAAGAGGCACCCTCTTCTCTCTCTTTAAAGCCTCACAAAAGCATGCTTAGGGTTTCCTTTATATATTAGAAGAAATAGATCTGAAACCCTAATCCTTAATGGACTTAACTGCTATTGGGCCGAACTTAAAATTCTGCAGATATGTGTATCGATTGGTTAAGCTTGTCTTTTGATTGATCGAACAAGGCAGATTTCAAATTCTTCTTTCTGCAGCTTGTATATTCTTGAATCTTAACTTGTATTACTTTGAGGTGTCACCTGCCTATAGGTGGAGTGGATTTCTTATTGATAAGGTTTTTGGGATTAATATTATTTTTGTGCTTAGTGAGTAAGTGGGTTTATTTTTTTAAGAATGCTTTTAATTTTCAAAAAACGAGGTTATTAGATTTTAAGTAAAACTTAGATACTGTACATTAGATTTCTTAATTGAATTTACAAGCTTTGTTGCATTAATCAATAAAAAAAAATATGAAAGTCAAGCCATAATAATAATAATAATAATTATTATTATTATTATTATTATTAATAAGGAGGTGAAACAATAATTATGAAAAAAAGTACCACATATATACATATATATATATATATATAGCTTGTCATTTTTAATAATTTACATCTCAGAGCATTGATACATGGTATCTAAACACTCAACTTTTTCAAAAATTTTGTTTTACCAACTTTTACCAAATGTCCTGCCTTATATATATATATATGATAGGGATAAATCCCAAAGCAGACAGATCCAATTAACAAAGTTAGTCATAAGAGTTGGTGTTGTCAAAAGAGATGGTCTAGCTAGCCTAATAGTCAAAGCACTAGTAGATGGAATCATGTGTTGGACGGAAAGGCAGAGAGACGGACAGACTCTTTAAGGTGGACGGACTTAAGGGAGACAAATAGACTCTTTAAGAAAGCCACGTGGCACCTACGTGGCCTAAGTGGTCTCCAAGGAACCTAATATGGAAATATCTTGCATTCTACACTCAACTGTAATCAAAGGAATCCCTATAAGGAAAGAATCCCATGATATATAAGTACTGAAGAGGATCTTCTCTACAAGGAAATACTTTCTCCATCAAGAAACGGAAGTCAGCTCTACACTACCATAAAAACACCAAAGCCTTCACAAATCGAAGTACGCATAATTATACCTTAGCTCTGGCACTCTAGAGGGTTTTTGGCCGGTACTACACCGGTACTCTCTGCAAGGTTTTCTCTTTATTTGTGTTGTGTAGGTTACCAAGGACACGTGAGGACTATTCAACTCACTGACAGTTTTCAGTATCATTAGTTGGCACCGTCTGTGGGAAGCTATGATAGAAGCCATATTGCTCCTTCCTAGAAAAAGAGTTGTATGGTACTCACACGCTCGATGGCAACCAACAACAATCAAGAAGGTGAACCGCACGCCACTGTCCTCAAAAGACAGTTGCAAACTTTAACTGCGGCTATAGAACACCTTACTAAGCAAAACCATGACTTGGAATAATAGCTGCGCCAAAGGGACGTTAGGCCCCGTAATCAGGAAGAGGAACAGGAGGGTGACATTCTTCAGCATACCACCGATAGGTGGAAAAGAGAGGGACCAGAAGGCAGTAACGCCTTAAGCAGATCATCTGTCATAGATACAGCACTGCCACACATGGTCGCAGAGATGCAGATGATGAAGGAAAAGATGGATTTCATGATGAATTATAACACCCCAATCCCATACAAAGGATGTAGATGCATGACCTGTCTTATAAATAATCAAGAATAATATAATGGAACAGAGCATAATTAAACATCCATAAATAAACTTCATCCCATCAAACTATTTCCTATGAAATCCATATAAAAAATAAAAACTTTAACAATAAAGTCTCCAAATACAATCTCAAAGAGTTCCATAAATGTCAAACGCACTATCCTAAAAAAATATACTAAAACAGTTCACCAGCTAACATAGTTCCAAAAGAAGTCTTCAATCTAAGGCTCCACTGATCAACCATCAAAAGGCATTCCACTGCTCTAATTTGAAAGGGTGGAAAAATGGGGGTGAGCTAAAAGCTCAATAAGACACTACATAACATGAGGATGTCTCTCAAAACAAAATAATGGTATCTATGACAAAATATAACTTTTACAAAACACTTGCATATAGATTTAACAGTAATATAATAAATTCTATAAAATTGTCAGTAGTAAAACATTTTATTATAACACTGAAATCAGTAAATAAAATAATTACCACCTTAATTGGAAAATATGCACTAAATATTTAGAAACAATATATTATGACAATAAAGAATTTTTCCACTTATAAAGTTCAGTAACAATAAAACAGTAATTTGATATGAAAAACATTAGTCAGATAAAGACATAAGCTACTAAACACTCAGTGGGTGATTCCCATGGGGCACAATAATACTAACCTCAAAAAGGAAACATTGGCTCCAAAGAGCAAATGATAACACTGCACCACACCACTATAACACTACTTCGGCCGAAGACTAACACTTAACCCTGTGTTGGCAAAGGTTGCAGACTATCTAACTAACTATTTGAAAACATTCTTACTTTATTACAATATTGCCAATACTAATCATATATCATATAACAAATACTTTCTCAAAATAAATATAGTTTTGAGTGATTCTTGACATATACAATTTCATAATAATATACAATAATTACTAACATCAAGTATGTACAAGGCATTGATAATGGTATAAGTTTTTGGAAACTTCACTTTTGCAATTATGTATATATAAATATATTTTTACCAAAAGATATATATAAATATACACGTCTTGAGAGATGTCATGTTCTGAAGTCCACTTACCTCTAGTTGTTAAACCAAGCTTCACCTCAACTGTCTGAATCAATATCAACTAGAACCTAAAAAAGGACAAGACGACTCAATAAGAATGGATACACTAAGGCAGCAATAAAAATATAAATTTCACTCTTAAAATTCGTATCTCACTACTTATTCTGAAACCATAGCTAATTTAGTACTCAATTGCTTTATCAAGTTCTCCATAATCAATACCTAGTAAACAATTCTAATGAGCCAAATATGTAGATCTCTATTTTATTTAATTTTCCCAGTGCAAGTTGGCTTCCAAATAATCACATGCTTGTAGATCATATTAACCAAAAATAAATATATAGCATCCATAAAATCTCTAACCGTAGGACTTAGTATTCTATAGCATGTATTGACAAAAATTTAGGAACTAGAAATCATGCTATCAATTACCAGGTTCAATAAGTTAGCACCACTAGTAATTAAGCTACGTAAATCCCAAATAACAAATCCCCTAAAAGCTTAAGTCATGAGTCCGTATGTAAAAGTTAATTCAAGACTAATATACTACACTAGCTTTATAGATTATCCCATAGATCTTTGTGAGAGAGGCATACCTGAACACACGGATGCAGAAAATATTTTTTTTTTCTTCTGTAATCTCACAGTTTCTCTCTCCGTCTTTCAGCAAGAAGCCTTAACCCTAACTTACTTTTACGTTAAAACTGTTTCCACTTAGGCTGAAATTTAAAACTCATATATTAAGGTTGTTTAGATTGGTTAGGACTCTAAAGAATTCCAATAACACTTAAACTCCTATTCCCAATTGGTTTTAACCTCTTATCCTTTTCCTTAAACAATAAGGAGACTAAAAGTTAAATATAAATAATCCACACAAAATAACTATTCACGTTACCCTTTTTTTTTTGTGTGTAGAATATCATAATATAAAATAATATCACCTCCAAAATAAATTAAATAATTCATCAACTCCACTCTAGAAGCAATTAAATTAAATTTAAGTGAGACGATTGTTACATGAATGCCTATAAGGGACGGGTGTCGAATGACCTCGACGAACTGGTCCATCGGACGGATTCGCCCTTCACAGCGCCCGTCACTTCCTTCCCCCTCCTCGCGAAGTTCTGGATGCCGTAAATAGAACCCTATGACAGGTCTAAGGATTCGTTGGATCACTTGGAATCATTCAAAACTCTCATGCACTTACAAGAGGTCCTGGACGAGATCATATGCTAAACATTCCCAACTACACTAAAAGGACTCGCAAGGGTATGGCTTCGCAGATTGACGCTTAACTCTATCATCACCTTCAAGGAGCTAAGCGCACAATTTGCTTCGCACTTCATCAGGGAGCATAGGTACAAAAAATCCACTGCATGCTTGATGAGTATCAAGCAGTGGGCGGATGAGACACTGAGGTTATACATAACATGGTTCAATAAAGAAGCATTTTCGATAGATGAAGCAGATGACAAGATACTGGTTGCTACATTCAACAATGGCTTGCGGAAGGGGAAGTTTCTGTTCTCCTTAAACAAAAACAACCCAAAGACCCTATCAGACGTGTTTTACCGGGCCACCAAGTACATGAACATGGAAGATGCACTGCTAGCTCGAGAGGAAAAGCCCAATAAGAGGGACAGGTAGGAAGATGCGCAGCAAGAGAGAGGACGGAAGACCACTAGAACAGGAGATCGACATGAGGATGGACACTCCAAGCCACCCATTGGAAGGTTTTCAAATTTCACCCCGCTGACTACCCCAATCTATTAGGTTCTGATGCAGGTCAAGGATGATATAACCTTGACATGGTCGGGCAAGTTAAAAGGAGATCCAAACAAAAGGTCTAGAGACAAGTACTGCCGTTTTCATCATGATCACGGTCATGGCACATCTGAATGCTACGACCTAAAGCAACTAATCGAGACCCTCATTAGACAAGGAAAGCTACAACACTTTGTTAGCAAAGATAGAACGAATAACGACCCACCACAAGAGCAGCAAGTCAGCAAATGGAATGACGAGCGTCCTAGGCCGCACTTGGGAGACATCAAGACGATAATAAGGGGCTCCATAGCAGCTGGCTCAACCAGGAAGGTACAAAAAACCTATCTCAAGATGGTTCAGAATGTCCAGCTGACAGGATTTGTCCCAAAGATGACACAGATGGACAACCCTATAGTTGGGTTCTTGGAGGAAAATGCTCGACGTCTCCACCACCCCACGAAGATGTTCTAGTTATCAGCATACGAGTGGGAGACTAAAACACCCATCGGGTCCTAGTGGACAATGGAAGCTCTGCTTATATCCTCTATTACCTGGCATTTCAACAGATGAGAATAGAAAAAGAACAACTCATACCGACCAATGCACCACTCGTCGGGTTTAGAGGAATGAAAGTGTACCCCATCAGGGCAATTACATTACTTGTGACGGTCGAGGATTACCCTCAACAGATCACTAAGGATGTTACTTTCCTTGTCGTCGACTGCTTATCTACCTAGAATTCCATACTGGGCTGACCTACCCTCAATTCATGGAAGGTTGTAACTCTAACCTATCACCTTATGATCAAGTTCCCCACCGAGTATGGTATAAGAGAGGTACGTGGAGACTAAGTGGCAGCACGGGAGTGCTACATAGCGATGTTAGAGATGGAAGACCACTTGCAGACAATGAGCATAAAAGAGCAATGGACGGTTGCAGAACCCGTTGAAGGGTTGGAGGAGATACTTCTCGATAACTCCAGACCTAAGTGGACGACCAAGATCGGCACCCTGGCCAGTACGCCGATTCGCCAAGAAATCACAACATTTTGTAGAGAGAACCAGGATGTCTATGCCTAAAGCCATGAAGACATGCCCGGGATCGACCCCTTAGTCATGGTTCATAGGTTGAACGTATCACCCTCTTTTCCCCCTACCCGTTAGAAGAAAAGAGTGTTTGCCCAGAAGCGACATAAGGCTATAGCGGAAGAAGTTTGCAAATTGTAGGCGGCATAATTCATAAGGGAGGTATACTACCCCGACTAGCTAGCCAATGTAGTGATGGTCAAGAAAGCCAATGGAAAGTAGAGAATGTGTGTAAACTTCACGGACTTGAATAAAGCATTCCCCAAAGATAGCTACTCACTCTCGCGGGTCGACGTCCTGGTGGACTCAACAGCGAGACACCGGTTGTTAAGCTTCATGGATGTGTTTTCTTGTTACAACCAAATCAGACTGGACAAGGCTGATTAGGAGAAAGCTTCGTTCGTAACCAGCCAAGGCCTTTTCTGTTACAAAGTAATGTCATTCGGTCTAAAAAACGCAGGGGCAATGTATCAAAGGCTCATGAACAAGATGTTTGCACATTAAGTTGGAAGGAATGTACAAGTCTACATAAATGACATGCTAGTAAAAAGTCAACAGGAAGATTAGCATTTGGAAGACCTCAAGAAGACCTTTGATACACTCCGTTCTTATTACATGAAGCTTAACCCAAGCAAATGCGCATTTAGGGTAACGGACTGAAAATTCCTAGGGTTCATGGTATCTCAAAGAGGCATTGAAGTCAACCCAGACAAGATCAAGGCAATAATGGAGATGGCACCACCAAGGAACGTAAAAGAAGTGCAAAGCCTCAACGGTAAGGTAGCGGCGCTGAATAGGTTTGTGTCAAGGGCAACGAACAAAGGCCTATCTTTATTCCATACATTGAAGAAGTCTATCGAGTGGACGGCCGAATGTCAACAAGCGTTCGAGGACTTGAAAGCACACCTCTCTTCCTTGCCATTGCTAAGCCTTTCTAAACCTGGGGAGGAGCTGTTTCTCTACCTGGCTGTCTCCCTAGCTACGGTCAGTGCAACCTAGTTAGAGAAGAAGAAAAGGTGCAGAAGCCCGTGTACTACACTAGGTACCCCCCGATGAAAAAGCTAGCCTTCGCCCTAGTCACCCTAGCTCGCAAACTTAAACCTTATTTCCAGTCCCATATAGTGGTTGTTTTGACAGACAAGCCCCTACGGAGAGCGATGAGTAATCCTGAATCCGTTGGACGGATGGAGCTATAGGTAATCGAGTTAAGCGAATTCGACATACAATACTGCTCGCGCATTATATTAAAGGGACAGGTGGTTGTTGACTTCATGTCAAATTCACCAATGTAAAAGGCCAGGGGGTAGAAGAGCATCCTTAGTGGAGTATCCATATGGACGGATCATCCAACAAGCAAGCTGGCAGAGTAGGAATAGTGATCCACTCTCTAGAAGGGGACGAGATAGAGTGCATGGTTTGTCTCAACTTTTCTATGACCAACAATGAGGCGAAGCATGAAGCTTTAGTGGCAAGACTAGATCTTGCCAAAGCAAAAAAAAGCCACAAGTATGATTGTTTATTGCGATTCTTAGGTGATCACAAGTCAGGTGATCAGTGACTAAGAATACAAAGGTGAGTGAATGAAGAAATATTTGGAGCAAGTAAAAATGCGGGTAGGCAACCTTCAAGCCAAGTTTGTTCAAATCCTTAGGGAAAAGAATGAGCAAGTAGACCATCTCACCAAGGCCTCATCAGCGGAACACATGCTCATCTCCAGTAAGGTATTTTTGTTTGTTCACCTTTTGCCATTGATAGATGACGTGGGTGTGTAGAAAATAGGCTCAGAAGACAGTTGGACCATGCCAATTGTTTCATACTTGAGAAACAGCATGATACCCGATCGTAAAGAAGCCGCAAGGAAGTTGAAGGTCAAGGCGGCACGGTTTGTCCTGATAAAATACATCTTTTATAAGAGAGGATTCTCCCGACTGTACCTAAGATGCCTAACCACTAAGGAAGCAGACTATGTCATAAAGGAAGTTCACGAAGGAATTTGTGGGAATCATTCGAGATCACGGTCATTAGTGCATAAGCTGATTCAAGCAAGATATTATTGGCCTACCATGCAGAAAGATGCCCAAGCTTATATCAAAACCTGCAACAAGTGTCAAAGGTTTAGCAACATCATTAGACAGCTAACAGAAGAGCTCATCCCAATGATAGCCCCATGGCCTTTTACTCAATGGGGGTTGGATATCATGGGCCTATTCCCAACTGCAATAAGACAGCTAAAGTTCCTAGTGGTCGATAATGATTGCTTCACCAAATGGGTGGAAGCCAAAGCACTAGCCACCATTATGGAGAAAAATGTACGTAGCTTCGTCTGGAGAAACATTATTTGCAGGTATGGAATCCCCAAAGTCTTAGTCTTGAAAAGTGATCACCGGTTTGACAACGAATCATTTAAGGACTTCTGCTCACTGTCGAGAATCAAGAATCATTACTCCTCAATTGCATACTCTTAAGCCAATAGAAAAGTTGAGGTCACGAACCAATCCTTGCTCAAAATCATCAAGACTTGACTTAAGGGGGCAAACGGTATATGGCCAGACGAGCTACCAAGTGTACTATGGGCATACAGGATGACAACAAGGACACCAATGAGGGAAACACCTTTCTGACTAGCATACGGGAGTGAGGTTGTTATCCCTACTAAGGTCGAGCTCACAAGCTTCAAAGTAGAGAATCACGATGAGAGTAGGAATGATGAAACCATGCGCCTGCAACTGGACCGAGTAGACGAAGTCAGAGCGATAGTTGAGCAAAGGCTAGCATGATACCAGGACCTCATGGCCAAGCACTACAATTCTAGGGTCAAACACAGGGACTTTCAAATTGGAGATCTGGTCCTAAGGAAGGTGACGGGCACCACAAGAGATCCCTCCTAAGGAAAGTTAGGACCTAATTGGGAAGGACCCTACAGAATCACTTCATTGCAGAGAAAAGGCACCTACCACCTGGAGACCCTCGATGGGAAAAGCTACACCACTCATTCAATACAGAGCATCTAAGGAAATACTATCGATAGCACAACATTCCTAAACTACACCTCCTCAGTCCAGTCTACTTTTATGTCGTTTTCTTTTAAGAAACTACTTATATAACCCAGCGGGTGTTTTTGTTTTATGCGTTTATCATATAATAAGAGGAGTTATTCAGTAGAAATTTGCGCAAATATCTTTACTACATTTTTGTGCAAATATCTTTACTACGTTTTTGACCATCTACAAGGTCCACAAAGATGGGTACAAACTAGCATCCTTGGAACGGACGGATACAACCAATATCCATGATTTCTGAAGTCTGTAGAACGGATGGATACAACTAGTGTCCAAAATTTGTTAAGTCCATAAAATGGATAGGTACAAATAATATCCAAAATTTACCATGTCTATAGAACGAACAGATACAACTAGTATCCATAATTTGTTAAGTCCGTATAATGGACAGATACAACTAGTATCCAAAAATTGTCAAGTCCATAAAACGGACAGATACAACTAGAATCCGTAAATTGTTAAGTTTGCAAAATAGACAGATACAATTGAGTCCATAAAACGGACGGATACAACTAGTATCCATAAATTGTTAGGTCCGTAGAATGGATGAGTACAACTGGTATTCAAAAATTTATGAAGTCCATAGGATGAACGGGCCCCAAATCATGTTATAAGTCCCTCGAATGGATGGACATGAACCAATATCCAAAGGTTGCTAAAAGGGTCCAAACCCAACATTCGTAAGTCCAAAGAATGGATGAGTAAAAATTGTACTACACAGGTCAGACCCCAAAGGGGAATGGACAAGTGTATTTGATCCCATCTAATCCTAACATGGACAGAAAAATCCAATGAAATATAATGGCAAAGCAATGTTCAAAAAGAAAGTGAAAATGCAAGAGACGAATATTAAAAAAGATTATAGATAAAAGCCCATGGAAGGAAAAATGTTTACATCCAAAGCCCAAAAACAATGGGAAACGTTAAAAAATTACCTAGAAATATTGTTCTCCCATGGTTTCTACAATAGAAGTAGAGAAAAAAAAAGGGGAAAGAAAAACAAGATATAATAATATGTTTCAAAAGCTAAGCTGGTCAACGGGGGCCTCCTTGTCCACAACCTTCTCATGATCAGTTGGCTTGGCCTCTTCAACAGGACGATTCTCATCCTCAATAGATTTAACCTGTTCATCCCGTGCAGCAGCTCCTCCATCACCTTAAGCGTCGAGAATGGGGTTAGCCTCAAATAGCTCATCGGTACCCTCAGGCTCGATGAATCTGGCTAGGTTTTGGGCCACGACTTCTAAGGAGGCCTGAGACACGTCCAGGTTGGAAAAGAAAGCCTTGACCTAACCGAGGCACTCATGAAAGCTGTTAGCATAGTAGCCATCGAACTCCTCAAGGAAATCGTCAGAGTTGCGAAACTCCGTTTTCCTGTCCTCCTTAGCTCGATGGACTTGCTTCCTTAATGAAGAGATCTCCCACACTTTGTCCTTGAGCACCTTCTTCGACACCTTGGCATGACTCTTCGACTCCTCCAAGGCCTTCTTTGTCATGTCTAGCATTTTGATCTGCACCTCCCTCTAGGCATTAAGCTCATTTAGCCCCGTCTCCGCAACCTCAGCCCTCTCCTTTTGACAATCAACCAACTTTTCTTAGGCCATGCAACGGTCCATCAAGCCTTTCATCATCAACACCCCTTGCAAGAGTCAAAACAAGGTTAGAAAATAAGGGTAATTGAGACACAAAAGGGAAAGGGGACAGTTACACACCTAAGCCAAGCTGAAAAGGCCAGTCTCTCCCATGGCCTCAGTTGCATGGTTTCCCAAGTCTTCATAATCATCATCCTTGATGATGGACAAGAGTTTCCTGATGGCATATTGCGAGTCCTCGCGGAGGAGTGGGGCCGCTGCTCAATGACGGGACCTTTGGCCATTATCAAACCTTTCCCAGTACCATGATGGGGCAGAGGAGGCAGTTTGGTGGCCGGAGGCATCTCCCCGACATTTGTAGGAATTACCTCTTTTGGCTTCTTCATAGGACGGTCAACCTTGTCCATTGTCTTCCTCTTGATGAACGGCTTAGCTGGGTTCGTCCCTTCAGTAGGGGGCACGCCCTCCTCCTGCCGTTTCTTCACATGCGCGTTAGCTTGTTAATGAATGAAAGCCCTCCTCTTACCGTCTTCCATTTTTGTGCCAAAGGGGATAGGAACAAAGAGTTAGACAGAAATTACTAAGGAACTAAAGGAGTAAGGAATAAGCAATGGACTCACGTTGGCATGCGAGTGCGTCGTAACGATGGGTAGTGTCTGTAGGCTCGGGACCCTCACAGTACCAATGTAGGGTATCCAAGGTGACGAGCTTCTTCCACGTCCTCTCTTCTAGTGAAATACTAAAGATCTCTAAGAAGCTCCACTGTTGAAGGTCAATCTTAGGACAACCATGAAATGCAGCAAAAGATGGTTAGACAAACAAGTAAAACGGACAAAATAAATAAACAAGCAAATTAAGTAAACAGACGCCTACCAAACAGGGGCATTATACCCTAAGTTCTATCAACAAGGGGCATGTCCTCCCGTTCATTAGGGTGGCATACCCAGTTGTCTCTCTGGATGAAGAAATACCAGTTCTTTCAGTTCAAGTTAGAGTCGGGGGTCTCGTACACTAGCCTGAGCGCCAATTTCCTTAGCAGGAAGCTATAAATGCCCTTAGACTTGACAATCTCAGTAGGATGGTTACAATGAAAGAAATCCTCCACGGTTAGGCAACGTCTCCCTTTACTCAAAAACTCGTATAACACCTTTGAACCAAGGAATATTCTCTAAGCATTTAGAGCAATCTCAATGATGACTAGTCCTAGGTATTGGACTAAGCGACGATGGAGAGCACTCAAAGGCAGTCTAAATCCTACCTTGATTATTTGCTCGTACACCCTGACATCATCAGCACCACAGTAGTAGCACTTTTTAAACTTAAAAGGCAGACAAATGGGGATGATGACGAGAATCTGATACCTCTCCCTTAAGATGTTGAAGTATTTTCTTTGAATGGTCGAGTTAAAATCATTGACCATCCACAAGGGGGAAAAAAACAAAATTCCTAAGGCCGTCAAGGCCAATGACAGTTCTAATAGGAGATTCAAAGCTCTCCTCGCCATCTGAGTCTCCGTCTCTATCACTCTCTGACCCGTCCACGTTTGAATCCTCATCCTCCTCCTCAGAAGGTGAGTTGGCAGACGGAACCCTTTCAGGATAAGAGGCGCCAGAGTCACCTTGACCTGACATACACCTCATCGTAGCCCGCTCCTTCGTGGACACACGATTGTTCAACCGATACTTCACTAGACATCTATTACACCACGGATAAACTCCTAAGACTCTACAGGTCTGTATACGCGACGAACATGTAATACTTAAATGAAAGAAGGAAATAAAATAAAAAATATGTGTATAGGAAGGAGAGCACTTACAGGTGTGCAATATAGAAAAGAGACAGAAACAGTGTGGTGAACGGATGCACTGAGGTGACGGAGTGACAGATTCTTGTAGATGGTGGCGCTTGGATACTAAAAAATGGTTGCGAAAAGTAGAAATTGATGAGAGAGGCAACATATATATATATATATATATATATATATATATAGAGAGAGAGAGAGAGAGAGAGAGAGAGAGAAGAAACGATGCAGTAGACGAAGCGACCCTTCTATCCGAGTAGCCACCACTGAAATTGTGCCACGTGTCCCTTCAGCATTTATGACTTTCAACTACCTTGCCAATCAAAACACAACTCCTTAGAACTAGGTGAAACCGTCACCCCGTGTGTCCATCTGGGATACCAAGCAACGGACCCATGAAGTGAGGGGGCAACTAATAGAAATAAATCCCAAAACAGACGGATCCAATTAATAGAGTTAGTCATAAGTGACATTGTTGCCAAAAGAGACGGTCTAGATAGTCTAACAGTCAAAGAACTAGTAGACGGAATCATGTCTTGGTCGAAAAGGCAGAGAGATGGATGAACTCTTTAAGGTGGACGGACTCAAAGGAGACAAGTGGCAAAGTCACGTGGCATCTACGTGGCCTAAGTAGTCTCCAAAGAACCTAATATGAAAATGTCTTGCATTCTACGCTCAACCTTAATCAGAGAAATCCCTACAAGGAAAGAATCTCATGATTTATAAGCACTGAAGAGGATCTTCTTTACAAGGAAATACCTTCTCCGTCAAGAAACGGAAGTCAGCTCTACACTACTATAAAAACACCAAAGCTCTCATAAATCGAGGTACGCATAATTACACCCTAGCTCTGACACTCTTGAACGATAGAAAATTCTTTTTTTTAACTTAACCTTCAGAGGGTTTTTGGTTGGTACTACATCGGTACTCTCTGCAAGGTTTTTTCTTTATTTGTGTTGCGCAGGTTACCAAGGGCACGTGAGGACTATTTAGCTCACTGATGATTTTCGACATCATCATATATATATATATATATATATATATAATATCCAATTTATGTCGCATTCTATTAAAATCTCTATTTTTTTTTAATAAAAAAAGCATCATTTCAATAAGATGAGTCAAACATACCACGTGAGAGAGCAGAATCCAAGGCGAGTAATTTGCTAATTTTCCCATTTGAGTAATTCCCAGCCCACCACGTGAGAGAGCATAATCCAAGATAAGTCAAAATTTGTTACTTCCCAATCCCAAAAAAAAAAAAAAAAAACTAATCGCTTATAATAGATTTCTTATATATATATATATATATATATATATATATATATATATATATATATATATATATATATATCTGGGGGTGGGTTTGCTAAGCAATTAAAAATTATTGCATTTCACGGTCATATCACTTTTTCATTTCGCTAAGTTTCCTAGTTAAAGTTTTCCTCCAAGATATTCTAACAATGGAATTATCTTCTTCCAAAAGTAATGAGAAAGAAGACCATAGGTCTGATCTAAAAACTCTTGACTTATACAACGAGATAATATCAACCCTCCCAAAAAGAAAAGGATGGAAATCAGATGAACTCTACCATTATCAGGGATTTTGGCACACTTTCTTCTACTTGGAAGGGCTCTTGTCAGCTCAACAACATTTCAAGCCACAAACCAACGACATTATTTTGAGCAGCTTTCCGAAAACCGGCACAACATGGCTTAAAGCATTGTCTTTTGCCATCATAACAAGATCCTCTTTTGACATTTCTGCAAGCCCTTTGCTCACAACAATGCCACATGAGTGTGTGCTCTCCTTAGAGGGTGCTCTTGCCCACAATTCATTTCACCGGAAACAAGACACTCCACTTATAGGTACACATGTTCCCTACACTTCCTTGCCAAAATCTATAATAGATTCCGGGTGCAAAATAATTTATATATGTAGAGATCCTAAGGATACATTTGTATCTCTATGGCAATTTGCTCGTAATGCAAGTTTGAAGGGTGTGGATTCCTCAACCAGCGAAGATGTTGACTTAGAGAAAGCATTTGAGTTATTTTGTGATGGGCCAACTTATTATGGACCATATTGGGATCATGTATTAGGGTATTGGAAAGCAAGATTAGAATCTCCTGAGAGGATATTATTTTTAAAATTTGAAGATTTAAAAAAAGAAGCATTGTTTTATGTAAAGAAAATTGCTGAATTTATGGGTTACCCGTTCTCTTTGGAGGAAGAAGAAAAAGGAATGGTCCAAAAGATTGTAGACCTGTGTAGTTTTCAGAATTTGTCCGAACTAGAGGTGAATAAAAGTGGACATCTTCATGGATACTTGTTTGAAAAAAAATTATTTTTCCGAAAAGGTGAGACCGGAGATTGGAAGAATCATCTTACACCGACGATGGCTACACGACTTGACCAAATAACAGAGCAAAAATTAGGAAATTCTGGCTTTACATTTAATGCCTAATCTAACGTTTGAATTGGTAGATAGATGGGAGGTTTGCACTTTGTACTCTTGTAGGCACATTTGCTCCATTGTCATCTAGCTAGGAACTACTTCTTGTTAATTAGTAGTCAATAAGGTGTGCAGGAATAAACCTACGAGTGATTCCTGTTCACGTGAGTGTGCACTTTTTTTCTTTTTTCTTTTTTTATGATCCCTTGTTCAAAGAGTTTGTAATGTTTTTTTCTCCCTGTTTTGTTTTATCAAATAAGCGAAAGATCTAATATAATTATGGTGCTTCTTTCATTTTAATTTCTGTGACGATAAACTACCCACACCTGGGTCTCGATAAATCCGAAAAGCACAATGCCACTCGCAAAACATATGCATTAAGTGTTTTGGATTCAAATCTAACCACTCCTATTAAGTAGACTTTTTTTTTTCTTTTTTCCTGCGGTTAGGAATGGGGACCGAGTTTATATTTTACCGACAGCTACATTATTGTCTTCTTAGTTTTTTGAAGCCTTTTAAATCTTATTATAATTTGGGGTGTAACAAATTATAATAAGATTTGGTTAAATATTTGATTAAATCTGACACAACTAGAGTCTAAAACCATAACAATTGCTAATTTGGGATCTCAAGTCAATCTGCATTCTTTATTTAATATGACATATGGCATTCAAATGGGAATGGGATCAAACTTTGGGAGGGACTAAAATCTGACTCTTTCTTATTAAAACGGGATGGAGGCCCGAAAGCGCGAACTTGTGAAAACTTGAAAAGGTAATGCTTGAAATGTACAATGATGAACTCTGCTTTCTAGAATCAGAATTGCTAATGAATAAACGCTATGTGAGGGAGAAATTTGATTTGGGAACTGAATTTTTCTAAAATAAACTGCAAAGGGACTTGCCTTATGCGATTTGTTTCCACACCGCCGAACCCATTTTTATTTGATTTTAATTTATAAATTTTTTTTTTTAAAAAATCATGTTTAGAATAAAGACGCCTTTTTTTATAATTTAAAAAAAAAATTCTGCAACGAAACATTAGCATGAAATTTGATTTTTTTTTTTTCGGAAGTTTCAACTTATGGTATCCATTCCTGATAATAACTCTTAATCATCAAATCAAAACACCAATCGGTTTTTTATGCAAACAGGGATTAAACTTCGGATCTCTTATTCAACTATTAGAGACTTTGCTAATTAAGCTAACTGGAACCCACAACATAACATTTGATTAATTAGGCAGAATCACATTCTAACCCATTTTTAAGCATTTTTCAAAGATATACAATAAACCAATTTGCTTCTTGTAAAACAGTATAGTAATTAATCCTTACTTTCAATCTCTACTAAAATACAATGAAGAAAAAGGAAATAGATGCAAAGAAACAACGGGTTGAAGAAAATATCCTACTTGAACTCGATTTTTTTTTTACCCAAAGTAGAAACAGGTTGATTGTGACACGACTTATTTTATCTTACGTTGAGTTGGGTCAACCCAGCTGATCCATGACTTGTCTGATTTTTTAAAGCTATCTTTTTGTAAATAATAAAATTCAGACCTATTTAGTTTACTTGTTTGTTCCCATTTTTACAATTCACAACTCAAACTCAATTGACAATTATAATCTCAATGCCATACAATTTTTTTTAAAATATAATTTTTTTTAACATTTTTGGATAGCGTCATTTAAATATATATTTTGTTAACGATAGTCAAATACAATGACCTCAACAAAGCAAGTGAGGTCTTTATCTTGTTGCATGCAAGCAAAATTGAAAAATGAATGATTGATGCCTTCATCTCACTTGAATAACACAAGAAGCAAATATTTTTAGATATCAATTGACAAAGTGCATGCTGATAAAATTTGGTTGCTATGGAGTCAAAAACAAATATTTGAAATTATAGACATGTATTAGAAGCATTCACAAGTGTGAAGAAAATAGTGAAGCAAACTATATCAACGAAATTGACATAAATTATGAATGTTTAGGCATATTTTTTTAACATTTCATAGCCCAAATAAACGACTTTTTGAAATAAAAGATGATGTTCTCTAGAGCATGTGTTACTTATAAATAATGACATAATATTCATAAAAATGATCATATATAAATAAGTAAACAATCAAATTTTGATTTATATTTCCAAATTGAAACAAAGTGTCAACCACCGCAAGGGCAGCGCTACCTTATGTTCAAGGGGTTCAATTGAACTTGTGGGCTTGATTTTTTTTTTTTAATATATATAATCTTTTTTTACTAGTTAAATTTACCTTAAAATGTATTTTTGCACACCCTGATCATATATCAACCCAACTAAAAACCAAACACCAACTCAAATCAACCCATCTCAAAACCAAATAACAATGTAGATCACAAATTTCTCTCTTTGATTAGATCTCTAACCTTTGACCTCATTTTCATGAATCTCATCTCATCTCTCTTCTCTATTAGACTATCTCGGCATCTTTGACTCTAATTGTGAAAAGTGAGTGTTTGTGAGTTGTAAGTGTTTCTCTCTTTATTATAAACTAACTTGTAACCCCATGCATATGCATGGATATACTCGAAAGATATACACTAAGAGACATAGTATAATTCTTACATATATAATTTAAATATTATCAATAGTATTTCTTTTTTCTTTTCTTTTTTTAACTCTTTAAAAAGTCTTGTAAGAATATTATTAGGTAGAAAATGTAAATTATCATTTTTTTAAAAATTTATGTTCATTAATTCTAGACTCTTTGATTTTTATACACAATAACTCACTTGCATAGATAGTTATAATGTGGTTCCACATTTGACTTCAAAATTAAGAAATATAACTCTCTCTAAAAATAAATAATTTAGGAATTGAACTTTAATTGTAAAATATAATTGGATTTTCTCTAAATTTTGCCTATCAATATATATAAACTAGTATGTAACTGATGTAGAACAGACAGCACATGCCTTCCTAGAGCAACAGGGGGCGTAGGAAGTCACAATGCAAGATCAAAGGGGGGTGCCAATAGAGGCCAACGGGGTGACAGTGTCGAAATTGCATGAAATTTGGTAGGTTCAATGGAAACGACATTCTGATTAAAACTCATAAGCCATGAATGTCGCCAAAATTTAGGAGAATTCCTTCATTAACGCCTCAAAAACAGTGTTTTTGCAATTTATAGTAATATTTGTTTTTCCTTAATAACTTTTAGTTTAAAAGTCAAAATAAGGTCTTGTCTATTTTGGGACAACCCCTAAGGTTAGTAGTTTATAATTCTGCATTTAACTCAATTTTGCTACTTTTGGTAAATTTCAGTATTTTGTCACCTAATTGTGTAATTAGTGCAAATTAGGGTTTTTAGACGTTTTTCTGAATATTGATATGTTTTGTAGCCGTTAGAGGAAAATCAAAATATTATCAATAAACATAGATTTTTGTCAAATTATTTCTCTAGTGGATTCCAGTTTTCTTCTCTTGTGAATTCAGGAAAACCCCCTCGTGGATTCGAGGTTTACTACCAAGAACTAACGATTTAGTTTCTTTTCCATCAAGAGAGTATTGTGTGTGCTTTCTTTAGGGTTCCACAACATTAATTGGTATTAGAGCCTCGACTTACCCTGGTTAGATGGCCAACTGGCGAGATGGTGACCACCACAACATTGACAGTGGTGACAACGTCAATAACCCAGTCCTCACTAGGGCTGAGTCCCTTGATTTTCATGATGAAAGTCAACAGTTTCGTTATTCAACCTAGCAGACTCTAGACCAGATTCAATAAGCACTTGCAACCTTGCTTAACTGAAACCCTAATCGTGATGATGAAGAGTGACATGATAACTGAGCACGTGGCCCTCCCCATCATGGTCCAAACCGGAACAAGTAGCAAGACTACAACGAAGAGAATAGTGAAGACGAGGAGTATGTAGAGAGAGTCCTTGGGAATCATCGTCATCCTGTAAAGGATGACGGTCAAGATTATCAGGAGCAGAGGGATTATCGGATGAAAGTAGAGTTACCATCCTTTAATGGTAATGTCTCCATTGAAGAGTATCTGGATTGGGTTAGTGAGGTGAAAAAAAATTTCGATTATATGGGTACTATAGATGACAAACAAGTATGTTTGGTAGCCTACAAATTAAAGGAAGGAGCATCTGCCTGGTGGGATCATGTTCAATTAAACTATATCCGTGAACGAAAGCTTCCAATACCATCATGGAGGAGAATAAAGAGATTAATGGCGGATCGGTTCTTACCACCAGATTACCAGCAGGAGTTGTTCAGACAATACTAGGATTGTAGGCAAAGTACTTGAACAATTGATGAGTACATGGAAGAGTTTGACAGGTTGGCGAATCGTAATGATTTATAGGAGACTGAAGATCAACTGATGTCTAGATTTGTACACGGGTTGCGAGTTTCCATCCGAGATCAGGTATCTTTACAAACCCTATATACTTTAAATGAGGTTGTAACCTTATATACTTTAAATGATGTGATATGTGTGTATTGATAAGCCAAGATTGTATTGACATCTTGTGATAAATTAATTAATTAATTAGCCAAGTTAATTAATTAATCCAATTAACATGCAAAATGTTTTGTAGTATAAAAAAAAATCACCAACTAAGTTAATGTGCAATGGAAAATAAAGTTGACACGATGATTTGTTTACGAATGGGGAAAACCTCTAAGGCAAAAAACCCTATCGAGTGATTTTAAGGTCACCACTCCTGAGGATCCACTATTATCACAACAAACGGTTACAAATAAAGGAATCCAAGTACCTTATACCAACATACAGTTGAACCCTTACCCCAATACATAATTGGACTTGTTTTGTAGTGACAATCTCTCATTTTCAATGCACAGCTCTTAGTACGTGACTAACCTATTGATGCACAGATCCTAGTACGCGGCTTAGTCACCAACTTTAGAAAGATGCTGGCTACAAAATTCTGAAAATCACAAAGCTCCTTGGTTACAAAACCCAACGGCGTACAAACGCAGTAGCTTCTTCAAGAAAAAGATGAATTATGGCAAATTTTGTCTCCGGTTACAATTTTCATGAACAAAACTTTGCTTCACACTTGCACAACCTTTGACGGCCCTTAAAATAATCCTTATATATGTTAAGAGTTGTGAGAAAAGAAAGCCTAAACATGTACACACGAATTGGAGTGAAATCAGATCTGAAAAACTGATTTTGATAATTCTCGATAGATAGGGCATCTATCGAGCAGCTGTCCAGTATCAGGCTAAAGCAGCCTTTTAAACCTCGATAGATGCAATTTGTCAAGCTAGTTATTGAGTTTTAAAATCCAGCACTTCTTCACTTGTTTCTTGGACAGATTTGCATGCCTTTAATACTTGCACTTGAACTCTTGTTCCTTGAAGTATTAAACACATGCTAGATCTACTCAATTACAAGTAAAGTACGTTTTGTCAAAGGATTAGCCAATTCTAAATGACATATGTTCCTAACATCATTCACATATGTCCTAACAATCTCCCCCTTCAGCAATTCATGGCAAAACCACAACAAACAAATGAACATATGAAAGAAGTCATAAATCACTCAACTCATACTCACTTGTTAGATACAATAAAATCTATCATAACACAAACTCTTAAAAAACTTTGCAAGAAAAGAGTTCATGGAAAGAAAACTTTGACAACCTATATTTCTAAAACACTTTAACCAAAACTTATCACAGCATTTTAGTGTGAAACAGAAATAAAAGATTGCATACAAGAAATAAGAAGCAAGTAAGAAGAAACATGTGCATAAAGAGAGAAAAGAAACAACACATGAAGAGATAGGTGAAAATGTAATAACAACCTCAATATATACATATATATATATATATATATATATATCAATAATAAGTACAAGTTTTGCTATCATAAAGTGGTCACAATACCAAAGGTACAAGAACAAAGTATCTAAATAATAAAGAAAAGAAAAGATACATAAGTCCTCACTACATCCCTAAGAAAGTATAGACACTCCCCCTAACAAAAATCTCATATATTAACTCTTCCTCTAAGTATATGACTACTTCCATACCTAAAACTACTCCCCTTTTTTGTCACGAATGACAAAGGGTAAGTCACTAAGAAACAACCATATCCTCATCACCGAAAGAGCTAGAAACCTCATCCCTATCAACAATAGCACCAGCATCTTTATCAGAGTCACTATGCCGACCTCGTCCTCAGATGCCTTTGGAGAAGGAGTAGGAGAAGCTACGAAGCCACCTATGACACAACTTATGAGTGAGTGTATTGAGGCGAGCATCCATGCGCTCAAGCTGTGCCATGACGGCCTCTAGAGCCACACCACCTGCGGAAAAGGAAGGTGCAGAGGTGGATGGAGCTGAAAAAGCTGGAGGTGTCGTTGTCTCAGTCTGTGGCCGCTTCGGTCGAAGCTAGGCCTCACTCCATCTAACAATCGCCTCATCAATGACACACATTATAGGGACACGATTCGACACGGGAAAGGAGACAGAAAAGTGGCAGAGGATCTTCGTGATAGCTGAAGGAAAGATAAGCTTATCACGAGTTGTTGTATCCTTATATACATCTATGAGGGAAAGAATGAAGTGAAAAGGGAAATCTATAGTGAGGTTCTCTAAGAGAGATAACAAAAATCGAGCACGAGGCTCTGTGATAGAGTTATAGTAAGATAATGGATGGGGAATGAATGTCATTACCATTTTAAGAAACCTCGGACCTTTAGCAAAGGTCAAGCAATGGGTGTTTTGACGACCACCCCATAAAGAAGGAGTCTCACAAAACAAAGACACAAGTTCATCTTTAGACACAGTCTTAAGACGATCACAGTTGGAGTAGTTAGGATGCGTTACCCTCAGGACGTGGAGCGCCTTGGATACAAGATTCAGAATTATCACAATGCGCGTACCTCGAATGCAAGTAATAAAATGAGACACTGAATAATCAAATCCATGCATATTGGAGTAAAACTCATGTATGATCACGAAAGGACAAGTGACCGAGATGTCACATAGTGACTCCCAACCCCTACTATAGATGACAGTGGGAAAGTCAGTATTGGAAAAATCTAATAAGATGACCTGGCATTCCGAATGAATGCCTCGTCAAGAAAAGTTCTCTGAGAAGTCCTTACGGGCTTTCTCGTCACAAGATGAGAAGGGGTAGAATCAGAGGAAGATGCCCCGAAATGAAGAGGATTCCGGGACAGAGTGGACTTACGTTTAGGTGCCATGATGCAGACTAAAAGAATGAGAGAGAGAGAGAGAAGCAGAAAAGCACCAAACAGTTCAATATCAATATGATAGAAAATGGAAGGTATGTATGCATGAAAAATGCATGAGCATGTGACATGAAACAATAAAAGCATCATGGGCTCAACCCAATCCAAACCTACCAGTACACAAGCTTGCAACAAAGTAAACACACATCTAAAATGCATGAAACACTATTAAAATGCAATTTGATGCAATGCATGATGATTTAAACTCAGTTAAACAAAAACCCATCACAAAAATTTGGCAAAAACCTCAAAAAGTTTCAAAAACCCCGAAAGTTAGGTCAAAATGAATGAAATGCATGATACAAGAGAGAAATAAGATCATACCAGATGAAGAAAACTTGATTTAGGCCGAAGATCAAGTGGGGAATGTGAAGAGGTTGAGTTTAAGGTGTTTGAGAGAGAGAGAGAAGTGAGTTTCTATCGAGAGAGATCGGAGAAAAATGAAGAAATATCGCGCTGACCCTATAAATAGACATATACGTAGCTCATTGGATCGAGAGGTGTCAAGAATTAAAATGGCCAGAAGGAGCTATCGAGAAGCTATCGAGGAGCTATCAAGAGGAGTCCACAGCAAATAGACCTTGATGGATCGAGAAGCTATCAAGAAGACAGAAACATTTTCGATGGATCGAGAAGCTGTCAAGAAGCTATCGAGACAAATTCTCAAAAATTTCGATGGATCGAAATTGCGATAACAACTATCGAGAAAGGAAGCTCAAGAGCTCGATAGATAGCCTAGCTATAGAGAGGTATCGAGAAGCTGTTGATATTGCTTAAAACAGTTTTTCAAAGAAGAGAAAAACACATAAATGAATGCAATCAAGCATGCTACTTAACTAAAGATCCAAACAACATTTTAAACTCTCAAAAACATCTCTCAAAAAAAAAATGTTAAGCATATAGATCCAAAACACACGCGCACACTAAACAAGTCTAACCAATTTTATATTTTAAAAATAAGTCAAGACAGTTTAGTGAACAAACATTAACACATGTATTCCTTGTGATGTCAAATCACATTGTACTTGCACATGTATCAAAAGTAGCAAAGAATATTGCGTGTTGTGTGTGAAAAAACATCGCAAGATTGCATAAGTGCCTACATGTTATGACGATTTAAGATATGAGCAAATCAATTTAACTCACATACGATTATAACTGCTTGATAGAAACTATCACTTTCGAGGTACATCTTATAACTTTCACATCTCCTACAAGACACGTTTGCAATCATATATAAAGCATATTGATTCTTTTTGTTTTTATTTTTCTTTGCATATTTTCTTTTAAGCATATCATGCATGGGCATATAAGAGAGAAAAAATAAATACCCAGTTATGTTTAGCTTTTGATGTTGCATTTTTGCTATGCTGAAGTATACAGATGTCATTTCATGATTGATAGGCAACAATGGTGAGATGGTTATTTATGCCTTTCTCTTAGGATTTTCTAGTTCTACCCATCAAAAAGAGTGATTGAGTGTTAAGTATAAGAGATTACATAATCTTACTTTTCACAAACATGAGTCACATAGCTCACTTGCTTAGTAGTGCATATAGATGCCCATTTAAGCTACAAACGATACAAAGTTTAGAAAATTTTGTTTCATTGGCCATTCAAGGTACAAAAGTACTAATGTACACAAACAATCAATTTTAGAAGAAACTTTTATTATTTTTAGAGTATTGCAAAATTGATTGCTTGTGATGATTTGGTTGCACTCCACAAACAAGAATCTTCTCCTGTAGAATGATGAAAACTCCACCAAACACAATATTGAACCAAAAGAAACAAAAGTGAGAAAAGGCAAACTAAACTGTGAACGCAATACTAGAAAATTGCAGGGATTTGAATTTGATTATTCGGTTCTCTCCAAGCTGACCAAACCAACTCTGCAACACCTCCTCTTTGACTCCGAGCAAAGATTAGGTTATATAACTCATTTTTGCCCACCTACTAATAATGGTAATTCTAGACTCTTTCCAGCCAGATAAAGATCATTACTTGGTGAGATGGTTCTCTTTCTAACTCTCCTTTTTGTAGAGTTGGCCTTTGTAACTTCCACTTATGCGTACCTAGGAGTGTAGCCAAGAATAATTACTTGGGGGGGGGGGGGGCGTTGTAGGAAAGATATACTAAAATATAATTCAACCAATTTTCATGTGATTCAAACCATGAAAATTGAAGACTACGACAATAATTTTTCGGTCCTTTGTATAGATACTCTATGTTTCTAGGTAGATATGGACCTGTTATGAGATAAGCATGTCGAATTTCATCTTGTTCATTGATAGAGAATTCATATATTTATTTACACGATCTTGGATCATAGTCTATCCTTTTAGATTGAATTCTTGAACATTTGGAGGAACGCTCATTAGACATTGAAGTATCAACATTTGTTTCTACAAATTACCAAAGTTTTGAATGACATACAACTTTTTCTTAAAAAATGCTTTAATTGTTTGTCATTTGCTCATTATTTGGCACCTAATTTCAAACCCAAAAAAAAAAAAAATCAATTCAAAAAATGATAAACTAACTTAGAAGAGAGATATAATAAATTATCATATAAAATTCATTCTTACACATTCTCATGGCCCTCACCCCACCCGAACCCACTAGAGAGAAACAACACAAAAGCCAAAAAGGCTGAGTCATAGAGTCAGTGGGCCAAGAATAAAGAATCCAATAACAATAAACACAAAAAGATAAAGTCGAATAAATATAAATTGATTTACTGGCAAAAGATATCACATGCACATACTTGATATTTTTATTATGCTATTTAGTGTTTAGTTCAGTTCTAGAGAAAAAGAGAGAGAACTGAGATGAGAATGACTGAATGAGATAACTTAAGGAATTGAGGCAAAGGCTTTAGGATTTAAGGTTGAGCGATGAAGGATAGGTTAGGTCAGCGGCTAGTGGACCTACATCGCCACGTCAAGCCGAAGAGGTGTGACCGCATGATGTGAGGACTGGGAATTCAAGCAACATGAACTAAGGTCATTAAGCAGAACGCAGAGGCGTGACTACATGAAGACTAGGAATTTAGGCAGAAGCGTGAGGTGATGACTGAAGAGTTTATTTTGTTTGATTAGAGGTGATGACTGAAGAGTTTATTTTGTTTGATTAGGATTAGGAATTTCAGATTTGGGGTTGGGCTGGGCTGGGCTAGGTTGGAAGTGCCTTTAGTTTAGAGGAAAAGAATTTTGTATGATCAAGGACTTTGGGCTCGTCAGCTGGGCAGAATGTGGACAAATATTTTTGTTTTATTTGAAATTGTATTGAACTAGTTGTTAAAAATAATTTTGGGGGGAGGGGGGGGGGGGGCGGATTTAATTCTTAGAGGGGCCCTTGTCTTTTTTTTATATACTCAATGGAAAATTTAAAAATTTGGGGGGGGCCATGGTTGTCCCAAGGAGCTAAGCAACTCCGCCTTATGCATACCGATTGAGATAGGGTTATTATTTATTACACCATACAATTACCACTTTTATTTGAGATGTAAAACTTAATCGGGCAAAAAAGTAAAATGGTTAAAAAGTTTGAAGTTTAAAAATTTTACTCCATTAACTTTTACAACTTACATGGAAGTAATAATTCCATGATCCAAATCCTAGATGTACACCTCCAAACGGATTTATGTGAACAGTTTAATGTAAGTCAATATTTTTCTTTGGTTAAGGTGCACACCTAATGTTTTGGGTTATTTTGAAAAACAATCTTATTGTTTTAGAATTTGGATTTTGACACTTTTTTTTTTTTTAAACACGATAGAATTTTTACTCTAGCCTAATCTAAATGTATATGTGTGTGAAGCTCCCTCTTGGAGACTTAACCTCACAAGCATTTATACTTGTAGAGTGACCATTGCACCAAGGAAGAGTGGTCATATACCACTTTGAGCATTAACTCGTTTGTTCATTTATCGTTGATGTGTTCGTTAAGTGCCACATAAGTTGTTACACATGTTTTTGTTGGTCCAACCAACTTGTGACACGTGGATTTATCAATTTATGATCATGATGATTGTTCCTCCTAGAGTCTCCATTTCAAATCAAACTATTTTTATTGGGGTTTGCAATATTTTTTTAGGGAATGATGCAGGGAGTAATTCACAAACTCCCAAGAAAATTTCTCTTGAAAATTTTGAGAGAGTGAGAAATGAATCCTATCAATCAAAACAAACCTAGAAATCCTCTCAAGAACCAAATCCCCACAGAGAGAGAGAGAGGAGAGAGAGGAGAGAGAGAAAGACCCTCTCAGGAACCACAGTGAACCTAGAAATCCCCAACCAAGTCACACCTTCACACCCAACCAAGAATCACTAATCAGACCCAAAAATCAAAGAACCCAAACCACGAATAATAGAGAGCGATGTGCTGAGAGATTGACACTTGAAATATCTGAACCTATTGTTGCTTGCATTTCAAATTTGGCCTTCAAATTGACTAGTTTAATTGAATCACCCATGCCAAACTAACCCCAATTGGAAGAGGTCGACACTGTAGCTTGATCCAAACCAAGCATTTGTCCATGCCGACACTATAGCTCAAGTTTCGGCCACGGAGCAAGTTAAGCTTAGGGATTGATGACATTTGGTGGTTGTGGAGGTGCCAATTGATGTTTGCTAACTCATTTACCTCAACTTTGCTTGGCCACCCACAACATCGCTCACTACCTCTCCTAAAATGTTCTCCGCCGCGATCTTAAGATGAGGGCTTGTTGATTTTGTTAGGTGTTCTTTGTGTCGGTCATATGGTTCTTTGTTGGGTGTTCTATGTGAGGGATTTTGGGTTTTAGTTGGGTGCTATGTTCTTTGTTGGGTGTTGGCTAGGTGTTATGTTCTTTGACAGATCCATATGTTCTTTGCTAGGTGTTATTTTTGCAAATGTAATGTTGATTTGGACAAAAGACTTTGGGAAAGAACAATAAGAAAGTGTTCATATTGTTCATCTAATAGATCTACTAATAGTGTTAGATGATGATAGTGTTAAACTGTGTTGGATGATGATAGTGTTAGATCCATTTTTGTTTGTTTTATTTATTATTTTTTAGTGGGTGTACAACAAAAATGTGTAAAATTTACACAAATTTTTTTTTCTAAAATTGACATTCACCAATTAGTGTATAATTGTGTATATTTATAAGTTTGCTATAGTAACCTGGTATAATTACACTAACACTATTTATTTTACATTTAATTTTTTATTATTTCTTTATGTATCAATAGGATAAAGGAAGAAAGTGAATAATAGTTGTTGTGTGTGAAAAAGATAAATAATTTAAAAAATTAAAAAGAATTGATATTTTAATAAAATGTAGTATAAAATAGATAATTTAATATAGAGTGTTTTGAAAAGTGGGTATGGAAAATAAAAAAAGTAAATTCTCCTCCTATAATAATAACAAAAATTAAAAATTAAAAACTCATAATGCTTCGTGTCTCCTCTTGCCTAATCCCCAGTGTCATCATTGGAGAGTTGATCAATCATTTATCTGCATGATGTCATTCAGTAGGTGGTGCCTGCAATTAGTAGACCATAGCGTTGAGTTTGCTACAGATTTTCCTTATAATAGACATTCGACATACTGTACAACTCCACAAACTGGAGGTGAGAAAAGAAGTCTCTACTTGCCTCTAAAATGTGTTAACCTGATTAAGCACAAATTTATATATTGATGGTTTTTATAACGTGATTAAGCATACCTACCACTACGAGTCCATTATTATTGTATTAGGATTTAGGATTAACCAATAGTGGACATAAAATAAACCAAATTGAATTATATACTCCTGAGTTAAGCTAGGATTAGCCTGGCTTTATACAGAAAGTGTACTAGTAAAAGATGTAACCACAAAGGCTTCACCTTGATGTATGCTTCTATAAACCTACACATGATATCCATGCATTTCTTTTACTTTCAGTCATTACTCTTTGCCTCCTCTACTTTTCTTCCTCTAATTTTTTCATATACTTGAACGGAATATTAAAAATATATATAACTCACACAGTTTTTGACTTGATAAATCTGTGTCTTGCATATAAAGGCATGATATCTTCATATTGAGCTCTGAATATATATATATTTTGGTGACCATAGACTTGTAAGAAAATAGTACCTGAACGGCATTCTCCTGACGCTCTTTGAGTAAACAATTTTCAAGATACCTCACTCTGTCATTTCTCTACATACGAAGGAGCGAAACATCATATGAATAAGGGGATAAAAAACAAGAAGAAATTAAAGTGTTTGCTGTTTTCACAAATTAAAAGTTAAGATTAATTGTGTTATTAGTGTACCCTGACATATAAGGACTGGATATACTCTTGAAGCCCTGCAACTATGTGACAACTTTGTTGGTATTTCTCCCAAATGTCCTATACATCATAATCCAATTAGATTTTTCCAACATGTGAAAAAATATTGAATTCATCAAAGACATACTTAATTACCTCTATATTCGGTGGTAGAGGACGCCCTTGAGCCAAAAGTACCTGATCCACTCCAAGCACATTTAGCAGATGAACTTTCCTAGTCGTAATGATGATTTTACTTCCCACTCCAAACCAATCGCGATTTCCAATTAGTGCATACAATTGTTCCAAATCATCCACATCATCAAGAACAATTAAAACCCGCTTAAAGCATAATTTTTCTTTAATTATATCCATTCCTCTGGTACAATTTGCTATTGCTATATCTCTTTCTGATAGAATATCAGACAGGAGTTTTTCTTGTAGGTAAACTAAACCATTGGACTGCTTTGAATTTTGTGCAACATCGCTGAGGAAGCTGCTACCTTCGAAAGTATAATAAATCTTATTATAAATAGCTTTTGCAATTGCTGTCTTTCCCATTCTTCTTGGCCCACATATTCCTACAAAGATGACATCTTTTGACCCAACTTGCAAGAAGAGTTGTAGGTACTCATGGCATATATCATATCTAAGAGGATAGATGGAAATGATCAGATTTGTCGGAATTCGTTTGTTTATGATGTCTTCAACAACTCTACCTACTAGCATAGACTCAATCCTGGATGATATGTCAATTTGTCATCAACATGAAAATTATGAGAACAAGAAGCATCCATGAGTACCAAATTAGACTTGACAAAGTAAGTGGCAATGAAACTGATTCTACGCTTCTAGCTACTATGAATTAACACAAAGTCTAATGGGCAATGGCACAACAAATTTGACAGTTGTAGAGCCATATTAAAAATAAAATAAAAAGATGTTACTCCGATCCTAGTTTGCTACCTTAACAAATTGTGAGAAAAGTCGTAAAATTCTTATACGTGAAATTTCATTGCTGATAAATTAATCGTGAAGAAAGATAATTGAGCAACAAAAAAGATTAAAAAAATTAAAATTAAAAAAAAAAAAAAAAAAAAAAGTGAAGAAAGGAAAGATATCAAATTCTTGAAAAAGTTTGTTTAATTGAAAAAAATAAATAAATTATAACAAAATGCATTAGCATCTTCTCCAATTGAAATTGAATTATTTCAAGTTCAAATCAAATATTAAAAAAAAGAAAATCTAAATATGTCGAAAGTCATGTTATTTACAATTTTAAACAAACATATATAGCATTTTTCTATACAGCTAGATTATAAAATCAATCTAACTAGAGGAAAAAGAAAAGAATACCCATTGGAAGCTCGATGATCCCAGCCGCACAAGTTTGCTGCTTCTGTAAGAGCAGGTGTCCACCTTCTTCGCCAAAAGCTTCCAAGCCTTTGTATGCCTACTACCTTAGCAGCAGAGCCTCTTTGTTTTCTAATATCAGAGGGATCCACATCAAAGAAGATGGGCAACACAATTAGCCCCCACTCCTTCCTGCACCGCAAGATCAGCACAAGCTCTTCAAGGCACCAACTTGATGAAACGTACTCTTTAGAGAACAAAACTATGGAAATTCTTGACATCCCAATAGCGTCTTGCAACTCGTTCCCAATTTCTGTTCCTTTTTGCCTTCTTCGAAGTTGCTTGTTGTCTTTGAAAGTGGGGACTCCACGCGCGATCAGAGATTTATCTATCATGTCTGTAATGTACTTTCGGGGATCTTCATGTTGAACACTAATATACACATCGTGTAGCCGGCCAGAGGTTGAAGATGACGACGATGAGGAAACGGCCATGGAAAGTGACCAAGAGAGCTAAGAATGCTATGTTTGCTAGCAAAGTCAATAATGGAGATATGGAAAATATGTGATGTAAATTGGAATAGTTCAGTTATTCATTACCTTTGCAAAAGGAAAAAGGTCATCCGCTTTTCGAGTTAAACTTTTGTCTCTCTTTCTTTTTTAATTCACCGTTTCAGTATTTTGTCCGTGTGCAAACAATATTTTATTTTATTATTATTACTTTTTGTGAGATATTACTGATTTTAAAACATTTGACACCCGTAGCAGTCGCATCAGCTCGTTTATTTTACACATCTATTTATACATTCAAAATCTACTTTTTTTATTTTACACATTTATTTTTACAAAATACTTGCATCAATTCATCTATTTTATCCCATCTTTTAATTAAATAATCAATTTTCTTAAATTTTTTATTATTTCTATTAACTATCTACGTGCGCACTCTCACTCTCACTCTCACTCTCTGTACCCAATTTGTTTTTGGTCTCTCTCTCTCTCTCTCTCTACCCATCTCTACCCATCCACAGCCCAATCCACAACTCCAATCCCCAGCTATGATCCCTAACTCCGATCCGCAGCTCTGCCGATCCATAGCGCCGATCCGCAGCTCCGATCCCTAGCACCGATCCACACTCTGATCCACAAGCACTGATCTCCCTAGCTCCGATCAGGCAAGACCCAGCTTCGATCAAGCACCAATCTGTCTCTTTGTTGTTTGTTCGTGTGAGTTTGTTTGTGTATAGGTGTGTTTGTGTATCTGTGTTTTTTTTTTTTTGGAGCAAGTGTATGTCTAAGTTTGTTACTGAGTATCTGTGTTAATTTCTCTGTGGATATTACTGATTTTGTTGAGTTCGTTGAGCACAGAGAAAAGAGAGGAAAAATAGAGCGAACAGGAAAGGAATAAAATAATCCATACACGAGCTACAGTACCCGTGTATATTTACACGGGTACTGTAGCTTGTGTATGAATTTCCACATTTTTGGCTATTTATACACCCACTGATGTGGGTTTTTTTTTTTGCATAAAATGTGTAAAAGTTATACTTTCTTTTATTTTAGAAGTTTTTAACTGAGCTGGTGTGGATGCTCTAATGAATTTTTTTTTTTTTTTTTTTTTTGGTTAAAAGGATAGGTTCATTAAACTAACAAGCCAACATTCATTTGAAAATGGATTCTCAAGAACTACAAAATCATCAGTCAAGCAGCAGCCTTCCCTTGCGAGCATGTCTGCACATTTATTCCCCTCCCTGTACACGTGCTTGATCCTCATGCCTTGGTACCGTGTGAGCAAGGCCCTACAGTCATCTAGAAGAGGAGTATAGTATTTGTTAGGGGTGTTGCTAGCACAAACCAAGTCTACAACTACTCTTGCATTAAGTTCCACAACAATATTATTTATCCCCATATGAGATGCCAACATCAAACCATCTCTCAAGGCCCAAAATTCTGCCTGTACACTAGTTGACATACCTATCTTCCTCATGTAGCCTTTAACCCACTTCCCTTGAGAGTCTCAGTTCAAGCCTCCACCTCCTGCCTTCCCTAGATTTCCCATTGACGCCCCATCAGAGTTCAGTTTCTACTAGCCTGTTGGAGGTTTCTGCCAGTGCACCCAAGAGGCAGAAAATTGTTTATTTTTCTACTGCTTGCTTATGCAAAAAAAAAAAAAAAAAAAAAAAAAAAAAAAAAAAAAAAAACTCTGTTGCAAGTCTGGTGCAAGAGTGGTGAATATGGAGATTAAGGGGTTTGTTGTCAAAGACAACTCCATTCCTATGCTTCCAAATCTCCCAAATAGTGAAAAGGAAGATGGTGCTCCAAGGAATCCCATTAACTTTGACCTAGTTGCTACATAAACAGTTTCTTTCTAGCCATTCTAACAAACCCAATTGAAATGTATTAGTTAAAGGTTGCGGTATTCCAACCCGTTTCCACAGATTTAGTGCAAAGGGGCAATCTTTTAGCATATGAGCTATGGATTCATCTTCATTTTTGCATAGAGGGCATCTGGGATCACAATTAATCCCTTTCTTGGCAATTACTTGTCTGATCGGAACACTTTCATGGAAACACAACCAGAGAAAGGAAGCAATTTTTGGCCAAATGTCAAGCTTCCATCCATTGCCCTTCAAAGGCCTAAGCTTCTTTATCCTCAGGTCTGAGTCGAGCATAAGTTGATGCCGTAGTAAACTCACCATCCCTTGTAAATTTCCACATTAGGGTGTCTTCTTTATCACCCCACAATTGCATAGGGATAGCACGAATTTGTTCTCTCACCTCCCTTGGTAAATTATGTGAAATCCTATCCCAATTCCATTGGCCTCCTTGGAACAATTCCACAATAGTCAACTATACTCCTCAGCCCGTAGTGGTCTTGCCATCAACTCCCTTAAGGACTCACCCTTCACCCATTTGCCTTCCCAAACTTTTAATTTAGGATTCCTTCCCACACTCCAACATATTCCTTCCACAAAGGTAGGAAAACCTTTGTTCACTGCTAACTAGCAAGGGGAACAGAGGAGTTTATTTGGATCCTTAGCTTTTTGCCGAGACTAAGAGCAATACTTCCTTAGCATTACCTTTGCCCATAATGCTTCTTTCTCCTGGTAAAGTCTCCAATTGAGTTTAGCCAGTAGAGCTATATTCTTTGCCTGTGCTTCCTGTAAGCCCAAGCTCCCTTCCTCTTTAGATTTGACTACTTTGTTCCACCCAACAAGGTGCAACCTTCTTTTTTCCACCGTCAATCCCCATAGGAGTCTCTATTAATTCTATCAAGCTTCTCACACAGGTGCGTAGGTAGAGCCGCCCCTCACATAATATAGTTGGGGATGACATTCATGACTGACTTGACCAGCACAATCCTTCCACCAAAGGACAAAATTTTTTTCTTCCATCCTACTAGCTTCGTGAGCACCCTTTCCACCACAAAATTAAATTGGCCTTGGTTTGCCCCTCTATGCTTCAAAGGAAAACCCAAATACTTTCCAAGATTGGATGTAGCTTGGATGCCAAGATTATCACACACTTTCTCCTTAAGGCTAGTAGAAATATTTGGGGAGAAGTAGATCCGAAACTTTTCATAGCTAATAACCTGACCCGACTCCTCACAGAACTTGTCTAAAACTTCTTTAATAGCCTCACTTCCTTTCTCACTCGCCTTAGCAAAAAACAGTAAGTCATCTACGATAAACAGATGTGAAATTCCAATATTTTCCTTCGAAGCTTTCATCGGAATCCACCTTTTCCTGATACACGCCTTCTCGATCAACTGTCCGAGATACTCCATACAAAGAATGAACAAGTATGGAGACAAGGGATCCCCCTGCCGGATTCCTCTCGAGGGTCTAAAAGTGTCAAGCTTGCCTCCATTACATAGAAGTGATATACTGGTAGTGGAGATGTAGCTCATAATCAATTGTATCAGATTTTGAGGGAGGTGAAAGGCAATCAGCACCTTGTATATAAAACTCCACTCAAGGCGGTCATAGGCCTTCACCAAGTCAACCTTTACAACCATAAACCCCAACTTGCCTTTTTTTTTTTTATCTATAGAGTGAATAAGTTCATGTGCAATGATAATATTATCCAACCCTTTTCTCCTTGGCACGAAGGCAGCTTGGACAGGGGAGATAATTTTGTCAAGGAAATGTCGGATTCTTGCCACTATGATTTTTGACACAACCTTATAAATGGGGTTGCATAGACTAATAGGACGGTAGTTGTTTAGGCTTTCTGGGCTTTGGCACTTAGGAATGAGGCATATGAGAGTTTCATTAAGATATTCCGGAATCGCCCTAGTCTGAAAGACATCAACTATTTCCTTGCACACCAAGTCTTTGACATCAGTCCAAAAGATTTGGAAAAATCCGACGTGAAGCCCATCAGCTCCTGGTGCCTTAAAGGGCTTCAAGGCCCACAACCCTTAGCTTATCTCCTCCTCAGTGACAGAGTTATTAAGAAGGCCCTTTTCCTCATCAAATAGGAAGCAACAAGAAAAATTTCAATCTCCGGGTCCCTGGTAGAAAAGGTGTGACTTGTTTCATTAATCTCCTTATATTAAGTTAGAATGAAATTTTTAACCTCATCCTCTTCTATGATCCACTCCCCCATAGAATTTTTGATACTCTTAATTTTGTTTCTGTGTCTTCTCACCAAGGTGGAAACATGAAAAAAAGGAGGTGTTTCGGTCCCCAAATGCATCCCAGTTTAGTCTAGATTTAAGGGCCCAATGCTCCTCCTCTTGACGCCTAATTTTTGAATATTCCCTTAAGAGGTCCTATTCTAGCTGGACAAGAAATTGGCTGGGCCCATTTGAGAGGGCCTTCTGTGCTCCATAAATTCGGGCTAAGACTCCTTTTTCTTGCAAACAAGTTACCAAACACCGACCTATTCCATTGCTTAGCACTGGATGTAAATTTCTCAATGGCACATGACAGCACATTCTCCTCTTCCCAGGCACTCCTAACCACCTGGGAGTTCCGGGTGTTGTAACCACATAGTCTGAAATCTAAACGGTTTATTCTGAGGACCCTGAGTGGATTGGGAGAGTTCTAATAGGGCAGGGCATTGATCAGAGAAAACACAGGGAAGGTGAGTAACAGAAGCCTCAGGAAACATGAGTCTCCATTCTGGGTTAGCAAAACACCTATCAATGCATTCCAGAATTAAGTTCGAGACTTGCCTACAATTCGACCACGTGAATTTAGGGCCGGAGAACCCCAGGTCCAAAAGGTTATAGGATTCAAGGCAGGCTTTGAAATCAAGAGCTCTATTGAGATTCACTCGCCTACCTCCCAATTTGTCATTACTACTCAGATCCTCATTAAAATCACCTCACAGAAGCCATGGAAGATTATGGAGTTGGGCAACTTAAGACAGGTTATCCCACAAAATTTTCCTTTCAGCCAAACGTGGACTAGCATAGATAGGAGAGATTATCCAACAGAGGTCAAAATCACGTACTTTAATTGTGGCATGGATTTCCTGCTTCGTGGCCAAGAGCACAATGACCTCAACATCCTCCTTCTTCCAGAGAAGCCAGAGCCCTCCAGCATACCCTATAGTGTCAGTGGCGAAGAAACCATCAAAAGGTAATGATTCAGCAATCTCCGCTGCTCTATACCCACCAACCCTGGTCTCAGTAATAACCATAATGGTCAAAAAATAATTGACAGCCATTTCCATCACTTTTCTCCTGAAATCCATGTTCAAAGCACCTCTACAGTTCCATAACAAAATATTCATCTTGACACAATGATTGTTTGGAATCTCCATCGGGCTAGTTCCCATCATTAGCGATGCTATCATGCTCCATCCCACTTTCCTGAGCAATTCCTTGGACGCCATCCAATTCGGCTTCCACAAAACCGTATGATTCAGAATTCCATGGATCTCCTCCCTGCAGCTAACCAATAAATCGCACTTCTTAACTGGGTTGACCATTTGGAATAGCTTCATTGTGGGGGTGTTCCCCAGATGTAACGAGATAGTTCCCCTGAAGTCTATCACCCTCCTTTCCTATACCAGCCAGCCTAATTCGTCCAAGTGTGGCACCACTAATGGCCTTCTCAGTTTGTTCAGTTCTTCGGTTCTTTCTCCGAAATCAAAGGCAAGTCCGTGATGAACTTCCACCATGGGTTTGGTGTTAAGCTCCACGCCGAATGATCCACCACCAAAGTTCCATTTCTCCCACTGGCTTGAGTTAGTGGAAACAGGTTCTTCCAAGCTACACAAAGCTCCTCCTCGAAATTCCCCATTGTGGTCGTTGGTGCTACTCTGATCTGTGCAACCAGCTCGTCGGGAATGGCTACAGCTCTGCCCCTGAACCAGATTGCCCAACCCGAGGGTGGAAGAGTTGATGGGTGACGGCCAGGTTGCTCCATGAGTGTTACTAGCGCTGGAAACAGAGCCAGGAGGTGATGGAGATAGACTTAGCTGAGAAGCTGAGTCCGGGTTAGCTCGTTTCAAAAAAAAAATTATTTGTAGTACTGGCATGCTTCTTATCACAAGGTAAGTGTGCAGTTTTGATTTCCTTGTTTATCGGTTCTCCTACTTGAGTTGAGCGGTTAGAACAGTCACATATTTCATTTCATTGCCCAATGCTTCCCTCTAGCCCTTAGGCATGTGATTTACGTTTCCTTCACATGACACAGGCTTTTGGGATGTACTGGCTTTGAAAAGAAAGGCCTTTCCCACATTCCCACCAGTCAGATTATTAAATGAATTTCCAAGGTCACCTTTAGTTCCACTTGTTCCCACTTCAGTTTGTTGATTTAACCAATTGGTTGCATGGGCTCGTCCATTCTTAACTCCCTGCCTTTTTTTTTTGTAACTAGCATCCATTCCCCATTCTGAGGTTCAGGTTGCTTCTTGGTTTGGTTGTCAGGCATGGTAGCTCTAGGTTCTTCCTCTAACTCTTTTTCAGGTGGCCGTATATGGTAAGGGCAAGGGCAAGAATCCTGCTTATGACCCAATCTGCCACAGCAATAGCACAAGGAAGACACACCCTCATTCATCACCTTTTGGCGCAACCGGCCAACTTTAACGGTGTTGATTAGAGGTTTTGTAAGATCAACCTGTAAACATAGTCGAGCATAGCTACCTCTTGCACCAGCTGCCGTATATGAATCAATTCTCAACACCGATCCAATGGCTTTGCCAATTTCTAGCAGCACAGAGTTATCATAAAATTCAATGGGAAGTTCTAGGAGCCTTACCCACACCGCCACTGAATTGAAGCTCGCTTCTGACGCCTTAAAATAAGGCTCCCATTGTCGCATAGCAAGGAAATGCTCTCCAACAAACCAAGGCCCTCCCCTTAACACCTTATCATAATCTGCCTTTTCACTAAATTTTATCAAGAAAAAATCCTTACAAAGGTCTATACAATCCATTCTAGCCACTGGTTTCCACAAGGCGTTGAGCTTGAAAGTTAGGTAGTTGTAACCCACCGAGCGACCAAAAACTTTCACTATCAACGCCTTTGACCATGGAGCTCTAATGCGAGATTTTGTCTCTTTGGAGAGTTTGACTTCCGCCATACCCTCGGTGATATCTTCCAGTTCAATATCCGAGTCCACATCAAGTTCATCTGTTCTGTCAAGGCTGAAAGCTTGGGCAAAAGCACCAGGAATTTCTCCAATGAGAGTATCCCGATAGCTCACCTGGCTACGAGGTTGTGAAAATGGCTTCGCCCTACTGCTGTCTTTAAACTTCTTAAAACTCCTAACTTGTTCTGCCTCCTCCTCTCTCAACTGATGGTTTTCCTGGTTGAGCTCTGGTTCCATGGATAGTTCGCTAATGCTTATGTTTCTCTCACTTCACACTATTAACACCCCCTAATGAAATTACATAAGCATTAGCATTCATGGGACTAAAATTTTTCACATTTTAGAAGCTCATTTTATTTATTTTAGCATACTATTTTATAATACACCCAACATTTTTTGTTTTAATTATTTTAACACTTTATTTAAATACTCTGCCTTTATTAGTGTTTTTAATTTTTACTTTATTCTTTGTTTCTTTGTCCCTTCCTCTCTATCTCTCCCAGTTTTATTAGGTAAGAACAACCACCACGCACAACTAACCATCACAACCCATGACCATAATCTCATTGTCCCAAAAAAAAGATTTCATATCAAACACACCAAAAAACTATAACAACTCTAATTTCTTTTTATAAGCCCAATCACCACAAACCCACCTCAACAATCACCACAAATAGCAACAAAATCGCTGCAACCTACCACTCACTACCACAAACACCCATAGCCCGCTGCAAATCTGATTTTTTTTTTTTTTTAACCTTCACAATTTGCCACAACAAATCACCCCCACCGCCATCCCAATAAAACCCAAACCCAAAGAAATCAATGGATCTTTGGTGGTTTAGGTTTGGTGGTTTTGCTACCTCCACCATAAATCTGATTCAAACTTTGGGTTTAGTGGAGAGAGAGAGAGAGAGAGAGAGAGGAGAGAGAGAGAGAGAGAGAGAGAGAGAGAGAGAGAGAGAGAGAGAGAGAATTTTTAATGAGAAAAAAGACTTTTTTTCTTTTTTCTTTTTTTTTTTGCCTTTGGAGCTACAATGTTCCCTTAAAGATAGGAGTTTACTGTTCACAGATTGCAAAAATTTTAGATGTAGCACCATCATTGCAGAATGCTTTTAGCATTTGAGATGTTAAAAATAGTAATTTGGCTTTTTAACCATAAATGCTAATGAGCAAGTAGGTAAAACCCCAAATAAGTGATTTTACCCCTCAATTACCAAAATTGAAACAACAACTGGGTTGCTATTGCTAAATTCTTTTAGAAAATCGCTATAGTAGGTTGCTACGTTTAGAGCATTCACATTCAGGTTCCTTAAAAAAATACCTATTTTAACTCTAAAAAGTTATTTTTATTTATTTTATCACCTCATCTCAACAACACCCCAGCATCTCATTTCTCTTATAAAAAAAAAAAAATCTCATTTCTTATTTTTACATACAACCCAATAAAATAATATAAACCATCCAATAAAATAAATATAAAACTACCTTATCTCTCTTTCCTCTCTCTTCCTCTTTGATTCAGACTCTTTTCCTCTTTGTCTCTCTCTTTCAACCACGCATCACCCAAAACCAAACCCAGAACAACCCATCTACCGCCCACTACCCAAACTCAAACCAACCCAACCCTTGAAACTGAGCCACCAACACAACAGAAACTAAAACCACCACCACGACCAACCAAAACCGAAGCAACCACCACCAAAACCAAAAACCCATTGGAATCTGCCACAAACCCAAAACAACAAATCCATCCACCTCCTACCACAAACCCATCAACCCAAATCAAAACAATCACATACCCAAATCAAAACAACCTCATACCCAAAATGAAGCCGATCAAAACAATGAACAACCACTACCACAACCATCGATCTACACCTTAGAGGAAGTGGTGGCAAGGTCTAAGAGAAAGGGCTAGAGAGAGAGAGACAGAGATGAGACAAAGATGGGGAAGAGAAAGCAAGAAACAGAGAAGACACAGAGAAAGAGGAGACAATGTATGAGAAAAGAAAAGGGAGGAGAGCAAGAATTCTTGAGAAAAGGAAGAGGAGAGAGAAAATATTTGACAATAAAGAATTTATAACAACTTACTACAATAATTCTTATAGGTAAGAATTCACTGTAGCATGGTTGTAAAACAATTTGGGTTTACACTCCCGGATAAAGATGGATTTTGACATTTTGGGATTGTAAAATAGTAATCTGAGGGTTTTACAACCCCTAATGCTAATGCTAATGCTCTTATAAATTATTGTAGGAGTGTGGCTAAAAATAAAATATATTAAAATATATTATTTTAGTATGTCTCTCTATTACTTTTAACCAAAATAATCAATCTCTTCCTGATGTCTCATGTCTCATGTCTCATGTCTCATGTCTCATGTCTCATCTCTCTCTCTTTCTCTCCCATGACACTACTACTACTACTGCCATTGTCACTATAGTAGCTGTTGCTATTATCGTTGTCGTTGCCACTCAACCTAATCCTCTAATCCCGTTACCCATCTTCCCTTCACTCTGTTGCTCTCTTTCTCTCTCAAATGAAACCAAATTCGCTCTTTATCTGTCGATTGAATCTAGCCAAGCTCACTACCCATTTCCCTCCTCTTTGTTCATATCTTAGAACCAAAGGGTATGTTGGTTTGAAATAAGGTTTCATTTGAGCTTGAGTTTTGATTTTGGTGGTTTTTGATTTAATGCATTATGGTGGTTTTTGCGTTAATGGGTTTTGGTGGTTGGCGTGACGGTGGTGATTGTGGTTCTTGTGGCTGGTTGTAGTGGTTGTTGGTGATGGTTTCAATTTTTGTAGGTGGTGGGCGGTGGATGCGTTGATCTAAGTATGGGTTTGGGTGGTGGCTATTTGGTTTAAGGAGAGACAAAGTGGAAGACAAATAGAGAGCTGAGGGAGAAGAGAGAGAAAGAGGAGTTATATTATTTTATTGGATAGTGTATATTATTTTAATGGCTTGTATGTATGATTGTCAGTATCCTAATCCGTAGAACGTCTTGAATCTCACTATGATCTCTATTAAAATGAAATCCGTGTGGGATCCCAATTTGGATCATAGGATCTCGATCTCATAGCAATACTAAAGATCATGCACTCTAAAAAAATATTCAATTTTTTTTTTTTTTTTTTTGCTTATCTTGAGCCTCCAAATAGAGCCCAAAGGTCTCAAGCTGATAAAAAATGTAATAAATAGATCAACCCAATGGTCCTAACCTAGATTGATTAAAAAAGAAAAAAGAACATATATAACAACAACAACAATAATAAAACCCTAAGGTTCACATCAATCGTCAACTTAAACTAATGAAAAAAATTACAGAAGAAAAAAGAGAAGAGAAGAGACTTGACTATTAAGAAATCTAACAGTGATGCCACTGTAAGAGAGACCATTGATGACAAAGGTGATTTATTAATTTATTTATTTGCAATTCCACTAACAATAACTAGAATGTTGTTTATAATGATCAAATGTACTTTGAGGAACCCATCAAAGATAACCAAAACTTTGGTTTTGAAGATTGGTGTTTGTGGTGTTTTTTGAAACAATGTTGTTTATATAAGTTGTTAGGTACCAACATCGTTATTTGCTTTGAGTTATTTATGTGAGACCTTATGTATACTTTTTTGAGTTGTTTTAACTTAGAACCTAGTATTTGTGAGTTGTAACTTTTGAACTTTGTTTATGCATTTATAATTTGGGACTTTGCCTTTTATAAGTAATTTAACTAATGTGTCAAAATTTACTCTCTCTTTTTTTTGCAATGTTTCTTTAATATATATTATGAAGAATTATAATTGTGGGGGAGTGGACCTAAATTTTCCTCGAAGACCTTAGCCCGAAGAGGAAGCCCTAAGAAACCCAATCCACGGAATGGGCCCTAGCCAAGGGTCGACAAGGGCTAAATGGGCCTCCTGTTGAGAAAATATCATTTGGGCCCATTATCAAGGTAATTCGTGAAACCTATCTTCCTGAGGAAACATGGGCCAACTGAGAAGTGGTCATCCTCTTAGTCGAGGACACCCTTTTTTCACCTACTTTTCCAAGGAACACGTCGAAGAGAACATAGGGCCTAATGTAATAGTCACATACGCATTTAAGGCTTTTCTCACCTAATGTCAACTACATTGAATGCTGAATGATTGGCCTAAAAAGTGTAAACACCCCAAAAGTCTATCTTCATGATCAAGAAATGGCAGGAGAAAGTGATAATGGGTTGAGTAACCCCCTAAATCCAGCTAAGAGCGGGACAATTGGAAGAGGAGGGGGGTCGCTATAAAAGAAAGAGGAGAGCAACAAAAAGGGAGATCTAGAAAAAAACCAAAAGAAGAACAAGAGAGATAAAGCAAGTAGAGTCTATACTTATATTCATCCTTTAGAACTTCTATTTGTACATCAAGAATACAATTTATATACATAAAAAGCCTTGATTCAGCTACAGTTGTCTCCTGTCATCTTTTTTATCTTCCTGTAGTGGATTTTTATCTCCTAAACATTAAAAATTAGTTGAGTTGATCCTGAATACTAGACTAACTCTTTGGTTATAGTGTTTTTGACCCTCGCAATAATTATAGGTATTTTTTAATATATTTTTTTAATTGGAAAGAAAGATCTTATGATCCTAATGTCGATCATACAATTTGACCCGTGAACCCTCTCACCAATCCCATGTAGGATCTTAATCCTAATAACCTTGGTTGTATGGAAATATAGAAAATGGGATGTAGAATGTATTGTTAAATGAGTTGGTAAAATAGATAAAGTAGCTTTTAAGGTTATAAAATAAATAATTTTAAAAAAAACCTAGATGTGAATTCTATAATGACATCAACATTTCTTTGAATATGCATAAATTATATGCCTATTAAATAGTTTCGATAAATCATACCTCACTTTAATTAGATCACATGCAATTTAAAATTGGTTGTTTTAAAAATGGGTGTGATTATGCATCTAATTCTTAATTATTATTTTTAGCTTTTAGCATCTCAAAAAACTTATTTATATATTTTAACAACCCACTTATCAATACACCCTACATCTCAACTACATTACTCATTAAAATTATATAGATACCCATTAAAATAACTAAACACACACCCATAAAAATCCATAACAGCCACTAATTGCCCAAGCGGCCACCATAACTATAGCCACAACAACCACCACAACCCAGCCCAGCCAACATTAGCTACAACCATCACCACAACCCAACCAAGTAGCAATTGCCATTGCCAGCAACCAACAAACCCATAACCTCATCACCACCACTAGCCCAAAGAATAAAATAAAATAAAATCATGACCTTACAACCCAATGATCCGAATCAGATCCACGAATCACCACCACCGTGACCCACAAACTGCATCCAAAACACCACCATTGAAATCTAAAGAGCAGGAGTGAAAGAGAGAGAGGTATGAGTAAGTTTGAGTCAAAGAGAGGAGAGAGACAACCAAGAGAAGGAGAGTTAGAGTGAGTAGAGAGATAACAAAAACCATTAAAATTCAAAATAAAAGTTGCGATTGTAGTTAAATGCTAAATTTTTTTAGATATAGCAATTCAGATGCTGGATGATATTTATGGTTTGAAGTACAAAAATAGTTTTTTTAGTGGTTTTACAATCTCTAATATGAATGCTCTATACTCTTTGTTGCACACCTGTACACACATTATGTGGCATCTATGTACATAATGTGTAACTATTATCACTCTTAAAAGAAATTAAAAAAAAAAACAAAATAATTATAAATACTAAAAAAAAATTAAAAATAAGTCTAATCTATGTTTTATTTTGTTTACTGTTTTCCTTAATATGCATGTAGGTGAGATAATAAATTTGTGTAATACTGCTAGGCAAGTAGCAAAGGCAGCCATGAAATTTCAAAGGATGATTGGAGATGATAATTTAAATTTAAGTGTTAGCTAGATGACATGGTTAACAATTCCTATTGAGAAAAGTATTTAGTAATGTCATTGGTTTTATTATAGTTTTTTTTTCTTCTTCTGAATTATGCAACAAGTCAACTATATATCAATAACATCTCATGACTAAGTTTTGATTAGATGTATAGCTTTTCAATTAACATATGCATCACATAGATTAGCGACTAGCCGTAATAATACATAAAATATTTATGATTTTTATGCAAATAATAGGGAAGTGTAATTGGTAGCATGGTTTTAAAAACTAGTACGGTCAAAGAACCGAAAAAATGGACTAGTTACCAGTTTTATGGTCTGACTTGGGTCAAATTAGTGGTCAAACTTGATGACATCATAAATAACTTAATTAATAATTTTTAACTTATAAAAACATAAAGTGATGGATTTATTTAATTTTAATAATGTTAATCATTTTTCACACATTTTATATAATAAATACCATTTAAATATTAAATGTAATTTACTATATATGTTAAAAAAAAACTTATACAAAATAGAAATTCTACTCTAGTCTAATCTAAGTGTATATGTGTGTGAAACTCCCTCCTATAGACTTAAACTCTGGCATTTGCCTCTCACACCCCACAAGCACTTATACTTGTGGAGTAACATCGCACCAAGGGTGTGTGATGGTGGTAAATATTGTTAAAACCATAAAAGAGACAAACAACTATCTAAGCTCCAAAAAAAAAAAAAAAAAAAAAAAAAACCCATCCACTTCTATTACTTCTCCCAGCCATTACTAACATTTAACACCCACCCGACTTTTATGACATCTCATTTACTTCTCCCAACCTTTCCACTTTCCTAATACAAATCCATCATAATCCAATGTAGCAGTTCCCTTTTTTTTTTTTTTTAGAAAACCCCGACCAATAGGGAGTATTATTAATCATTCAGACGAAGGTCAAAATTGTAAAAATCGAGCATGTCAGGAGGAACAAACTCCATCCAGACAATCAAAGGACTATAGATAGCTCTCTTAGCTATTCTATGAACCATACAATTACCTTGCCTTTTAACATGGCAAAAGGAAACAAAGCTAAAAGAGGATCTAACGGCATTAATGTCATGTAATATGTGGCCAAACTCAGAGCGTGCCACATTATCACCATTGATTGAGTTGATAATGACTTCAGAATCTCCTTCAACAATCAGACTTTGAAAACCCAACTCCTTTGCAAACCAAATAGCTCGACGTGCTGCTAGCACTCCCATCATCTCTACCGAGGCAGGTAGTGGAATCTGTTGTGATAAAACAACCATAACCAATTCGTTATCATTGCAAATTATAATACCAAGACCATCAATGTTTTCATCAGCAAAAACTGCCCCATCAAAATTCACTTTGAGTAGACTTGCTAGAGGAGGACACCATCTTACTGATCTTGATGTTCATGGAATCTAGGCATGATTGGGACAAAGGTGATGGTACTCCTGGAGCGCCTCACATGCCATGTGACTGATTTTGGCTAACGAGATAGCATCTTCCTATAGCCGGAGCTTGTTCCTTCATGTCCATATCAATGAAGCTATCTAGGTAAAAAGTGCAAAACAAGCCCTATTATGTTGTGCAAGTTGAATAACATCGAAGAAACTAGAGCAAGAATTAGTAGCAGCTACCAGGTCTGTGAAAACCACCTGCCATACTGTGGATAACGATGGGCATGTCCTAAGAGCATGTATCATGTCCTCGGGGCCTAGCCTATAGTAAGGGTATATAGTCTTTGTCATCAATCTACGAGGAGCTAGTTTTGCTCTTGTTGGTAAAGAGTCAAACCCAGCATGCCACATGAACGAGCGAATTCAATTTGGTACCTGGTGCTTCCAAATCCCATTCCACATGCCCATCACCATTGCGGTAGACAAGGAACTAGGTGCTTCTTCACTCCCAATCTCCATCTCTATAAGCAATTTGTACCCTGACTTAACAGAGTACAATCCATCATGATTCCCTAGCTAGAATATTGTGTCACACCTATTGGAAAAGTTAAGGGGAATGGCTTTGATGATAGAAGCTTCCAGTGGCAAAAATAACCTATCAATCTCGGCCTCCCTCCAGCAGCATAGATCATGATCAATCAAAATAGAGACCGGGCCATCCAGAGTATTTTCTACAATGGGAGAGATGATTCTACAATGTTCAATAGTTGGTAACCACCTATCTTGGTAAGTCCAGACTGAGGACTCATCACCAATCCTCCATCTCATACCCTCTCTAATGACATCACGCCCTTTGAGTATGCTTTCCATGTGTAAGATCCCTTATTTTCCTTAGCATCAAAGACTGATCCCTTTGGAAAAAATTCAGCTTTGAAAAATCTAAAGAATAGAGTCTTGATTTGACACCAGTCTCCACACTTGTTTGGCCAATAAAGCATCATTGAATTTCTACAACTCACAAAAGCCCATACACCCTTCATTCTTAGGCCGGCATAGTTTGCTCCAGTTAACCCAATGAACCTTCTTCATATCACCTCTATGCCCCCACCAAAATTTACGGATCATGATCTTAATCCCGTTGCATAGAGAAGTAGGGGGTTTGAAACAACCCATCGTGTTTGTAGGAATGACTTGCACCACCACTTTTCATAAAATCTCCCTACCAGCTTGAGAAAGTAGTTTCTGCTTCCACCCCTAATTTTTTACCACACTCACTCTTTTATGTAGAGGATGCTAGCTTTGTTCGTTCGACCTATAAAGGAGTAGAGACCCAAATATTTCCCACACTGCTTAATCTCAGGCACACCTAGCATAGTAATAATATTCTCTTGCATCATTTGTGGAATATATTTGCTAAAGAATAAAGTTGTTTTTATCTCTATTTAGCCGCTATCCCGATGCTTCTTTGTAAGCCAAAAGAACATTTTGAATATGCTAACATTCTTGACTAGTGGCCCTGCAAAACAAGAGACTATCGTTTGCAAAAAATAAATGGGTAAGTCTTGGACCATTTCTGCAAATAGAGATCCCCCTAGTGTTTCCTAATAAAACAGCATTAATCAAACTATAGAGACCTTTAGTGCAAAGGATAAAGAGATAAGGTGAGAGAGGATTACCCTGTCGTATACTTCTGTTGGGGTGAATGAGACCGATAGGCTCCCCATTAATTAAAATAGAATACGAAACAGTGGTAAAGCACTCAATCATCTGCTACCCATCTCTCATGAAAACCCATTCTCCTAAGTAATCCTTCCATAAAACTCCATCCCATTCAATCATAAGCTTTACTCATGTCGAGTTTTAGAGCCATAAAACCTGCCTTGCCTGATTGGTGATGTTTCATACAATGAAGAGTCTCAAAAGCCATCAAAATATTATCAATAATGACTTTCCCTACCTAGAAAGCACTTTGATTCTCAGAAACTAAGAAAGGCAACAACTTCTTCAAGCGATTGGCTAGCACTTTAGATATCAACTTGTAAATAACATTACACAAACTAATAGGTCTGAATTCATAAATAAATTCCGAGCTTTTAACTTTGGGGATAAGGGTCACTAAAGTATGATTAAGATCATGGGGAATATGGCATTTATTAAGGCAATCAAGAACCGCATAGGACATATCATCACCCACCATAGACCAAAAAGACTGGAAAAAGATAGGAGGCATACAATCTAGACCCGGTGCCTTCAAAGGTTCCATGTGTTTTAAAACAAGTTCTACTTCCATAACCTTTGTTTCAATTACCTCCAAAATTGCATGCATGGCTGAAGGTTGCGAGGATGTGAATAAATATTCATAGAAGTTGACAACAATTTCCGCAATTTGGTGGTCTGAAGTGCACCACTCATTATTTTTATTTCTTAGCCCATGAATTCGGTTCCTCTTATACCTGTGGGATGCTTTGTTATGGAAGTAGTGAGTGTTACAGTCACCTAACTTGACGAACAAAGTTCTCTTTGCTGCCACATTAAACCCTCCTTGTCTAACAACTCATTCATCTCCAATTGGAGTGATCTCATAGAAGTAGTGTCAAATCCCCTAGATGTTTCCCGTTCGACCTTGATCAGTTCCTTTGTTTTTTCCTCTGGTTGCTGTCGCACACTACCAAAAGAGTGTTTGCTCCATTATGTCAACCAGTCCCCGCACTTATTTATTTTGAGTGAAACCTCTGGCATAGTATTGACTTCCAAGGCACTTCCTCAAACTGCCTTAATTGTGTCCCCACACTCTTTCTCCTTCATCCACATTTGTTCAAAATGGAATGGCTTATTCTTGCATGCAATAATATCTTCAGGTCTGATTAGGATAGGATTATGGTCTGAATAAAGGGCTCTAAGGTGTTGCACCTAGGTTGCTAGGTTTTGTACCAACCAAGAGGTGTTCGCAAAAGCATGATCAAGCCTTTCTAGCACTAAACCTCCTGGCCTTTTACCTCGCCATGTAAATTTGTGACCAACGTAACCCAAATCCACACTCATCAACCAAGTCTTGGAAGGCCCTCATCTCGGATTCCCTCCTATCTGCATCCCCAAGTTTCTCATGGCTTTTAAGGATTTCATTAAAGTCTCCTACACAAATCCATGGTATTCAAAATTTTTGATTCAATACTCATATCATCTCCCATGTTTTTGCTTTCCTATTGGTTTCAGGAAAACCATAGATGCCCGTGAACCTCCACGTCTCCTCCTTGCCCTTATTAATAATGGCATCAATATGATTTTAAGAAGCCGAGTCTACAACAATGTCTACCGAATGTTTCCAAAGAAGAGCTAGACCACTTGCTCTTGTAACATGTTCTACCACCCACATCTTATCAAACTACAAATCATCACAATTGGCTGCGCCAATCACGGGTTCACAATTGGCTGGATTTAAGGGATTTGAAAATTCCATAGTAATGTGGCCTCTTATATTCTCGCTTTCCTTATCAAACGGTGTCGGAGTTGGGGGCAGAGGTGCTGGATTCTACACCATTGTGGGTGGCCTACCGCTGCTCGATGGAGGTGATTTAACTAACTTTTTCTTCAATCCTTCGAAGTACCCTGGTACATGAATCACATTTTTGCTAGACAGATAGACTGGTTTTGCTTGTATACTTGAATCATATTTCTTTTTACCCAGTTCCAAATCCCTTCGTTTTGCAACCAAACCCCACAATATTTATTGTCATGATCCAAGCATCGACACCAGTAACATAGATTAGGAAGCCTTTCATACCTAAAGGAAACCCAGGTTTTTGTTCCACTCTCAAGAGTCACAAATATTCCTCGGCATAAAGGTTGGGTTACATCCACCATGACTCTAACCCTAATGAAGTCGCTACCCACAAAATCTATGGAACCCGCATTTTTCACTACCTTGCCAACTATAGAACAAATCTCTTCAGCTGTCTCCCTATCCATATAACCCATCGGGATGTTGTGTACTTGAACCCACAATGCAACTTCATTTAGTTTATAATCATCAAGGACCGTATCCTTATTGTAGCACTGGAACACAATTAGATGCTTATCAAAACTCCATGGTTCATTCTATAGCACCCTCTCTGCATCTGGCTTATTATCAAAAATAAAAAGGATTTTATGATCAGCCAGGTTCCAAATCTGAAAACCATTACGTGTTCTCCAAATAGGTGTGAAAGTTCTAGCTACTGCTTCCATACTCAGAGCCCTACTAGTTAGGAATCTTGCCACCAAAGAGAACTCTTCTGTGGGGCATTTCTTTTGTAGTTTTATATCATCTCCCTCTCTGTCTAGGAGAGAAAGGTTGCTCCAACCCTACATAATCTCATCCATTTGATGGTGTGATGAAAGCTTCCAAGAAAAAAAACCACACTATTTCCCAGACCCCAAAAAGAAAACCCAACAAGCCCTAATAATACACTTGGTATTATAGGGAGCACACAACTACTTTCGATGGAAGGTACTGCAATTCTACAGTCATACAGCAAGAAGGGAGAGAGGTCCTAGCTTCCTATTCGAGAGAGAAACTATTTTCAAGACCAATTACTTGAAATTCAATTTACTTGTTTTATGTAGCAATTCCCATAACCTCTCTTTATATAAAAATAATAATATAAAAAATTATAAGTTCATTTTGACATATTTTTTTCTAATACAATAACATATTAATTAATTGTTGGTGTTAAGTGAACTTTAATTATTATTACTTAGAATACTATAATTTATTAGTTTTTTTTTTTTTACTCTTTACCAATTTTTTATTGAATTCACAAGAAACTTTGATAAATTATTTTATATTTTCTTTATAACTCTTTAATTTAATTTGTTAGTTTCTATAATGACTAATAAATAATTATTTAATTGTTTATTAGTTAGCAATTCTTTAATTTATAAGTTTAAAATTCTTTAGATAAATGATTCATATTTTTATTGCCTTTTAGTTTTAAGGTACTGACCACATAGCAACAACTACTCCCACTCACTTCGGTCAAAGAGTCAAAAGTGCAAAAGGCAAATAGAAGGAAACGTTCAAAATACAGACGCATCAAAGGAGACTATCCACTAGTCAAAGACTCAAAAGTAAAAAATAAATGGGTAAAATATTATTTTGGTTCTTAAATTTTATCAAATATTTGTTTATTCTTAAATTTTAAAAAGTTATTTTTTCATCCCTAAGTTTTGTTAATAGTTTCTTTAATTGTTTAGAGACAAAAATAGAGATGAAAAAAGAACATTTTTTTTTCAATAATTTAGAGATAAAAAACAAAATTTTGGTAAAGTTGAAAGACATTAAAAAAAAAAATCCAATAGTTTAGGGATGAAAGATGAAAAAAAAAACCTTTTTTTTTTCAATAATTTAGAGATGAAAAACAAAATTTTGGTAAAGTTGAAAGACATTAAAAAAAAAAATCCAATAGTTAAGGGATGAAAGATGAACTTTTCAATAGTTTAGGGATAAAAAATGAACTTCCTAAAATTTAAAGATAAAATACAAACTTTTAATAAAATTTAAAAACCAACAGTATTTTACTCAAAATAAAATATCAAAACACTATAACCCCACACACACATTGTGATTCAGTGAAAGAAGTCTATCAAAAACTATAAACACACAAAGAAGTCTATCAAAACGCTATAAACACACAATCCTATAGTGAAAAAAAGAGATGAAAATATCAGATCAAGCGGTAGCAGATCTGGATTAGATGGCAGTAGTGGCTACCTTTTTCCTTTGAGTTTGGAGAGTGAAGATGGATTGTAATTGGTTTGGCCACTTTTTTTTATTAATCATTTTTTAAAATTTGATTTATAGGTTTTTTTTTTTGGGTTTTTTTGGAAATTAAAGACCAAAAATTTTCAGTTGGACTTTCTTTTTCTTGGAGTTTAAAGCTGAATTCAAAAACAAATTAATGGGCTTTTTTTTTTTTTTTTTTTTTGGAGTTCAAAACAAATTTTTAAAAAATATTATAGAAATTATATATATATATATATATATATATATATATATATATGGGTGTGTATGTATATATTTTATATAAGATAAAGGTTCTACTTTAATCTAATCATCAAAGTGTATGTATGTATAGTTTTTTCCTGAAAATTTAAACCCCTACCATTACCTTTATACCGTACAAGCACTTACATTTGTAGAGTGACCTTCGTAAGGTGACTTTCGAACTAAAGTTTATGTGGTAAATATATATATATATATATATATATATATATATATATAAAATTTTGAACCCCTAACTACAACGGAGGGCCCCCCCTGCGTCTATCTCTCTGCATCTGCAACATATCAATAGTTCAAACCAAAATGAACTAAATATTTCCGTGTCCTAACAGCAAAATCTCCAATAAAATTCCATGGAGTTTACAAGGGTATACACGTCATCCTTCTCCTTCCTGTCCGCCGTAACAAGGTGCAGGCACGATGTGTTCTTGAGTTTCAGAGGGGAAGACACCCGTCACAACATTACCCAGCAACTACACAGGGCATTAGTGGAGGCAAACATTCCCACCTTCAAAGACGACATCAATCTCCAGAAAGGAGGAGAGATCGCTTCTGAGCTTCTAAAAGCAATCCAAATGTCCAGAATTGCCATCATAGTCTTCTCTAAAAACTATGCCACTTCTAGGTGGTGTCTGGATGAGCTGGTGCAGATCCTAGAATGTAAGAATCAAGCTGGCATGTTGGTTCTTCCTATATTTTATGATGTTGATCCTCTCCATGTTGAGCACCAGACTGGGGCTTTTGGTGAAGCGTTTACGGCACAAGAAGAGCGTTTCAGGAATGGGAACTTGACAGAAAACAAGTTGGAAAAGTGGAGGGCAGCGTTGACTGAGGCAGCAAGTTTATCTAAAGAATGGGACTCGCCGAATGTTGCTAGTTGGTAATTCACTCATTCTTTATCCATTTTTTCTGTGGCTAGATCTAGCTTTGGGAGTTAAGCAGATTAAATTCACCATTTCTTAACAATTTAAGTTTTTGGGACAATTGGTTCTTTAACAAACTAGATAAAAGTAAAATTAATCTATTCTTGCTGGGAAACTTACCCAAGATTTGGGGATTAAAAAAAACAAGAGTTTTACTCTAACATGAAAGGATAAATCAGCAGCTTAATTTTTTTTTTTTTTTGTAATGTTAATTATTTTTGCATATAAGATTCTATTATGTGAGCTGTTAATCAAACGTTTCACATGTTTTAAATGGTATATAGAATAAATTCCCATCGTTTGATCTCTTGTGATAGTATAGAAGTGTTTTAATCTGATTTCTTTCTTGAATAGTTATTAGAGAAACAAGGCATTAGCAAAAAACTTAACCATCCTTGTTGATTGACGGCTCTGTTGAGCAGGGTAAATGAAAGCTCGTAAAAACGATTGCACTTCAAATGGAGAGAGTCAATTTCATAGCCAATGGCTCTAAATGTGGTATGAAATTTGGAAACACAATGAGAAGATCACAGCCAAGATCTCTCTGTTTCACTTTAAATGGAGAGTCTGTTTCACAGTTAAAATTTTATTCTTTGGATCTAACAATGTATAAAGCAACATGTCATTTAATTAAATGACTTCATATTAGATGCACCTTTATATTTGTAATATTTAATTTGAATCATAAAATGACCCATTTCAACTAAAGAGCATCCAAATACTCACCCTCCTCAATGCTTGGTTACATATCCAAACTGCAAATCGATTCTTCAATTTCATTTGGTTTTACAGATAAATAAACCATTAATAATTGGATCTTATATAGCTTACATGTTGTTTTTCTTTATGGTGGCTGAAGCTTTCATCAATTTGCATGAGTGGTCGTGATTTTTTATTATTATTATTATTATTTTGACTCATTGGAGATCAATAATGTTTGCAATGTTTTCATTTTGGTCGTTTCTGGCAGGCATCAATCAAAGTTTATAAAGGAAATTGTGAAACATATTATGGATAGACATCAAGATGCACACATGAATGTTTCCATCTTCCCACCTGGAATGGATTCTGGTAAAGAGTACCTGAATCTCTTACTAAGTGTGATATCAGATGATGTTCTCATAATAGGCATCTGTGGAATGGGTAAAACAACAATTGCCAAAGCCGTGTATGATCAAAATTTCCAAAGATTTGAGGGCAGTAGTTTCCTTTCTGATGTAAGCAGAATTGCAGAAACACCAGATGGACTACTTTCTTTACAGGAACAGTTGCTTTCTGATATCCTAATAAAAGATAGTTTAAACATAGACAATGTTGAAAGAGGAACTGAAATAATAAAAAATGAACTTTGCTGCAAGAGAATTCTTGTAGTTCTTGATAAAGTGAATAGCTTGGACCAATTAAATGCACTCGCTAGAAAGCGTGATTGGTATGGTTCAGGAAGTAGAATCATCATAACAACAGAAGATGCACAATTGCTCAATGTACTTGAAGTTGACGATGTTTATGGAGCTCAGGGCATACAGGTTAGTGGTTCATTATGTTATATTGTCTGAAACAGCTTGTATCTTACTCCAATAGATTCATCATATGCAGGTCATAGCGGATAAGTATAGGCAGAACCTTCAAATGATTGAAGATTACAAAGATTTTATCTTGAAGTCCCATGCTCAGGTATAGCAAGCTTTCTTTCTCAAGGCTGTTCCACGAATCAATCACCTCATTTTATTGCTTTGTAATGTAGGCTCATGAAAAGGAAAGGCGGCTCATTGCCGAAATAAAAAGCGAGCGAATGAAGAGGACCTCTGAGGTATAGTTCACATTTTCAAAGTCAGAAAGCTTAGAGAGGTATAGACTGGCAAAACATTTGACTTGACTTTGAACTTGATAGGCACAAAATATCGATGACATAGAAGAAAGTCTGGATCAAATGTTCCCTTTAAGTACACTCACCTCCACAATGAATGCCATAATGATTGGAATGGGAGACCAGGGTTGTGGACTTGGTGCTCTTCAAGGGAATGCGCTCGATTTTGAGCTGGAAGAGGAGATTATAAGTAGGAACGCTTTGGTTGGTAATGGAGCGGAAACGAGAATGCCTCTCTGTTATGCATACGGGGGATTTGGTGAGAGAATTAATAGAGACGATACAGCAAAAAAGGACTCAGTTCAGGGAACAATGCATTTGAGTATCCCGGGAATATCAGAGTATGGAGATAAACAACAACAAGAACTTTGAGAGTAGAATGTGCGTGTGTATATATATAGAATAATTCTAGTGACATTCCTAATCCCATACTGAATTTCACAATATGCTGATATGTGCAATTGCGATTGATGAATATTTTTTGCTAACTCCTATTTTCATGGACCAATAATTATTGATCAATTACTCATAGTTGCACAAGTCAAAAACCAGGTGTGAAAATGGGTATGTTTATAGTATTGTGGATATTAGGTGTATATAGACACACACATCTTTGGTGTATATAATTTCTTGTGTTTTAAAAAAAAATTGTTGATTTGTGGTTTTATTTCTTTATTTATTTCTAGTATGAAAAGAAGTGTTTGCTTTATCAACCCATTAATTGATAGATTCAATACAAAATAGGTGGGTGATGTGACACAATACATTATAAGTTAGGCCCATCTATCATAGAAACCCCATTTTAATCATAATAGCATTCAAGAAGTTCCACTCAACTCATTCATAAGTTTCGCCAATGTCTAGTTTTAAGACCATTGCACCTCTCTCTCTCTCTCTCTCTCTCTCACACACACACACACACATTATGAATGGTATGTAATGTTTCATATGCAACAATGACATTATCCAATTTATCAAAAAAACAATGACATTATTTATAATTAGCTTGCCTTATACAAGGGCACTTTAAGAAGATTAGATGATACGGGGAAGGATGCATTTTAGTCTGTTGGCAAGGACTTTAGCAATGATTTTATAAATTACATTGCACAAATTAATGGGCCTATATTTTGTGATTTGATTTTCTCAAGAGACTTCACTTTGTGTACTAAAACAATGTAAATGGAATATATGTCATGGTGCATGTGACCAGTGTAAAAATTATCTATAATAGCCTTGGTGACATTATTTCCTACAACATTAAAATATTTTGGTAGATCTCTTAACTACTTAAAACTACATTTAACCCGTCCATGAGATTATCCATAGTTAAATATAGTCATTAGCATACTATCACTTTATTATCACTACAATTCCTTGGATACCCATTTTAATCTATTAATCATTCTTATATTTTTCTAGAATCTAAAAGAACGGACAATTCTGGCTTTTTGGGTTGAACATGCATGCATACATATGTTCATGGAGATGTGTATGCATGCACGAGCATGTGTACGCATGCCTACCTAGAAATGCACAGCAGGTAACACAATCAAAACTACTCCTAAGTTATCCTAGCATGTTTCTATTCTACAAAATGGTAAACTTAAAGAAGATTATTAAAGAATCAACAACAATATAAACTACATAATTTAAAGGAAGGAAATGAAAGAGACAAAATTATTTCCTTACCTCAAAAGAAAAGAGCACTCGGAGCTTGATTTTGACCATTCCCCTTGGTCAATCTACAAAACAAAATACCTAGAGGGTTAGTAAGTTTAACAAGAGGGCTTAGACCTGAAATAGGTCCTAGCCAAAAAATCTTTGACTTTATAATGCTTTTTGAAGTAAAAAGCTTCTCTTGAATCACTTTTTTGGAGTAGATTTGGTGTATTCTAGGAAAAGAGCCATGAGGCCTTTTTATAGTGTTTAGTGAGAAGGAGCAAATCTTTCCATGTAGTGTGGGATTAGCTCTACCACATTTTTAATTGAAAACTTTCCTTGCATGACTTTTCTAAAACTCTAACACATACGAATGCTTGAGCATGCATACGCATGCTTAGGGTTCATGCAAGGTTTTTTCACTTTCAAAACATCCTTCAAGCTAAAGAGCTCCTTTAGCTTGGCCCTAGATCAGTTTTAGACTCTTTTAGTGATATCGTCATTGGAGAACGGAGGCTCGAGTTGTAAAAGGTACAAAATGAGATGTTTACACCATCGGTTAATTAATTATAATTGGTTGGACAGTATCCACCACTGTTGGTGCATCAATTGGGCCATTAAATTTAAAAATACTAGCAAAGTATAGACACCCTATTTTGTAAACTTTTTTTTTAACGTTAACATGGGCAAAACTATTATTTTAGGATGTAAGATAAAAATCATAATTTTTACCATAGGATTTACAAATTCTTCAGTTTAAAGCAAATATAAAAGTCATAAAAATCAACTAGACATATCAGGTGTTTCATGATTAATTATGATTAATAATGATCCCATTGGCCTAGGCATAAAACAACATTTTTTTTATTTTTTATTTTAAAAACAACAACGATTGTTATACATATGTGTATTTAATTCTAATGGATAAAGTCTTAGTTTTATATTTTATTTAGAGAAATGATATGCCCACAACACTTTCATAACATTTTTTACAACAAATTCTAAGTGGCAGGTTGTTACTGGTTGTTATTATTGAGGCAAAAAAGTAATCTTCGTATTAGGTTCAAATTTGAACCAATAACAACTAACCACCTGTGATTTGTTGTGAAAATGTTGTAAAAAATGTTGTGGACATAGCATTTCTCTTTTATTTAAATCTCTTAGAGATAAGTGTTTAATTGAAATAAATCACATTGTAAATATCCACTAGCATTATTGAATCCTTAAATGGCTAAATTTTAAATCCCAAACTTCAATGGAACTCAAAAACTTATTAGAGAAACATCAAAATTGCAACAAAAAAATATATATATATGTTGTTCATACTCATATTGTGGAGGCAATTTTAGCATAGTAAACGTGTATATTAGAAAAAATCTATTTCAATGAAAATTCCTTGCCATGGCATAAGAGCCTTATAGCCCTGCAGCATAATTTTCATTGGCATGGCATGGCCAAAGAACCGGGAAAGGTTGTTTCTACTTGCCAAATGTTTCGAAGGGAAAAGGAAGTTTCAATCAATGCCAGGTTGTACCTTTCTTTGCCTACTCCTAAAAAACCATGGGAAAGCATAAGCATGGATTTTATGCTGGGATTACCCCTTACTGCTAGGAGATGTGATTCAGTCTTTGTTAAAGTTGATAGATTCTCTAAGATGTCCCATTTGATTCATTGTAAGAAGGTTACAGATGCTTCCAACGCTGGGAACACTAGGTTCTTGTCCCATTCTGAAGGACTCTATGGAAAACGCTTGGTACTACTCTCAACTATTGCACTTTGTTTTATCCTCAAACAGCTGGACAAACGGAGGTCACTAACCGGAGCTTAGACAATTTTCTTAGGTTCCTAACTGGTGAGAATCCTAGAGAATTAATGGGAAGCTATTCCTCCTTTGGCTAAATCTGCTGACAATTCTTCCCTTCACAAGTCCATTCAACCTTGCCCAAATTGTGTATAGCACTAAACCAACATGCATTACAAACCTAATCTTGTTAAAGTTTAGACCCTTGTAAACTCAAATTGTTTAACCTAATTTAAGGACAAGTTATTACTTAGTTCAATTAAACAAATATAGATTAAAAAAATATCAATCATATCACATGAAGCATAAAAGTAAAGATACAAGCGATATGATGACCTAGAAAAATCAATGAAACAATCAAGCTTCAAGGTAAAAAACCTGGGGAGAATTTTACCTAAACAATCCATAAGGCAACAATTCACTAATAGAATGGAAGTTTTTACAATAGATTTAACCCTAAATCTAATGCTACCTCTTATAGTACTTACTCACATGACCCCACGTAGCTCCAAATCCACAAACTCTTCTATTATGAATTTGTTGCACACAAACGCTCCAGTTTGTGACTTTGAGATCTCCACTCAAAGGTTTAGATCATCAACAGTAGTTGATCTTGTTGCAACAACTTATCGCCACAGGTACATCCAATATCAATCCAATCTCCGGTAGATATTTATTGAGTTAGAAGGTTACAAAATCTCACAGATCTCACATGAGTAATTCACAAGACTTGAAAAATGTGTATTAGGGTTTTCCTTCTATACCTAGTAGTGTTGGACTCAATCCCTAAACATTTTGTGGGCTTTTAGGCCTTCTTTAAAATCTGTAGAATTCATGTCTCGATCGGTCGAAGATTACACTCAATCGGTCGAGCTTTTCAGTTTTTGAATTCTTCTTCCTGTAGCTTGTTTGTTCTTGAAACTTGACTTAATCAACTTAAGCAATGTCTAAAATTCTTCAAATACACTAAGATCTTATACTACACTAGTTTCTGTACTCGATTTGCCAACATACACAAATTTAGTTCCTAAACATTTAATGCTAAATATTTAAAACCTAACAATCTCCCCCTTTGGCAATCCCTGACAAAACTCACATACAACGTGTATTGCTCAAACTCAAGAACTTACCCAATACAAGTTATTGCCCTTATACAATTCAATCATAATCTAATATCCACAAGTTACAACATTAGGCAACAGCATCATTAAAGAATTAACCTGTAAATTCCTAAAACACTGAAGACATACCATAAACACATGTGTGGAAAAGACAGTATTAACATAACATAACTTAGTATCGCAAAACCAAATAAAACAAGATATCCAAATGAAATCATCATCAGTATAATCGTCTAGTTTGTGAAACAAGTTATAAGAAAAATAAACAACTTTCCAAAATTTCCAAAAAACAAACAAACTCCAAAACAAAACAAACTAAGCAAACTCCTCCTAAATACATACATCAACTCCCATAAGTAAAAAAACTCTCTCTCACTACTACTCCCCTTTTTGTTATGTATTGCCAAAGGCAAGCAACTTAATCATCTAAGGGTGGAGGTGGCTGAAAAGAGCTCCTATACTCTCTAAACTCAACTCTCAAAGCAACTATATCTAATAACAATGAGTCCAAAAGTTGTCCATGAGCTGCCTGAGTCGTCATGAAAGTCTCCATTATGGTATGATGTGACGACTACATCTCATGAACTCTCTCAAGCATGGAGAGGAGAGATGGAGAAGCTTCAGAAGGACCACCAATAGTAGCAATAACATCATCATCATCATTAACATCAACAGTAGCTATAGGATCAATAGGCACATCCTCATGTAAAGGCTCAACTCATTGTCTCTTTCCAGTTCCTTCACTCGCTTCTATTGTCTTCTTTTGTGCATTCCACTACTTAAGAAAAGTAGATCCTAAAGGTGCCATCTGATGAACAAGCTCAAAAGAGGAGGGACACTCAAACTCTAGGTAGTCTAAGATCCTAAGGATAGAAACAAGAAAGTAGAGACGTTTTTTCCTAATATTATTTCTATGAACCTCAACTATAGTTTGAATGAAAAAAGAAAGGAGACACACGGAAGCTCCAGTGATAAGAGCATATAAGAATATACACCTATCAATAGGAATTGTATGCACATGAGAAGTTCCATCACTGTCTATGACACTTTCTTTGCAAGGCAAATCATAAGGGTGCAAAACTCTCAACCAAAGAAGATGCTAACTTTGAGGAGGCATTTGAATTATTTTGTGAAGGAGTATCTAATTTTGGACCGTATTGGGATCATGTATTAGGGTATTGGAGAGGAAGCTTAGAATTTCCTGAGAATGTACTATTTCTAAAATATGAGGATTTAAAAAACAAAACAATGTTTTGTGTAAAGAGAATGGCTGAATTTATGGGTTACTCTTTCTCCTTAGAGGAAGAAGACAAAGGAATGGTGCAAAAAATAATCATAGACCTCTGTAGTTTTGAGAATTTATCCAAATTCGAGGTGAATAGAAGTGGACAACTTCACCCTTACCTAATTAAAAAAAAAATGCATTTTCTTAAGAAAAGGTAAGATAGGAGATTGGAAGAATTATTCGACACTTATGATAGCTGCACATTTCGATGAGATGACTGAGAAAAAACTAAGAAGTTTTGGCTTGACATTTAATGTTCCATCTAATGCATGAATTGTTATAGGGGAGGTCTGCCATCATATCATAGCATACTTTTTCAATTGCCTACCCCCCTGCACCCTATAATTTAGAGATGTAACAAATAAAATTTTGTAGTTTAAAAATAGCTAATTTAAACCTAAAGTTTCAAAAAGTACCAAATTAAACCCTATGACTTTGAAATTAACAAATTAAATTTTCAGTTTTCAAAATGTAACAAAGTAAAATTATAGCCTATGAAAGGGCCAATTTTTTGTTAAAGGCCCACTTAGAAGCCTAGTTACCAAAACAGCCCAAGCAAGATTCAACCCATTTCTTTATATCTTATCTCTTTCTCATCCATGTGACCAAATCCCACTTAAAGGTATAACTTTTTGGGAAACTTTTGGAGGTGTTTGGAGGGCCGAAGAGAGGGTTTTTATTACACTTTGAGCCCATTGGGAGAGGGAGCATGTGGGCTTGGAGCATATGCACTTTCTTGAACCCATAGGTGTTTGAAGTGTGAATCGAGAATCAAAGAATGGTATATTGCTAAAAACTTCCTTATTTCACTCCTTATTTCATGCTTACCTTGCCAATTAGAAGTTAATAGTAGATTCATCACCATTAAATGCTCATGGCCCTAATCCCCTAATTCCAACAGTTTCGTTAGCCTCAAGATCTTTAAAGAAAATCAACCATGTAAAGTAACCTCCATTGGTAAAAAAAATCAACATTAAGCCAAACCAATTCATTTCTCCATCAAACCAACTATATCAAAAAAAAAAAAAAAAATTCTCCATGAAACCCACAACCCAAAACCACCAAAACTCTATCAAATAAGAGCATCACTTGTGGATTTTAGGCATCCTTAAAGACCTTTATTAAAGTCAAGTGAGTGGGAATGTTAATGCAAGCTTCACCAACTTTGAACCACTTCATTTATTATTGTTCCACAAAACACAACATTTTCATGCCAAATATGAGTGCTTTTGTATAAGGAGTTAAAAAACGGTGTTTTAGAGTTTAAAACGAGCATTTTTTATATATAAAAATTATGAGGAATTGTGGTCACAAAACAAAATTTTGGACTTTAAAAATGATCTTTTATACTCCCAAAATGTGTAACCAAACGAAATCATTCCTACTCATATTTGGAGAATCCTCTCTATCTTTCTCTCTCATGTTTCTCATCATCCTAAATTTTCCTTTTTCCAAATTTTAAGGGTAGTTGCCTTTGTTTGGTGTATTTGTACTCTTAACTCTTTTTATTTTTATATATTAGTAAGTAAAATGTTTTTTGTTCAACTCTCAAGGCAACGTTGTTGTTAAGTTTTAGACCCCTAAACACAATATATGTTTAACCTAATATTAAACCAAGTTGATTAACAAGTTTGTTAATTAAGTCTAGGTTAAAAAAATGTGTAGAACAAATATAAAGCTAAAAGTAAAGAACACAAAAATTTGATGACTCAAGAAAACCTAACTGGTAAAAAACCTGGGGAAGATTTAACATAGTTATCCTCAAGGTAAAAACAGATATGTTGGGGACATATTTTATGTAATTGGCATATCCTTTTACAAAACGCACTTTACTTGTATTTGGGTAAATCTAAGTAGGTTCAAGATGATCATTACAAATGGTTAAATTGAAGACATGAAGATTACTCAAGAACTGGTCAAGAAAAGTGCAAACTGTAGGTCTCGATACCTCGTCGATAGAAGCTCGATCTATCGAGATTCATTAAAGCTCGACAGATGTCTCGATTATAATCAGCAACGTTTTCACTCTAAAAGGCTATTTGTTTATGGGTTTCTATAATTCTTATTAGACTAGAAAAACTCAATGTTTGTGTATATCTATTTGGAACAGGGGAGCCCATTAAAGCTCATATTTAAAGGATGTGGAAAAAGAAAAACCTAACCCTAGAGAGCTTCATAAGGTTTTCTTTTTGAAACTCTAGCCTCCTCCTACAAAAGAAAGAGTTCTTGCTGTGTTTCTTGTACGCCTTTGGGTTTTGTGACTAAGCAAAGTTTCTTGCACCAACATTAAAGATCTTATTGGTGTTTCTATGTGAAGCTGCTGCAAATCAACTACAACAATCAAAGGGTTGTTATGGAGTTAGTCACGTACTAGGATTCGTGCAAAGGAATAAGCCGCGTACTGGGATCCGCGCATCAAATTGATTAGTCACGTACTTGGGAGCCATGCATTGAAAGAAGAAATTGTCAGTGCAAAACAAGTCCAATTGGGTATTGGGGTAAGGATTCAACTGTAGGTTGGTAAGGTACTTGGAATTCCTTTACTTGTAACCACTTATTGTGATAATAGTAAAATTTCGGGAGTGGTGATCTTAGAATCACCTGGTGGAGTTTTTGCCATGTAGGTTTTTCTTATTCGTAAACAAATCACTGTGTTATTTATTTTCCGCTACATACTTTAGTTTATTGGTGATTTGTCAATACATTTTTGGCCCATCAAGATCCATTATGAAAGAATTGAAGTTTGTACAATAAAATTTAGACCACTAACACCCTATTGCTACCTTGTGTGGAAAACTTACTACCACAACTAGGTGACAGCTCCAAGTTTATGGACTACTTCTTTCTTTGAATTGTAGCAACCATAAGTTCACCTACTTGTGATTTTGAGACTTCACTCAAAAGTTTAAGATCTTCTTTAAAGTTATGTAGCAACTGAAACAACTATCAAGTTCTTGATGTGAATCTTGATCTTAATAGCTCAGTGTGTGCGTGTGCATAAAGGTAAACACTTCTAGATCTCACAAAAGATTCAACACATAATACAACAAAGACTTCTAAAACGTAGCTAGAGTTTTTTATTTTGTACTTAAAGTAAAACACTTAACCCTACACGTCATATAGGCTTGTGCTAGTTTGATAATATTGCAAAATTCCCTTGTTCTACGAGATTCGATTGATAGAGTCTAATTTTCAATTAATCGAGCCTTGCAGAATTTGTCCATTAAATTCTTGCAATTACTCGATTCAAATTGTACATTAAACCAACCTTTGAGCAAGTCTAAACCTAGACTAAATGTTTTGATCATAGTTTACCAACATATGCAAATTGAAGTTCTAATACATTAGTTCCTAAAGTCTTAGAACCTAACAGTTGTCATCCTTCACCATGATATATACGTGTTTATGAAAGCAATAGACTCAACCCCTATTTCGAACTCAAGTCTAAAAGTGAAACTAATCCAAACTTAACATGTGGCAATGTAAGGAAAAAACCCTAACATTTTTGGTGACTCCGTTGAGGATTTTAGTAACGTTGCCTAAAGGAATTGCCTAGTACGTCATGAACTTCATGAAAGCAAGGAGTTAAATAAAAAACATGATCAACAGTTAATCAGCTATCTTCCACCAAAACATAATAATTTCACATCACATTGCAAGCTTTTGTTAGTTTCATACAGGACTTTATTTTTTCTAGAGTATTGCAAAGTTGATTGAAGATTTGATATCACACTAAACAAAGCATCTCTCTAGTGTAATTTGAAGTGCTATGTCCACAATATTGAGACTAGAGGTTGTTGCTGGAGATTATTGTCAGATTATCATTAAAAAATATTTGTCTATTGTTTATTTTATCTGTTGCTATTTTGTTTTGAGTATTTGAGTAATGAGGGAAATTATCCTTATCAATTAGGAAGTCTTTGAGTAGGAGTTGATAAGCACAGTGCTTATTCTTGTAGGCTTTGTAAAATAATATCAATGAAAAAATTATGATAGATTTTAGTCTTTTTGGAGGTCCTCTTTCATTTTGATACTTTTTCCTCGAATTAAAATCAAGGGTCCGGTTGATGTGTGCCCTAAGGGCACACATTAACTCATCTATTTATGGTAAAATTTCTTGGGAATTGAAAAAACTGTCAATACTTTTTCAATTCTCAAGAAATTTTTTTCCAAAAATGAATAATTATTGTGTGCCTTTGGGGCACAAATTAGCAAAATCCTAAAATCAATACACGCTGCTTTGCCAAGAAAATTACAGGTTGTAACCAAAAGTTAAAACACCACCAGAGGCAAAAAGCTATAGTTCGTAACAAAAAGCTAAAAACTCCACTAGACGCATCATTGAGATGGAAAGATTCACAGGTGAGAGGCAACCTGAAGACTGAAAACTACAAAGGAAAAACAAAAACTTGCTGTCATTTGATTATTTGGTCCCAATAATTTGTGGCAGAGGGACCAGATACGCCAAACCTTCTGAGATGAGATCTCAATTTGATTCTAATTGGGTACTCTCCTAGGCCCTCCAAGGTGAGTAATTTTCAACCAAAAAAAAAAGTGATAATTTTTACTCTGGGTGACCCAACTGTGCACCACATGAGGGAGCAAATTCCTTAAAAAAATAATGATAATAAAAGTCATATCTAGTACACAAATCTTTCACTTTTGCAATTGTTGTGCAGATAGCATCTCAAGACTCAAATCAATAATAGTAAATAAGCGAAAATTAAATAACAAGCATACACAAAGAACACAAGAATTTACATGGTTCGGCAAACTGCCTACCTCCACGGCGATGATGGAGAAATTTCACTATAAAAAATAGAGAGATACAATATTGCACAAGAACACTCTCAAGAAACCCAAATCCCAATACACCCAAACTCTCTCTCACCCACAAGACAAGAAAACACTATTCTTCTTCTTATGCGGCTTCTGCTAGGTTTTTAGGAATTACTCTCATCAATTTTCTTTTTTCTCTTTTTTTCCACATATCATAAAGCGCGCGCACACACACACACACACACATATATATGTTACTTTATCAAGTCGACTCCTGGGATTCCAAACGCAACTTGTATTCAGTTTAGATGACCGAATTGGGCTTTGGCAATTCAAGGCACATGAGCCTATCAATAACAAATCTCCACCTTGGCTTGAATTGATCAAGCTACACGAGCAAACTCCTCCATCGCCTTCACCTTAGACCTTAGGGGCTCACAAGCTGCAAACACCTATCAAGTCCAAGCAGTGCTTGAACTTGTCTATTAAAACTGGCTTTGTTAACATATCCGAGGCATTCTCACTAGTGAGAATCTTCGACAAAGAAATATCACCAGACAAAACTCATTCTTTGATCTTGTGATACCGTACAACAATATGCTCTGTTCTTACACGGTATACCTGATTCTTCGCCAAATGAATTGCACTTTGACTATCACAATGTAGCACCATGCTATCCTGCTTGAAACCAAGCTTATTAACCAGTCCACTAAGCCAAACGGCTTCTTTTCCTGCCTCTGTCATCGCCGTACATTCTGCTTCGATAGTGGATAAAGCAACTACATCTTGTAGTGTAGACTTCCAACAAATTAGGCCACCAGCAAACCTAAACACATGGCCTGTCATGGACTTTCTAGAATTAAGGTCCCCTGCATAGTCGGAATCCACATAACCCATAGCTTCTGTACTAGCTCTCTAATAAAATAGGATACTAAAATCACAAGTGCCTATAAGATATCTAAAGATCCTCTTTACTGCATTCCAATGCTCTTTGCTTGGATCTACCATATATCTACTAACCACACTGATTGCATGAGAAATATCAGGCCTAGTGCACACCATCAAATACATGAGACACCCAACTGCATTCTCATATGGCACTTTAGACGTATACTCTGACTCCACATCTAAACTTGGACATAACTATGAGAACAATTTAAAATGAGCAGAAAGTGGTGTAGTTACAGGTTTTGCATCAAACTACTAAACCTCTCTAACACCTTCTTAAGATATCCCTTCTGAGATAACCATAATTTACCAACCCTTCTATCTTGATGAATTTATATCCTAAGGATCTTCTTGGCAGCTCCAAGATCCTTCACGTCAAATTCACTACTCAACAAAGACTTCACTTCACAATTTCTTGCTTACTCTTTGCAGCTACTAACATGTCATCAACATATAGAGTAAGAAATATATAAGAGCCATTAGCAAGTACTCTAAAATAAACGCAACAATCATACTCACAGGGCATGTACCCATATGTGACCATGAATGAATCAAACCGTTTGTACCATTGCTTGGGAGACTGCTTCAAGCCATATAATGATCTCTTAAACAAACAAACAAAATCTTCCTTGCCAGGTTCTTTGAAGCCTTCGGGCTGTTGCATGTAAATCTCTTCTTCTAAATCTCCATGGAGGAATGTGGTCTTCACATCTAGCTACTCTAACTCCATGTCATGAATTGTCACAAATCCTAGAATTACTTGAATTAAGGTAAGCTTCACAACTAGTGAAAAAATCTCATTATAATCAATTCCTTCTCTCTGTGAGTAACCCTTAGCCACTAACCGTGCCTTGAATTTTTTACCTTCCTTTTCTGACAATGCTTATTTCTTGCGGAATATCCACTTGCAACCAATAGCCTTCTTTCCCTTAGGCAAATTCACTATATCTCAAGTATTATTCTTCTATAGTGACACCATCTCTTCTAACATTGCTACAAGCCATTTATCATTGTCTTTCCTATTTGTAGTCTCCTTGAAAGTGAATGGATCTCCACCACTGGTTTTAAGAGCAAAACCAACCATGTCTTCAAAGCCATATTTCTGTGGTGTTTTGTGAACTCGTTTCTCTCTACTTTTAGCAATTGAATAACACTCTTTGTGTTGTTGTTGTGGATCAATCTCAGCATCACCCTTATCACTAGGTGAACTATTCTCGTCAAACTCCACCTCAACAGTTAATTTCTCTTGTGGACTATCATCACATGTCTCTACTTCATTCTATTTCAACATAAAGGCTTCATCAAATATGACATCTCTGCTAGTCACCATTTTCTTTGAGATTGGATCCCAAAGCCTGTAGCCTTTAACACCTTTTTCAAAACCAAGAAATGCACGTTTTCTTGACTTTGAATCCAATTTAGAACACTCTCCACTCTGCACATGCACATAAGCTGGACAACCAAAAAATTTTAAATTCAAATAATCAACTGGTCTACCTGACCAAACCTCTTTTGGAATCTTGAAATCTATGACTGATGATGGAGATCTATTAATGATGAAGCTTGTTGTGTTAACTATCTCTACCCAAAACACTTTAGGCAACCCTGCATTCAATCTCATGCATCTAGCTCATTCTGCTAAGGTTCTGTTCATTCTCTCTACAACCCCATTATGCTGTGGAGTTCCTTTAACTGTGAAGTGACAAGTAATGCCATCTAATTCACAAAATCTTATGAATTCTTTATCTCTATACTCTTGTCCATTATCTGTTCTAAGGTATTCTATTTTCCTGCCAGTTTGATTCTCAACATGTGCTTTCTACTTTTTAAATATGCCAAACACATCAGACTTATGCTTCATAAAATAAAGGGATAATTACATTTTACCCACCTATGATTTGCCTCTATTCCAATTTGCCTACCCTTGGTTTCATTTTTGACACTTTGCCCATCTGAGGTTTCCTCCGTTTATGCTCCGTAACCCACCTCTAATTTTTTCATTACTCTAACAAGTTTCGTCAAAAATAAAAAAGAAATCAGATCAAACACACCTCTCCACGCACTCTCACTTGAATCAAACAAGAAATACACCCAGAAAACTAAAACAAATCAAATCAAGCAATACCATCCAAGTTGCTCACCAAACTAAGATCCTAGATCCAAGGAAGTAAATCTCAAACTGCATTATAGCATCTAGGATTTTTGTTTTGATCTATTTTCTGGGTATTCAATTTTTTCCCAAGAAGATCAAGATTTTCTTTCCAAATAAAGACTAAAAAATGAAAAACCAAGACAAAAATCCAAATGAAGCCAAGCACATGGAAACAAGCATAGAAATAAAGAAAAGAACTCAGATAGAAATTTCTTTCCACCATTTTTTTCTCAGTATTGAAACGAAAATCCACCAGTTTTCCAACCATGAAAATCAAGCCCAACTATGAAAACCTAGCCAAGAAAGCACCATGAAAAACCCAGCCATGAAGCACCATGAAAAACCCAACTATGAAAACGAAGACCTAACCATCCTCACCGCCTCTTCTCCTCGCTATCGTGCACCATTGAGTCCACGATTCCCATCCTCACCGCCTCTTCTCCCTTACCATTCCTCATGGCCAACAATATATCACGCCTAGCCGAGGCGGAGCCAATTTTTGACCTCATCAGAGCCGTGAAGTAATCTAGGAAAGTGAGGCCAATATCAACCTTGCTCATGTATAGCACGCCCCAATCGCGCCTCATCAGGATGTAGTCGTGGTTGAGTACGAGGAGGAATCCGACAATGGCAACATGGCCGGGGAGGGCGGCGATTGTGGGGATAGGGAGGGAGAGGAGAGTGGAGACGACTGGTTTGAAGGAAGTGGCCAAGTGGTGGAGTCGATCTAAATTCGTTACTATAGGAACTAGGTTTGGTGTAGATCTGGGAAATTATAAGCCATGTGTTTCTGTTTCTGCTTTACTTTCAAATTAAGATAAGGTTTGTTTTATATATACACATGTATTAGAAACAAAAATAGAACAAAACTCTTTTTTAGATTGGTAGAAATTTGGAGTTTGAGAGATGTGAGCTGGAAATTGGAAATGGCAATGGAGAATGAAGATATAGATAGATCCACGATTTTTTTTTTTTTTTTGTTCATATATGAAGAAGAGGAGTGGTGATGTATAGAAAGAGAGAGATTGTATTAGTTAGGCTGAAAAGGTATTACTTGATTTGATTTGTATTAGTTTTCTAGGTTTATGATCTTCATGTTTATGTATGTTCTTCATGTTTGTGAATGGTGAGAAACTAATACTATATTTTAATCTTGTTTTTCTTTTGTTTTTTTTTTTTTTTTTTGTTTTTCTTGTTATGGGAGGAGAGAGATATAAAATGGGAGGAAAAAGACTTATTTACCCTTCAAATTAACAGAGGTGGGTTACGGAGCATAAACAGAGGAAACCTCAGGTGGGCAAAGTGTCAAAAATGAAACCACGGGTAGGCAAATTGAAATAAAGGCAAACCACAAGTGGGTAAAGTGTAATTATCCCTAAAATAAATCCATACCTTTTTAGAGTAATTATCAATGAAACTGATAAAATACTAAGCACCGTTATGAAAAGAAACTGATACCGAACTCCAAACATCTGAATGAATGTAGTCAAGAACATTCTTACTTGTACGAGAGCTTGTCTTGAAACTAACTCTATGATGCTTCCCATACACACAATACTTGCAGAAGTCTAGCTTACATGTCTTCAACCCCTTCAATAAATTTCTTTTGTGCAACTCTAACACACCACATTCACCGATATGGCCAAGTTGCATATGCCATAATTTTGTGTGTTCTTCATGTTTGTGAATGATGAGAAACTAATACTATATTTTAATCTTGTTTTTCTTTTGTTTTTTTGTTTTTTTTTCTTGTTATGGGAGGAGAGAGATATACAATGGGAGGAAAAAGACTCATTTACCCTTCAAATTAACAGAGGTGGGTTATGGAGTATAAACAAAGGAAACCTCAGGTGGGCAAAGTGTCAAAAATGAAACCATAGGTAGGCAAATCGAAATAGAGGCAAACCACAAGTGGGTAAAGTGTAATTATCCCTAAAATAAATCCATACCTTTTTAGAGTAATTATCAATGAAACTGATAAAATACTAAGCACCGTTATGAGAAGAAACTGATACCGAACCCCAAACATTTGAATGAATGTAGTCAAGAACATTCTTACTTGTACGAGAGCTTGTCTTGAAACTAACTCTATGATGCTTCCCATACACACAATACTTGCAGAAGTCTAGCTTACATGTCTTCAACCCCTTCAATAAATTTCTTTTGTGCAACTCTAACACACCACATTCACCGATATGGCCAAGTTGCATATGCCATAATTTTGTGTCATCAGTGTTGGACTCCACCGAAGTGGTGACTGCAACTCTTCCCACAATTGTGTTCCCAATCAATCTGTAAAGCGTGCTTACTTTCTATCCCTTCATCACCATCAAAGCACATTTGGTAATCTTCATGATTCCACCCTTTGATGAGTAAGAATAGCCCAAATCATCCAATACTCCTAAAGAAATTAAATTCTTTCTAAGATCTGGAACATGTTTGACATTACTAAGAACTCTCACAACTCCATCAAACATCTTGATCTTCACAGTACCAATCCCAATAACTGGGCATGCAGCATCATTACCCATTTGGACCATACCATCGTTTTAAGGTTTATACATGTCAAACCAATCTTTCTTTGGAGTCATATGATATAAGCATGCTGAATCTAACCCAAGATTCCAATAGAACATTGTTACCTGATGAAACTAAAAGTAAATCTGCACCAACTTCACTATCATCTGATGTTTCTTCAGCAACACTTGCTGATTCTAGGGGCTTCTTTCCATTCTTCTTCTCCTCTAAATGCTCTTTCAACTACTTACACTGATTCTTGTAGTGTCTTTTCTTGTGACAATAAAAGCACTCTACACCTTTCTTTGCACATGATTTAGACTGTGATTTATTCTTGTTGGAATTTTGTTCTCTTGACCTGCTTCTACCCCTATTGCTTGACTTAGACTTTACAATAAGTCCATCAACCTGAGAACCATCACCATCTTGCTTCATCTTTATGTGTGACAAGAGAGCACTAGTCACCTCCTCAAGTACTATAGTCTCTTTCCCGTACATCAACGTAGTCACTAGATGATCAAAAGAAGTAGGAAGCGGCACTAATAAGAGTAACGCTTTATCTTCGTCCTCATAATTCACCCCAAAACTTGACAATTAGGTATTCAACATGTTAAACGTGTTGAGATGCTCCAACAGATTTGAACCTTCCTTCATATGCAAACTATACAGTTGCTTCTTCATGTACAACTTGTTAAAAAAATTAGTTATGATTTAACTATATATGAGAAAAAAATAAGTTAATTAAATAACTCGTGAAAAAGTTTGAATTTGTTTCACAAGAAATAACAAAACTTGAACATGTAATTTTGACTAGTGATAATCTTGAGATCGACTCATATTAGAAATAAATTAAATGAATAAACCTGAATTCATTGGATAGGCTGGTATTTTATGGTGTTATGTAGTGGATGATATCTCCTTTTGAAGGAAGAGAGGTGAAGTTCGGAATTATTTTAAAGCTGGAGGTAGAGACTTTGATTGGCCATGGATTTGCATTGAGCATTTTAATCGTGTGCTCAATCAGCAGGACAAAGTTTGATTCTAATGGTGGTCTAGTTGCCCTCGTATTAGGAGAGTAATTTGTTGTTTCTCAGACCCATGCCCCTCATCTAGGGATGGACCTAGGATTTCAAGCTAGGGGAGCCGAAGTATAAGAAGAAAAAAAAAAAAAAAAAAAACTAAGTAGGTGTTCATATAGTATCAACAAACTATCAACCAAGATGTTTTGATGTGATAAGAAAAAGCTATCATCTAGAACGGATGCTATAGATTGTGGAATTCTCTCAAAAGAAAATAATATATATATATATATATATATATATATATATATATATCAATCAAGATAAATACACAAAATCATTATTTCTTAATACATTAAGATGTAATCATCTACCAACAATGACAAAAAAACACAAAATAATATTGTTTCTTAAGAGCATTAGCTATTGCCAAATATATATATATATATATATATATATTCATAAACCAAAAATTACTTTTGCTACTTTAATATAGCATTTGAAATGTCTCATACAATAGTATTTTTAGCATTTGGTGTTCTAAATACTAAATATTCAGTATTTAGAACATCTTATGTTAATACTCTAATACTTGGCTAATTAGGATTTTTTATTTTTTATTTTATAGTTTTGCTTTTTGTTAAGTTTTTGAGTTGAGTGGTTACTAGTTGGGTTAGGTTAATTAAAATGGGAGCTTTAAGTTTTTGGAAGAGGGAGGTGCAACTTTAGAAATGAAAATATATAACCAATAAAAAAAATCTTATTCTTCTTCTTTTTTCTCACGGCTAGAAGGGCCAAAAATATTTTTTCTTGTTTTTCTCCCTACCCTTGTGGTGGGGCTAGAAAGCAACCCTTTTCGTGGGCCTTGTTTCTTGGTCCATTACTCTAGAAAATAGAGCTTTGAAAGTGCACAATGTATTAAAGTTAGAGGATAGAAAATAAGAAAATATGGAAAAATAGAAAAGTTAAAAGAAGGAAAAAAAATTTATCTGATTGAAAAAAAATTATAAAAAATAAATAAAAAATATAGTTTGTATAAATTTACTATTATACCCACTTAGATAAACAAAACAAAAAAAAAAAAAAACAAATTATATTTTTATTGAAAAATTGTGAATGAATGGACATTTCATTATAAATAAATAAGTTAAAACCAAAGAGATGAGAAAAAAACAGATGATTTGATGAACAAGAAAACAACCACAACAAATGAGAAAAAGTAGAACCAAATTCTTCTTTCCCAACCAAACAACATAAGAAATCATTTTCTTTCCTATTTTCTCCTCATTTTTCCATCCTTCTCCAAATCTCCCCAACCACCATTAAAGATTAACTCAACGTGCCGTAGTGTAACATCTTTTTCTTTGCTTGTGGGGGAGTGGGGAATACCTATCTCTAGCAGAGTTGACAACATATCATCCTTAATGACTATACACTCATATCAAGACCTTCTAGCACCATATCTCTTTCGTTATCCTATTGTCCATAGCAGAGTAATAATTTTCTCTATCCATAACCAAGTTGGGGAAAGAAATAGGGCCAGGTATAGGCAGTTGACTTATAATGAACTGAGCTTTAATGGATTCAATAGATTAAGTAGATTAAGCTATCTAAGACAGCCTTAGCTAGTGATCCATACACATGCTGGCTGGGATGGGGGGGTTAGGGGCTTGGGACTACTGAAAATGTACTGCTTCCCACTCCCTCTCTTTTTCATTTTGCTTAATTTTCTAACCCCCACCTCACATTATAAATATGAGTTGCCTAACATGTTCCTCATCATGGTTGTCTCTTCTTAGTAGATATAGATACACTACCAAAATATTTTGAGCTAGTTCTGCCTTCAACGATGGAATTCTCTTCTTCCAAAAGGAATCATGAACCCAAAAGCAATGAGAAAGTAGGTTATAGGTCTAACGATTACAAAGAGAAAATCCCAACCTTCCCAAACCAGTTATATAGCCGCGTTTTATGAAAAACGCAGCTATAGGTCCTGCAGGGCTATTGTCGCGCAGGATTGGCTTCGTTTAAAAACGCGGCTATGAATTAGGGTCTATAGCTGCGTTTTAAAACGCGGCTATAGCCCTCGTTTTTTGTAGTGATGGCTATCTGATGGAGTCCACCATTACCAAGGTTTTTGGTATAATTTCTTCTACTTAGAAGGACTCTTGTTAGCTCACAAACATTTCAAGCCTCAACCCAACGACATCATTCTGAGCAGCACTCCAAAATCAGGCACAACATGGCTTAAGGCCTTATCTTTTGCCATCGTGACACGATCCAGTTTCATCGATGCTTCTACGAACCCTCTGCTCACAACAAGGCCACATGAGTGTGTACTCTCTCTAGAGAGTGATCTAGCGCACAACTCATTCCACCGGAATCTACACTCCGCTTGTAGGTACGCATGTTCCCTACACTTCCTTACCTAAATCTATAATAAATTCTAGGTGTAAAATAATTTATATATGTAGAGATCCTAAGGATGCATTTATATCTCTATGGCACTTTCTTCGCAAGGCAAGTCATAAGGGTGTCGAACCATCGGCCAAAGAAGACGCAGAATTTGAAGAGGCATTTAAGCTCTTCTGTGAAGGAGTATCTTATTTTGGACCATATTGGGATCATGTGTTTGGATATTGGAGCGCAAGCTTGCAATCTCCGGACAGGGTACTATTTTAAAAATATGAAGATTGAAAGAATAACAGTGTGTTTTATACTAAAAAAATGGCTGAATTTATGAGTTATCCTTTCTCCTTGGAGGAAGAAGGCAAAGGAATAGTTCAGAAGATCGTAGACCTATGTAGTTTCAAGAATTTGGCCAAACTGGAAGTGAATAAAGGTGGACGGCTTCATGAACGCCCTTATGCAATTGAAAAAAAAAATGAATTTTTTAGAAAAGGTGAGACTGGAGATTGGAAGAATCACCTTACTTACACCTATGATGGCTGCACATCTTGACCAAATAATTGTGCAAAAACTAAGAAATTCTGGCTTGACATTGAATGCCCCATCTAATGCATGAATTAGCATGGCATATTTGCACCAAGTATTCTACTGTTTCAGCCAAAAATAAAAAAAGTTTTCTAGTGGGCATACGCTCATCATGGACAGGGAATAACTTGTTACCTTAATTTTAGTTAATAAGGTGTGGCGGCTACACACGCCATGCATGCTATGTTCGTGTTTTTTTTCTTTTTTGGTTGTAATTTCCATGTTCCTGTACTACGTAATAGTATGATGTACCACTCATTGTTGTTAACTTTTGATTGAAATAGTAAAACCTGGAATCTCAGGGTTTTTTTTTTCTCTTTTTTTTTTTTTGGTTTAGAGAAATTGTATAACATTGATGCATGAGATTTCTCTCACGTTGGTTTATCATTAAAGGGCAAGGATTAGGTATAGTGTATCTATGCACTGAACCCGTTGAGATATGAACATATGGCAATTATTTGACATATGTCCAAATCTCAACAGGTTATTTCATAATTGAAATGAAATATCTAATGGATGGATATTTTGTCTACCTAAAAGTTATTTTCTAGCTTGAATGAATTCAACTTTAAGGGTTCAGTAATATCTCAGAAGACCTCTTGACAAAAAAATACAATAAAAAAAAATAAAACTAATGCAAGTAGAATCAACCTAAGAAAATGAAGAAACTGGTACTAATCCAACACTAAATTACACTATTTCTACTTGCATTAAGGTAATTAGGTAAATAAACTACGTGAGCTACAAGTACTATCATATTCCCACATGTTGACAAATCTTTATTTGAATGGGGGATAATCATCAAATCATGCAAAGAAAGAGACATGATGTGGGGTGGGCCGGTGGAAGATAAAGGAGAAAAGAAAGCCCAAAAAGGACTGGAAAACCTTAGATAACACCAATGAGGAAATACAAATTTCAACGTTTGTTTTGTTTTGCTAAAGTGTAATGGCTTGCATGCTATACTACCTGGGTTTGGCTTTTTAAGTTATTTTTGGCGAAAGCATGCATTCCTGAAACTTGCTTGAAAGTCTTTTTCAATTTCTTTTCTAAAGCTTAGGGATACACAAAAGGGATCATAAACCCCCACAATTTGAAAGAAGCCGGCTTAGTGTTATTTGTACCTTTCAAATGTGGTGTTTCCATGTTTAAGAACTAGTTCTGCAGCCTATCAATCTGAAATATAGATGGCAAAAGATGCTAAACCACTCGAGGGAAAAAAAATAATAATAAAAATAAAATTGACGACTTTCTTTAAATCTAAAACTACAGTGGCAGCCAAGAGTCCTGTAATTCCATAACATTACACTCTCTTCTTATACAATTACGGTTCAAAACTCTCCCTCATCATTGTTGTGAACTGTGGTGGGAGCTAACTGAACATGTAACCGCTAGATAGAAAGTTGATAACAATATAGTCCCAAAATCTATATCAATACAATGAACAGAATTTCTAGTAGAAGTTACTGCTAACAAAAATACAAGAACATGAAAGGTTCTTTTTTGTTTAAATATTATTTTGGTTCAGTTACATTATAATTTAAAAAAGATGAGAGATTATTACAAGAATTGCTAACAAATAATTCTACAGCTTGTCGAAGGGGAAGAAGCAAAACCCCATTAGCCCAAAAAGAATCCTCCAAACCTGTTCACCTAGTACATTTAAACTTTCTAATGTATAAAAATTGTTCTTTTGCTTTGAAAATACTATGATGGAAAAATGAAAAAGAAAACCTTCTATCAAAGTCAAAATTTCCTACTTCTGACTCTACAATTATGCGATCACAGATTGAGAGTTTAAAAATAATGATCATCGCATAAGTAACCAGCAATCAAGAAGTAGCATATTTTAACTTGTGACACAATCTTGGAGATATGGGTGGCTTTGATTTATGTACCGTTCCCATAGAGGCTTATACCTGCCAATGGCCAACTTTAACCATGGCTTCATATTCCCATTAAAGTGAATCACCGCCGCACTCTCAATTAAACGGTTGTCAATATTTATATCATAACCCAACCCCAAAACATGCCATCTCCGATCAAGTGGCTCTGTGAGACCATAGAAAGTTAGAAGACCTGCAGGAAGAGTGCCCAGCTTCCAAAGTGTGCCGTCAGCATTCTGCTCTTGCCATTGATGATACCGTGAAGTCACATTTTCTTTCCTCCATGCAATCAAATCAAAAACATTCATACCAAATGCCCATCCACACGTTTGTGGATCAAACTTTGAACTGATAATTGAGTTTGAGAAATTGAGATATTTGTAATAACGATGAAAAGCTTCCAGACAAGTTTCCACTGCTCCATTCACATTTCCATGCAAATCCAACGAAAAAAGTGGTGTCAGATCCTTTTGGACAACAACATCATCATCAAGAAAAACTACCTTCTCAAGCTGCGGATAGATCTCTGGAATGTAAAACCGAAGGTGATTCAGCAAAGACAGGTACTTCGGGTTCCGCAGTTTTGGCTCAATCTTCAAATCTTGATCTCCCCCAAAATAGTAGGCCCGTGAATCTGGATCAAGGAGTTGTTTCACAATGGGAGCATAAGATGCATTTAACCAAGAGAATTCCTCAATGTTCCGCACTTCTATGGTGGACCCTTTGAAGTCATTATTAAGGTACCAAGCCTGCATTGCTCCATAGTTTACTCCATTTGTGACAATGTGGAAGACCAACTGCTTTGGATGATCAGCATTGGAGACTGTAGAGTTGACAACTACAGAGGTAGCCAGCACATTATCTGAAAAGATACAGAAATGGTAGAGATTGTTGTCCGTAAGGCGAGGAGAGTTTCTCTTGTCATCTGCAAGTTCTTGCAGAACTCGCTTTGTAAGCCAATCAGCTGTGAGTTTAACATTAACACAATGAAGGCTCTTAGGTAGTGCTTCAGCTGCCAATTGACCAAACACTGTGCTTTGGACTGTTGCTGCATTTGCCCGCTCTTCAAGTGCCTGAATGTGGGATTTCATTGTCATTATTGTGGTTGCAATGTCATAATGGGCGCTTTGTGCCTTAAATATGAGAAATGATAGGCTTTTAATTATTGGCTCTGCTTCCTCTAATGTGATGGGCTCCCCTCTCATGGCAGCTTTCGAAAGCAAAAGCTGGCAACTTCTGATCTTTGAGCTCAGCTCCCATGCAAGGTGAAGGTTATTGTGCTCTTTGGCAATAATGACATAAGCCTTGGCAAGTATCATTTGCTGCGCTAGTTGCCGGGAAAACGAGGTAGGACTCAATACTTCTTCAGTAAAATTCAACTCCCTGTGGGCAACCCGTTCACTTCTTGCATTTCTCTCCTAGTAAAGGGAGCTAAGTTAGTCAAACAACAAATTCAAAGTGATAAGCCATATTATATTACAACTTTGCAGTGATAGAAGTCAATTCAGAATATGAAACAATGATTTGAAAATAATTTACCTTTTGTGGCATATTATGCAAAGAGAAGGGAACCAAAAAAAAAAGTCTGGCTTGTCCACAAGCAAATCAAATAAATCAAAGGTACTATATACCACACAACAATATATATGATTTTATCACTAATAGAAACTAAAAAAATGCATCTTAGGAAGACCCTCAATGTCCATCAAGGTTAGAAAAAGCAGATGATGATCATGGACAGCCCATGCAAAATTGTGTCAGCCATTCATCTTTTTATCTTTCCTTTTCTGGTAGAGGTCCCTTCCAATTCATCCCAAAGATCCTTTTTCGTTATCTTTCAATTCAAAAATTATAAATTTCCGTTACAACTTGATTCAAAATCACTATTTGCATAGTTCTTTTGGCTTGACCTAAATGAAAAACCACAATATCAATAAAGGCAATACTAGAAATAAAATATACTTAAATAAAAATAAATCCTAGAAATTGGAATTGGCTCATACAATATCCACCTTAAAGTTGAAGGTTTATTTACATTCATGATTAATTGAGGTGAAGATTATTGGTAGCAGTAACAGTTATATTGTAGCGACCTAGATTTTCTCCAATAGCAGTGACCTATGAAGCACGGGTGTGTTTCGGGATTCGGGTGCAGGTGCGGGAGCGGGTGCGGGACTCGGCAATTTTTGAAAAAGTAGGGTGCGGGTGCGGCGGGGTGCGGTGATTAAAAAATTATTATAAATATTTTTATTTATATTTTTAATATATTGTTAAACATACTTTTTTCACATTATATAAATATATACCAAATTTAAGAGCAATAGTAAATAATAACTAGAATACAGAGAATAGGAGAGAACTTAGCTGAAGAGTGAAAACAGAGAGTGGGAGAGAGGCGCAAGAAAAATGAAGAGGGAGAGGGCTGGATCTTGGTTTTTTACCAAACGGTGCGTTTGAACCTTTTTTTTTTTTTTCGGCCAAGTTAAACGGTTACGCACCTTCTTTTTTTTTTTTTTTTGAATTTTGGCCGGTATCGGCTGATTTCGCCGGTATCGGTAGATTTCGTTGGTATCAGTTTGTGCTAGATACGGACCGATTCGGGCCAAATCAGCCCGATTTCGCACGCGTCAGCCCGAATAGGAGCCGTATCGACGCGTATCGCACCGAAAATAATATTTTTTTAATGTCCGATGCGGCACGGACTCGCAGGCAGTGGCGTCGCCTGCGCATCCCCGTGTCACGCCGCGTCGGACGCGGGTGCGGTGGCCCAAATGCCGCACCCGTGCTTCCCAGGCAATGACAATGGTTGTCACGATCCAAAGAACTACTAATCACATCCATGCTATACCCCAAAATGATTAGTCAAGTTACAATTAAAGTTCCTCATAAGCACTTATATAGCCCTGATTAACCTAGTAAATAATGTGAGACTCGACACATGTCTGCACAACATACAATCAAATCTATAATATGATCCACATAATACAGAGGGCACCACAATCTCCCCCCTTAAAATTCCAACGGCTTTGTCAAAGCCCACATTACACTGCATTGCCTCAAGCCATATGATGTTATCCCATTAACTACAATACCATTTAACACAACAGGATAAAAGTGCCAACCAAAACTACACAATACCTCAAAAAAAATTAGTCAAGTTACAGTTATGGTTTAATCATGTATATAGCCCAAATCAACCTAGCAAACGATGTAAGACTCAACACACACACACTCGTGCAACCCACAATCAAATAGTCTCATCCAATCTAATCCACATAATGTCAGGCACCACAGTGGCGGTGACAGTTCATTGATATTGCTAGGATATTTAGATAGGTGGTGGTAGCAGTTGTAAAGGCAGTCACAAAATAGAGGCACTAGTGAATAGCTGCCAAAATATAGATGGGCGGTCGGGTGGCCATGTTGGTGACAAACATGTATTTTGATTTTTCTCCCTCCATAATTTTTGCTTCTCCAATTACTATCATTAGGTTTCTTATTAGAACAGGAAATGGCTTCACTCAAAGCCCCACTTCAGTTCCAGGGCTTCCCTATAGAGCAAACACTATCAAAAAAATGCACATAACATATGAAACAACATCTTTAGTTTTTGTTTGCAATGCCTTCACTCAAATGCACATAACAAAAAATGCACATAACAAAAAATGCACATAACATATGAAACAACATCCTTACCAGCAAAATAGCTATGTGCTGGCACTAAGCATAGACGTGTCCCTCAGCTCCCAGTCTCACTTATAAATTAAAGAGGTTTTGTGTAAATAATAATGAACAGCAGAAACCAGGTCAGATGGCGTACATAACACCACACAAATACATGTCTCCAAAGAGCAGAAAATGGCATGTAGCACAATCCAAACAGTTGGTTCAAGTTGAGAACAGCTTTTTATTTATTTATTTAAGTGAGATTGCAAACCTATATTCAGAATGATACATCCAGAAGCTTCATGGCTATATTTTGACAATCTATTGTTAAATTTTGTAAGTCTGTAAGTAACTGGGAACATTTTACAACTGGTTGTTGTATTTGGAAACATCAGTTTTTGGAATTGGATAGAAAATGAGCCACAAATTGGGACACGCAATCTGAATTAATTGCCCAGGGAATAGGGTAATCAAGTATATAAGAAAATTCATAATTAAATAGACATTAGATTTGTTATTTGTTCAACATGGGAATAAGTTATGGCTAACGGTATAAAGAGTTCCGAATGGAGAGTTTTATGAGCAAAATGAGGATCATCAACTGTCTTCCTAAAACACCAACATACTAGAAATCAATACTTGAGAATATAATGTAAAACATATAACACCAGAGAGTTGGTAAATTCTTGGACATAAAAATCTTAGCTCTATGAGTCTAAGGTTTATGTCAGTATAGCCATTCATATGACCTTGTTTAAGGGATCTTCTACAAAGAGACATAGTTATGTTTTTAGGATTACAACAACTACTTTAAATCTATTGTCAATAAAACTGCTAAAGAGCTCTAAAAGCTTAGTCATTTTGCAAACACATACATGTAACAGAGGATGATTACCAATATAGGTTTCAAAAGAGCACTTTTATTTTTTATTGGTAACTTACACATGCCTGTTGGGTCTTGAACCCATAAATGCAAATTTGACCTCACAGAATGCACTTGGCCATCATCTGAGATTGTTACTGGATTGCATCCAAGAAGCCCATTGATTAGATTAAATTGCCTCCAAGTGCAAGATCAAGTGCTGAAGTTGAAACCTTTGCTAGTTATATAAGGGAGAATCATGATGACTTGCAAAGAAAGATTTTACTTGGTAAATAGCAATACAAAACTCATGCTAATATTCGAAGATGCCTGGCTGAATTTCAAGGAGATACGATTATGGTTCATATACAACATGAGCAGTTTCCTAAGGTGCTTACAAGAAGTTTCATTCCAAGAAAGTTGGTCCATACAAGATTGTGAAGAAGATTTTTTGATAGGTATGTCCCTGAGTTACCATTAGACGTGGGTATCGGTAAGGTGTTCAATGTTGAACTTTTAATATTGTATCTGGGACATTTTGCTACTATTCATGGGTCCCACTGCACTTTTTGCTACTATTCATGGGTCTCATTGTATTATTCAGCTAACTTTTACATTTATTTACAGTACTTTCAACAAAAAGTTTTTAGTTTCAGCTAATTAAGTTATTCACAAAAGGACACATAATATAAAATAATTTTTTTAATTTTGGGGGGGCCCAAGCTTTGCTACAGCTCTGCCCCTGAACATGGACACAACACCTGACAAGGTGAAATGGAAATTCCTACAAAATTAGGATATGATAGGTGGAGACATGATAAGTAATTAGTTAAATACACACACACACACACACACACATATCTAGATATCTTTTTATTTATTTTTAGACATATTTTATGTTTATTCTAAGTTCTCAAAATATATAACAACTACCAAAATCTATAAAAACATGTCTAAAATGGAAGGAATTTTGTAAAATGAAAAATTACAGTTTTTTTTCTCCCAATAAACCGAAGTCACACATGCAAGACTGTCTCCTGCATGTTCATGAACATAATGAGTAAAAAAGGACACCCAAAGCACTTATCTATTCAAACAAAATTTTGAGGAATAATAAATTTAGGTCATGAACCAATCTTTTACACCCTTCAAAAGTCTGAGCATTCCTCTCCTGCCAAAACAACACCTTACCATATCTAATAAGCTCTCGGCATCACCCAATTAATCCGAAACAATGAAAAGACCATATTCCACTCCCTAGCAACAGTGCAATGAAGAAGTAAATGATTAGCAGTCTCACCATCCTGCTTACACATGCAACACTAGCCCATCATAACTATCAAGAACCTCCGCAGGTTATCTATAGTTCAAGATTTTCCCCAATGCTACTTATCAAAAAAAAAAATCCCCAATGCTGCTGTCGAAAGGAAAAAATTAACCATTGTTGGCACTTTAGGTTTCCACTGGCTTTTCTAAGGAAAAGATGGTTGATTTGTTGAGTATAACAACTTATAGTAAAACCTGACTTCAAAAACCTCCCGTGAAGATGGATTCCAACATATCTTATTGACTCAACAAGATGAATTCTGACATATCTTATTGACTCCACCTCATGTTAACTGTCCAAAATAAATCAGATCCATAAAGAGGCAACCAACTCTGATTCCTAGTCTTAGACCGGTTGGACAAAACTGGCATCCCAATGGTAACTTTCCCCTGTAAAAGACAAAAGCTCCTCCACTGACGTATCCCTGTCATGTGCTATACGAGAAATTTCAGAGAAACTCTCTCGCAGAGGTAGCCCCACACACCAAGAATCATGCCAAAATTTAATACTAATAAAACGCTTAAAAGTTTCCACACCTTCCTAATATTCTTCCATAGGCAAACCACATACAGGCCGTGAACACTGTTATAGCAACCCCCCCCCCCCCCTCCCCAATCCCCAACATCCTGACATACTTATTAGTTATTAGTTTCCACTACCCTTCTCCACAAAGTGTTGTGTTCTGCCACAGCCATTTCCCCAGCAGAGCCTAATAAAGAATTATTTGATGCTTCTTATTGTGAAACACAGCATTGAAAAAAACAACCAGGTTTCTTACATTGACACACCATGGGATCAGTATCATAACAAGCTCAATACAAGAGAGACATATGCACTGGAAAGTTAAGCTAATAACAATCTAAAACAACTCAAAGAATGATATTTCCCGTTTGGTTTGGTAGAGCTTATTCTTTCAGCTTTTTGAAAACAGTTGTACCTAGAAAAAAAAAATTAAGGTTTAAAAAAGCTGTACTTTGAAATTGTGGAGTATTGGGGAGATAGTTGATCATCTATTGTTACACTGCTCTGTTACTCTGAATTGTGGAGTTTTGCATTATAAGATATTTTGGGATTCAATTAGTGTTACCAGAAAAGGTCATTGACCTATTGTTTAGTTGGAGGAATTGGTTTGGCAGCATGCTTCAAACGTTTGGAATTTAGTCCCATTGTATTTAATGTGGAAAATCTGGTGGTAATGAAATCAACGTACTTTAGAGGACATAGAAACAACGGGAACCCTTTTGGTGGCTCTGTTTTATGGTTCTTTATTCGATTGGTCTAGAGCATGGAGATTCAGCACCACTAGTTCCATCCCAGAATTTATAGTCGTTGTCCTTTGTACATAATTCTATTCTTGTGTATTCTTTAGGCTACTCTATGTCCTTTCTACAAGGAGTAGTCTTTTTGCAATAAAACAAATCTTACATATCAAAAAAAAAAAAAATTGTACTTTGAAAACGTGTGGTCTCAAAACAACATACCAAACGGGCTAATCACATTGACTACATTCAAACATATAAAACAACTTCTATGCACTTCAATTTAGATGCCTAAACATTGGTTTGAACATCCAATTGCACAGTTCATCTTAACCACAGCACCAAAAGACAGAAACCAATTCAAATCACATACAAGCTGCAAAATCAAAAAGGGTATCTTCAAAATGCACAAGATTCCTCAAAATCAAATCCATTAACCAAAGAAGCAAATGAAAGACATAGCATAGCAACATAAAAAAGGGGGTCAATACTCAAATTAGTATCCTTACCAAAGCTGTGTGTTCCACCCGATCTTCATGTTGATTATGATGAAGTACAAACAAAACGAGGCCTGCAATTGAGAACAAGCCAAGCAGCGCCCAGATCCAATACGAAAACTTCCTTCGAACCGGGCGCCGGTACTCGGCTGCCCGCCGCCGCATCTTCCGCCGATTCCTTCCACAATTCACCACCAAATCAAGGATTCCACACCAACACCGACACCCATGTAGCAAACTCAATCATAAAAAAAAATTCCAGCGCCAAAAATCAAGTTTTGAAACTGACCCACATCCCAGATTCAATCAATAACCCCAAAAAAAACAAGGCCTGTGCCTCTCTCTCTCTCTCTCTCTCTCTCTCACCTTATTAAAACTTTTCAACTTCTGGGTCACACCCAAATACACATACAACCAAGGATTGGAGGGAGTGAAAAACACTCGGAAAATCTTGTGTGTTTGCTTGAGAAATGGGTGGTGAAAATGAATCGAGCAGGGAGTGATGGTGAATCTGTGAGTGTGTGTGTGAATGTGTGAGCGCTTGGAAAAAAACAGAGGAATTGAATATTTCAATTTATTAGTCAAGAATTTAACCGAAGCTTTTATGTACGTGAAAGGAAACATAGTAAAAGCCTTAGCACGTGAAACCATGTGTGATGAATGTATTTTTACCATTTTAGCAACCCAGTAAACCCTTTTTTTTCTTTTTTTTGGAAATTAGCAGCCTAGTAAACTAGACTATGACAGTGTGCCACCTTCTTAATGTTAAGGTTATAATATTTTTACAATAATTTTATAATAAATCTTGAATGATAAATTATTATTGGGGGTAAAAAATTTATATTAATAGAGACTCATATTAAAACAGATAATAACTTATTATATAGAATTTGTTATGAAAAGATAGTTATAAAAGAAAAAAAAATGTTTGGAGCATACCACAATTTGGATGTCTTAGATTTTCTAGTGAAATGTATACTTCTTTTT